>JAZDUA010000385.1:600000-1200000 GCA_038098605.1 Gryllus longicercus | reverse complement strand
AGTAATGCTAAGATAATTAGTTATCAACTACAATATTGAATCACTAATAACAATTATCCAGTAAGAATGTGGAATAACTCATATCAAATAAATTGCAAACTTATACTTGACACCCGTTATGATAATTCATTTTTATGATAATCCCCTCGTGATAATCAGATGTTGAGACCTGCTTTACATGCTGGCCATGCAAAATCAAACGATATGAAACTGAAAAATTTAAATAAATACTCCTGATATTCACACATTGTTTTCATTAAAGCGCCTGATCTTTGTTTCCAGATAGCTTTGACCGCTGAGGCGATAGGCGTCAATGCAATCACGTGTCAATTGCCCGTTTATTTACTATTACATTTTCCGATATCCATGCCTTATATCAATCGTACTCCTGAACTTACCTTTATCTTGAATCACGCGATAACTGTATTTGGAAAAGAGCCCCTGCTCTTAAGGAAATCAATGCACTCTGATAAATAAAGAAACACAAACTGCTTGTAATACACAATATTTTTTTTCCATTGTAATGATGTTTTATATAAACAATGATTGTTACTTTTCTCAAAATAAAGCAAAAATAATAACTTTACATTTAAAATATTCTTATGATATACTAACACAAAAAGTACAACACAAAATGCTTATATATCTTATATAATTGAAATTGCTGGTCAGTTAATAAAGTGGATGAATGCGAGATAACGCTTTAATTACTTCTTTCATAAGCGATTAATACTTGAAAGTTCGAGTATTAACTCCGACATAATAACTCCCCAAAAGTGTATTTGATATATTAGCAAGTAAATACTTAGGTTCAACCACTGTAAACGAGTATGAATGGCACCTTCCAAGGGCATTAACTAGCGATAATCTAAACTAATTTGAGTGTGACTCTTAAGAAGAGTGGTCAGCGGCTGGAATAGAAGGCCTTCACAGTGAAAGTAACAATAATGGTTTGCGGTTGGTGAATTTCGTAAATAATCAACATATGATTATAGGCTGCCCGCATTTTCCCCATAAAGAGATTCATCAAGTAACATGGAGATCACCCAATGGACTTACAACAAACCAATTTGACCATTTCCTACTGGACCGAAGGTACAAGTCTAGCCTCTTGGATGTCCGCTATATGAGGGGAGCTAACGCAGATTCCGATCACTTTCTAGTAATATCTAAAATAAGAAGCAGGATTTGTAGAAACGAAAATACGGAAATTAAAATTAACAATACTAGCAAAATATTTGACTGAAAAATTGCGGAGTCTTGAGGTGCGTCAGTTGTTTACCCAAAAAGTTGCCACAGGTATCCAAAAATTGAACAACGATCACTCTGCAATACAAGTAGAATGGGATAAAATCCAACAAACTATGAACCATGTAGCTGATGTAGTTTGCGCGGGGGGGGGGGAGTGGCAGATGAATCTCATGGTATGACGATGAGTGCGAGAAAGCTACATTAGAAAAGAATGAAGCATCCAAGAAGATGATCCAGAAGAGGTTCTCCCAAGTAACAACTGATTTGAATATATAAAGAACGCAGAGCATTTCATCATTGGACATCTTTCCTCCGTTCGATCAGGATTCTGAAAGCGCTTATTGCGGCTAATGAAACGATACTTGGCTTTCTTTAACGTACAAAAACATTATTATTTAATTTTTTAAACGTTTTTGAAGGAATATATTTATTGAAACTCATCTTTCTGCGTAGGAAATGAATTAACTAAAAATTGTTCAAAACATTAATGATTTTCAATTCAACATATCCGTCCATTTTTCATGTTCTTGAAGTACGTCCATATGAACTTTAAATAAAGACAAGCAAAAAGTAATGATTCGGCTAACCGATTTCAGAAATATAATCTGAAATAGAACGTCAAGCACACAATAACACCACAAACTCACGTTTTTCTTATCTCAAGACCGCTGAACACTGCGCCTTAGACCAGAAGGAATAATACTGAAAGCGATGTATGGAGGGACAGGCTAGGAGATGCGCGCAAGTGGTATCATTTAAAGGGTGACTCCTCTAAAAAATTGTAATTTAAAATTATATTATTCAAATATAATATAATGTATAATATTTCTTTTATTAATATATTCTTCTCTATATTAGTAAGTTTGAAAGTATAAGAAATACTTTTTCCAGATTCGAAAATTGTATTAAAAAATCATATATTGAAATACGTTTCTTCCAATTTATCCTGACGTCATTATCTGTGTCCTATACTTTCTCTTCTCTCAAATTTTATATAATTTCAATCCAGATACGTTTGTTGCTACTATTCTTCTTTCAGTTCTTTCAATACTTTTCAGTACTTATTTGCCCTTCCTCTTCTATGAATTACTTTACTAAAAGGAATGACGCAGGCCAGTTCAGTATTGTCTTTGAATGATCCGCTTAAGCTTCCCAAGGATAAGGGTCCGTTAGTGAGTCAGCGTCAAGTTATTCACGTTTCACCACTTGACAACAGCGCCCTTTTCTTCCCTCAAAACTTTTCCTTCAGTTCTGAACGCCCACAATGGTCTTGGAGAACATATTTCTTTTTGTATCATTGACGTAGCTTTCCTCTCATCTAATTCATGGCAAGGGTGGGCATTGGTGTCAGTTGATTAGCTTCCAACATGTTCTAGTTCTAGAAGAGCGAGAAGATATAATGAAACAAAACGAAATCGTTAATATAAGACAAACTGTAAGCTACATAATTTGTTAGAATAAAAATATATCAACAAAATAAATTTTGTAAAAATAAGTTGAAAGAAATGTCATGTTTTAAGACAGAACTCTACTGAAATAGTTCCAAATCAATTTAATAAATTCTTAGAAATTTTGTTCAGAGCATTCAGAAATATCTCTTATATTTTCTTATTTCATGTTATTTATTTATATAAATTCAAAACAATAAAAACCTGCTAAATATATTTACAAAGGGCATGTTTAATGATCGGCAATAATTGCAATAACTTGCAATGTAAAGATAATATAATTATTTGAATTTAGTAATAATGAGAAAAACATACTGTAAATTACTAAAATTTATAATTTGTCAATAATCATATGCGGACTGATTGTAAGTAGAGAAACTACATAAAAGTCAGTTTCCTTGATGAAGCCGCGTCAACAGCTGGGGCGGTGCCACGGCTGCAGCGGCGGTGCACCGCTGGTGGGAGATACGTGTTTGGGGAAAACCCCTGCAAACCGAGGTAGGTTGCCGTCGGATTTCGCCAGCCAGCGGAGGAAAACCGCCACCTCCGGCGATGAAACATGCGCTGCACATACGGGACTAATGGCATTACCAGTTGACGCGCCCGGAATCTCTATTCAATCAATCAATCAATCCGTCAACAAAATATTTCTATAATGTTAATACCTCCCAAATGTTTAAAAAGAAGAAAAAAGATATCCAAATAGCTGATGATTGTTTTCAACTATTACATATCCGATCTTTAGTGACCAGATAAAAATGTATTTATTATTACACATTTATTTAATATTATTGAAAGGAATCCACCAAATTCTAGAAACAAATGATGACGAATAACTTATATTCATTGTTTAAACAATATCATTGACATTAGAAGAGAAACTGTGGCGTGAACACTAAAAATTATCATACTATCAAGACATACAAATAAATACAAAGAATACACTCTACCGATAAATTACAACATAAAATAAGAGGCCAGTAGACGCTTGAAATACTTGACTATTTTACTCGCCCGATTCTCAATCTCCTATTACTAAAAAAAACGTATTTTATGATACCACGATAACCTCTTTACAGAACAGTTTTAAACGTAGTAGTCAAGATGTTATGTCCAGGTTTTACGTAGTAGTAGGATTCCTGTGGTGTCGTCTTTAATCTTCCAGTGAAACACGTTTTTCTTGATTTTTAGATAATCGAAGAGTGTTTTTGCTACATTTGTATAGAAATGTAAAGAATTATGGAGTCAGTAGATTAAGGAGAGCGAAATGTGTTCTTGAGAACCTGGAAGGGATTCTTAATGGTTAAGTGTCACATGTTTTCCCCTTCTTGGAAAATGTTCTGGATACGAAGATTAAGTAACTTCTCGTAAAACCTTTCCGGGATGCTGGCAGTGTGTTGAGAGATTGCTTAACATGACTGGAAGGCGCTAAGTCAGTCTTGCCTTGTCCGTCCTTTTTCCCCGCTTTCGCCTTTCCATCCCAACCCGCGGGCGTGTGGTTATGAGTGCCCTCTCCCGGCGGAACTGTCCGTTGTTCTCTATTGTTCGAGCGAGGTGGGGGTAGCTTTTGTCTGGGCGACCGACGGCGCGCCGCTACCTGTCTTGCAATAGAGCACCGTACTTGGAACAATGTCACACGCAGACAATGACAGATTTAGAAAGTATTTTAGGGATGGGGGAATTTCACTTCATACTGTAAGTGATGGGGTAAAATTAGTCGTTCGTAGAAGCCTTGGAAATAATCGTGTTACGTGATGCCAAATTTGGATGAAACAAAGAATAATATAGCAACACAGAATTTTAGAGTCATCCGTTCACCCAGACGTAATGTACTAAATATCACGTGATGGTACTTGAAATTGTAAGATCACACCTTATGAAGAAGATTTTTTCCCCACTAATTTATATTATTGGGAAATTGATCGTCGATTTGATAACGTCGATCGGTTTTACAGCTGTTAAATGTGTCTGTTGTCTTAACGGTTTGGTTAGTTAGATTTAAAAATCTTAATTTCAGATTAGAAAACTGTCAATAACACTATAAGAGAACCTTATGATTATATATCTACAATCGCAAATATTTTTAAAAAGTTATTGAAAATACAAAATATATGTAGCACATACAAGTAGTTTTCTTCAGTGTGTTTCGATATAACTGTGGACTGTAGACTGCGATAAAAGTTATGAGACTGTGAACTTTTCATTACAGTTTGTTATTGAATCGGGAATGGAATTTTTTGTTCGCAATGAACCAATGAGAATAGATTATTAGTCTTAACGGATTTTTGATATTTCAATGTTTATTTAGATTTGTGGTTACAACATTTGTTAGATTCTGGAAGCAAAGAGAATTAACGATATGATTTTGGATTTGTATATTGTTAGGAATTTGAATAGGAGAGTTCTTTGCGTCTGTTGATGAGGGGACAAAATTTTATGAGTTTGTATTTTACTTGTGCGCGTAAGGAACGACTTTAGTTCTTTATAATATATTATCTAGTGAGTTTTGGAGAGGTTTAAATTAGGTAAATGGATGCATAGAAATGAGAAAGTATTGTAATTAAGATTCAATTTAATGCATTTATACTGGGTTACAGTCTTAAACTAGTCTTACATAGCACTTACAATCTACACTTAATTACTGACTTACATGTACAACATAATTTGTCTTATATGTATATTTACATTGACAAATAATCACACAACTTAAAAAAGACAAATATAAAAAATAATAAAAATACACTAACACACAAAACGTGGGCTCTAAATTTACATTTACTTTCTTTCGAGCTATGTTCTTGGAACTTCTAACTATAATCTGGTCTTTAAAGTCTGCCAGCTTGACTTGCGCTGACTTCTGACTCTTGCTGAGCGTCATTGCCTCTTGGCCATACACACACGTAGCTTGTTTTCGCGCATAAATTCCATAACTCTTGCTAAAAATATGTAAAAACATTTGAAAGGGGACCTTAAAATTTCACGAATAGCAGTTCACGTCAGTAATATAATTTATTTGGTAAAGTCAGTTCAAACCACATATCATCGTAGAGGACTTCTTTAGTTCTTTGTGTTATGACTCGCAACCAGATTCAAATGTTTTATCAGTTATCTAAGCTAATGGATATATTTTGCAACTTCGCTGATCTATGCGTAAAATAGTTTTGTTTTGATCACGAATGCAATGTCGCAATGGCTAAAGTTCATCTGAACGTCAGAATTTCCATCTTTGCCAGTCACGTTATCAATAGAGAATAAGTATGTTTCCAAACTCGTGACGCTAAAACTCAATTAATCTCATATCATAAACACACCATACAAATCCTTTCAACTCCATTTATTTGTTTTTCTCTCATTCAACGAGGGAAAAGTAATGACAAATCGACAGTCTCAAGTGGTATCATTATCACCAATGTGAACAGGTGTTCACCCATACATTTTTTAGAACCAAAAGTTTTATTTTGTATTTTAGCAAACAGGAAGTTCCCCAGAAGTAATACAACATACCTCGAAGAACCAGTAAAATATTTTACCCCAATAGCGGCACAATGTATTTTTTAAAAAAGCAATACAGCATTGGTAATCCAAAATCTAGTTATATCTACTCCGAAAAGGCAATATCGGGAAGGAGTTCCCATCCCAACGCACTCCAGATTGTAACTCGATATTTTAAAGGTATAGAGTTATTATATCCACACTGCCTGGAATGTATTTTATTTTATTTACGAGTGAACAAAATGCAAATTGTGAACTTGCTTCGTAATTTTCAAATCAGCTCCTCTGAATTTTGCCAGCTGTTCAAATTTGTAAACACTCCAACTCGAAACACTCGACAATGTTACTTCTTGGGATCGAAAAGCTCCGACTACCCCCCCCCCCTGTCTTTTCTCCCCCACCCCCATCGGAAGTGCGAAGTGTTCCCCCACGAACACCCTTCCCTTGTACTTTCCGTGCCCTCTTAATAGACGTGTTCCGTTTTTAAATTATAAATTAACCAAACCTCGTTTTCGGAGTAAGTCGCGATAATCAATTTCGCGGGCGCCGGAGTGGCTCCCGCTGCCGCCCTTGCCCCCTTCCCCTTCCCCTCCCCCTCCCCCTCCCGCCGCTTCCGGAGGCGTGCGTCGTCGCGGGGAACCCCTGGTGTGTGGCGGAATCCGCCTCTCGGGCCCCCCGCCGCGTTTTGCCGTGCGATTGGCAGGGGGCGGGGCCCGCAGGAGGCCGTGCGCGGGGAGGGGTGGCGGCGGAGCGGTAAGTGGCGAAAAGTGAGGAAGAGTTCCGCGGGACTCACGAGGGGAGATGAAATAAGCCAGAAATAAGCCTCGCGATAGTTGCCAATGGTCGTTGGTTGCTATTTGTGGGCAATTTTCATCTGTATTGCAAGTTGTTAAATTGGTCAAAGACACAAACGAACTATTTCAGGTGATATCCGCCAATCAAGAAGTGAGAAAGCTAGGCGAAATGTTCTGATGGCGTAACCTCTTTAATGTAATTCAACTATAATACTTTCTGTTTATTCTTTTGGTGGTATGCATTTTAGGTAGAAATGCGACAGAGCGAGTGGAAATGGGATGGTGTATATGACGTTGGCGACGGAGTGATAAAAGACGAAAAGTGAGATGCAGTCCCGAGGTACTCACGACGGGAGATGACGTAAGCCAGGAATAAGCCTTGCAATATTTGCCAATGGTCTTTGGAAGCTATTTCTGGGCAATATTCGCTCGTATTGCAAATTGTTAAATTGGTCAAAGATACAAACGAACTATTTCATATGATATCTACCGATCAGAAAGTGAGACAAAGCTTGGCGACATCTGATGGAGTAACCTTTTTATCTAATTCAACTATAATGAGTTTTGCTTATTATTTTCGTGGTTTGCTTGTTAGGTAAAAATGCGACAGAACGAAAGTAGACGGGATATGATGATGGTGATGAAACGATAAATGCCGAAGTGAGATGCAGTTCCGAGGTACACATGAGGGAGAGATGAAATAAGCGCCCAATTCGTTGGCTTATGCCGAAGGCTTCTTTCGTCAGCCATGCGAATGCTTGTGACAGTACGACGCCAATTTGAAGATGCAGATGTAGACGTTTCGACCATTATGTCGTAGTCTTCTGAGCCCAAATGTGATTGCAACTGCTAGTCGGATGTCTGTATTGCGAATGTATTGTAAAGAGAATGGAAAGTCATCTGCGCGCAGTGTACTAATCCCAAACATGCAAAAATCTGCAAATTTGTAGAAAGAGCTGCCGCAGAGATAAAGGGGTTGGCAACCCACTTATTGATTATCACTTACAAAAGTTTTTTCTCTTATTTGCTTAACTAATGAAACATATTTTTAAAATAAATATCATTTGTAAATTACACGAAGCTACGAGGCCATCGTGGATATTAAGTTAAGTTAAATGTAACTATTTACTTTCAAACATATGTATTAGGCTTAAAATACATTTTTCATGTGCGCGGAACAGTTTCTCGTGCTTGTTTTCCGTGTGAGAACGAGCTTATTTTTTCACAGTGTGCAAAACACCGCGAGGGTGCGCAAAACATCTGTTGCGATTCGCAATTGTCTTTCGCCTTGACAACGTCTGTGTTTATTATTTACAAACATTAGTCTTATGACTGACTGGAATCCTCTTACTTTGTTCAAGTAAGGTGTTTCTAATTATTTGATATTTTATTTGTATTCCTTTACTTAACGCACTGCGTCGCGCTCTCGGCGAGTTAAAAATAGTAAACGCAGCACGGTGATTCTCAAAGTCGTCTGTCGTCCTTGCTGCGCTCGAACAACACGTGATCTGTTTCGTGCGTGAATCATCTGTTTCGCGCCCTTGTTACGTAAACAACCATTAACAATTTATTTCAGAATTTGAAAGCGAGAATTTAGATTTTGAGTTTGAAGATGAATGTGTGGCAAACATGAAATGTAACATGTGCAAAAACTAGTTGAACATATGACGAACATGCCAGACAACATGAGATCGTGTGGGGAATATGTGGAGAGCAGGCAGAGGAAACTGCGCGGGGTAGAGCTTTAGTTTCTTTAGCGGTATTCTACAAAATGAGATTCTATTGAACTTATGTTACATTTTTGAAGATTTTGCTTTCCGAGGTACCCCCATTCTGCAGCATACTGATATGGTCAGAAATAAGAGAACACTGCAAATCTTTGTAAAGCTGAATTGGCATTTTATTGAATAATACTCGTATATGAACATCATGACATATAAAGCATTAACAGGCAGATGAAGGAGTGTCCTCCGGAACAATGATTTACAAAGTGCTGAATGTTTGCACGGATCCACCTGGTAGCCACATTTCTTTGCAACAAAAATTGCTACAACAATTTTCTTTAACTAGGAGGCGAAAATGTTTATTTTAGAATGTTTCTAATCATGCTTTGTTGTTACTTTTATTCATCATTCAAATATTTACATAGCAAATATATACTGGCGTCTCAGGGACCGGAAGATTTTTAAAACATTACCAACGTTTAAGAAAAGTGTCTTTGACTTAGAAGTATGTTATTTTATTTTATCTCACTGTGGACCTATTAGAATAAAAAAATCAGAAAAATATTCAAAACAACAACATTATTAAATAAGGAAACTCTAGGATGAATTCTCCTAGTACGCACATTTTTTGTTACAGGAATTACACATAGGGTCTCTCGGAACCGAAGAGTTTTAGAACATTACGAACGGTTGAGAAACATATCTTGGGTTTCGAAGTACGTTATTGTATTTTATTTCACTGATGAACACATTAAAATAAACAATAAATAATTATCTTAAAAAATTAAAAATCATCAGATTTTTGTTTAAGGACACTGTTTTTCAAGTGTAGACTGAATATTTACAAATGATTAGCAAACACGTTACACATGGCAATGAAATTTAAATATTATTCGTTCACATCATATCAAAAGATAAATCTTATTAAAATATTACTTTAAATTTTGTTTTTTACTGTACAAATTTTCTCGGAATATTAAGCATACATCATGTATACAACAAGCACATAACTACTGACGAACACTTCATCCTCGGCTAAGATCTGAGAACTGAGATTGTAAGAAGTATGCAGGCAAGCTGACTGCATAATTAAAATTTGCTAGAAAACCTAGGTGGCAGCCTTTAAGAACTTTCACTAAGTATGAATTTGAAACATCCTTGTATAATTTCATACTTTAAACAGGGATTTGATTTAATTTGATTTTATTTACTTTCTCAATGAACAGTACTAACTATTTGAGTCGTATAGGAGAGAAGTACTACAATCTGCGCAAGTTTTCTTGAGCTCTGGACTCCCTTCTCTACCTTTTGAACCTAAATATTTGAATGATGAATAAAAGTAACAACAAAGCATGATTAGTAACATTCTAAAATAGACATTTTCGCCTCCTAGTTAAAGAAAATTGTTTGTATTGGTAAAGGAACTACAGAACTGAGTTGTTACTATTTATTATAAAATATTAACCCCCGCTCCGGCTCCATTCCTGCCACAATTAGCAAAAGGAGAACTCAACTAAACGTGCACGCGGGGAAGATACATTTGTGTCCGCAAGAAAAACAAAGGGACATCTTAACATTTGCTCAATTTCCTCTTGAGACGGTGTTCCTTTCTCCGAAACGCCCCTAAGACCCAGTCACGCAAACTAATCTTCGAACAGGCAACAGACGACACAAACAGCTGGAGATCGTGCAAGCGATAAGATGCAGGGATTGTCAAAGAAACCCCCGTAGACATTGCCAGTCAAGATAACATTATTTCTTGTTCTAGAGTCATATCTCAAATGTCAACATCAGATATGACTGCCATCTCTCTGGCGCCCTCAGCCACCATCATTGTTCCGCCTCTTTAGAGCTTATGGATAATGTGAATACGAATTGTTTAATTCTATACTAGTAGACTACCAGATAAACATTTGCTGATTCTTAAAATAATATAAATATAGAATTCATTATGTGTATTATCACTAAAATGTTCTGTCTACAGGAGACTCTTTGGGTGTCCATTTTATTTGACGTTATCTTGAGCATTTTTGAAAAGGTTTAGTATTAATGGCCACCATCACATTAGAAATCTTGAAACCTGTCGTATTGGTTCAATCTTGAGTTTCGTTTCAAGTATTTTGGAGCAATTCTTGAAATGTTTTAAGATTTCATCCCTTAATGATAAAGTGATATCATCTGCAAACAACTTTCGTATACTTTCACTGGTCGATGGTCGTGGTTCGTGATATAATTTATGGCAATTAAGAATAGTAGTAGACTAAGCCCAAATCCTTGAGGCACTCCGTTATTACTTGTACATTTGTGCGATAAAATATTCTTTAATTTAACTTGTAGAGATTTATTCTTCAGGAACTGAGTTAAGAACGTTAGTATTTGGTCATCCATTCCCATTTTGTAGAGAATTTTAATGATTCGATCTCTCCATACCATGTCGTAAGCGTTTTCCATGCCTAGGCAAACAGTCCAAACTAACACTCTGCAGATTTTGGTCTGTTATAAAAGCATCACAAATGTCACTATGGATATTTATTAGATGGTCAATTGTAGAACGATTTTGTCTGAAACCACTTTGGACCGGTGAAACTTTATTATTATATTCAAGGTATCAGTTAAGTCTTTTTTAGACATTTTTTTCGAGTAATTTGCAGAGGGTAGATAATAAGGATATAGGTCTGTAATTATTCGGGAATTACTAGAATAATTTTGTTGGATTATTCTATCCATTGTTATATTCGAACTAGTTTTCTTTGCTTGGAATTCATCGTTAAAGTTACTGTGACTTGAATTATTAGCAAATGCAGATGCTAAAATGTTTGCAACTTCTTCGTTAGAAGAGATAATTTGATTGTTGTGTAACATAAATTTAGGTTGGATGTACTGCTTGACAGCAATTGATGGCTTTTATTTTTTTCCAATTGTTTGTTGGGAAGAAAAACAATATCTTGACGAAATGAAGCCAATCCAGGGCTGTCTTTTATTTTCTTTATATATTCGTCTTGCATTTGCCAGCGCTCTTTTATACTCACTATGATTTTCTGGGTCTGTACAATTTATGAGCATTTTTTCAGTCTTCAATCCACCAAGAGAATTGTCTCCTTACTGGTTTTCCTGACGTTTTTGGAATCGTTTCACCGGCTATTTTCAGGATGAGATTAGTCAGTTACTCAATTTTTCATTGACGGAGACTGGAAAGTTTCTTCTAGTATTCTAATTTATTTATTTTGTTGATAATATTTCCTTGTAACTATCAAAGTGAGCATCTTGGAATTTTCATCTTGGAGAATAGTTAATGCAGGTAGTCACTGAGGTGTTATTATGGTTAGTTATGAAAATGAGAAAATGATCACTTCCTTGTAGGTCCTCTATGGTACTCCAGTCCCAATTAAAAGCAACAGAAGATGAATACATTGTTATATCAATGGCACTGAACCTTTTATGTGTATTCTTAAGGTGAGTGTATTGATTTTTGTTAAGAATCAATATATTTGGGTCTTCAAATATTTTTTAATTTTATTTCCTCTACTGACTTCTTTATAAGATCCCCACAGTAGGCTATGACTATTAAAATCTCCGACCATAATAAAGGGCTTAGGTAGCGGATCAATTGTTTTTTATATTTCATTTTCTGTAAAGTTATAACTATTGGGAAGGTAGATATTACAGATACTCAAATAATATCTTTCCAGGTTAATTTTGACTGCTGTACATTCCATATTTAGTTGAATTTCATATGCTCCAAGAAGAGATCTGATACATAGAGCAATGCCTTCACTGGATATTCCTGAGTTATTTCTATTCCTTAGGTATACAGAATAATTTTATATTTGTGGTATCACTTTTTTTGGTTTGCTGTAAGCATATTACTTCTAGATTGTATTTGTTAATTAGAATTAATAGATTTTCTCTTTGAGGCTTAAATCCATTGTAATATGCTTTCAGTCATTGTTAATTAATATTTAGATTAAGGGGGTGAGATACTTTAGCTTGTATCACTACAGTACTCTGATTCATTGTTTTTAATGTATTATATAATAAATTTATTTTTAGATTTGTAAATCTTCTCTTCATATTGCTATCATTTAGTTTTGAATATGTACTTTCTAACATTTGGATCAATTGAGTAACATTGGGAGTAAATTGTAGAGCTATTTCAAATACCTCAGTACTGTTTTTAGTTTTTTCAAGAAATCTCTTTAAATTCATTAATTGGAGCCGATGTCTGCACTGGAGTTTGATTAAGTACTTGATTCTTCAGGAGGTGGTAGCACAGATTTTTTTTTTACAAAGTCTGGTAAATCTTCTATTATTGTTTTATTTGAAAAGTGTGTGTACAGATTAGTCATCATTTGAATGAGGGTTGATACATCAGGTGAGTAATATTTGGCTATGAGGATGGGGTCAGCATCATTAAAGGAATTTTCCAGGAAGGATTTAAATTGAAGGTAGGTAAGAGTATATTTGCTTTGATTGATTTTAGAGGAGATATTAGTTCGTCTACAGATCTACTGTTATTTCAGTTTTCTCTGAATCATGTAGTTATATTTTCTTCTATTTCTTCCTAGGTTGTTTCAGGGTTTCTTCAGTATTTGCTTTGTTTGTGGTACTTGAATATTGAGGAACATGGGAGGAGTCAGATTGGGGTCCTCTTTTGTCTAATTTAGATACACAAATATTGTCATTAGCAGGTTCCTGATGATTAACAGATCCAAGTTGTTTGTCAGTTGCAGGTGATATAATTTGATGTCTTTATTTTTGGAAGTTTGGGGCAGTTAGGTTATTAATTGAGAGAGCAGTAGTTGGAGAATTCTGTTGACGGGAGTAAATACAGATTGATTTTCATTTGAAGGGGAATCAGTTTGGATAATGTTTTTGTGGAGGTTGAGAAAATTCTTGTTGTCATTAATTGAGGGCTTAGGTTGAAGAATTCTATACATTGATAGTAGATGCAGCTCGCTTTCCATTCGAAGGAAAGTGTCATTGGTATGGGTTTGGTGAGAGGGACATTGGTTAGCAATGTGGCCTTCTTCCTTGCGTAGGAAACATACAAGATTGTCAGTGGAAAAGTAAATACGGTATGCAGTGTCTTAATGGTATACCAGTGCAGAATCCGGTATCTTGTCAATATCATCCGGATTAATACAATATAAATCTGCCTCCTAAAGCTCAGAATATGAGAAAAACCAGGTTCATAGATCTTGTTTTCGCTCTCATAAACATCTTAGTGGAAGGTTTGATGTTATTTTTATTTAATATGCTCATGATTAACTCATTAGATATAACAGGAAACACATTAGAGATAACTCGTACTTGTTTATTGATGAGTGGTCGAAAATTCAGTTTTTGATTATTAATAATGTTACATTTGTGTGTGTTCACAATGTGTTCAGCAATCTTTTGAGTTTAGAGGAAGAGACAGATTCTGTTATTAGAGATTTTTGAAACATAACCAATATCTGAGGGGTTAACTATTGTAGCAATTTTAGATTCATAATCCTTGAGGCTAATACCTTCTTGTGCTTCAACTACAATTGCTTGGTTTTTGTAAGGAAAAATTTCAAATTATGCCGCAAGAGGAAATATTTTACTTACTTGTACTGTAGCTGTAGTTTCTGAGGTTATGTTGACATTGGTGGTAGTTTCCATCGTGGTACGATGCCAGACGCTGGGGCGTCTGCCTTTTGAATACCAACTGCGTTTTGTGGTTTAATCGAAAAAGAATATAAACACTCAGAAGGATGAATATGAAGGATGAAGGTGGGGCGTGACGGATTGTGGGGCGGTGTGGCGGGGGGCAGGACTTGGCGAAGCGCAGGGTGGCGTGGCGGGGTATGGCGCGACGTGGCCTGGCGAGAGGTGGTCGGGTGGGGCGGAGCGTGGCGGGACATGGCTGGGGTTGCGAGGGTGGCGGGGCAGGGCGCGGGGAGGCGAAGCGAGTGGCGTGGCTTGGCGGAGCGTGGCGTGGCGGGGTATGGCGCGGCGTGGCGTGGCGAGCCGTGGATGAGCGGGGCAGTGCGGGCGCGGCGTGGCGGGGCGCGGGGAGGCGAAGTGAGGGGCGTGGCGGGGTATGGCGCGGCGTGGCGTGGCGAGCCGTGGACGGGCGGGGCAGTGTGGGCGCGGCGGGTGAAGCGATGGGCGTGGCTTGGCGGAGGGCGGCGTGGGGCGGAGCGGCGTCCGGCGACGCGCGCCTCTTCCGCGCACTAACAGCCTATTTGCGGCGCGCGGCGGGGCGCCGCGGCGCCGTCGAGGGCGTCGCAATCCAATCACCCCGCGCGCGCTCATCGAGTTACGGCGCCGCGGCGCGGCGCGGCGCCCAGCGGAGGCGCTGCCTCGGAATTCCGCGGCCGCGGCGGCGGCGCTGGCGGCTGCGGCGGAAGCGGGGTGGCCGGCGGAGGGAAATTTGCACTTGGTGGCGGTGGTTGAATTACTTGTGGCAATGCTGGTGGTTGTGGTGAATATGGAGTTGCAGGTGATTGTAGTGGCGTGGGAGGGGTGGGTGAAGGCCAGGGCCAGATTCAGCCGATAATTTTGGACGGGGCCATCATAGAGTTTTGTTAAATAATAAACATTGTTATTATATTGTATATTTTTTAGTGCATTTATGATACTATGTAATATTGTTTTTTAATATTTACATAACATAAATAAATATAAAACAATTTTGACAAATAAAAAAGTAGCAAATCAAGGCCTTTTGTGTGTGTGTGTGTGGGGGGGGGGGCCCATGGCCCTCCTCTGGATCCAACATTGGTGAGGGCAAGGTGGAAGCAATTGTGGTATTGGTGATATTGAAGACGGTAGTATTGGTGATGTGGGTGGTGTGCCACGGGGTGGGTGAAGGAAATGATTATATCAATGATGGTGGTGATGAGTAAATTTGTGGTGGTGGCTGCGGTAAGGGAGGGATTACAATAAATTACATTTCCAAATACATAGTGTAGTGGGGGTGGCGCGGGTGTTCACAGGTAGTCACAGTTCTCGTTTTGTGGGTTCTTTATATCAGAAACGTTTTCCACGAAACGTTGTTCGTCTGTGTGAACCCGGTTAGTGCCTAAATGAGAGATTTTCAAGATTGATATTCCGCAATCCATCTAACTGGTGTCGCAAATCATCGAATTTGAAAGAGATAGTTTAATTTTTGGTAGTACACTGCATTAAACCCAACGTTTTTCAATTTTTTTCAAAGATCAAAATTTTGTGTTCGAATGCAGTAAATTACTCTTTTAAATTGGCGTACGATCGATTTTCATTAAAAACATTCTTTATGAAATCATACCAGCATGTGCTGCTAGCACCACTTTTTTTGTAGTGAAGGCTGGCTCAAGTTTCATGCAAGTAAGAGCACCGTGTTCTGTTCCATCATAGAAATAATGCAAGGGGCCGTATTAAAAGAGATGGCGAAAACATACAGCCAAATTCTGATCAATAAAGAATGAGCTTATCTTGCAATCCATAAACGTCGTATCAGTATTAAATTCGTAACGCCGTTGACATTGGTTCGTTTAAATTTCTGACAGAAATTATACTCCAAGAAAATTATAACTCTTTCTCATTTGGCGAACCACACTAACAAGAGCCTCAACGGACTACATCTTGGTAAGAGTTTTTGTCGAAGAAAGAAATGTATACAAACTGACGTACCACAATACTTGAAACTGCCTCATTCTATGTGCAGTCGTTTAGTCAAATATATCTCGGTGAAAACTTTTACATAAATTGATGTGGAAGAGAATATACTCAAATACTGACGTAAGGCGGCTCCACACATTCGGCATTCGCCGAGCAGCAAGCTCCTGCTGGCGAACAGCTGTTGTGTTCGGCGAATGTTCGTTTCCTTTGATGAGTTCAAATGGCCTACAGCCGGTGGATAGGGCGGGCACCGAATGTTCGTCTCCCGGTAAATGGCACGCCACTCATCCACGCTAGTCGCGATTCGGTGAGCAGTCTCTCGCTTTTCGCCGAATACCGAATGTGTGGACACGCCTTAACACTAGTAAATACCATACCCTAGCTTTGCACGGCGCCTCCCGCTGGTATTTTCATGTTAAAAAGTTTTATTTCTGTTTTGAAAGTTCATAATAAATAATATATAGGCTGGATGAAAAGTAATAAGAATATTACTGTAACTTAAAGCAAGTGATTCGGCGAGCTGCCGTCTTTCGTGATAAAGGGAAGGACTGTTAGAGAAGAGTGTGTGTAGCGAGGGGGAACTGTACTTTGTCAGTCCACAGTAGAGCATAATTCAGTGAACTTCACAGGAATAGTGCAAGCGCCCTGACGTCATGTTTACAAAGGTAAAGCAAGAGTTTGTGGCTCAAAATTGAAGTGGACGAGGACGGAGGTAGCAAGAAAGTTTACATGGTCTGTGTGTAGCATGTGGTAATGCAGCGTTTGCATACTCAGGACGCGCGATGTGTTAAAACGTTCAGATTAGGTAGAGATGCTGTGAAGGATAACCCCCTTACGAAAGGATAACCCCCACGTGGAGAACTCTTACGCCACTAGCAATGGGAGATTCTGGAACATCCAACTTATTCACCCGATATGAGTCTCTGTGATTAGGATCTCTTCAGCAAAAAAAAAGAGCCACGGGGAGGAATTCGGAACAATACCAGAGAGCCTATACCAGATACCTATTAACATAAAAATTTCATCGTCTACTATTAATTTTTCTCAAATTAAAATACTTAAAATTCATAATTTCTTACAAATATTTTGCTACCATTGCATCTCCGGAAATGGAAGTTTCAATCGACAGCATTAAGTTGTTTTGACTTTCTGAAGCAAAATAACATATATTACTTAATGATAATTCAAAAATATGAACTTTTTCGACAGATGATTTAATTTTCGCCTTTGTAGAGCAAACAAGTGCTTTCCGCCGAACGCGAAATTGTGGGTAGAATTTTCGTGTAATGTAAGTTTTAGTTGAAAATGATGAATGTGGCGTGAAAATAAAGGAGAGCCGTAGCCTATTTTACAATACCAACTGCATCATCATTTATTAGTAATACAGCTGAGGAGTGTCGTAAAGTTGCAAAAACGCCGAGAGTGAGAAACACCAATAAATTTAAGACCTCAAAGATACTGGTTGTATTCTACTTCTTTCACTACAATCACAGTCAATTCTTACTATCTGACTAGGTCAACCTCTTTCTTGAAATGAGCAGGGCAGCACCATTGCTAGAGAGTGAATTGGAAGCAGAAAACAAATCTACCAAAATACAGTTCACACCTCAGACCAATAACAAAAATGCCCTGGTTTAAGTCGAATCTACAGTTGCCTCAAAAGTTCATATACCATACATAATGCCATTCATTAAAAATATCCATATCCTCTATTCATACATCAACTAAATTGAGCACCAACTTCAATTCAACCGTGCTCGAATCACACTTTCCCGGACAAGAATTAAAAATAGGTTCCTGGAACACGCACTTTTGAACACTCAGACCCAAATAAGAATAAGTACGGCGCTTTATGAACTTCCTTAATCATGTTCAGTCAGAGTTAGTATCAAGTTAGTAGATAAGGTTACAGCTGGAAAATAATTATTGTGTAAAATATTGCAGTACTATCCCAAGAACCTTGTTGCCTCCTCGTACTCCCCTAGTAGGGCACCATACCAATCTGAACAAGCTCTAGGCCCGACTGGTCTCCCGGCAGGTGTGGTAGTGCATGTAAGTGTAAATGTAAGGGAGAGGAGAGACTAGGACAAGAAAGAGGAAGAAAAGATCGCGCGCGGTTGTTGGCCTGTGTATTAGAGCATTCGTACTCCGGCATTCACCTGGTGTTTATCGTAGAAACCGCGAAAAATTACTAATCAGAGAAACCGACTCCTAGATTTGACTTCCAAACAGCGGCTGATTTCAATCTAGCTAGTTAAACCTGATTAAATGGTCACCTCCATTAAGTGATTAAGCTCCATTAACAGCCTGTTCCGCTTGATTTTTGTTTCATATACAAATTCTTTTCATAATATTTTTTTAAAATATGGTCACCTTGCCAGTAGGTCAGCCGCAGGGCACACTTCGTAAATTATCTTTTATTACACCGCAAACTTTATCGACCTTGATCTGCAGTAGAATAAGAAGCTGAAGACAGGAGGATATTACTATTAATTATATTTCTTCCTGGGACGGAATACATTATGTAATTATTTAGTGCAACAGTAATATCAAGATTCGCTTATCTTGCAAGCGGATTAATAATTTTGTTTCAAATAAAAAAGTCGATTTTAATGTATTTTTACGAAATACGTCAATTCGAATCTAACTTTCTCGTAATGTTTGCAAGCTCTGTTTTCCCTCAGTTCCCATAGCAACTCTTCATTTTATGTAATTAAAAACATTTAAAAGGAAACACTTTATTTCGTAGTACATTGAGAAATGATGTGCGTTTCCTATGACCTCACCACTTTGATTAAGACGTCATCTCAATAATGGCCAATTTTCTTTGAAACCATATGTGCCACTTAAGACAAGTTTTGTTTATCTGCTTTCATCGTTGGATTACTGGAGATTAAGTGACAACACATAAAACCAATTAAGACATTATTATAAAGCAAATTTACCTATTCCTCTTAACTGCATAAACTGTTGGAGGCATTGCAGGACTTTCCTTAATCTCAGTAACATACTAGATTTAACATATCCAAACAATTTACATTGCTTCGCAAAATTATTTCAACCGCTTGTTAGTCATTGAGTGTAACTACTATTAACTGACCTACAAACTCTTCTGCACATAATAATACAAAACACAATCTTTCAATGCAATACAATGGTCATAAAAAGGGTTTTGAAGTATTGAAAGAACAATGCTTCTTTAAGCAGGAAGTAAACAAGTGTTCTGTGTTAAAAAGTAATTGTCGCAGCACCGCAGATGTCACATGATGCAGAATCACCAAAGACAAAAATATCAACAAAAACATTACATCGTGTCACTAAATGATTACATCGGCTTCTCAGGCATTGTCTGTAACCAACATTAATAATTATGAGGTTTTTCTTACTATCTCTCACCTAATACAGAGCCAGATCTTTCAATGCCATACTAGGATCATAAAAATGGTATTCAAGTACTGAAAGAGCCATAAACTTCCTTGAGCAGGACGTGAACAGGAGCTCCCATTACAAAGTAAATCTCGCGGCACCGTTGATGTCTGATGACGCAGATTCACCACACAATGTTCACGTGCCGGCACTGGTATTTTACGCAGGGGAATCACTTCGCTGCGTCCTCGACTTGTGCGTTAAGCCTTTCCTCATGTGTCAACGTGAGTTAACATGTCCTGTAGCATCTCATCTCATGTTCCCGTCGGGGACTCGTTTTTCTCTTCTATCCGCGGCTGTGAGTGTGTTTGCTGATTCAGCGGCTCTGTTCGATTGGCCCAGTGATGGAAGATCACGCAGGTATGGGTGGTTGCCAAGTGTGACCAATCGACCCGGAAAAGCGGGACAGTTTTTATGACTTCTAGGAATTACAAGATTACCACTTCCAATTTTCATAATTTTTTGCTTAAAATCACGTAAAAGTAATTCAGTGTCAAGAACATAAATTGACTAACAATATAACAATTACAATGAATGTATATATTTGGCGTTTTAGGGTCGGATGATTCCGACTTCTGCCATCTAGCGGTGTTTCTACGTTAAAACTCTATTTTTATTGATTATCCACGCCTGGTGGCAAAGGAGACAGATGGCGAGAATGGCATAATACGAACACCGTATCTAGCTCACCTGGCCTGCCTGTTCTTTTGTGATACCGAGACTGAGAACGTAGAAAGTGAGGCTATTTACATTAATTTAGCTTCATTTTCACCCCTGTCGGGAATCAAACCTGGGACCGCCTAAATTAAGAAATTTTAAAACATTTCAAAAATCCTAATTTTGATGTCCTGAATGAATATTCTCTAATCAATGCTTCTTTTAAATCTTTTAATTGGTTAACTCCTACACTCGCAGTTCCGCCCTCCTATATTGCTTTTACTTCCCCATTCCATAATATGGCAGCCTCCTAGTTATTTCCAGCACATTTCCTACTTTTTATGGCTATGTCTGATCCACGCTGCTTGGCTAGAAAGTAATTTTTATTTAGTCATTTTCTCCTATATATCTTATGTATATTTCCTTTGTCCTTCCATAGTTTTTGTTATTTTCTTTTTTTCCCTTTGATAGACCCATTGAAGATGGGAAAAGTGTTTCCCGAAATTTAATATTGAGATGTTTTTAATGAATATTAAAACTGTTATGATTGTGATTGATTATTACCTAACTCACATTATGGAGTACCACACGATTTCTGCTTTAACCACTTAATTTAATGTAATCGATTTCACATAAAATAAAATATTTAAGACTTCAAATCAACACAGTAGACAAGGAAGAAATAAGGCAAAAAGTAAACAAAAAAGTCGCAGAATACAAAAAGACGATGACAAAAATCCCAATGAAGTCGTCGATGATGACAGTAAAGAAAATGGCGAAGAAGTCGATGCAGGAAAAGAGAAGAAGACAACAAAGGAGACTAATGATGAATTCGGGAGACATCTTCGAGGCCTCTCCTAGCAGTTATCCTTGTACTCTGAGCGTAGTGTCCTCGCCAGATCTCTCAACGATTGGCACGCCATCGACATTAATTGGGGGACCAGCTACCGGTTCCTTAACCAGTCTCCTCCCCCCCCATTCCACTGAATCATCCACCACAGACAGTTGGTGCCAAGTACCAGAAGAGGTACTGAGGTAGAAGATGAGTTGTGGAGATATCGGGAAACAAAAAGGAAAATAAATATAATAATAAAAAAGGTGCGTGTAATGTAACACCTTTTTACGACACAAATATCGTTTGACATTTTATTCACCTTGTAAAATTGAAATTTAATTTTCTATTTCCATTTGACAATTATCTTACTAAAGTCTGATGTTGATAGTAGTTAACCCTGAAGCACTGTGTAACGCTTGTGTTAAGCGACGTATATTAGTCCACGCTTGCTCTTCTCTCACCCCTCTGATTGACTGATAAATTATTTCGCGTTTCTGGGCACATCAACTGTTAAGGAATTAGTCCCTGAAGTGTAGTGGATGACTTAATCGCGGGAGGTGGTGATTTTCCTCAGCTGGGCAATGAGATACCGCTCAGACTCATGGTGTTTTCCGTAATAAGAAATCTTCCACCAGACAGGAATCACTCCAGTTGGGACAAGCTCTAAGCTCCCGACCGGTCTCCTGGCATGTGTAGTAGTGTAGTGCATGTTAGTGTAAGTGTGTGTAAAGGGTTGGGAAGGGACAAGAAGGGAAAAGGAAAAATCGCGCTCGGTCTGCGTCTCTTTTGGTAGGGTAATGCTCCTGGTGTTGAAAGGAGGAATCACGGAAAACTACCGATTTAAGCAGCCGGCCGCTAGAATTCTCCTCCAAACAGCCACTGAATTCGACATAGGTAGCTATATAGCTAGCGCCGAAAATTCTGTCACAGTCGGAATTCTAACCTTAGAATCTCTTGTTTAGAGACACGGCAGTGACAAATTGATGCCTCGAGCCAGCTAAGCCCGACTCTCATCTTGTATGTTTAGTTGTAAGTAGACCGAGGAGCGTCAAACCCCAATGTACCTCGAATGATGTAAGTAACAAGCGTATACGCATGTTACACGATTACTAGCGTATGTTATGAAGAATGTAAAAAGCATGGATATATTTCCATATAATGTAATGTATATTACTAAGAAACGAATTACTAGGAATCGAATTTTAATGAAACGTCTTTTTATTTTCACTTTAGAACAAAGCCGTTTAGAATAGAAATTAATTTTATGTTATGACAAAAGAAAATTATCCATTTTATATATATTTTTTTTGCGTTTTTTGTCTATTTCGATTAATAAGTCATTTTTTACCTTTTCCGACATTTTTAATGCATTTTTCGCCAAAATCATCGATTTTAAAACAATTTTCATGATACTTCTAATAATATTTACCAGACGCAGCAAATGTTCTCCACAGAATTCCTGAGTAGCCTATTCGATTTTTTGGCTCAGAAATTCTAATGTCAGCCGCTGTATGTATTATTCGGTTTTGACGCCGATCAGCGCCATTGTAAATTCGCTCGATTTCGAGATAACTAAAGACTTCCTGACAAAGAACAGTCTAAACCAAAAGTTTGCAAGCTGAATACACTTGAATGAATAGAAGAAGCGTCGATTACATAAGTAACGTATCCAGCTTGAGTTGTTCTTCCGAATTGGTTTTGATAAAAAAAATAAGTCATTTTTCTTTACTTACTTTACTATGGCAATTTAAAAACATTTTAAGAGCATTTTATTGATCATTTTTGGCAATGTCATCAAACCCTCTCCCTAATTACCACACATTTCTGTAACAACTTGCTAATTTTCAAAACGGGATTATTTAGTAAATATGATTAATTTTCTACTTACCATTAAACATATTATTCAACAAAGTACGAAAAATGTATCATAACAATGTAAATTTTGAGTCCAACGATGTTGCAACCAACATAACCAAGAACCAAACAATGTCCTATAAAGGTATCATTTTGAATACTTGAGCATCACATGGAGTATGCCAGGTCCGAAAATCAGTGTTAACTAATGTTATCACATTCGTTTACGTAATTTAAGGTGAAAACACGTGAAAATTTACTTGCAACAATGGAACTAACATATCCTAAAACACTCAAATATTGAGTACTACACACTTATCATTTTTTTCTCCGACAACCGTGAAGGTAGTAGTGTAAAATAAATATATTTTCTCAACACAAGGATAGGTTTTTAAATATAGTATTGATTTTTTTCATTTTCCCAGTTTGACATTCTTCTTTGCAAGATCAAGATGGGGACGAGGTGATAGAGAGGAATAAAGGGATTAATTGGTAAGATAGAGAAGAGCTAGGAATAGGAGTTTAAGATCGGAGTGATAGGGAAATTCAGATGAGATGATAAATGAGGTAGGAGGGGCAATAAATTTATTGTGATTAGAGTGATGGATATATTGTATTGTATTAAATGTAATGGAAAATATACAAATATATTCCGGAGAAGGAACTGGTTGTAAAATAAGTTACTTTTATTGCTGCTGCATCTGCTGCTGCTACTAATAATGCTACTGCTACAACAACAATAGCTAATACTACTATTACCACCACTAATTCTACTACTACTACTACTACTACTAGTACTATTACTACTACTACTACTACTACTACTTTTACAACTGCTGCTACTGCTGATGTTGCTGCTAGTACTGTCTTCCGGTTTGTATGCATACCGGATACTCTCATGAGGATCATGATCTACTGTGAGTTATCTCTTACCTCACCACAGTATTGAAGATTCGAGTACTTCAAAGATTTAAATGCTTTAACTTACTATTGTACTTTATTTATTATTGCACTAACGATATGATTATTTTTCTCCTCCAAATATGTGAATGGACATCAGTTATGACCTTCAAATGTTCCAAGGCTGTTTCGAGATCTTTACGAGGCACACTCCTCGAGAGACATCTTTTTATACCTAACAAGATTCTCATGAATACAAATGGCTTTGTTGAAAAACCGGTTTACTGTATTAAACAGTGGTTTGCTAACGTTTGAAATTGCAAAGAGTATCCATAAACAATGTTCGCGACATGTGATCTGCATTACAGATGTAGATTGTTTCTGACCTGTAATAAATCGCCTGGATGTATGCTACAAAGGACTATAAAGAAATGTTTTAATTGATTACTGATTTGCCGAAGTCGTCTTTCTTTCCTCTCAGGAAGAATATGTGTGTTAATATTTACATTAAAGTAAGTTGGACGCCCTCTTTTATCATCCTCTCTTGTTTTCAGCCTTTTGGTCTCTAATTGTTCAATATTTTTTGTCTTGGGGTCAGATTATGTTGTCTCTTTTGGTTTTATTAATATATCCTCTTGGTATTGTTTTGGAGGCTTATTTGTCAATACGAAATTGATAATCAATTGATCAATCAATTGATAATCAATATCAATCAACTGATATCAATTATGACATGGCCTGATATAATGTGATAGTTCTTCAATGCATTCCACGTTACACTCACTAGATCAAAATATCCTTTACGTATGTGAGATTTCAACTTACACCTTCTCCTTCGATAGTGATTAATTGTATCCTCGCGATAAATAGCTCGAAATTTTATAATTCTTTATTATACAAGTGAGCTATTATAGGTTTTACTCACAAGAGTAATCATTGAGGCTGTCGGCCGAGTGTGCAAAATCCACGAATGAATAAAACCTGTATAATCCAAAAGTGTCATTTATTCTCATAACTTTAGTCAATGCGACTTAAAATTCAATCAAACATATTCAATTTAAGAAGTTACACTAAGGGGAAACAAACTATTAGTTGTAACAGTGTCTTGAAACATATGTTGAGAACGGCAGCCTGAAATATTTTTTTTTGTCTTTGTGAGAATAAAACAGTTGAACTAACCTTCTTACCTACAAAACAAATGTGAAATAAGAAAACAAGTATAAGCACTCTAAAGTCTAAAAAAAACTAATACTTCAACAGGTGGACAAAAAGAGATCAAAACTTGCAATACACTCACTCCGCAAGAAGTTTTGATGAGAAAGTGGGTAGAATTTATGCATGCACAGATTTTTCGTACTTCCTAAATATGTGTAGGTAGTATACTAAAGACTTTTTTGTACATTAAAATATTTTAAGGAAAATTTAAGAAAAGAAAAATAAGGACTTTATTTCGTATCATTTGCCGCTATTGGACCTAACGTATCTCTTCCGTAACTTCACAACGTTGATTACGCTGACACCTCTGGAAACGGCACAGACCAAGAAGGCCCAGAGCATCAATTCATGTCATTACAGTGGCTCTGACCTGAAGGACCTAGGGTTCGAGTTCCGAAGGTGGTTTTCAATACTAGCTAGGCAGCTAGGTCGAATTCAGTCGCTGTCTGGAGGAGAATTCTAGCGGCCGGCTACTCTGATCGGTAGTATTCCTTGATTTATCCAATGAACCCCAATGTCAGAGTAGAGTTCTAACAAATAGCCCAAGGACCAAACGTGACTTTTCCTTCTTGTTCTTTGTTCTATCCTCACCTTTTACTCATATATACGCTCACATGCACTGCACTACCACACTTGCTGGGAGTGCAGTCGGGAGCTTAGAGCTAGTCCCGACTGGGGCGGTGCCCCGCTGGTGGGAGATACCTTGTTGGGAACATCCCAACAGGTAAGTCGGCTCTGAATCTCGCCAGCCAGCGGGAGAAGATCGCGTTCATCTCCCGCGATACAAAACATGCACATACTTACAGTACAACCGGTCATAGCAGCACACCCATTTGGAATTACTAATCAATCACTCGATTAATCTGTAAACAGCCATTTTCCGCCGGAACCATTAGTAATCACGTAAGACAGGTTTCACTATAGTAAGCTGTTTGGCACCTCATCCTAAAGGCGGCTCCACACATTCGTTATTCGGCGAGTAGCGAGCGACCGCTCGCCGAATCCCGCGTTGTGTGGATGGGTCGCTTGCTATTTTCCGTGTGACGAGCATTCGGTGCTCGCCCTACCCATAGCGTGCCGGTCTTTTGGACACATCAAAGGAAGCAGAAACATTCGCCAACCACTTCAGCTACTCGGATTGGGCGAGCTGTCGCTCGCAACTTGGCGAATGCCGAATGTGTGGAGCCGCCTTAAGATGACAGACGAAGATGCCCCTCCGTGCAACCATCCTTTGCTCACCCCTGGTCGGAAAGGCTGGCGCGCGGGGGACGCTGGGCGGATGGAGGGAGCACGGGGGCGGAGGGGAGGTCATGATATTAGCCCAGCAAATCGACGCGACGAGCGAAGGGGGGGGGGGGCGGCGGTTCATAACTTGGCCGCCGAGGGGGAGGGGCAGCAGAAGTCACTTTGGCGTAACGAACTCGATGAGATTACGACTCTGCATCTCTTCGCGTGCACCGGCATTTGCCTGCTCTTTGCGGGGAGAAAATCGCTTTGCTTTGAAGCCCGCTAGGGGAGGGGCGCAAACATGTACGTGTAGGGAAGACATATTAACGCACGAGTCCGCGCTTTGCGGTGTAGCAATAACGTATCAATTCCAAAGTATTACAAACTGTTTCATATTACGTTCCGGTTTTTATTTCACTTAGCAAAATATTTTGGATCAAATTTCCGTTTTTGATTACAAACGGTTTTGATTTTGTAACGGTTCAAACGGTGTTGCTTCGATTTCATTAAATTGTTTTGA
The DNA here is from genome assembly GCA_038098605.1 of Gryllus longicercus. Classification (NCBI taxonomy): domain Eukaryota; kingdom Metazoa; phylum Arthropoda; class Insecta; order Orthoptera; family Gryllidae; genus Gryllus; species Gryllus longicercus. The sequence goes on along the minus strand of JAZDUA010000385.1, from coordinate 1,173,028 downwards.
AATTAATGATTATGCTAAACAACTTCAACATATCGACGTTTTGACATTTCTTTGCCTATCCAGAGCCAACCCTTAATAATTTAAAATTTCAAAATAATAAAGAATAACTCAGCCATCAGATGGCAATTAATGAATTATCCTAATGGAACCCCAGCATCGCAAGTTACACATTATGCAGATATTTAAAAACTTTGTCCTTTTCACGGGTATCCTGTCCCAACTATATAAATGTGTATATATAAGAATATAATACAATTTTCGGCGGCGCATTTGAAGCTAGTTCTAACAATTAGATGCCGATTTAAATTCTTCACTTATTTCATCATTTAAAAATGACGGTGAAGCCAGCTTTAGAGGTATGGCGACTTCATGCTGGCTTACTAAACTCAACATTGCATGCATTTGCAAAGTTTTGTGTGAGGTGGATTATCAGAAAGTAGGAAATCGGCAATGCGTCATCTCCCATTAGTGGTAAGTAAAAGAATCCTGGTTAAATTCCGGGTAAAATTAATTATTTAGGCAATCTCCATTCTAATTACAAGCAAATTTTAATTTGTCTCAAATTAAAAGCATTTATAAAACGACGTAAATAACGTTGACCTCGTGTTAAATATCAATCAATGGAACTAACCCGAGCTACAAAGTATGTACAAATTATTTACAAATATTTGTACACTATACAGTTAAAAAGTATCCCTGATCTCAAACGTACAGTCTCTTACTGGTGCCCATACGAGCGAGTCCCGTGGTCAACATTTCTTAAGCTGTTTACATGTCTTCCCGAAAAGGCAAAGCCGATCTCCGCCTGTTGTTTTCCTGCTTAGTAGGATAATTGGTTTCTGCATTTCCCGTGGTCTGCTCGGAAACACATAGTTCGATTATAGTTTATAGACGTCTGTCTGTTACAAGAAACATTTTCATTCCATTTCAGAACCCTTCCAACTTTCAAAATTACTGCTTAAAAGTTTGAGAAGGCAAAACACGAAATCGCCTATCACGAGCATATTCTTACCCCGCTGACTTAACATACACATTGAAAAGATTCTGTCAAGTTCATAGGTGTTCGAGGTTTTTCTCCAGACTGGTGCAAGAATATCCATATGCGATACCAATGAATGCAACTAAAAATATTACTCCTTCCGTAACACCGATGAACGAAACGGGGATGGAGTTGGGGTGTGTCTTCTCAGGTAACGGAAAGTGAAAGGGGGATTAGCTGGGGAACGAGGATGAGGGAACACTGGCCGCAGAATGCAGTTGGGAGGTTCTTCCATCTGCCATAAGTGACCGTGGGATGCAGTTAATATTCGCCCCAGATGAGCGTGTCCCCTCCACACCGCTCATCGGGTTTGCAGCGTGTCCCTCTGCCTCTACCCTCTGAATGACAGCCACGACACATTTGCGGCAATAAAATCACCACTATCCCGACTTCCGAATTTCACCGGTCGCCTCTGTGTCTTACCACCATTTGCTTTACCTCGGGGAAGTTTTTGTGTAAAAACGAAGATTAAAAAAAAGAATCTCATGTAGATCCTCTACTTAGAAATTCCTTGCTGTCGCGGGACGTTCCCCTCCTCGCCACATTCTACGTCACAGATTGAGCGCGTGTCGTCAAGCGTTGCAATTCATTGGAACCACGTGAATACCTCCATTTGGATGTGGGTGAGATTTCCGGACCACCCTGTTTGCTTTGAGAAGGGGTATGGGCTTGTGTCGACGGCATCTTAGATATGGTACAAATACGTCATCCTTAATAGTATTAGTATTTAGCAAAGAAAGTTAATACTTAAATATTTTTATATTTGCTTAAGAGCGTCTGACAGGTAGTGATAAAATTTGTATGAATCTGTTTTATATCCAAGTGGCTATCACTATTAAGAAACGTTTGTTGTACAGATTGCTCTCAGTTACAAGGTGATTTAGTATTCCGTATGTCATTTGATTGTAAAGTGTACAAATCCCTTGTCCCTTAATGTGATAATTCATTTTCTCGAAAGTAAATGACAGGATTTTTTTTATTCACTAATATTGTCTGTGCTAGGCTTTTAATAAACGGCAGTGGCAGGCTAAGTGACGTATAGCGCCTCCAGTGATTTAGTTCAAATTTGTACGTGCTTATAATGGTGTTACATATTGGACGATGAGCTCTACTTATATCATCGGTGAGGATTCACATCTTTGTTTCTTGGTAGCTTCGTCTCACAAGAATCGCTAGTCGTATCGTGTGCGTATCTTGGGATTCCCACTGTTGTCATTTGACGCAAACATTTAAGATGTAGCTATTTTGCAGATGTAGCAAAAATACATGTTATTATTCAGACGAGTTTTCATTGGAGGACAAATTTTGTTTGTTTTAAAAGTAAATTAAGTGAAGTTTTTAAAGTGGATTAATTATTTTTGTTTCAATTAAGATATATTTCATGTGTACTATATTGTTATGCAAACATTATAATCATTAGTTTAGGTCTTGCATTATTGTCAAACTGGAAGCTATATAAAATAAATTGTTATAAAATCGAGGCAGTCAATGAAATTATTTAATATTGAATCAAATTTTTCTACTTTAAACAATAAATAAAACAAATATATTAATTTCGTGATATGAATGTTCTTTTTTTAGAATCAGTATTGAGATTCTTTCACCCCTTCTGATATATTGAGGGAAAAAACGAGGAAGAGATAAAAAAAACGATCATCAAACAAACGAGAACGGAAAGCCACTCATAACGGCCGGCTCTGCAGTACCTCTGACCGGTGGGTCCTGGGGTTCGAGTCCCGAATATGGCAGGATTTTTGACACTAGTCTCAGAGTTAGGTCGAATTCAGTCGCTGTCTGAAGGAAAATTGCGGCAGGCTGCTGGTTTCGGTAGTTTTCCTTGATTCCTCTGATTAACACATGCAACACACTTACTCAACTAATAACCTTGGCACACCACGCGCCGGGAATCAACAATCAATGAAAACTCCTGGCGTCCGTTAAGAATTTTTTCCGTTCGCCTCATGTTTAGAACAATCGAAAAAATTAGTTGTGACTATGCACGCACCACGAAATGATTTTCTTATTTATATTTCACGAACGGCATCATAAATAACGAATTTGCTGTCTATGAATGCCTCGGTTTACAAACTTCAACGTATTTGATCTCTTTAAGCCTACTGATGTTTATAACAATTTTGACTGTACAAAAACCAAATCCCCCGTGCCTAGACGGCAGAGTTTGTCCCTCGCCCTACTCCACACTGCCACTGCTCGTGGAGGGGCGGCCAGGGCCCCGAGGGCACAGGCGTCTCTAAGGGCTGCTGCTGCTGTATTAAAAGCGGCGGTGACCCCACCACGTATGAATACGTCATTCGCAAGGGGTTGATCTGGGCGGGGCGGTTGGGGTTCTCTGCTGCAGAGGATTTGGCGCGTGTCGACCCCCAAGGCGGGGGTGGTGAGGGATGTGGGGATGGTGATGGCGGAGGAGGGAAAAACAAGTGGCAGGGGTAGCCCTAGTAGGCACGTATGGGTCGGACCGTAACTTGAAATTCTATAGTAGTGTGCAACATAATTGGAATTGTTCGGGAGATAAACTGATCATACACACGTGAGATGCAACTTACTATACCTTTGCAGATTTGTTGGTGTAACTATTAGAGCATCGCCCTTATACCCAAGTTCCACGGGGCCAAACCTGTAGTCGTGGATGTTTAAAGGCGGAAAGCTCCTTGCTATGACCTCCTTCGTATGGGAAGTAAAGCTGGCTATTTCATGTTGTAGAATACTTCACGTAAAATATCACGAACCTAAAAGGAAGCCTGTGAGCTAACTTCTAATGGCCTGATCTCGTCGCCAGTGTGGTATCTTCTTTCTTTCTTAGATGGTGAAAGAAACAGAAACATTTGCATGGACGGGTGGAAGAGCAGGCCTGATAGTCTAAGCTTCACCACGTAAAATAATGTATCATTGACTGATTGAATAGTTGCAGGACATGAAGTGGGTTACATAAAAATGATAGCCGGAAACCAAATATGAGCCACAAATTTAACTGCCCGGATTAACCTACCATCTTCACTTCTATCTCAGTTGCCATCATCCTGAAAATTTCAAATCAATACAAAAGTGGTGGTTAGAACACAAATTGAAAACAGCAAATGCGACTTCATGCTGAACTGAACTGCACAATCTAACGCGACGGCATTTCAAAAAGTATACTATTAATATTTATATAGCCTTTACAATCACGCAAGTTACATGTGCAGTCATCGAGGACTTCCAGTTTTCAAGCAACGCCTTATTTACTGAGACATATTGAGTAGTTTATCCGGAAAAGGGATGTTTACATAACTCGTTTTCGAAATAATATTGTGGATAATGATAGATGCAGTAGACAGAGAAATAAATATTAATTTAAATTAAACAATTTTAAATTAAACATGTCACAAACGCTAAACTTTGTTAGTTTCACATGGACTATAACTGCGAGTGCCTAAGGGTCGGTCATTAGGTAAGTTAACAATGTTATCTGAATAGTATATTACATTTATTATAAACCATTTTGCATTTTGCAAATCTACGAAGAGAGAAGTGTCTAAAAGCTCTGCTTTCCATTTCTTTTAAAATTTTTATTTAGCTGCTCGGAATCAACTCTTATAGTGTTATATAAAAGCCCAATTTGTATTCGATCTAATTTACATTCCTCAAAATTCAGTAAAAACTGTGTGACACACAGGGAAAAGTATATTCAGACATTGTTTTACAGAATAATCAACAAATATATCAAGCAATTTCTAGAAAAACACTACGTGAGGAAAATATGAGGAAAAAATACATTTTTTTTTCAATCAAATAAACATGGTGACAGGAAAACTTTGCGACGAACATACGCAAAGACAAACGGCTGCTGGCTTCTTGTTTCACAAATAAAGTTGATAACTTTCCTGTAAGTTTCAGTGATCATCATTTCTTTTGTAAATAACGAAAACAAATTTTTCTGGTGCTTCCTCATAGGTGTGTGAATCATCTTTAAGAATCCTCATAACTTCGAGTCTTCACGAACAATCGCTTTGAGGCAACCAATTTTACCTTTGTTTCACAAATCACACCGTCCAAAACACTCCCTTTTAGTCCGTTTAAATTAACATTGAAATACGTCTTTTATGATACAATACCTTTCCATTTCGCATTTTTTCCAGTCATTTTACTTTCTTGCTCCCGCTTACGCAGTAGCGAGAATGTTATGTAAAGCAGCGCGAAAAACTGGCGACTTTTCAGCAGAAAAGCTCTTATTACAGGGCCCTGATAACGAAAAAGTGGATACATCCAGGTAGATTCAGGTAGGTAATTTAGAAAATACAATGTTTAACACGTGGTGTAGCCAGAATCCATGTCTTGTGGGTCATTGATACTCAAAAATCGAATGACGGCAAAACGTCCGTCGGTCGGTCATCCGGTCTGTCCGTCCGTCCGTCCGTCCGTCTGTCAGTGCGACTGTCCATCTGTGAACTCTCCGTCTGCGTTAGCGGGAAAACTGTGAAGCCAATTTTGTCCAAAATTGATATTCCGCAATTAATATAACTGATGTTAAGGCGCCTTGAATTTTACACTGGCATTTTAATTTTTTTTTTTTTTCACATAAAAATGTTAAACAATGACTCCTCTATTTTTCATTGAACTGTGTTATTAGATACAGTGAATGGCGTTTCAGAGAATGGTGCAGGTCTCATATTTGTTGAAAAACCTGATTTTTTGAAAATTGCAAAAGTTCAAACCTTTTTCTGCGTCATCCTACAAATAAAATATTAAAGGTAGAGATTTTTCCGTAAATGGAATCTGTTCCTGAAAGATAAATTTTGAAATTAGGTCATGTAAAATTATTCGAAAATTTAAGCTATACAAAAAGTGATGACAGATGTGTTAATTTGGAGAGAAATTGCGGTATAAACATTACTAAGAGTGAGAAAAAAACGTTCTGTTTTAGCACCACTAGTTCTAATACATTACATATAATTTAATGAAATATTAGCCATTAACTACGCAGTTGGTAAAGTTGACTGATAATTGCGTTACAGGAAATTCAAGTATTCCGTACGTAATTATACATGCAAACCACCGCGACGCAGTACACTGTCTTAAAAGTATTTTCATGTATTAGAAATTTCTCAATGATATATATAGCTTTGTTCAAAGAAGATTGTACGATATTTGGCATTGGACCTACCACTAAGTCGTAGAGCTGATAATGTTATACTTCCGTTCAAAAATCCAAAAATTCAATAGCCCTGCGTGTTACCTCCGTACGGAATATGAACGGGTAATATTGCAATTTCAAAATTCTAATCGCCGAAACAATCAGGTGTGTATGATGCGTGCATTAGAATTTAGTAAAGCCATAGTCTATACACTTTTTTGCGAATATGCACAAAAATGCACAAGAATATCACCTGTTCCTCAGCGTTATTCTCTAATTCTATTATAAGATCATATTAAATAAGTTCTGAAAATTCTGCCACAAAATTTACAACTACATTAAATGAGTGGAAATTCAAATTTTAATTCTTACCACTTCCCACTTCCATATTTTTGTCCCCTAACTTTTTAAGAGTTTATAACTCTCTAAAATCAGTCTGATTTGTGTTCACTTCTACTTCTGGATTGCTTTATCAATCGTTTTGTGGGCCAATCTATATAAACATTAAAGTTCGACTGTTTGGTGTTTATGTGAATGAGGTGTTTGTAAATTTAATAAGAATAAGTTGTTAGTCACATCCATTTAGAAATCGAGTGGCGGACGCACGGAGACTTGCAGTTACTCAAATACTGTATAAGGATATTATATGCAAAAGGTATTTCATGTCGCTGGGTACTTCTCCAAACTTCCCTAGCCGGAACAGGCTCTAAGCTGTCGACATGTGAGGCAGTGTAGTGCGCGTACCTATGTGTGTGTATGTGTGTATGAGTAAGGGTAGAAAAGGGAACAAGGAGGATGAATGAAAGATTGTGCGCTGCTCGTTGTCCTTTTGTCAGGATGCTTCTCCGTCAATCGTCAGCTATTCATCTGATAAACACCGTCACATCACCGTCTAGTGCAGCCGTCCACTAGATTTCTCCTCCAAACTGGTAGGTTTTGATCCAGATAATGTGGAAAAGTCAAAATCCCGCCACGATCCCCGGCGTCGCTTTCCGTGATGCTCATTGCTAGAGAAGATCAATTGTGATAAATGGATGGCAAGCAATTTGTGCTTCTTCCTGCGGTGGATCTCTGCAAGATGGACCCCTTTTTTACGACCGCTGTGTCTGTGTCTGTGAGATGTAACCAAACTTAGTTTTTGTGAAATAATAAGAAATATTTATACCTGTGGGAAACTCAGCCCTGATAATGGAATTAAATATTCCGGCAGACTGGAATGATTTAGTGTTTTAATTTGTACGCTGACCACATACCATGGTCCGGAACATCCATAATTTAATTACACGGTTGTGAATGTATCATGATTATTGTTAAAATTAATTATTAATATTAATTTGAAAAATTATTTTACAGACAGAGACGTAATTTATGAAATTTTATGCATATTTTATGATTTTCTTTTCAGAGTACTAGTTTTCCAAGGACAATGACCCCCAAGCAACTGCATATTTTGCTTGTAGGTAAACCGGGGCTGGTTATTATCATGTTTGTGTTGCCGTTGAGCAAACGATAGCATGTCAGAACACTGATTTCAGGTTAATAGGTACGGATCCCTGACATCACAACTTTTTTTCTCTTTGGTTGGCAGAAAATTGAATTAGAAATTATACGTTGTCCACAATCAAGGTTGTTTCATGTACATGTTGCACTCCGAAGGATAGAACGGAAGAACGAAAAAAAACGAAGACTTGACATTCGTTTTAAACCTCGCTTCAATTATTGCGTGTTAATAGAGAAACAAAAACAAAACACAACAAACTAGGTAGTTTATTTTAAATGATTGATAATCGACAATTCATTACAAAAATAACTAACTTTTATTATGGTATTTGCATTTCCAAATTTTATACATACAAATACCTATTTGTTAAAAAGGCTTTAGTCACACAGTTGAAAAATTGCTTTATTATCAAAATATATTCTTTGAACTCAGGCGTACAGATTTCAGTAAAGAAAGAACTTATGTGCGCATCTACGATGCCGCGAAAAGTACAGTAGCAGTAGTACGGACTATTGACATGAGAAAAAGTAAAAAATGTATAATGCTCTACAGATTGGCCAGTATTATATTTGCTGTTGCTTAATTATCTATTACTATTGATTATGTACAGAACTTGGTCTTGCCAATCATGGCTAGTCCAGATCTATTTATCTATGTTAACTCCCTCTATCAGAGGGAGTTAACATTCGACGTAATGTTCTTTTACAATATAAATACTAACAAATCTGTAATTTATATTTACCATGAGGATCATCCAAGATATCCTCAGGTTGAGGTGTGCAATATCTTCATACTCGCACATCATCTAGCTTCTTTCGCATTTTTCCATCACAGGACGATGGATATCACTTACTTTCTGATGTGTCTACTGGACAAAACAGGAATCATTCAGGAATCAATCTTTCTCAACCTGTCAAAATTAATATTAAATCTTGTATATAAGAAACAGGAAAATACAATCCTGTCGGAGGCAATAGCAGTTCAGTGTATTATCATTCACAGTTATTCTTCTAAATTTCCTGTTGTAGATGACAATTTAGAATTGGTAACAATTTACAATTTTAAAAGTGGTGCAAGAAAAACTACAAGAACAATCCAGCGACAGAAAAGATTGTCAATTTAGAAAGAAGTAAAAGAGTGTTTTTTGCTATCAGTACTTTTGTTATTTTATTTATGACTAAAGACCGAATTTTTGTGCAGTTAAACTCCCTAACCCCTGCGGTAAAAACATCAAAACGTGCAAAAACTAGATCATGAGTTTACAAAACTGTTTTGTGTATAATAAAAACTTCCAGTTAATCCACTTATCAACTTATGTTTATATTTTGAATGTGATATTTGAGATGACTGAAATATATTTTTTTTGTTTTTATTTTAATTGTGTCTATATATTGTTAAAAAAACATATTTGACATTTTAATTATTTTTCGCATATAAAATTTAATTACAACGCTCACAAAATTAAGTTACAGAAGAAATGTTTTTAACTGTTTTCATTATAATTTATTTCCAAATTAGTTTCTGAGAAATTATTATATTTTCTATCAACTAAAATATGTTTCAGACAGGAAAAACTTTGATCTACATTTCTACTTGTCTGTGTTACGAGCCTCTGAAGTAAGAGTATTCTGAAGTGCTTGTTGCTAAAAGGGGGTAAAAACGGCGTTCATTCTCTCTTGGACCTTGAATGGCAACGTCTGTTCTGAGAAATTCGATGACTTTGAAACGCAGTTCATAGGGCTACAAAATGAAGAATTTATACATATTAAAAGGCATTTGGTAACCACAGATCGGCAGAATGCACTGCTGGGTCATTAAAACTTTTGTATTAAACCTTTAAATGAGATAACAATTAAATTAAAACAAGTTCATAATTTAAAATCATATTTTATGCAAAAAAACAATAAATTTGGCAAATTTGTTCAGTCAAATCCCCAAATGTGCATTTATTAGACAGCTTCAAAACATGTAATATCGTGCTGTATCCCACCTATGATGCAATTTCGTGCAAAATAAAACAAGTACTATATTAACGTCAGTTTCATGATTCAAATTTCTCTCAAGGTTTCATCTAAGTTCAAGATAGCTAAGAAAAGATGCAGTAACACGGGAATCCAGTCCTTATTTATTATGATCATCAGTTGTTATTGCTTAGCCATTAACAATGAAGTGACATCTCAGACCTTGTATTACTACGTCATGATACACACACAACCATTCAAGTTGCAAATGAAATTGCCTATGTAGCATAATTGTCTATGAGGAAAAGTTAATTTAAAGAAGCAAAACTATTACAGCTAAAGAAGTAAAACTGATACAGCCAAAGTATTTCATATGTTGACGTTCAAAAACACTTTTACTACAAGTGCGTGGCCATAGCAGTGATAAGCTGGGCTCTGATTCTGATGACATTTCATCTTCCCATTGGTGCATTTTAGACTAACTAGTGAATTAATGTTTTTCATGACTTGTTGGATAATGAAAATGTATAGTTATTGATTAATTTTTGTCATTTTTGCCATATTTCAATTTTTAGGTCATTTTTCTCAATCTTTGCGGCATTTTTGCCATTTTACGCATTTTCTTTCCTTTTCATGTTTTTAGTTAACGAATGTTTCATGAATTTACAATGACACACTAAAACGAAGTTTTTATTGTATCATCAGTTCATCACGAAATTCACTACTGTAGAGGATTCTGTTCTCGAACACTCCAAATTATGCGGATCTTCGGTAACTTCCTCGACCTTTCAAAACTGACGGAAGGAAGATCAAAGAATGCAGTAACACTGGAATCTGGTAATATAGCCTATAAAAATAAAGTCTTTAGGTTAAATATAATTTTATATAAATACATTTTATTTAAACTTCTGAAATAATTTGAATAAATAAACATATTCATACAAACTTTCGAATATTTTTTTAAACAATTCATTTCCCCCTAATTTTTAAGTAATTTTGTAGGATATCTTTCTCTTATTTTTAAGTCATTTTATAGGTCATTTTCAAAGAAAGCTTAAGTCACCAGAATCTGAGCCCTGGTGATAAGAACCAAATGTAATTTCATTAACGTTGTTCGAATAAAAGGTTTCAATGAAATATGTTTTCAAAAATTAGTTGCTTTTGTTTTTAAATACAAATTCTTGATGTCAAAGAAAAAATATTTTCAAGCTTATTCTAGTTAAAAATATAAGGTCACTTGAAAACATCTAGGACATTAATTCAAAACCAACTAGGTTAATGAGTTCTGTATTCTTCGTATTATTGTCGGAATTATTGAGATATTTAATATGAAGTTATTAATTGTATGATTTTTAATATGTAGTTAGTAATGGAGTGAATAATTCTCTGAGGATTATTCACTCAATTACTAACTTTTTGTTATTATTATTGGTAAAGGTATTGTAGTTTGTTGAGCTAAATGTTTGGTTTGTGGCAGTGTTCTGTTGGTCTAGCTGTTGTAGTTTGATATTTCCTCTATTGCGGGTGGGAGGGATAGAAAGTTTATGGGATTTGGTGAAGGGATGGCGTTACTAAAGGAGTTTCCTCGATTTTCTGTAATGGATTATTTTGCCTTTTGTCTGTTAGTTTTTTATAAGGGCATTTATTTAATCAAAGGTATCACCTATGCGCTCCATTATAATTTTGTCACTCCATTGAAGTTTTTATCACTTTTAGCGGTGCATTATGCAATGAAATGGTCTTCGCAACAAAATGCGCACTAAATGCTGCAGTTCCGCCGGTTACGAGTATAACCGGTATCTAGGTGTCTCAATCAATGAATTGAATTACTTTTTGATTTCCTTGATTTTTCGAGTTTTCTAATGAGTTGCAGACGTTGATTTGCAAAACGTTTCTACTTTTTCTTTACCGTTAAATACTACTGCTACCACTGAACTGGGGGTGTATATTCTTTTATTAGTTCAATTACTTTGATAACTGACTGAAACTAGAATATTTATTCTTCTTTTTCAGTGATTCATTGGTGAGCATATTTTTACCAATATTGAAATTTTGTTACACGAGGGATGACTGAGGGTATGGAATTGTTTGTTAGTTCCAATGAAACACTTTACAGCACTAAGGAAATCGATGTGTGAACCGGACTAGAATATTAATTTTGTTGGTCTGAACATTTTTTTCTGTTTTGGATTTACTGTATATTTTATTTTTAATTTCACAAAAGATTCAGAGTGATTGCTTGTGGCGGTAACAAATCATTATTCGTTTCCGCCACAAGCAATCACGCTGAACTCATTTGTGAAATTAAAAATAAAATAATTTCGAATCATTATTCGCTACCGCTACAAACAATCATGCCGTACTCGTTTGCGAAATTAATAATAAAATATACAGTAAATCCAAAACAGAAAACTCAGAAGATTCACATAATTCTGAATTCGTTGAGAACGCTAAATCTATTGAAACATTTTACATTACACAGTTTCTGAAGGTTTGGGTTACTATTGTAATATGTATTACCCTACCTTGCGTTACAGCGTTTTCTGTCACCTTCTTCGCATATCTCTGTAGCATTCCGACGGTCGCTAGGTTGATGATTGCCGGGGTGCTTGATGGCGGAGCCGCAAGGTAGGTTTCCATCGGTGACGATGTAGGGGGCGTGTGAATCGCACCCATTTGAAAGTTGCTGGATTGACCTCCAGTGTGTGTGGTTCCATAAAGATGGCTGGCGATGGTGGTACGTCACTGTTTAATGACGTCAGGGATGCACTGATTAATTCCCGCGTGATGACATTGTTTTCGGCGGTCATGGGTACGGGGGTTACGAACTTCGCTGATTGATGGATGCACTGCACTCACTAATTTAGGTTACCTGTGATCCACGTATTAAGATGACTCGTAGCGCTATCAATAGTATAGTTACTACTATAACTTCACAGATACTGGATGGATGAAACTGTAGACATGTACACTGAAGTCCGACTGAGAGCGAACTGGCCTTAATAACGGGGTGGCTGCACTGTGAGAATGACGGCAACATTTTCCGCAAAATTCTATTCATTGATTGATTGGCGTCCCCGCACACATGAACTGATGTGTCCATTAGTCGCGTTAGAATAGTCAGTGTTTTATGCATGGCGGTGGCTGTGTTCTTCACGCACTGGACGGAGAGATTGACGCAGCCCTCCGTCGGTTGGCGGGTACTTCCTTGTGTGGGTCTCTCCTCGCAGCACCGGTCAAGCTCTAAATTCTCGACTGCTCTCCCGTCATGTGCGGTAGTGTAGTGCATGTAAGTGTGAGTGTGTAAGGGGAAAGGTTGGAAGAAGAAAACATCGCGCGCGGTTCGTGGCCCGTTTGATAGGGTTCTGCTCTCGCATTCGCCGGTATAGATCAGAGAAACCACGGAAAACTCTCGAGAACAACAGCCGGCCACTGTAGTTGTCCTTCAGGCAGAAGCGAAATTTGAACTAACAACGAAAATCTGCCACTATCGAGACTCAAACCCTTGGACATTCCGATCAGAAACGCCGCAGGGGGAACGGCAATGGTGGTTCTGGAGTAAACTAAACCGATCCACAGGATTAGACCTTGTCCTTCGCCTCCCCCTTCTCAGGGCTGGCGGTGACATCACCAGCCCCAGCAGGGGGCCTCTCCCCGGTCCCGCCGACGCTGCCTGCGGCGTCGTTGGTCCGTAATTGCTTCCGTGTGTTGGCATTGCATCAGAAGCGCCCTGCAACCAAGATGCACGCGAATTATAGCGGGGGCCGCACAAATTGATGAATGGTGATGCGCGGTTCTATCAACTGTTCCTGACGAGTGCTCGTTTGCATATCGTTGCAGGAAATGCTAGGATTTTTTAAGTAATAAATATGTATTGCGTAGTAAAGAAACGTTGCTCACGGTCTTGCACCATCACAATGCGAAGAAAATCAATTTAATAAAAATATAAATAACGGTTAGTAAACCTAAGCAATTTACTTTACAATAGACAATAATAAAGAGGACTGAATAGATTACTCGCTTTAATACGTAGAATATAAGTATATGTAAGCAAGTATACGAATATATGTTCTCTGCACTATTCATGTTGTAACTGTATATTGTTTAAAAACGAAATATTCAATGCACTGTTTCTTTAAATATTATTTTAAATATTTTCATACCGTTTTCTAAAGGAAAAATTAGCAAATAATGGTCAGATTAAAAAAATAGCATGCATTTCTTTAACTACATTACAGTAAACGAAAACAATTTAACACAACATCTTGTTATTTCACTGTATCGAAATAAATCCTTCTTACGTTCTCGCTACTGCTACTGCGGTAGAGAGAAATTTATTTAAATCTGAGAGAAAAAAAAGAAGAAAAACTCATCTTATAGGGCCCTGCTAACGAAAATGTGAGTAAATTCTGTATCTAAATTTACAAAAAAAAAAATCCCCTAACACGCGGTGTAGCCAGAATCCATGTTTTGTGGATCCTTGAAACCGAAAAGTCGATTGACGGCAAAACGTCTGTCTGTCCGTCCGTATCTCTGTCTGTTCGTCTGTGAACAACGCTAGCGGCTAAACCGTGCACCCGATTTTCTCCAAAATTGATATTTCCTTATCGATCTAGCTGATATCACGACACCTTGAATGTGAAATTGATATCTTAATTTTGGGGGTACTTTTCATTAAGCCCCAGGAAAATTTTCAAAAAACGGCTCAATCGATTTTAGATAAATGTTATTGTTGGATAGTCGGACGGACGTTAAGAGAATGGTGCAAGTATTGATTTTTCGAAAATTGCAAAAATTCAATTTTTTCCCGGCATGTTCCTACATCTAAAATATTAAAGATAGAGATTTTTTCTCTTAAAAACGTCTGTTCTTTAAAGATAGATTTTAAAAGAAGGTAATGTACAATTTTTCGAAACTTTGAGTAATTTTCGCATAACGCTTTTTATTTATATTTATTATGCATTCCTCTCTTTTAACCGTTTTTCTTCCTACAGTTCTTCCTACACAGCGCCGTTTTCAACCATAATATGAAAGCATATTCATCTCTTAGAGTTAACTTCCGAAATCCAAATTAAATTATTCCAACATTATCTCTGGAATGGAGATTATAATCCTCCAAAACGTACTTCCAGCTGACATAGCATATAGCAGAATACTATGTGCTACTTCCAACTGACATTACATAGTATTAATATTTTTTGAAGATACAAAATTCAAACATTGAACTTAATTAATACATTGCACACGGAAATATATTTTATTAATTTATTAATATAAGGTGTAAAATTTATTAATAAATTAAGGAAAAGGAAATATGCCAAAGAAGGAAATGTGCGCCTAAATTGGAAATATGGGAAACAAGAGGCTATTCATTCAAAACTCCTATGGGATTAATGGAAAGGGGATCTGCTGAGAGGGGTCGTAGGAAAAGAAAGAAAAATCCAATTCAAAACACAATAAAACTTTACTATAAAATAAATAAAGATGTTTCAATAGGCAGAAATAAACTTTGTGTTATGTTACATATTCTACATAAATGTTACATATTCTATTAGCTGAATTTGGACATGTGTATTTCATAAGAGGCTTGTATCTCAAATTATCTGATTTTGTGTGTAGTACAGAGGTGTAACCACAAATTGAACTTACAAGATTAAAGAACATGATTAAATCAACAGGTGTCCAACCAATTAATATTAAATACTTAAGATTAAACCAACTGACGCCTTACTTTAAAGAGTAGTAATTTTGATTACTATTTTATCTTCAATTACTTAATATGCGTCCATCTAACAGGTTCGTAAGTTGAATTGATAGAATCATGTAATTAAGCATGTATCCACAAGAAATTAGAAAATATTCATTTTTTCCGTTATTTAAGGTCGCATCAACTTCTAGGTCATTAGCGACCACTATTACTAGTAACGGTATGCTAACTATGGGATGACATGGTATGATGATGATAGGGGGTGAAAGGACAAACACAATACAACCATGCCCGAGGCAGGACTCGAACCCGCGATCCTTCGGTCCGAGATCGCTACGGCACTACTGCTCTCGGCCATCCGGACCGGCAGAAAGCACTCAAGTCGAACGGGAAATAAATGAAAAGCAATCGAAATCATTGTTGTCATTATCAAAATTATTATTATTATCACTATCATCGCCCCCACCACAATTCATTGCCCTTCACCTACTTTATACTTCCACAGAGTACAAACTATACTATAACACTTTTTCTACAATAAGCTTTTTGAAGAGAAAAAATGCGTAGGATTTTAAAACAACACAACCATTTCTTAGTGACAACTATTATTTCTCTAAAAACGATTTATAGCCAGTTGACTATTTTTTTTGTTCCAAGCTCTGCAATTATTGAATGTAGGCGCAATTGACATTTAAGCAAGAAATTACCTAGATAATTCCAGAGAAGAAGAAAAATATAATATTTTTCTAAAGCATCATCTTAATTATTTTTCACTGGCCAACTGCCCAACTAGAGAACCAGAGAATCAATTGTTTTAAAATAACGTGTCCAGATAGTTAATTATTATGATTTTCTTAAATTAGCTTAAAACTGATAACAATTTTTAAAAATTTTTACTGTCAGTATAGGTCAGTTTATGCCGGAAATTTACATATGAGCTGCTGAGAGATGGTGAGAGGTGAAACGCAAAATATCCTATCATGTAAAATGACAAGTAGGAGATTTACACCACTTTCCTTTTCAGCAGCATATATTATGAAAATTATTTTCAGAAGTTGTTGCCGAAATGCCACAATCTCTGAATGAGCTACAATAAAATAAATGTGAACAATATATCTTCAATATTAACAGTTACAACATTGTGGTGTATTGTATACACACACATCACAATTTCACCAAAATCGTGTTATTAAGAGTTTATTTTACTAATTGTATGACGTTAGTTGTTACCTCACCCCTTTAAGCCTTGACTTAACCCTTTTATTTCTATTGTTTGTAATATATCATCTTAGTAACTGGTTTTCAAAGGCCAGTTTTGGCTAGCATGGGAGAATGGAATTAGTATTTTATTAACCTGCCACGCCACGGTAACCGGGAAGCTGAGTTACGTGACACGGGATACGAGGCATTTTTTGTGATTGCCATCGCCTACTTTGCGTTGCTGACGCAGGCGATGGTTGGTCGCAGTTGGTCAATGTCGGGGAGCGAGGAGTTCCTGCAGGTGTCGATGAGGTCAAGGGTGTGCCGGTGGGGCGAGGTGTGTCCTTTCCTTTCCGGCTGCGCCGTTTCTGTGGTAGAGTTTTCTGTGGTCGAGTTTTCTGTGTTGCGGGTGGGTGAGTTGTAGGACGTTTGGGAGATGGTTTTGGGTCCCGGAGAGGAGGGTTGACTTGATATGTTCGTCGCTTTGGTTCTCTCTTTTCACGACGGCCACTGGCTTCCAATTCCTTTCTGGCACTTTCTACCTCGCGTTCAAGAGCCTTTTCTACGTTGGTAACGTCATTCTCTTCGAGTCGGTAGGGTTGGGAACGACCTGTTGAAGAAGTTTAAAGAGTCAGTAATTACTAGGGTTTTTCCACACTGAAATTAACACAAATACCGTTGAACTATATACATCTGGTGTGCAAGAATCAAGGCGGTGTACAAAAAACTACTCTACAAAAAATATATATTTTCCTTATGGCTTTCTCTTATTATTTAATCTCGACCGTTCTCAATGAGCGATATATAAAAGCAACGATGGGGGCACTCATGTGTGTACTTGAAGGGCAATATAATTTATATTTGGCTATTTTTAATCAGCTTTTGTAGTAATTTCATCTGTGGAATAGTCTTATTAATTGTCAATCGTGCAGTTGAATTTTTTAGATAAATAAAGTTCTTAAATTCTTGAAAAAGTACTTACAGGTACGGATGATGCCCATAGTTAGAATTTTGTACAGCTAAATTTTGTGCGCTTTTTACCTGCTCGCCCGTATGAAGGTACTTTGGGAGAAGAGGAAGTTATGTAATCGAGAGTCGAAAAATCCTTAAATTTTCAATGAATTCTTGTTCAATGTTTTGAAAATACGTGTGATTTTCATGTAATTTGGTGCAGAATATTGACAGTTTAAAAAAATACATTTTTCTCAAAACCGCCCCACATTATTTTCCACGGATAAAAGAACAGATGCTTAAAAAAGTGGCGCTTTCATTGTTAATGAACACTGAATTTTCAAAAATTACAGATTAAAAAATAATGAGAAAAATGTACGTTCTGTCGTATCACCACTAGTTTTGCTAATATGCACGTAAAAGATATGCAAGCTGTTCAGAATTATTATCTAATCCTAATATAAGATTATTATCAATTGGTTTCGTTTCTGTCGCAAAATAGTTTGCTAATACAATTGATTATTTCCCACATTTGCTTAACAGTTCCATATTTTTGTCTCCTAATTTTTAAAGAGATTAAAACTCTACAAACTCAGTCTGATTTTTGTTCACTTCTATTTCTGAAATTTCTGAAATTTTTAAAAAAGTACGCGCTGCACAAAAAAGTTTGTTGAAAAAAGGAATAGATTTTGTTTGATTCTGTAATACTTTTGCCATACAAATTTACGCTGTTTTGTTCGCTGTTGCATTTGCTATTTTTGTTTGATGTTTAATACAGTTTTTTAAATTTGATTATTCATAAAAACATTTGTATTTAGACCTTCAAAACTCTGATAAATGAACTACTTTTAGCATATTCCAAAAACGTGCTCCAAATACGTGGTCGTAATTGTCTGCTTCACTCTTTAAGGTTCAATAATTGCCTTTATTTTACGCTAAATATAACGAAAACTATTAATATAATTGAAAAGATGTAATGACATTATTTAATGATTTGTTCTTGAAGACTATTTTCATTAAGAAAAAAAATATCTTATACTCAATATTGTAGTAGTAGAAAGACATCATTTTTTTACTAATACAATATTATTTCTAAAAGCTATATCTTTAAAATTCAGATAGTTCAACAAAAATGAGTCCTGAATAATTTTCTATGCGTCTTTTGCGTTATCCGAATAAAACATTAAATAAAAAATGGGGCTATTTTTGAGAAAATTTTGAAAAATTATTTACGGGTTGATGTAAAATACCCCACATAATTTACATACATGTTTCAAATTCGCAGGCTCTCAAGTTAGGCCAGATTGATCATTCAATATACATTTTGGAGAAAATATTCTGAACGGTTTTGGAATCGCAGGTTACCAGTTGAAGATCAAAATAAAATGTCAGATGTAATATGAATGTCTGTTGAAAAGAAAAAGACTTCATATGAAATTGACTTTAATTAGAGTTTGAGGGCCGTTGAATAAGAAACTGAAGACAAATAGTATTGCCCACATCACTCGAAAACTAATAAATATTTACCATTGTCCAGATTTGATGGCTTCAATTTGCTGAAACTGAAAGACCCTGCCTGTTCAAAACGCAAGTCACCGGCAAAACGATTTTCAAGTGCTTTATCATTCAGCGAATGCTTTGCCAACGGCAACGTAGAGCAGGTCCTTGCAAGAAGAAGCACAGCCACCAGCGAAACACAAGCCTGCACTGCAACTCCTTGTAACATCTTCTCAGAGACAACCGGTGGCAGTTGGTTGAGTGAAGCCCGTCGGTTTCACACTGGCTTATTTCGCGCAGGTCCGCACCTTTATGCTCGCTTTGGCACCGCAAAAATAGGGAAAAAAATCTTCTCGGACAATGGTGCCTTCCTGATATTCTCGACCTATCCGTGCCCTTGGTTAAATGAGCAATAAGCGTCATGTAGACACGAGGTCTTACAAGCCACGAAGATCAAAATATCCTACCTTGAAATCGTATATATTAGCATTGAATGTATTTGCAGAGAAATTCCCCGAAATATATAATGAATTGCAATAACCACACACTGCATTACAAAGAGGATCAATGACACAGCACAAACACTTGGGACTCCCTTTCTCGAATACTCTGCTATAAACCGGTTTAACGAGTAATTATACTTTGCGAAGTTGTCTGCCTCGGGTTTGTTTTCGATGATTATTTTATGTACGTTAAAACTGTTCTGAGAAAACGCGAGTTTGCATAAGGACGTTTTGACTTTTGCAGTAAAGAGAATTTAAGACACCCTTACTGAATCACTGTATGGGGAAGTAAGTACACAGTCATTAGATTCATGGAAACGAAGGCTTCAATGTACGCAGAAATTGGAGAAGTTAAGTATTCCAAAACATTTAGCTCATGTATATTACTGGGGATAGGGAATATATATATGAAAAACGTAGTAATTTCTATATAATTAATACCCGTTTCTTCGCCAAAGCATCTAGTACTCTTTTTATTGATCTTACGACTAGTAAAAGTTACCTAATGATGGCAGAGAATAGCGCAGATTTTTTCGTACTAGTTAGTTTCATTATTTACTCAGTCTGTGGTATTTTTTCGGTTTTGCCTCAACCTCTTCTCAGCTGGCATTTATTGATGCCTCAAATCATTTTTTCACGGTTTTCAAATATTTCGGATCTATAAGAGTGAAATTTAAATATGACTTTAAAAATATTATAGAAGTGTAATATCTGGACGTATGTGTACATTTTCATTATAAAAACTAGAGCATCTTTTAAGAAAATGGTGTTAGAGCGTATGTAAAATTATGTATTTTCGTACTCGTTTTCACCCGAAACTTTCGAGTTTTTGAGAAACTTCATAAAAAATCATTTGAAGCACATATATTCCCAAATGAGATAGTCAAGGGGTTGATTTTAATGAAATGTTATTTTTTTCACTACACCTTTGAGTAGAGACGTTAATTTTATGTCACGACAAAGGAAACGACCAATTTTTATGACATTTTGTTGCATTATACTCCGATATTGACTAATACGTCTTTTTAAATATATTTACGTCATTTTTGAAGGATATTCGCTGGTTTCATCGATTTTGAAATCATTTTAATGAGGCTTGCTTCAAATACTATTTATGAGAAACAACAAATGTTCTCTACACACATCCTGGCACCCCTATCAGCGACGTTGTCGGTTCGGCAGATTTTGCGATAGCTAAAGACAGAGATGGTCCAAACCAAACGTTTGCTAGAGTACATTTGAATGAAAGGAAGAAGATTACATCAGTAACACATCCAACACCTAGAGTTGTTCATCTGAAATGGTTTTGATAAAAATGTTAACGTCATTTTTGTTTGCTTTGGGGGTATTTAAAAACCTTTTAAGAATATTTTATGGATCACTTTTGACGATGTCATCAAATCAACGAAGTCATCAAAATCCTCCCCCTGGAATTCGCGTATAAGAAATAACGTAATGTAAATATTCACATTAGAGAGTATTTTTAATTTAAAAAAATACGTCGCATCCTGCATAGACGGGATCGCTAAGGCTGAAGCTCCGTCCGTGGCTGCCTTAATTTGAAAGGTGGTGTGCGAGGAGCCCTCATGCCACGGCGCAACGAGTGTAGCACGTCACAGCGGACTCGAACCCCGACTCGTCATGAATGTTGCAGTTAAAAAGATGCTTTAAATAAATGTTAAAAAAGAGAGTACATCAAAGTGGCATTTATGTCGCATTATTCACCCCATTTAGTAATATTCGCACTAAGAAATTGAAGAAAACATTAAAGTTGTTATCGAAAGAATGTCGTGTGCGCATTTCTGAAAATGCGGGAATTTGAGCTCATTTCAACAAAACTCGTTGATTTTTTCAGAAACTTTATGAGACATACTTTCAAGTCCTCATCATCTTTTGATTTGTCAGTCTCAAAAATTTAATGGATACAAATCGGCTATTATGTAAATACAAACGACGTGAGAGGGATATGAAATGTAATGGTGTTTAAGAATGGCACAGAGTTTCTCGTTACTTTTATCTCTTCAGTATTGTGACGGGCAGCCATTTTGGTTGCACTGACCGTCTGGGCTTTGTAGCATCGGTTGCCTGCATCTTGCTGCAACTTACCTGTCTCTTCGTAGCTTTTCTGTAATTTTGAGTGTCGTTCTAAAGGGTAATCATTGAGCGCCAACAGGAAGCTACTTTAGCAGGGAACAATTCAAGTGTATTGAGTGTATCTCAAAACAACGTACTCCAGAGAAAATTTTAAATGGAAACGTTTAATTAAAACTAAATCTTATGACTAAATATATAAATTACAATGCCCTCTACATACGCTATTGATCGCCATTTGCGATAAATTGAATTTAGCTTTATCTTTAGAAGCCATGCGCGGCTTTGACGGACCTAAGAACCTTCTACACTAAAAAGGCTCTCACAGACATCATAGCAGTCTGCCACACCAGTTTACCACCGCTGGTCAACTGATCTAGGAGCGTCGGCTTGAAGCAGGTACTCGTTGCGGTCGGGTCGGCGTAACGCGCCGGACTCGATTGTTGGTTATTCCGGGAGCGTCAACTACTTAGTTCCGTAAGTGTAGTGCATGTTTTGCCGGATGTGATCATCCCCCGCTGAATGTCGAAATCCGGCGTCGACCTACCGTCCGCTAGCGGATTTTTCCCAACCAGAAAGGCATTGCCCAGCCGGGATAAACTCCCGAAAGTTCCCGGCCGGTCTCCCAGAATATGTGGTAGTATAGTGCATGCTAGTTTAAGTGTGTGAGGATAGAACAAGGAAATGGTAGGAAAGATCGCGCGCGATCCGTGGCCTGTTTGTTAAGGTACTGCTCCGGGATTCGTCTGGTGTTGATCGGAGAAAGCACGGAAAACTACCCATCAGAGCAGCCGGCCGCTAGAATTCTCCTCCAGACGGCAACTTAATTCGACCTAGCTGACAAGGTAGTGTTGAAAACCCTGTCACCGTCGGGACTCGAACATAATACATTCCGGTTAGAGAGGCTGAGCCATCTCCACCGGCTCCGGCGCGAGGGGCGGGTGGCGCTCGTCCACACCTGGCGGAAGAGAGTCGACCTTCACGCCCGCATTGGCAAGCATTGGTGGGCGGCATAAAACCACTTGACTTTCTCAGCGGAAAAGTTACAGGCAATCTGTTAATCCCTCCGCAAACACAAATTCACTAAACGTTTTACGCCTCCAAAACAAATTACACTTGGTGCCGAAAAACGGGAATGGGCGCCTAAGGCAACTTATTTAAGCGCCAAATTTGATCGAGGGATGCGCTGGCATTTACATGTCAGGTGAATTCGATCGAAATTACCGCAAAGAATTGGACTCTTACCATCTCTTTTGAGTCTACACTCCCCTTTTGAACCTACACTCCCCTTGGAATTTCGCTGGGTACTCTATAAGATGTATTGCCAATCTGTGGCCACCTACGCTGCGGCAACGTGGAGGACCACAGCACAGAAGTACAAGGATACACTTGAGCTAGAACAGAACAATGTTCTACGGCTCATAGCACGCCCTCCGTTTTGAAAACGGTTAAAAGTACTGAAGAAGCAACTTGATATCGAGTTCTTCACTCAATGCTTGAGACGGCTTTCGTGTAACGAAACCTATCAAGCCTTTCAAACCAACGAAGCACCGGCAACGTTCAAGTAGTTAGCTAGACACGTCCTCACTATAGGACAGAGACGACAAGCACTTACCTCTGATATTCGGATGGCGTAGTGTAACAAAAGCCGATTTGGTTATTGACTAAGGTCTGACGCGAACCCACACCAGCGACTAACACAAAGCAGTAAAAAGCGAAATGAGGGCGAACTGCAACACAACAACTATCACACAAACCTTCGGCTAAGCCGAAAAAACGGCAGTACATTCGAAGTCATTTTCGAGGTGTCGCTAGTGCCGCCATTTATTGGTCGCTGCACCAACGTCGTCGTCTATCGCTGCACCAACGTCGTCGTCTATCGCTGCACCAACGTCGTCGTCTATCGCTGCACCAACGTCGTCGTCTATCGCTGCACCAACGTCGTCGTCTATCGCTGCACCAACGTCGTCGTCTATCGCTGCACCAACGTCGTCGTCTATCGCTGCACCAACGTCGTCGTCTATCGCTGCACCAACGTCGTCGTCTATCGCTGCACCAACGTCGTCGTCTATCGCTGCACCAACGTCGTCGTCTATCGCTGCACCAACGTCGTCGTCTATCGCTGCACCAACGTCGTCGTCTATCGCTGCACCAACGTCGTCGTCTATCGCTGCACCAACGTCGTCGTCTATCGCTGCACCAACGTCCAAGATGGAGGAACCTCCCCATCCCTAATCTCTGCCCCCAACACAACGCTGGAATAGTGAGCTGGATAGGCCTATTAGGTGACGCCCCGCTAGACAGAGGTAGACAAAGACAGGCACGCAATCAGAGATAGAAGCAAACAGGATGAGGCAAAGACGCAAAGAGAGAAAGAAACACAGACAGATAGAGACAGAGAGGAAAAGGGACAGATAAGAGACAAATAGAGACAGAGAGAAAGAGTAGTAGTGTAGTGTAAAGATATATGTGGATAATCTACATATAGATCGTTACTACAAAATATTTTGGAAAGCACATCCAAACGAATAGTGGTTTTACATTCTAAATGTTAGCAATATTAATGCTGAAATTATTTATTCTGACAATTTTTAAGGCATTTTGGGTTTACCAACGTATACGGAAATATTCGATATTTCTGGCAATCCTTTTAATCCTTCGTTTGCAGACACACTGATACCACTCCCATTGCAGACAAATGATGATGCCATTTAAAAATACAGAATTTTCCGTAAGTAATTTTGAAGAAGAAAATTCATAATTAAGAAATAAAATATACAAATATGAGCGATAGCATCGGTCAAGAAAAAGCGACAGGATGGATAACTTCGTATACAGCACTCGACGCTTCGATGACAGTAATTTCTAGCATTAAGTAAATAAATAAGTAAATAAAACCATCACAAGAGTCTGTACTTTTTGTACATCTCACAAAACCCACTTGTGTCGCAAATGAATATTTTTTAATTATTTATGGACACTTATCTTCTAGGGAATATCTCGTTCTAATCACCTTAAAAGGTTACGACTACTTTCTTTGTTTCTGTGAAGCTGCTAATTTTTGCGCCTTCTCGGAACTCTAATCAATCACAGCTACCAATGCGCCCCACTCTTTCCCTATTTCTTTCAGGAACACAATGACTTCACTATACTTTATCAAGTGCATTCTACCATCCTAATGAATATTTAAAAAAATATTTCCCCCTTTTCCCTCAGTTTTGTGACTAATTTTCTCAATACTTCTTCCGAACCTTTCTGTCATTTATTTCTTACCAGTCATTACCTAACTTATACTTATATTTAAATAAATGGACCAAGATGCTGTGGAATTCTAATGTTAATATTAAAGACATGTGTAATTATATTTGCATAACACGTATAAAGGACAACAATTATGTGGTTAATTCTCTACTATTGCTAGTAAAGAAACAAATCAATTTAAAATTACTGACGGAAAATTTTGTTCCGAGTTCGTACATTGCAATAAACAAAACATACATGACAATGGTACGTTTAAAATATTAATGACATGGATGAATATTAATGACATGTGATGAATTCATCAAGAGCAAAAATCAAACACAAAATCCCCTTTAATAATTATTCACATCATTAGACCCCCAACGAATGTGGTTGAAGTGCGTCAACTGAGGCCAGAGCCATGGCTTAAAACACATCGACGAGATGTTCAATAATTCACCCTGACAAATGACTCAGGATATCAACCAATGTCACTGCAATACCTTTAACCAGAGAGCATACGCGTCTGACCGGAAAGTCCTAGGGTTCCAGTCCTGGTGGTGAAAGGATTTTCGACACTAACTTCTTAGCTAGGTAGAATTCAGTCGCTGTCTGGAAGAAAATTCTAGCGACCGATTGCTCTGACCGGTAGTTTTCCTTTTTTTTTCGACCAACACGAAGCAAATAGCGGCGGCAATTAGCGGCGGCGATGGTGTAACGGTTAGCGTTTCGGACTGTTGTACCCAAGTTGGCGGGTTCAAACCCGATCGAAGCCGTGGATTTTTCAGGGCGAAAAAATCCTTCGTACGCCTTCCTTCGGAGGGGAAGTAAAGCCGGCTGTCCCTGTCATACCATGTTAGTAGATTTACTTGCATGTAAAAGATCCTCAAGCCTAAATGACGCCTCTGAGCTAAATTCAAATCGCCTGTTTCTCGCCCAAGAAATACCTCCTTTCTCTGCTAGTTGGTGAAAGGAGCGTAGCGAAATTTACGTGGTCAGACGGAAGAGCAGGCCTAATGGCCTGAGTCTCGCCACGTAAAATAAGGCATTAATTCAATTCAATTCAAATATCGCAGCAGAACCCTAACAAACAAGCCACGTACTGCATGCGATCTTTACGTCACATTCTTTGCCCTGTCATACCTCTTACACACGCTTACACACCACTACACATGCCGGGAGACTGGTCAGAGCTTACGTATTCTCGTGATTGCCAATTGACGTAATTCATGAAATTTATGGATGTAGCGTACCATTTCAATTAAATTTTCATCTCCTTGAATAATGAGTGCTATCTTAGTTCTTACTCTACGTACTATCTTAACTGATTGTTTAAGCAGATTTATACAAACCTTATATTTGACTGATGCATTTACTGCCTTTAAACTTCGTACCACGGAGTCGAAATAATAATTTCCTCTAAAGGACAAATTACCATATATCGCAATAATGTCTTGGTTGGGGCATGGTTGAGTTTTGTAATTGTGTGTGTTCCGTGTGGTTGGCGTCAGAAAAGTAAATCGGTTGCAAAACATTCACTAAATCTGTATAAAAACGGAGTGTGCGAAAATGAATCCGCACCCATAGCGCTGACATAGTAGTAACGGGAAAAGGCAAAAGAAGAAGAATAAATGATGTACAGAATCCAGATCTTCTTGTACTTTATAACTTATTTTGAATTTAAATCTAGCAAACTTTGCCCAAAATTAACACATTTTAAAAGCTACGTCTCACAAATTAGCCACACCTTTTAATGAAAATTTGAAAGGGTGGAAACCGTTGCCAACAAATTTTACATTAAAAGTTACTGTCTTTTCAAAGAGTAACCCTCAGTGGGACTAATCTCACACCGGGTAATGTGCTATTGCTTTAAACTATTGATGTTAAGTGTGGGCATTCCAGCTTCATTGAAAGACCCTTTCCGGCCCCCTTCCAGGAACGTGAAACTACTCCATACGCGCATTCCCGGCATTCCATTCTTCGCTCATTATCCGCTTCACGTCCCTTCTCTGCACGTCTCGCCACCCAGGCATACCCGCAGCTCACCACGCCCCGCCCACTGTTGCCAAAGCAATCGTTTTAAGCCTCGAAGTATAGCATTGAATAATGCGAAATCTCACTCCTACACCGGGAGATGTCACATAAACTGGTGTTACTGGAGTGCCTCTGACCGGGAGGTCCAATGTTCGAGTACTGTGGCAAGAGTTTCAACATTAGCTACACTGCTTGGTCGAATTTAGCCGTTGTCTACAGGATAAATCTAGAGGCCAGCTGGTCTGATAGTTATTTTTACTCGTATTCTCCGATTAACACCAGGCGAATGCCGGAGCAGTACCCTCCGGTCCATGGACAGCGCGCGATCTTCCCTTCCTCTCCCTTGTCCTATACTCGTCCCCTTACTTGAACATACACTTACATGCACTAGACTATTACACATGTACAAGAATTCAGAAAACGGACGTTGGGAAATATTCATTCGCGAATCGCACTATTAGGGACTGGAACAGTTTGCCTGTGACAATCTTCGATCCCTTTCCTCAAAGCCTGAGCGAATTTAAAAATAAATTAGTTTCTTGAATGTGGATATGTTACAAATATATTTAATAAAATTCAGTGTAATTACTTATGTCTTCTTTGTAATTAAGTATTATTATTGTTATTATTATTAGTTATTATCATTATTAGCATTATTAGCATTATTATTATTATTATTATTATTATTATTATTATTATTATTATTATGTGCAGTGCAGTGGCGTGAAGTGCAGTGACGTTGTGCAACTGAGAGAAACGAGTGAGTAAGAAAGACATTACAGCTCGCGGTATCGCAGTGTGGTGAAGTGAAGTTTGGTGAAGTGGAGTTCTATGAAAGATTGCACGGTGAAATGTTCATGTGAATTTGTAACGTTTTTAGAGTTTGTATAGTTAAGTTCTGTAATGTTAAGTTAGTGTATTCTGCCACCAAGTTCTCACACTTAATTGCAGAATTATTAAAAAAATCTAATCTAATATAATAAACTATGTCGGGAGACAGTTCGTAAGCTTAGAGTTTGTCCTAGCTAGGTCAGTTCGCCAGATGTCGCCGTCCAGCCGACGAAGATCACCGTCACTATCCGAGGAAGAAACATGCACCACACTTACGGGACTAATGACCTCATTAGTTGACGCGCTCGGAATCACTAACAAGCAACCCACCTCACACGTAGCACCGCAAGTCACCGGAGAAAGCTGATTTACGATGTGAAGGGGCTGTTGGAGGTAGAATATCCATCAGACGCAGACATTTTTCTTCTCGAGAGCGCAACGTTTTTGGTTGTTCTTATTCCACTCTTCTCTATTTCATAGAAACTGTTGGTATGTCTCGTTACGTTCTCTATAAATAAAATTGATAAAAAAATATTGGCAGGTAACCCCACCTCGACGAGTCAATTTATGTTATGCTTTTGTGACACTTGCAGGTAATGGCGCAAGTTATGGATGAAAATGTCATCTTGAAGGTCAGTTGTGTATCTGCGGTGATGGTCCTCTATTGTTGGGTTATGCAACCCGCGTTGCACCATTAGCCGACGAGCATATAGGGTATGCGAGGATTTATTTATCCGTGTTTCTGGGCGCGTCCACTTAAGGTCATCCGTCCCGTAAGCGTAGTGCATTCTTTGGATGCGTTGGTCGACCCGAACTGGATGGCGAGATTCGGGCGCCGTCCAATCTGGCGGCTTAAAGGTTTTTATCCTCAACCACGTATCTCCCACCAACGGCGCACCTCCCCAGCCGAGACACGTTCAAAGCTTGCGATTGGTACCCCGGCATATTGTTAGTTTAGTACTTTAAGTGTGCGTGTGTAATTAAGGGGGTGAGGGAAGAACAAGGAAAGGAAAAGTAATATTCTGAAAGTAATCTTGCGGTTCCACTAATACAAACCCCCAAAAAATGAGATAATGTTTTTTTTAAAAAATGCACTTTTGGCGACGTAAAATGGCAGCCAGCATGAGGATGTGGCAAGTCTGAAAAGCTAGCCCATACCAAAGAAATGAGAAAAATTAGTACGATAAAATGTGTCATTCTGTAGCAGCGCTAGTTACGTTCTGGTATGCGTACGTAAATACGGCGTAACATACGTAATATAGAGAACGTTATGAAATGCTGTGGCAAAACAGCGATTTTTAGCCCGAAACTAGTATTGTGTTGCCCTGATACATGAAAAAAGATAAAGCCTGCTCTAATATGTGGTAAATTACTCCCTCTAACATGTTATGTAGTCAGATTTTAGAAATTGTGATACCGAAAAAAATGGGGGTTTCTTTCTCGATACAGGTTAGGCTGTAGACAAAGTTATGTATTGCTACGAAAAAACAGATAGTTTTCGGCCGACTTACTGTTTTGTCCCAGTCCTGGTAACGAAAAAGGTGGATGAATTCGGTTCCCATTACGAAAAAACTAGGAGCTCAAAAACACATACTTTCGCGCATTATTTCTATCCAATACATTACATTACTATATAAAACTCGATAATAATTTTCAAAACGGAAAAATTGTTTTCCGCTCCGAAACCCAAACGCACATCATCAGAGTTAACTTGCCGTTACTCATAACACTACCACACAAACGCCGTATGATTCGAACTCAAGCAGGCTCATAAAAATGTAAATGCTTGATGCTTGTAAATAGCCCTAAAAACAAAATTTACGATTGAAATTCCTAAAGCCTCGAGTTCGTACAGATCGGGAATGTCAATTTTGTTTAAGCACTAGCTTTGACCATTGTCCGACAAACAGACGTAAGGACTGTCAGGCAGAATATTTGCCGTCAATCGATTTTTCGGTATAAAGGACCCACAAAGCAGATTGTAGCAACACACGTGTTGTATTTTTTTCTATATTTAGTCACAGACTTTGTCCACTTTTTGGTTACCTGGGTCCGTCAATAAGATTTTCTGAGGAATTCGCCATTTTCCGGCACACGATTGCGTAGCTTT
This sequence comes from Gryllus longicercus, assembly GCA_038098605.1. Classification (NCBI taxonomy): domain Eukaryota; kingdom Metazoa; phylum Arthropoda; class Insecta; order Orthoptera; family Gryllidae; genus Gryllus; species Gryllus longicercus. The sequence goes on along the minus strand of JAZDUA010000385.1, from coordinate 1,143,232 downwards.
CTCTTCTTACGAAGTACTACGTAAGGAAAGAATGTTATTTTAATATTTGAAGCCATTAAGAATATCTATGTTGGTCTCATAGGTAGGGCTTATAATGTATTTGAATTTCAGGATTACTTTATTTAAATTTATTAATTCTGATGCACAAAAAGAACACTATTGATTTGACGTGAGGAACAATTTAGCAATCGAAGGAGAGAGCTAAAAATGTGTTTAAAAGTAATATTTCGAAGTTCTCATACAGACACTTTGGTTTTATTTATCTGAATTGATTGTGTTTGTAAATAGAAGTGCTTCAAATTATTTTCAATAACACTTCTCGAATTCTCAAGTTTTCTGCGTAATCTTTTGGAATAATTTTGAGGCAAACACGCAATTTTTATTTTCCTTAATCCGGTTTTTCTTAAAAAACGGAAGATTCATATTACATTCTGGTCTCGGATAGCGGTATTTTGTACTTTTAGGAAAACGCCGAAAAAAATTGAACTACGTTTCATCCACCTATATCATGTCAACAATGAGACGGGATTCTTAGTAAATCTCACTGCAAATCGCCAGTGCGGAATGGCATTGTCGCATTCAAATTTGACATTTCCTGAAGGGTAGTAACTGGAGCACAAGAAATCAGAATTTGTGAAATTACGCTGTACTACTCAAATTTTTTGAAAATGTACAAGATCTTTTTTAAAGAACTCGTTTTTTGAAGTAGGTTTTCTTTAACAAAAAAACGCATCATTAAAATTATGCTTTTGGAATGTCAATTTTGTTGTTTGACATTTCCGAAAATATAGAGTTCACCGAAGATGGAACAAGCCATTCCTTTCCTGGTGGTGGTTGTTAGCGATTCCAGGCTCATCAACTACTGAGGTCATTAGTCCCATAAGTGTAGAGCATGTTTTTATCATAGCCCAATTTATTTGCATTTCTTGCTCCATACGAGGAAATACATGCAGAAAAAATACATTTTTGGAATATAATTGTTAAAAAGTGACAATATTACCTAAACCCGTACAAATATATGGTACTCAGTCTTTTTCAGTTTTTATTTCATATTACATTTACACCGTACTTTTAAAATATAAAATCTTGGGCTAATTTCAATTAAGGTTTGCCGATTACTTCAAATAAAATACATCAACACACTGAGAATACAAGTACGAGTACATTCCACACAACATGGACAAAAAATATGGTTCATCAAATATGTTGCGTGGAGATAGATGCAACGTGCCTCAAAATCACAAATGTTTACATAATTTCTGAAGGATTAATTTGCATACGTGTAACAAGAGATTGAATTCAATGAACAAATAAATATGAAATATTATACAAATTTTAACTTACGTAGCATCTATTCTGCCTTCAAGCACTTCAAGCAGTGAGCAAGCATGTAGCGCGGGAAATTCGAAGTAGGCGACTATGTTTGAAGTCACATACAAAAGACGCTTAATTCGAAAAAAATAAGATGAACTTATTTAAAGGTCTGTTTTTGATGACATTCAATTAGGAAAAAATGTATCTTTATAATATTTTAGTTATAGAAAAATTACGAAAAAATATTTTTTTCAATTTTTGAAAATTCAGAGATTTCCAGAAGGTACAGATTTTAGCCCGAGAAAATTTCATGTATATCAAAACATTTAAAACACATGTGAAATCTAATAAATGTACTCGTATGGATTATTCAGTATTTTTTCTCAAAATGTTTTTCTCCCTAACTTAATTCTAATATCTTTCTGTCTTACTTGATTTTGTGATGTCCCTCTCAACCTCTATCTACATCCTCTGTAATAAATCGAAATGATTGCGAATAAGTGAACTACTATCATAAGATACCACACTGAAATCTTCAAAATATTTTATCAAGGGGCGTTCCGTACATGTATTGACTTGTGTACCTTGACTTGTGTATTGTGTACCTTTGTTTAAATATGACCATTGTTTAACATATTTGTTTTGACACTTTAGCGTGAAGATTGAAATAATTATTTTCCTGAACGTTGCTATTGATATTATGTATGACATAATCAGCATTTTACCAACACTCGTCATATCAGTCTTGATCGTCATTTTTGATGAACGTCAAAAAATTGACGCATCGTTCCGTTTCAACAACACTTTCCTTTAGAAATGACGCATTGCTATCTGTACCGCTTCGTCAAGAAAGGCGGTGATTTATTCTCTTCGAGAGAGTTTGGATACAATGTCAAGTTTCAACGCGGTTCCGTATTGGCTGTTGACTTTGTTGACCTGTTGATTGCCGATGACGTATGAGCTATTATATTCCTAGTTGGTTGGCACAAGATAAGAATTCGCATTTGCACAATTATGAAGTACAAATTTCGATTTCTGAGTCTCTCTAATTCAATTCCTCCTGGGACAAAATTAGTACATGTGTGCAATCTATCACCTGTTTCTCTTAGCTATTCTAATAAAAATCTCACCTTATTTTTTATTCTTCGGCACCCCTTAGACTACCTTCTACTGTGGATATAGAGAAGGATATGAGCTGTGGATGACAAAATTTCATTGCAGTAGCCGGAGGAAATGTCCTGCAGCATAAAATCTTAAATTGATATATTACTCGGCATGGGCGTTTGATTCGGCGGCTTAATTCTGTTTTTGAAGGATTTTCCAGACGCTCATTTTTTCTAAATTCTTCCGGAACACCGCCATCGACATTCTCTCGTTACGAATGTATCTTCCGATTAATAAAAAAGTATACGTTTTGGAATAATTACTTGTTCTACTAGACCCACGGTTTGTAAATATTCAAATTTTAAGCATCAAAATTATCGCATGTTATTACAAGCACCACACTTTAATAGCAAAAAAGGAAAATAACTAGGTTAAAGAAATTCACAAATTGATTCACCCTAACCTTACAATATCAGTCTAACGAGTTGCTGATGAATAAAGACGTTGATGGCAAATTACCGGTCCGTCAAAATTGGACGAACATTTTGACGATTCTCAGACAAATGACCTTGGCAAAACGTAAATAAGGCATTTGATACGCCGTTAATTGTTTGGCGACCGTTAAAGCTACTAAATAGCGTTGGTGAAACTGGCCGAATATATTTCAATCATCTTTCATTTTAAACAAGTTTCTGTATTTAAAATAAACTACTAAATATATTCTGACAAAGTTGAACAATCTATAGACGGGAAGGAAAAAATAATGATTAATGATTAAAGCTCAGAAAAAATGAACTTTACAATGTCAGTGATTATTAAGAAATAATTTCACTAATGGTGTACTAAAACAAGACTGGATACAAATTATATTTTGAATTATTCCGGAGGATAAACCTTTTTATAACGATCAATCAATCCAACAAAAAAACTGTGAGAAATAATGTGATGTAACTTCCACTTCTAAGGCAGTTGTCTTAATTCACTGGCTGGGTGACTTGCAACTGTGTAATTAAATGCATGTCCATTTTCATTAGTACCGAAAAATTATTTCTACTCTGTAGAAAACAGTATTACTCGCGCAACTTTTCTTGAACGATGGATTGAAGAAATGTGGGCAGGGTGAGGGTATTAGTTATGAAATCGACCACTAGATTTTATGAAGCAATGCCAATCTCTGGAGAATCAGTCACACCTTCGTAACGTTCTCAATAATTTGCGTTCTAACTTTATCAGAAGTTCGCGGTACCTACTGTGATTGATCCGTACGTGCTTCGGTCATTTTTTTTATTTTTGGACGAAATAACCGATAGAAGTTCTCGTCTTCAAAAGAAAATTGTTTCTATTTCGCGCCGGTGAAGATGTGTTTGGAATATTTGCCTTCATCTGTTTAGTGTGTCAGAGAGAGGGAAGCAAGGTCATCGTTCAAGAAAAGTTGCGCGAGTAATAGCTCTTCTTGCCAACTGTAGGTTAAGTACGGAGAACAGTTCACGTACTGACACTGATAAATGCAAACTAAATCACAATAATGCGAATATAACACCACGAACACGGCCAACATAACTACACCGTAACTTTAATTAGGCAGCCTTAAATAGAATATATCGACAAAACTGCGCAAACAATACCTTTAAAAATAGTAAAAAAACTTGTTTAAAGTTACTAAACGAGACCTAACTCAATAAAAATGAAATTGTTTTCATGTTCCACATTGATAATACAAAAGATCACGAAACAGAAAAGGTTGAAGCAACTTTAATGCATGATAATTACTACTTGCGGAAAAAATTATTTTTCTCTGCACAAAATTAGTCTGTGCCGTAGGACATGCGTACATAAAACGTGACAAGAAATTCAACTTTGAATGTGTGGATACCCCAAATAACTAACTTTCAGTTTACTACTTCTCCGCGTGAATTTGCGATAGTACAATAGTATCATGAAACAATTATATTTATTTCTCTAAAGAAGCAAAACCGATAAAATATAAGTTTTTTACAATCTGAAATCAAAATCAGTAAAATTTTACATCAATTCTACATCGAATTGTTCAACAATAATTTTCATGGATTTAAAAAAACAAAACTGCAGGCACAGAAACCTCACCTCGCAGAAATCAAAATCAGTAAAAATTTACATCAATTCTACATAGAATTGTTCAACAATAATCATTTTCATGGATATAAAAAAAAACAAAAATGCTGGCGGAGAAACCTCACCTCCTCGCAGAAATCAAAATCAGTAAATTTTACATCAATTCTACATCGAATTGTTCAACAATAATAATTTTCATGGATTTAAAAAAACAAAAATGCAGGCACAGAAACCTCACCTCGCAGAAATCAAAATCAGTAAAATTTTACATCATTTCTACATCGAATTGTTCAACAATAATAATTTTCATGGATTTAAAAAAACAAAAATGCAGGCGCAGTAGCCTCCTCTCCTCCCCCCCCCAAAAAAATTGGATCACGAACTTGGAACGAAGACTCATACAAACATGCCCAATGTTTCCGCGTGGATGTCTTTTCAGCTTACCAGTCCGTATAGCGCCAAGGAGGGGGGACGTGGCTTATGGACTCGCGAGTAACGTAGCCTTGGAAGCAAGGTGACAAATGCTTACGCACCCACTAAACCCACGAGCTCCTGGCAGAGGCACAGCTATTTCAACAGATTCCATTAGATTCTAATAAAAGCAGTGCAATTTAATGTTTACTTTTTGCTGCGTTTAATTTGTTTTTCTATTCAGGAATTTTCTTAGTTTCTGACGTTTAGCACCAACATTTATTTCAAGATTCAGTTTCCGATATTTGTTTTCTTGTTATTAACTGAAATTGATTAAGTGATGCGCAGTTAAATAATGATGCCTGATGGATATGGTAATTATATATGATCGGAAGGGGTAATGTAAAGGACTGACGCGCAACTACGCAAAACGTGCAGACGAAAGATATAGTTCAGATCAAGGCATAAAACTCCGTGCTACTAGGAAAAATGAGTATAATTTACAATAATTCAATTATTTAAATATAAACTTCATGAAGTTACTCCTTTACGTCATTAAATTAATGAGATAAAGTATAAAGGTTTATCATAACGCGTAGAAACTCAAGAGCCCAAAAGGTCAGTTTTTATTCCAGTATATAATTGTATCTATCAAGGCAGTTCTTCTAGAATATGTTGCGTACGCAAACGCACAGTATTTCGAGAGAAATGCCTTAAGTATTGAAGATCTAGTAATATCGTAGAGTGATCACTGTACAATCATTTAATGCAAATGACAAAATTCTATTACATTAAAAATGTAGGAACAGATGCGGGTCCGAGGTCTGAAATAATTCTGAGGGAATGTCAATTTCGTTACTTCTCTCAATCTATAAATTTGGAGGTCTTTTAATATAGGCCAAGTAAGTATAGTGAGTTACACCGTTATACGAATTATAAGAAATAGTAACATCTTGCGCAAAGCTTTGTCAAGCATTCGTTTGGCAAAATTTACTTGAGATTTCACTATCCTCGTGTTAACTCACGCACTTGCTTGTCAGCCAAAGCAATTGCGTGGACTTAAATTTGTTTGTCGTTGGCAGGAGTTTGCATCCCCAGGACGCAATATGCCTTCAACGCTTGCTCTACCTTGCAAGTTCGTTGGCTTCTCACTGTCTCAGAGGAGGAGGCGCTATCCTAACTTATCTTTCGCTTTTCACTTGCATGTGATAGAATCGAATGTCATTAAATCCAATTGTATCCATTACTTACTCACAAGCCAAGGTTTAAAAGTAACTGTTTAACAATTTAGTGTTCTATGACCGTATGAAATTTTAATCCACAATAATGAACCTTTAAATTCCGACAAATGTCGCCGTTACCTTAGAATGTTAAAGATGTTACTTCTCTAACCACCCACTTGAACTGGAAAAAAATTATAAAATCTTCAATAATAAATATGACATTACTTACAAAACACATGCCTTAAGAACACCTTTTTGAACGGACGTTTTAGTCTTCAGGGCAAAATCACTAAAGAAGTTTAAAGAAATTGCTGCATCGCAAACTGAAAGCACACTACTTGTTTGAAATTCGGTCTCAAAAAATCAAATCATTTTATATGCCAACCACATACACCGACATTTGATCAGGAAATTTCATGACTTACCTTGATCAGTGACTTACCTTGATCAAACTTTCTCCTAGTGCGGAGTGCAGCGAGTCCTTTAGTGGCGTTCTAAGGATTTGCACCATCAGCAAAAATTAGCCATTATTTACTTCAGTGCAGAAGCTCAATATACAAGTAAATTCTATTAAATTTGTCAATAAGGGTAATTTATTTTTCTAATAAAAGTGTATTAACTACAGATTGCTAAATAATATTTTAGCACTAATTGAATAAATGGAATTTTAATAGATCTAACCTTGAAAACATATTCCGCACGAAACTGCTCGCACGAATACACTGAGTAGCCACCTCTACCATACAGTAACTGCAAACATTGCAGAATGTTGCAGAAGGTTGCTCCTTTACTATTGCCCTTCGTTTCCGTTTTCGTTCTTCAGGCATTCCAATTTGCCGTTTTCCAAGTGACCTTGCGGTTCGGCAAAACACTCGTTAGGAGTATGTTTATAGAGCCCTCCTTCCCCTGTAGGCCTATGGCTCAAAGTTACGAAGAAAACACAAGAAATAAAATTGTCACAATGTCAGACAAAAAAGTCGCTACAAAAATTATAAAAAGAAAATTATTATATCACATATTGATTGAAGTCCTAAAAAGCTTTGCACGAAGAGAGAAAAGAAATAGCAACCCATAATCTCTAATTTTTGTTTCACCAAAACAACGCAGAATTTTTGAAATTAAAATTACGCAATGAAAATATTTTGAGTACTGAGCAAAATGGCTACAAGAAACTCATGGCCACAAACAACACTGAGAAAAGAAGTGTACACAAACAATGCTTGGAATAAACAAATTTTAATAAAAAATTAAAATACAATAAAACAAATTTTCCAACAACTCAAATCGTTGATGTTTACCATCACACAATTTTAGACTTCTCACAAAGAGTTTGTAGTATTTCGATAAAAACCAATTCTGAAAGAAAAAAACAACCTGTTTAAACGAAAAGTATATTCACCGAACCTAGATAAAACAAATCACTAACATATTTTCCACTCCATTCAGTTTAAATTTCTGCTGAAGTAGTTCACGTAAAAGTTCACGAAGTAGTTCACGTAGCACTGAAAAATCCGTAGATAATTGGGCAATTCATACTTCCTGAAAAGATACTAAAAACAGTTCTGCATTGAAAGTTTCAGTCATTAATGTACCTTAACATAATTTATAAAAAAATACGAATCGCAAACACTCCAATTTGACATTTACAACAATATTTTACCGTAGCGAATTTCACACAATATTTAATGCAGGAATAATGTAGAAAAAATAACGTTAGATCAGAACTGCTGCAGTAATAAAGCTGTTAACCAAATCCTAGGAGTAATATACAATACTGTCTCGAATGACCTTTTCAAAGAGATCATAAAAACAGAAAATCGTATATAGCATTATTAGACAACTAATACATTGGCATATACTACCTAAAAGCAATAAATTTGATCTACTAAAACACTTGCTGGTAAAACCTTGCTATAACAAGAAACTGATTTTCATACTAATTCTAGAAAAATATATTAAAAACCATAAAAATTAATATAAGACCTTAAAAACGTTTACACCATTTACACAGTATTTTCATTGTGTAAAATTCTAATAAATACACCAAAAAACAGGAATTAATTTGGCATGTCTTTAAACAATTTTGTGCACTGTAAAGTAAAACAAGTTGTCATAAAAACTAGAAGATTGTTATAAACATGGTGAAAAAACAATTTACCGTAAAATTAAAAAATTACTCAGTCATTTTCTAGATATCTTTGCGTAGTATAGCGTCAAATATCAAAGGTATCAACCTTCAACGAAGTAGTCCAAAAATGACAAAACAGATAAAACCATGACAGTGTATAAACGCGCTCAAGCGGAGCGATGGATTCATTGAAAAACAAAATAAAACTGTTTATTCAGGCTAAAGATAAACACTAACAAGTAAATAAATTAAAACAAATTTCACATCCTTCAATTTTGCTGGTTTACAGAATGCCGAGTTCAATAAAAAAACCATTATTTAACAGATCATGAATACACAAAACGCTGTTAAACTCCAGTAAGTGTGCTCAACAGTAATTATTCGAGCACACACACACACACACACACACAAAATAAAACTTAAAAATTAGGTTGAGAACTTTCCAATATTCAAATTTAAATAGTTTTGTCAAATAGGAATGAAGAAATTCAAAACTAAGATTCCCTCAAACATTGCAGAAAAAAATTAAAATCCATTAATGACGAAAAATAAATTATACTATATAATACACACCAAAGAACATACTTTATTATTCCTATTTCATTAATAAGTCAACTGAATCCACTTTGTCAACATATTTCAAACACACCATGTGGAAAATTAAACTAGGCACTACAATTCAGTTAAATATAAAAAACTAGGATTATAATAATGTACTGAAAAAAAGGTAATGCGTCCTTTTGCATCGAATAGAAGATGAATAAAGCTGTCATATTTGTCTGAAAAAATAAAATTTAAGACTATTTTAAACCAAGATTTCAAATTATTAAAATCAAGTTTACGAAAGCTAGAAATGGACGTTTACACAAAAATAACAAAATTGCCAAGCCATTTTCCTTTAAAAAATACAACACTCACTGGCGAAAAAAATTTACAAATTAAACCAATTTATATTGAACAACAAACTAACTAAAATGGAATTACTTCTCCAAACCAATTCTTGACATATCATTCAACATGCAAATCTATTCACTGCAAAAAATATATTTCGCCAAACACATCATGCAACAATTTGAACACACACACATTCAATCTAATTTGAAACCACCTATTCACAAATATTACTCCATCGCTGCAAAATCATACTCAAAACCACAAAACCCTCCCACCCTCCAATCAAAACATACCACACACAAGGCACACACTGCCCACACTCCAACCCATCAAGACACCACACACACGCACACAATGCCCACACTCCCCCCATCGCAACTACAACAAACAAGGCACACAATACCCACCCTCCCATCCAAACGTACAACACACATGGCACACAATACCCACCCTTTCTCCCATCGAAACGTACAACACACACAAGGCACACAATACCCACCCACCCTCCCATCAAAACATACGACACACACAAGGCACACAATAACCACCCTCCCTCCCATCAAAACATACAACACACACAGTGCACACAATACCCACCCTCCCTCCCATCAAAACATACAACACACACATGGCACACAATACCCACCCTCCCTCCCATCAAAACCAACAACACACACAAGGCACACAATACCCACTCTCCCTCCCATCAAAACATAAAACACACACAGCGCACACAATACCCTCCCTCCCTCCCATCAAAACATACACCACACACAGGGCACACAATACCCACCCTCCCTCCCATCAAAACCAACAACACACACATGGCACACAATACCCACCCTCCCTCCAATCAAAACCAACAACACACACATGGCACACAATACCCACCCTCCCTCCAATCAAAACCAACACCACACACATAGCACACAATACCCACCCTCCCTCCCATCAAAACCAACACCACACACATGGCACACAATACCCACCCTCCCTCCCATCAAAACCAACACCACACACATGGCACACAATACCCACCCTCCCTCCCATCAAAACCAACACCACACACATGGCACACAATACCCACCCTCCCTCCCATCAAAACCAACACCACACACATGGCACACAATACCCACCCTCCCTCCCATCAAAACCAACACCACACACAACCCACCCTCCCTTTGATCGAAACATACAACTCACATGGCACACAATACCCACCCTCCCTCCCATCAAAACCAACACCACACTCAACACACACAACCCACCCTCCCTTTGATTGAAACATACAACACACATGGCACACAATACCCACCCTCCCTCCTATCAAAACATACAACACACAGGGCACACAATACTTACCTTCCCGCCCATCACATCATAAAAAATCTCCTTCCATTCTTTCGAAACCAAAAAACAGCGATTCCCTTCTTAATACAAAACCTGTCTTACGTCTTAGCAATTCCCGCCACACTTTTAGATGGCACAAACGCTCTCATCCTCCCAATCATCGAAACCTTACTCCACTAAGGAATCCCGCCCTTCACTCTAGCGACCTATACCACCACTTATAATTTACACAAAACAGTCCATCTTAACTTCCTATTCCATGTACTTGTCTTGTATATTTTGTTCTCTTCAGCACTGTTTGAATGATCTGGAGTGAAAATGCACTTACCTACTTGCATCTTCTCCGACAGTCTGGTCTTCCAAGTTCCGCAAGGCTTTAGAATGCAATCGTCTGTTTGAATAGTTTCAACTTCTGTGCCTTCACCCACCTTCCTAAATTTATCTATAAAGCCCGTCACAAAGTATGCAAGCTACATGGTCACTTACTGAGCAGACAACCCTATTTTACAAACCCGTCTGTCCACTTCCAAATAACTTCAAATATAGGCATCCCACTGAACGTCAAAGCTGTGGAACACTAAAGAAATTAATGCATCTCTAGAAGCTTAGAGACTTTAAATATTTTTTTTTCTCGTATTCATCCGAACATAAGGCCAATTCTCTTAACGTTTTGAGGCATATTTATATAATCCTCTCATCCAATAAAACCAAGCAAATCTTAGTATCTATAACGCAACCGCATCACTTCCCACTAAGTCCCGTCTGTCCCCTGCCGTCTGTTCCATGTTCACCGTCATTCAAATCTACGTCTTACATCTCGGCTCGCTCCTCCTCGTGTATCGATAGTGTACGCCGTGTGAATAGCTTGCACGCGCATAAAAGTATACTGTGTATTATATTTTATCACTTCATGTTCTTTGAATTTAAGAACGCGAACCACCGGTTGAAATTTCTGTTCGAACGGCACTTCGAACATTTTGACTACTAACTCAAGAATATGAGGCGTTTCACGAGACACGGGAGTATAAAATACTCGTTCGGCTTACGAAGCGCATATACGGAGGTCCTAGGCGCATCTAGCGCCCAGTTGGCATATGGCAAACCACTCCGACTTCCGAACGCGGAGATCCGCCACGTAACCATGGCGATGGGGGTTTATGAAACGCCTTCCACTAACACCATACAATAAGCGCCCTTCCGTTCACACGGGACAACGATTTGCGCCAAACCCGAGGAGAGAGAAGGCCGTAAGAGATCAGGGCACTTGCCCCGACGGCTCGGCTCCGCTCGCCTCTGCGCCTGGCATACTCAAATGCGTGCGCAAGCTACAGACACAAACGTTTATTCATCGCCATTTTCATTGGAACATCACGACTGAAGGATTCTAAAATCGGAGAAATTCATTTGATAAAAGTCCATAAACACTATGTATCCGAAACCCGCCTACTACAGGCAACCAAAAACCAAGCAATCTATAATAAATCTTTAACCTTTTAACCATACAAGGAAATAACCGTCCCATCATATTAAATCTTTTACAAATTTACGAAATCACCCCCACACCCAATCATTAACCCTCATTCTATAACCTTTGTAAGCAAATATTTATTCTCCTAAGAATTGGGTACTCTAGATCCCTCCGCACGTTTCCCGTAAACTACCGTGTTACTGGCTGAAGAGAAATTGGCCTTCGTTCGGTCTGCTGAGTCGCCTACTGAAATTCGCCCCCTTCCCTCCAAGGCTTCCTCTGTGCTGGCGACGGGAGGTCAGCACTGCAGGCGAGGGCAAGGCAAGAGCCCTTCCACGCGCTCGGAAATTCCGCAGACCGAGCAGAAGTCACCTGGAACAAATGCAATCGCGCTTTATTAAGAACAGTAATTTCACGCAAATCGTCTCCACTTTATTTTTTTCACAATATTTAAGCCAACATCAAAATTTTAATCTTAATGTAAGTGATTTCAACTTAATCTTGTCTTTACCTCTCGCAGCAGCGAACTTAGATGATTTCTTTGCTTTCTTATCTAGAACTAATTTTTCGAAAGTGACCTGGAGTAAAATTACATTTTACAGTTTAAAACACTTTTCAACATGGCAGGCCATCTCAATCATTTCCTGTAAATTATTTATTGTGTCCGAATAAACTTCACCAATTTTCAATAAACATTCAATCAATTTCGATTTAAAACCCTATAAATATCTTTCATTGAAAGTCTCACTTTCAGACGAAACTTCAGGTCACGTTAGGACCTATTGCTGTATGCACCGGAACCCTGATCGCTCAGAAATAAAGATTAAATGCTAGAAGCTTCAGGTATAAAATTTCTTATAACGGTTAAAGTCTGCATCAGATGGCTAAAGCCTAAATGAAGTTATTAGGAACTAACCGAGATACCGAATAACCAAAAATGCGATCGACTAAAGAAAAAGGGAGCGAACATTCCTTCTTACTCAGCAGAATGGATTTTAAAATAAGCTACGGAATATAAAACATGGCAGAATGTGTGATAAGACCGATGAGATAGTGGGATCGGAACAGGCTTCAGAAAAAATCCCGAGGAGACCGAAATATTAGAAGTAGTGTCAAGATTTCAACCACGCTGTTTAATGTAGGGTACATTGCACACCCCCAGAGAAGCGTGGCGGCGGGGATCTCCTTAAGCCCTAATTACTGTACGTGCTCTGATAAAAATGAATAAAACTTACTGATAGGCGATTTTCATGGTTCGCCCTCCATATGCTTTGTCCCCGCCGCATTTTAATGCAAATTTATTTTCAAAGGCAAGTTTTATTGCTTCGCTCGCGCGGATTCAAGTCATGGCGAGGCTCGGGCCTTCAGCCCTCGCGTTCACTATAAACATCCTTGAGTCTATCCACCGCATCATTACCAATTCACTTTTATAATATATCACTTTTCAAGATGGCAGTTAGAATTCTGGAAACTTTGTGAACTCCGGAGCAGCGCGAAATACCGGATTCACAATCTTCCCTAAGTTGTACCGTATACTAGACTTCAGCCGCCACGCGTCCTCGACCTTGCGGCTTGCTGTAAAACCGTTGCACCTGCAATAGAGGGACATCCCACGACCCTGGGCCTATCAAAATGTATTACATTTCGTTTGATATTATTGGCAAGAGATTTAAGGTTCCGCAGTTCTTATGTGGCTTTAGGTTGAGTGCATTCCACTATTTAACAAATTCAAGGTCTTAATAAATTCTAATATAAAATCTTTATCTCTTGAAACGTTTCACTCTTACTGGGCTCAAAAATAATTTTTAACGCTCTTAAGATAAACAACTTCTCAAAACAACCTTTTCAGGAGAGAGCTTATTATTTATACCTGATCTACTTTATGACAAAGTATGGCAATGTGAAAACAAGTAACATACCATTCAGTCGTGTAGAATAACCCTACAATCATTTTCCCACTTTTGCACAAGCATTTTTCAAGAAGCTACCGCACAGGTATGCTACCGCAGATACGGGGCGTTTGTCAAGATAATTAATTCGGCAATGAAAACTTAATTTTTACTAATAATTAGGTAATGAATTAGTACTTTACGTAACAAAGGCACGAGACGGGAGAATCACACACCAGTAGAGTGTTACCCTCCCTACGCTCTGACGACAAAGAAACAGTGCGGGAATCATCTCGCGCCCGAGGCGTGTACTATTTTTAACACGCTGCGAGCGAATCGTAATACATTAAGTAAAGGGATGTAAATTAAATATCAAATAACTAGAAATATCTTACTTTTACTAGAGTAAATCGATTAAATGTGTCTTAACACAATTGTTTGTACATAAACATGTCAATACGAAAGAATTGTTAATTTTTCGCAAATTAGAAGTTTCGCACATGTAAAACCAGCACGAAAAACCGCGTTTCGTGCACGGCGTCTTAAAAGCGTTTTGACATTCATAATGTTTTTTCCTACACAGAATCTCATAGTTAAGAACAAAACGGAAAAGAGGCCTACATTTCAGACAATACCGCAGCAACACCAAGTTCACGAACTACTCGTTTCAGGAGTCGTCTTCCACAGCTCGTTACTCCCCTGCGACTGAAGTGATGAAAACAACCACTAGAGCGACTGTGGCCTTTCGCGGTACGTGATTGGCTACGGGCGTTTTGCACTTTGAAGTCACTTGGAACCAAGGAAAAGAGTTCAAAACCAAAAAAAATTGAGATATGATTTAAAATATTTATTAATAAACATAATTGAAACCGTTATGGTATTTTTACATTAATTTATTTTTGTGTATCAGCTTCAAAACTAGATGTGAGGTATAGAAGATATCCTTCCAACGAAATTTAATAAATTCCTTTCAGATCGATCAAGAACGTAACAGCTTCAATGCAATTTCTTTGCGGTAATGAATTATGACTTATTAATAAACAATGAATCTTGAACAGTGAATATTAATAAACTTTAAACCAAACGGATTCTATCGTACACCGATTTTTATACTAGGTATATTCATTTTACTCTAACAGATAACTAATAGAAAATCAATATAATTTTTTTTGTAAAAAATAGATATTTTTATGGTGAATAATCTTATCTAGACAAAGAAATCACTGACTCCTTTAGTAACAATTAATTTCTGATCTAATATTTACAACGTAAATGTCGTGTTATATCTACAGCTATAAGTTCATAATTAGTACAAACACCTTGAAATCATTCCAGTAAATTATTGTGCGCAGTATTTTGGCAAAACCCTTACGTTATTATTGTGGATCTCAATAAGATTAAAATGATATTTTTACATTTTTATTTCAGAAATGAAATTGTAATTTATTAACAATAAACATTTCAAATTAACGATTTAACTTATTTAAAATACCCTTTGTCGACCCAGCATTAGCCACGAATTCATTCTCTAATACAAAACATTAAAAAGCTAGTGGTGCTGAAACAGAAACTCATTTTTGTAAAACTCATTAAAAGGGTTGAGCAAAATACTTTAATTTTTTCGCCAAAATACTTCATAATTAAGTTTTTAAATACATACACAAAATACATTTGGATTAGTTTGTGCTAAATACATACGTATTTAAAAAACTTTAAATACTCAAGATATTGTAAATAAAAAATAATTTTGTATTATATATTTTTATTGCAACAATATTTTGCAATTGTCAATTACAGTAAATAAATTGACAGTCAAATAAATTTCTGGACTCTATTTCAATGTATTAAAACATTTTCGAATGTAAATTGATGTAAAAATATATCGAACAAATGCAATTTCCTTTTAAAACGACTAATTTTTCACACAAACCATCAAACAACAAAACACCAGTTAGCGAATGTACAAAACCTGTGAAGGAAAACAGTCATTCAACTGGCGTGGATGAACATTAACTAGTCTTATAACTAGAGCTGGGAAGTTCATGCAATTGCATGTTTGTTTGTTAATGGTCATATGTTCCTAAAACTTCAAATGTGTATGAATGATCTTGGTGGTCCGGGTGATGCCGCGTCGATGTTGTCGCCGTGTTGCTCACGTTTCGACCATTTTATCATGGTCTTTCTCTGGGCTGGTCTGCGGTTCACCATACCGTTATATGCAGTCGTGGTCGTTAATTACCAAGGTTTTGATGCTACCTTAAAAAACAAAAACACTTATATATCGGTTTTACCGACACCGAAAAATTGGCAAAAGTTTGTAAAAAAAAGCTAGCTTTGATGGCGATAGGTAGCAGCTGACAAAGTATATGGAAAGACCAAAAAGTTAGATCAGACTAAAGAAATTAGAAAACTAGTACAGAAAAGTCTCTGCCTTTTTGCAGCACCATTAGTTTTTCTTTATTTTGGAACTGGATTAATCCAATTTTTCTTTACCAGAGCTCTGTAATAAGAGCTTTTCTGCCGAAAATTTGCCGTTTTTTCTCCAAGTATTAGATAACATTCTCTCTACTCCGAAACGAGAAAGTAAAAATATATCTTCAATCTAATTGTAGTAGTAGGAAGGCGCTAAAAATGTGAACTTCACAATTTTAAGAAAAGAACAGTGATTTCACCGAAAATGGATCCTGCACAATTCTATGAAGCGACTCTTACGTTATGCAAGGACAAAATTTAAACTAAATAATTGGTGCCATTTTTTGCAACTTTTGAATATGTTCCAGGGGCTTAATGTTAAGTACTCCCAGAAATGAAAATATCGATTTCAAATTCAAGGGACCTTGGCATCAACTAAATTGATTGGGGAATATCAATTTTAGTGAAAATACTGCTCATAGTTCAGCCGCTAGCATTGTTCATAGGTAGACGGACAGTCGTTGTGACGTCAATCAATTTTTCGGTATTAAGAACCCACAAAACATGGATTCTGTCAACATAAGGTGTTAGGGAAAGTAATTTGCTATATATAGGAATAAGATGTATCCAATGTTTCTTTATTAGCGCTTGACAACGTGAATTTTTCTGTCAAAAATTCGCCAATTTTTCCGGCAGCGACACAATATTTTCTTGTTTCTGCGTAAGCTCTAGCGAGGCATTGGAAAGACTGAGTGTTGAGAATTGGCGTGAAGAAGAGGAAAAATGCCAGTAAGGCGGACATTCCCATTATTTTAGGATTGGGGTTTGTTTAAACCTAAGTGGAAAAATAATTTGAAAGTATTTCTTTTAGAATTTTGAAATTCTGTATTTAATCTAACCTGTTTTTACTCGTGATGTAATAACTTCAAAACTGCTTAATGTATTTTAATGTACTTACATGTCTTATCCTGTTTCATGCACAAGTATAATATTTAACTTCGGTTTTAACTTAGACCTCTGGTCTACAAAAAAGCTGTTTTTTCTGTAACGACCACACGACACACCGTTTCTGGAAAACAATTTGCTTCTCAATCCAGATCTAATTTCAGAATTTCTGGAATGGCCTCAGTTTTCATGTAATTTTCGTTTTTTGAAAATGTGTATTCTCCCTATGTGTTATATAATCTGGCAAAAAAAGCGAGCTCTAATATCAACAGATATTATGTATACATTAACTACATCAACGTAAGTGTTAAGAAAAATGTCGAAACAAACTTAAAAATATTTCCTTCCTGATTTTTTGAGATACTTCGCCTCGTCATACCTTTGCATCTTACGAAGTTTCAGCAGAAGTCCGACAACAAGGAATAATTCAAATTGCCTTGATAACGCTTTTCCATTTGAGGAATATCCTGGTGAAACTCATGATGGACTCGATATTACTATATATAAAACCGTCACTTGGAGAAATGTTTGAAAACAAAACTATTGGCGTTCACGAAAAACAGTTTCGTACAGGGGAAAGATGATTCCATGTTTATAGACGCGCAGCTAAAAGTTCAGACAGTTGCTTCCACAAATTCAAAACGTGAACAAGATCGTTTAGATCCCCTTAAGACAAAAATGTGGTTCATTTGAGTCAAAGGAGTCTTGAAATGTGTAGTTAGTATTACTCGCGCAACTTTTCTTGAACGATGACCTTGCTTCCCCCTCTCTGGCACAATAAGCAGATGAAGGCAAAAGCTCGCAGCGAGCACTGATGACAACATTCCAAACACATCTTCACTGGCGCGAAGTAGAAACAATTTTCTTTTGAAGACGAGGACTTCTATCGGTTATTTTCTCCAAAAATCTAATGAAATGACCGAAGCAGGTACGAATCTATCACCGGAGATACCTCGAACTCCTGATAAAGTTAGAACGCAAATTATTGAGAACGTTACGAAGGCGTGACTTATTCTCCAGAGATTGGCATTGCTTCATAAAATCTAGTGGCCGATTTCGTAACTAATACCCCCACTCTACCCGCATTTCTTCAATCCATCGTTCAAGGAAAGTTGCGCGAGTAATATCCCCGTCTTCCGTCATCTTTCTCCGTCTCTCCGCCTCTTTTGCTTAAATGTTCGTCACTGTTGCATTACTCTTCAATCACTGTCATATTCTCAGGCGGCAGCGATACGATATTCTTCCCTATGACATATAGGCCTTATATCAGAGAATATATTTGGGTATTATAGAGTACATTATATCAGAGAGTATATTAGGATATTTCACAATTTTCTTCATTTTTGAGGTGATTTCAACTATTTTTGACAGAAGACAGTCTGTTGTGTGATTCATTGATTCCCTCCAAAACACGAGAACGGTAAAACGCATGTCTCGTGTACCGTTTAACGAGCATGGCAGGATTATAACAGAAGAGATACAGCATATATATGGGGGTCCATTTCAGGGTTTGGTCATCAACCTTACACCCGAAATAAAAGTTGGTAACACTTCCTTATCAGAGAATTAAGGTTCAGTTTTTGCGTATTCATAGTTAATTCTCTGCAGATATAACAAAATGAATTAGGCTATTACAACGTTTTGAGGCTTTCTTCTTCTAAATTAGTACAAAGCACAAACCTTCACAAATCTATAACAACAGGCAGTCACATCGAAGCACTTTCCAAACTATGAGATGACCGAAAGCTGGACCAACCGACTAGAAATACAACGCGATTCTATCCATTCTAGCATAACGTATCAGAAATATTACCAAACCGTTTTGGTTTTATAGAGATGAATTTTATGCATTCATTTTCATGAATAGTAACTCCTTGTTCACTTTTCGGTTGTTGGTGCACAATTAAATCTGCAGAATAATTAAATGAATAAAAAAACTGAGCCCGATAGCCAAAAACTGATTTCATATTCGAATTAAGGTCCACGTCTTAGCTTTGAACACCATTCCGCTTTTGGTTATAAAAATGCTGTTGACCAGTGTAATTATTTGAAAATTTTAAATAGTATTCAAGCGATTGTATTGCAACTTAACCAATATATTTGTTCAAGAGAAGTATTTAATGTTCGGTTAACTCCAAGGTGATCCATTACACTCTATTTGAGTATATGGGGATATATATATATATATATATATATATATATATATATATACATATTCTAACAACCCACCTATCACACAACTGGTACCTTCACTACCACAGCATAAACCATGGAGGGGGTTGATAAGATATTATGCTCGTGAAGCGAGCTTAAAATCTCGGGAGCAGGATCTTCAGGGTACGAGAAAGGTTTGAACCCTTGACACAATAAAATCACACAAAATGCACATAAACGAGCATATAATTTACCCAATAAACTTTGTGGCATGAATTAATGACAAAAAATCAAGAATAGAATCACACTTTACAAAAAAAATGATCGAAAACACAAACAGAAACCTTTATAGCACATTAAATGAATGAACACATAATTTTCTTCAAGACTAATTCTGTGAAACAATTACTCTAACCTACACTGGGAATTCCCTTGGAAAATTAATTAGATTTAAATTTATGCTATCCTAATTACATTTGCACATAAAACCAAATTTAGTTTACAATCTCTTGCCTTTTAAACAAAATATTACATGCAAAGAACAAAATGTGGGCAAGTGCACTATTCTCAATTTATAATTTAACTGTAACTGCTAATAGCAGAATAATAAATGTTCCAAATAGAATGTTTTAAGGCCGGCAATAGCGTATCAAAAATCTCCCACTACAATGCTGCAAATTGTTGCCACCCGTGTCCTCAATTTCCTAACACTTTCTTGTACTAGTCTTTTCCCTGCCGACGTGAACTTGACCTACTTTTCGCAGTTCTAGTGTTACCTCGAAAACTGTCGCTTTCTGGCCTTGATGTCGCGTGCTGGCTTCTGCACCGCCGTTGCTCGATTCCAGCCTCTGCGTCGTCTGCGCTGTCCTCTTGCGTCCTCTTCTGTCTTCCTAGACGGCCTCTTCTTCTCCGGTCTACTCGCGTCTTCTTTCGTCCTTTCCTAATCGGCCTCTTCTCCCTCGGCTGCTACCGGCGCCTTTGATTACGCCCACGTTGTGAAAAATGTCTCTTGCACTTCCCTGAATACTAGTGCAAGTTCCTCGCTCGTTCCTACTTTTACTCCGTTAAACAAGAACTTTCAAAGCTTTTCTCACAACGGGTAAACTTTTACTTCCCGTATTTGTTAATAGAAGAACACTTTACTAATTCTTCACTACTTCGCGGACGACTAACTAGCACGTCTGTGCGACGCCGAAAACTCCTACCTAGCAGTCGTTGCGGCGGCAAATACTATTTAAGCGGACGTTGACGAGCGGTGATGAAATGCTGCTTACCCGAAGAACGGCGACAATCAGAAGAGAGCTGCTTACTCGACGCGTGGTGGCAAGAAAAGAGAGCTTCCGCATGTGCGTTCGCCTATTTATGGTGAGATGCCTGAGGAAATTCTCCGTGGCGGGGGTATTTCTCCTCTTTCAACTCCTCACAGGGACAAACGTTGCTTGCTAGTACGTCTTTGATTAGTACGGGCAACGGATACCAGGCTGCGCGTTTAGATACTCTGATTTACGCCTGTTCTCCTCGCTACCTGTGGGTGTTCATGCAGACGAAACGGTGGTGTTATGGGGTTGTATAATCCCATAACGCCACATTATATATATACAGGATATATATATATATACATATATATATATATATATATATTGAAACCCATAATATGTGTTTCATTACACTAATTAGATCATTAGTGTAAGAAACCAATTGCTATTTTGAACTGCGCGGTGCGCGCGCTGAGCGCGGCGCGCCGGGGCCGGCGAGCAACGGATGCCTCCGCCGACGGTGCCACCGCCGCCGGGAGGCTAGCGTGGGAATTTCGGTTGGAACTGGGCACCGCACACGTGCAAAAGTTCGTTACGAGAATCGCGGACGAGAGCCGTTGGCAGAACAGCGACAGCGGGCAGACGTTAGCAGAGCGGCGACCAGTGCGGACGTGTAGCGAGGGCTCTCCGCTAGTGAATGGACGCATGTAATACGCGACATAGTTATGTGATTAGGAATCGCAAAGTAATGGACATGTAAACAGAACATTAGAAGTATCAGTATAGTAAAAGATTAGTGTTGGTAAAATAATTGACGTCGCTCTTATTAGTTGGTGCGGAGGGAACATTCTTGAAAGCGTGCGGTACAGAACTGTGACCAGTATACGGAGTAGGCGGGGGTCGTGTAATTAAACCCACTAATGGACAGTGATTCGAGGAAGGTGCGCAGCCGAGGTATCAAGATCCTGTTCGGGGAAGAATTGTTGGAGCATCAGCCGTGGATGATCACCACGCCATCTGCTGCCGACGGCCCGCAGCAGTAGCAGAGGTCGACAACCCTGTCGGCACGAGCGGCTCGACGAACCTCATAGGTATTCAAACGGGGCCCCGAAGGTATGAAAGTTGTATTTTACTCTTAATCTTGGTACCAAGGCGGAGTATAAAAACGGTGTCTGATTATGTAAATAGTAACTTTGATTTAAAATAAACCCTGTCATAATCGTATTTCTATGTATGAATAATTTCCCCAACGTTGCACCGACTTATCCTGGGACCCATTCACGTAAAAGACACCCTCTCTTAGTGTTATATTGCAGTGAAGATACCCGGCATCACCAGGTACGTCACAGCTGGCGCCCGAACAAGTGGATAACGTATAGTTAAGAAATGTGGCCTTAGGGAAGTTGGTGAAATGTTGGAAAATAATGTGCATGTAATTGATGTATAGTAGTGCAGGGTACAGATGAGAAGCAGGCAGTGAAGTGTATTATTGTAGACAACAAAAAGTAACAATACATGTGTTAGCAAAATATGCATAAGTCAAGTAAACATAATGAAATGTTGATAATTACAAAAATGTTGTTGCATAATTAATTACGGGCTGACATAGGCAATTATTTGTGAGCATCCAATATATAGTTAATATTGTAGTTACTGAGGTTATGAAGGCTATACATGTACATGTTACAAATAATATAATGTAATAGAATTCCAAATTTTGTAAGACATATTAATAATATTTGAATGGCTTGGCAATTTTTTTATAACATGGAAATCAAAGAAATGGGGAAGTAGTAATAATTCTTATGAGAATATAAAGGTGGTTAATAGTGTTGTACAAATTATGCACAAAATTGTTTTTTTTTGCTGGGAACATTCACGCAGTAGTGCATTATTTATTGGTGATGGTAAAGTGTGGGGAATTTATTAGAAAAGATACTAGGTTGGGAAATATATACCAGCAGTGTGAATGTTTGTTGTGAATATCTATATGATATTATTGAGGAAAATTCAGGGAGGAGATATGACATGCAAATGTGAATGATGATTATGTACATAATATAGCAATAAGTGCGTTGAAAAGTAATTTCAATTAATAAGGGATTTATTATAATTTGAAAGCATTTTTGTGTAATAGTATTAATGAGTTTATTAGCAGTGTATATGTGTTTCAATGGTAATAATATTATGTATTGTAAGGATTATGTTTATGCATTGGTAGGTGAGTGGAAATTTATATGGCTATTGAATTAGTGTTATTGTGTTTTGGTGGTGAGTGAGGGTTATCCGTTATTAGTTAGCAATTGAAATAGGTGTGAATTAATCCATTCACGAAGGATACAGTGTTGTGGCGGATATAGTTACTTCATAGGATAACTGTGATATCGTTGGTAGGTGAGGCAAGTGGAAAATTTGTGCGGTATTTTAGCGAAGTGAGGATCGATTGGATAGCTCAAAGTACCAGAATGGAGGCGCAAAATGTAGTGCTGGACCGGGAGGAGAAGGTGGATGACGTAAGGGAGATAGATGTAGGAATCGATAATAGCATTTCATCGGAAAGCAGGGATAGTGGAATTGGGAGTCGGTTGGATGATACGTCAGGGGATAGTTTTAATAACGAAGTAGACGTGACATCAACGCCGATGAACCAGGCAGCAGGAAATCCAAATCGGGGGGGTGGAAAGGATACCCATTTAGATTTAATGCAGAGGATGATGAAAATGTTGGAAGAACAGAGCAAAAGGGGGGAAGAACAGAGCAGGATGACCGAAGAATTGAATAGGAAGTCAGAAGATCAGAACAAGTGGGCCGAAGAACAGAATAGGAAGATATTGGAAGAACTGAATAGGAAATCAGACGAACAGAAAATATTTACAGAGGAGCAGATTAGAAGGTCGGCAGAGGAGCAGAAAATATTCACAGAGGAGCAGATTAGGAAGTTGGCAGAAGAACAGAGTAGGAAATTAGACGAACAGAAATTATTCACAGAGGAACAGATTAAGAAGCTGGCAGAAGAACAGAATAGGAAATTAGATGCAATAGGGGGGCGAATAGGACGCGCTGAAGAACAAATTGAGTTAACGAAGAATGAGATGACCAAAATCGCGGAGCGGGTGGAAAGTCATGAGCAATGGACTGCCGAAGAATTAGGGAAACAGAAAAAGGAGTTAGAATCCCAAGTAATTAGTTTGGGGGGAGAATTAGAGAATAAGTTATGCCAGCAATTAGATGCTAAAACCGCCAAGCAGGACGAGAAAATTGAAAGGATGCAGTTAGTAGTCAAGGAAGAAATGCAGGAGAATAAGCGGGAATGCGAAGAGAAGGTTGTGTTACTACGAACAGAGATTGAACAAATAAAAGAATGCAAGGCATCCCCAATTGCAGCAAGCGGGACGGTACCATTTACCCCTCCAAGATCGCTAAAATTTTCAGGAGACGGGAAAGAAAATCCATGTATATTTATGAAGGCAGCAGAACGACATCTAGATGTTATCAATACTTCGGAAAGGTGTAAAATACAATTATTATATTTAATGTTAGAAGGCAACGCAAGGATATGGGCCGATACATTTGATAAATTTCCCGAATCAGTAAAGGCATTTAAAGATCGATTCCTTGAGCGGTACTGGAATGAGGAAATTCAAATTAATTTTAAAATTAGCCTGATGAATAATCATTACAATCAGTCCATGGGAAGTTTGCGGGAATACGCAACAAGGCGTATTATGGAATACAAAACGCTATCCCCACCGATGAGCGATCAGGAAATAATATGTGTATTGACGAGACAGTTCCCAGTCACAGTGCAGAATCTTTTACGTAGTGTGCAGCACACCGACCTGGAAAGATTCCAGAATGTGTTAGGAGGGTACGACTTGACGTTCGCAGGCGTACCAAAGAACAGAAATGAAGGGAATGTCAATATGGTTAGATCGGAACGTAACCAGGGGCAAGGGAATGATAGGAGCAATGATTACCAGAGAAACCAACGCGGAAGAGGGGGAGACGGATGGAGACCAAAGCCGGGGAACCAGAGACCGGACTGGAATAGATCTAATTCAAACCGTACGGAGACGCGAGGTGGGGGCGGGAATGCACCCGACCGATTAGCACAGCCTAGCACAAGTAGTGATCAAGGACACTATTTAAACTAATAGAGTCCGCGGTGATAGGTGGCCCCATTGCGGACGCGGAAATCGATGATGTAAACGCGGTCTCCATAAACGCTATGCAGCCGGTAACCTACGATACCCAACCGTGGCGGAGATGTAAGAACTCAGCGGTCAGAATCAGGAAATGTCCCACGATATCGATAGAATGTGAAGGTATAATTAAAGAAGCTTTAGTGGATACAGGATGCACGACTACAGTAGTATCAGAAGAAATGTATGAGGAGTTAAAAGCAACAGGAAAAGAAGTAATGTGTTTGCCTATGAATAGGGCGTATGTGATTGGGGCAACTCAGAAGAAGTCAAGCCCCATCACAAAACAAATCATGTTTCAAGCCAGGATTGGCAACCAAGTATATGAGATGGTGGCCCTGGTAGTCAAAAAATTATTGTATTCGGTAATCATAGGGACGGATTTTCTGGTCGATCACAGAGCAATTATAGATCTAGAACGGCAGGTGGTAGAACTGGGGAGCCAGGCGGTAGGATTTGACCTGGGGATGGACGAAGAATACGAAGCGTGTACGGGCGTAATGGCGGAAGATTCATTAGAAGAACAGCTGAGGCAGCAAACGGAGAAAATTGAGGTATTAAATACGCGTTACAAAGAGCAACTACTGCAGCTGCTGTTGGAAAATAAAGAAGTCTTCCAGAAGAATCGCGCCCCAATCAAGGGATTCACATTTCGAATACAACTGACGGATACGACGCCATTTCGACAGCGGAATTATCCGATACCAGCTGCGCTGAAGCAAGATGTCGCAGAATTATTGGCAATAATGGTGAATGATGGAATTATAAGAAAGGCACAGACATCCTACACCAACCCAATCGTGATCGTCAAAAAGAAAGATGGAGGAATACGATTATGCCTGGACGCTCGAAGACTAAATGCGGTAACAAAACCATATAGGGATGCTCCATTACCGGTGGAGGAAGTATTGCAGAGGTTCGGAGGGAACATCGTCTTCTCCAGTACCGATTTCAGTAAAGCCTATTGGCAAATGCAAGTGGCGGAAGAGGATCAGCAATATACAGGGTTTGCATTCGAAGGAATCTGTTATGTATTTTGCAGAGTGCCATTCGGACTACGAAATAGCGGAGCCGCATTGATTCAATGTGTTGACAAAATATTGCAAGGGAAGCTACAAAATAGGATTACAACATATGTGGATGACATAGTTTTGCAGGCCAGATCAATAGATCAGCATTTTGAAGATCTAAGAGAGTTATTTCACATCCTGAAAGAAAACAATTTGGTATTGAACGTGAAGAAATCAAGCTGGTTTACAAAGAAAATAGAATTCCTGGGTTACGTGATAAACACAGATGGAATTAGTATGAAGCCGGAAACCATCGAGGAGATCAAGAAGATACCACCACCGAAGACAATCAAGCAGGTACGCAGATTCATCGGCACCTGTAACTATTACGCCAGATTCTGCCCGCAATTTGCGGAAGCGATGCATCCATTCTACCAATTAACAAAGAAGGACAGAAAATGGAAGTGGGATGAATCATATCAAGAAGCATTCGAGAAAGTTAAAGAAATGTTTTATAAGAGTTGTTTTATTGCACATCCGGACTTTTCAAAGAAGTGCGTGGTTCAGACAGACAGTAGCGATTTTGGCATGGGTGCGATGTTATACCAGGTATTTGACAATCAGGAGAAAATAGTAGCAATAGCCAGTAGAACGTTAAAAGGACCCGAACTCCGATTTTCGGCCACGGAAAAAGAGGCGAACGCTATCATATGGGCTGTAGCAAAATTTAAACCTTACCTGAAAGGGAGACACTTCACAATAAGAACGGATCATCAAGCGCTCACATTTTTAAGCAGATGCCACTTGCAAAACGATAGACTGCATAGATGGGTACTCGCACTACAGGAGTTCTCATTCGACATAGAACATTGTCGCGGGACCCAAAACCATCTACCGGATCTTCTAAGCAGACATGAACAAGGCAGGGACAATAAGTATGCTAACGCCAGGGAGTTCCACGTCATGGCGATCGATTTAGGAATTGCGAGATCACCCTTATTCGACTGGAACGACCTCATTAGGTTACAAGAAAGTGACGGCGAAATCCGCAAAATCAAAAGATTCAAGCAAGGTCAGATGGCGGAAGAAGAGGCGGAATTCGCAACGTTACAACAAAAGGAGGATAGGTGGAAAGTGGTACAGGAAGCTGTACTAATTAAGACAAAGGACAACCCAGAAATATGGAGGATCTGGATACCTCAGGCTTGCACTAAGGAATTGATCAAATTTGCGCACACATCATTGGCACATTTCGGTGCAGAAAAAATCTGCCAAGTTTTACAGTCCCTTTGCTATTGGAAAGGAATGCGGAAACAAATTAGGCAGGTGATCAACTCATGTATGACATGTCTGAAGGTAAAACATACCAATCGGAAGTATGACGGCCCAATGCAGAACATTATACCAACAGAGAGAAATGATTTGGCTGCACTGGACGTGTATGGACCACTGCCCCGTGCAGAGCACGGTAATAAATATATATTCGTAATCATGGACGTCTTTTCAAAATTTGTCCAAGTATATCCCATCAACAAGGTAAATTCTAGGAATTGTTTAAAGTTAGTGCAAAGGTTTATGCAGATCGCTGGTTCATATAAAAGGATATTATCGGACCATGGAACGATGTTCACAAGTGAGAAGTGGGAAGAAGGAATATGCAGTATGGGGGCAATTCCCATCCACTCGTCGGTGCGGCATCCTCAATCGAATCCGTCTGAACGAATAATGAGAGAGCTATCGAGGCTATTTAGAACGTACTGTAAACATGACCATACAGCATGGAACAAACTAATTCCGGACATTAACCGATGGCTGAACCACATCCCGCACGATAGCACAGGAATCTCCCCATGGGAAGCGCATTTCCAAACCAAACCGCCCCATATTTTATATGCGTTGGAAAGACCTGAGATATCGCAGGAACCAGCTAAAACATCAGAACAAATCTACCAAGCGCTAGTGAAGTCGGGGAAGGAAAGGAAATCTAAAGTAAAGAAGAAGATCCACAAGTTCAGTGAAGGGCAACTAGTGTTACTACGAGTTCCCAAAGTATCAAACCCGAATTTGAAGCTGTATGCAAAATTTTTCCCATTATATGAGGGACCATATGTGATAGATAAAGTTACGGACAAGAATGTGGCTAAGTTACTCAATAACAAACGAGAAGTGGTGGGACACTACAATTTCTATAACTTAAGACCTTGTCCCATAGGAATGGAAAATAGTGAAGTGTAAATATGTGTAATATTAGTGTTAATATAAGTAATCACATGATAAGTCGATTCTAGGTTATAAGTGTATATAGGGCTTTTAGCAATATGCAAGACAGTGCAACCATCGGCAGTGACGATGTTGTTAGTGTGAATTTTTCCAGAAGCGGAAAAAATTCAAAAAAGAAAAGGGGGGGGTGATGAAACCCATAATATGTGTTTCATTACACTAATTAGATCATTAGTGTAAGAAACCAATTGCTATTTTGAACTGCGCGGTGCGCGCGCTGAGCGCGGCGCGCCGGGGCCGGCGAGCAACGGATGCCTCCGCCGACGGTGCCACCGCCGCCGGGAGGCTAGCGTGGGAATTTCGGTTGGAACTGGGCACCGCACACGTGCAAAAGTTCGTTACGAGAATCGCGGACGAGAGCCGTTGGCAGAACAGCGACAGCGGGCAGACGTTAGCAGAGCGGCGACCAGTGCGGACGTGTAGCGAGGGCTCTCCGCTAGTGAATGGACGCATGTAATACGCGACATAGTTATGTGATTAGGAATCGCAAAGTAATGGACATGTAAACAGAACATTAGAAGTATCAGTATAGTAAAAGATTAGTGTTGGTAAAATAATTGACGTCGCTCTTATTAGTTGGTGCGGAGGGAACATTCTTGAAAGCGTGCGGTACAGAACTGTGACCAGTATACGGAGTAGGCGGGGGTCGTGTAATTAAACCCACTAATGGACAGTGATTCGAGGAAGGTGCGCAGCCGAGGTATCAAGATCCTGTTCGGGGAAGAATTGTTGGAGCATCAGCCGTGGATGATCACCACGCCATCTGCTGCCGACGGCCCGCAGCAGTAGCAGAGGTCGACAACCCTGTCGGCACGAGCGGCTCGACGAACCTCATAGGTATTCAAACGGGGCCCCGAAGGTATGAAAGTTGTATTTTACTCTTAATCTTGGTACCAAGGCGGAGTATAAAAACGGTGTCTGATTATGTAAATAGTAACTTTGATTTAAAATAAACCCTGTCATAATCGTATTTCTATGTATGAATAATTTCCCCAACGTTGCACCGACTTATCCTGGGACCCATTCACGTAAAAGACACCCTCTCTTAGTGTTATATTGCAGTGAAGATACCCGGCATCACCAGGTACGTCACAATATATATATATATATTGTGACGTACCTGGTTTGCGGTACTTTTCACTACATTTAATTTTAGAAAGGACAGGTGTCTTGGTTCGTGAATGGGTCTCGTAAGGTTTGACAAGAACATTGGAAAAACTCAATTATAATTTTCTTTGAACAAACAAACAATTTATTACTGAAATCACACATTTAGTACATCAATTCCAGTCTAAGTACTTCCTGTTTTGGCACCAAAACTATACCCATGATCTCAAATTTCACAATACCTTGTCTACCAAAAATAGTTCGTTTCTTCTCAGATGTTCTCCCCAACGGCTGCGGCGATCGGCAGCCTTCGGCGCGACTCGGCGCCCGTCGGACGGTTGACTGCATGGCAGACCGTGGCCACGGCTCTTCGCGGTGGTTATACGGCACCTTCGCTTCAACCTCGACCGTTGCACATGTCTTTCAAATCGAGTAGGCACTAATTCTATATCACTGTCCACCTACCCTTCGTAGTCTATTTCGATGCTCCCTTGCGGCACAGCCCACCAGTTCTCCTTCGCTTTCCTTTCACAATTACACAGGCACGTGGCAACTACCCATAGCCGTTACCAGCAATGCGGTCTACAGTTCTTGCTTTATCACCATAGTTCCTGACGCCAATTCCACTTCCACAAGCTTGCATTATTTATCATCAGCCATTGTCACGCTTAACTCACTCCTTGATAACTTCCCTTACATTATTTAACTTCATTTTATCCCCTTTTTCATCGCGCGCACCAACATCGCTCCGCTCTCCGAGTTATGTTTCACACTGCTACTCCCGTCGTCTCGCCCGGTCTCGCCGCCTTCTCGCGCCTGACCCGTTCCCTGATCACGTCCGTTACTCGCCGCCGTTGCCGCGCAATTCAAAATAGGCGTATTTGAAAGAAAATGCCCTGCATTTCGAAGTAATTAGGGAAACGCTCCGCGTTTCAATATATATACACAATGATGAAGAGAAAACTCCATTATCCAACATATTCAGCCAGAAGGAGATAAAACTTATGAAACAAATAATAAAACGCGTAATAGCCGATTTGATGGCCGAGAACGTTAAGGCAATTGTTCCGTAGCGGTCTCGCACCAGAAGATCGCTGGTTTGAGCCCTGCCTCGGGCAGTGGTGTTTGTATATTTCTGTATGTGTGTGTCGTCCTTTCACCCCTCACTATCGTCATCGTTTCATATTCCATGCCTCCAGGACTAACAACACTGTGAGGATAAAAATCGGATCTAGCCAAATGCTGATCCTGTGATAAATTACATATAATACCTGCCACCGAGATAATGTTACTGAGTCCCCGGTAAGTGCAGGGTGTATTCATACGTAGTTCAAGTCCACCTTTTCGCGAAAAAAACGCGTAATTAACACAAATTATTTTATTTTGAACTATCTACGGTGTTTTCAGATGACCTAGAAAGCAGCTTTCTCAAGGCGCTCCATGAATGAGAACAATTCGACACAGCTGAACTACAGAGTGATGCTACAGAATTTTCGTATTAGTTATTTTTTTTAATTACTTTGATCTGGGGTAGCATTTTGGTCTTGTCTAAGGTGACCATGTTTTTCAATCATAAGAACGGGACATTTTAGGCTTCGTCAGAACGAAGAGAATGGCAAAAGATTACGTTAAAAACAATTTTATTGCAAATGTTTATGTTTGGGAATTAACATTAAATAGACGAATAAAACTACATAAATACGTATAACTTTCGTGATGTAGTAGCATTCAATTAACCCCAATCAAAATCCCGTAGAAAGAAACATTAGAAATAACAGGAGTATGCATTTATTTAATTTGCACATTCCTTCATTACTAGGTAGGTAAGTATTTCTCAATTACATTGCATATATAGTCGCACAGAAACTCTCAGAAACAGGATCGTATTATTGAAATTCTCCATAACGATATCGTTAGTGATATATGTAACTTGTACATACACATGACATGAAATGACGTCAAACCACAATCGACTCTTGAAACACTCTTGTTAACATGGCACATGGACATAATATCTTCCTGTACATAATTTTTTATAAACATATGCGAAGCAAATGGAATGTATTATGATGTATTTAATATTGTTAATGGCATTTTACGCTGTCATTGTCCAAAATAGGGACATTTTACTGTCCCGTTTTCTTGTAAAATATACGGGACTCAAAATAAGGGACTTATTCGATTAATACGGATAGTCTTGTCATCTTTGCTTCATCTTCTTAGCATCTGCCAACTGTCGTCGTCGCAAACGTTTTGTCGTCAATCGATTTTTTGGTATAAAGGACCCCAAAACATGAATTTTAACTACACGGCATGTTATAGATAGTAATTTACTTTGTAAAGTGACAAAATGTATCCACTTTTTTCGTTACCAGGGCCCAGTAAGAGTTTTGTGTTGAAAATGGGCAGACGTTTTTCGCAGCATTAAAATACTTTCTATACTTTGTAAGCAGTAACTAGAAAGTGAAAAGGGGAAAATCAGGAACGGAACATTTTTACAAGAATGAAATGTTTCATTGAGTAAGTCTACAAGGCTCCTTTCTATATTTTCAGAAGGGACGGCTCCCCCACCTATGTGCAAGCCTAGGCCTATTTTGTATGACTTCTTTAAAATTCCTACGTCTGAAAATTGATAACATATTATGGAGTATTGGTTAAAGTTAAGTATGGCATTTTGGACTACATAAATTTTATTTCCCCCTGGGGTTTGCCTACTCAATCTGTTGGTCTCAAGGGCCAACATTGCAATGCACTCGTGAATGAAATTTAGAATAACCACTAGTACAGGAAGTGACTGTTTGCGGACACAAGAAATAAAGGGATCAAATTGCACGTAAGAAATTTCTATTTATTACATGTATAATTTTCAACATATTTTTATTAGAATACAATATTTTAGTCACAATAATTTTTATAATGATAGCGTATAGATTATCCTCATTATTTTTCATAAGTGTAGAAACTGTTACAAACAACTCAGTTTTAAACGAGAAATAGTAAGAATAAATCTAGATGAGGAAATATAAACTCTCACAATATCTCGTATATTATATTGGCCTTTTGTGGTTTAAAACTGTCGCATCTAGAGGACATTTGAAACATTATCTTTGAAATACAACAGTCCAACACTCAACATTGTGTTCAAAATGTATAAAAATATTTTGTGTGCATACAAAACAAGTAATTTCTAGACATAGATAAGTAATTAAAGTTACTAATAAAATTCCAAGTACCTATTACCAAACTGCTATGATGGTAGGTATTAGTTTCTGTTAAGAAATTATTTTAAACTTTTTACACTAGATGAGACATAAAAAGTACACCCATATTTGCAAATAAATTGTACCTCTTTACAGACTTGGGTCAAAATAACCCTAACCAGACACTAGGTTGACATACATTGCATTTTGGATCGTGCTTTAAGAATTCAAGGGACCTACATTTTGTTACATCTGCCTTTGACTGGAGAATTGGGATATCTCATTTATTCACTTACACACTTTTCCTAGTAGTAAATGGAATCCTTGTTGTGAGACGTGTCATCCTCATATCGTTAGCAGGTGTCGCAAATTCCTTTGCAAACCACTTGAATAATATTGAACATTTCTCTCGAGGCGGATTTGTTTCCAATGTCTCCTTCGCTTTTATAATCTCCACATCTTCATTATTCTCAACATTATCTATTACTCGATTGGTCAGGGGCAAGCCTGTTAAAAAATGAAGGTTTGAGTAATTAACTGTAACATCAACTCCTCGCCATAAACATAAACAGACTATCTAGAGAACACAAAACAATTCGTTATCAAATATGTGGCTAAATATTTATTTCATTTTTTCTGCAATAGAACACAATGGGACATCAATGCGACAAACGCTTTATCTACAGAAGTAATTGGCTTCTACGATATGAATTCGCCACCATTAATTATTATTGGTAAAAGGCAATGGGCAAAATATTTGAGCTTGTCTTTCATATAGGTCAATTAAGGGAGGAAACTTACTTAATTTTTCACACTTTATTATTTTAAATAAACATATTAAATAAAAATATTTTTTTGTAAGATATTGAAATGTGGAAAAAATGCTGAACAAAAGCCATTTGCGCAAAAAACAAGCGCAGTTCTCTAAAGCTTGAAGTAATGCAATTATTTATGGTACAAGTGGTAAAAGCGACGTTTTATTTTGAGAGTAGGAAATGTTGCGATCCAAGCCTGAAAGACCGTGTATAGCGCAATCCCAGTAAACAAAATAGTCACTTTTACCATGTGCGTCAGATAGTGTTTTTTAAATAGCCTTACTGACTTTTTTAACTCAAGTATACATATCACTTAATTGGGTATCATGTTAAATTAAGATCAGTTGTAGTTTATCATCCGAAAGTTATTTGTTTTCATTGTTGCGTCCTCAGTTTTATCTTTGTGCATCGCATCACATTTAGCACTAGTGCTAAAAATTGAACATTTACCATGCTTTAAGTGCTGTAAAAGTAACCACTTTTGTTAGTGGCTGACTAAAAAGTATTCTTTTACTTATTTAATGCCAAAAAACAGAATATGAAATTGAAAAGAAAAAAGTCATTAGAGTTAATGCTCAGTAGTAAAGAAGACATTTCGCCTTTTGTTCGAAAGATTAATAAAGATAGAAAACAAAATTTGAGGTTGACCAAGGAGCGATTTTCAATAATTACGAATATCATAGATAAAAATACAATAAAATCAATGATTTTTAGTTCTAAATGCAAAACTATTTCTATTATGATTATATATTCCTTACGATTCGTTTAAAAAAATGTTCGCCATTGTCATCACAATTAATATTATTTTTGATATAATAAGTTCAAAGTTTCATAAAACACTATTATTTGTTTTCATTTTATTTTACAGTTGATTGCTATTAGACTCATTTTTGTATCTTACGCACCGCTCTGGTCTCTGTCGGAATATATTAGGAACATACTGCTCTTAGTGACAGGCAAAAAATAATTATCGTCATGGATTATTATTATAGTTATTGTTATTATTATTATTATTATTATTATTATTATTATTACTATTATAATATTTGTATTCATATTCCTGTACTTAATGTAATAAAAGTAATTCTGAATTACCATTGCTAAAATCACTCATATGATTTGAAGACTTGGGCGTGTTGAAGAGTGTAGCGACTTCAAATGACTTATCAACTCCCAAATGATCTTCAGATGCTATATCATTCAGGAATGGCTCGCCCAATGTCATCATGCAACATATTCTTGCCAGAAGAATCACAATCACAGGCGAAACTGTTGTCTGCATTCTCACACCTCGTAGTACGAATATCTTCCCACAGAACGCGTTCTGCAGATGGTTGTCGGGTGCCAGTCAGTCCTGCACTGCTATATTCCGTGCTACGTCCCTGCTATTTAACTTATACACCTTCCATTTATATCTTCTTTATACCGGAAAGGAAGCAAAATTAATTATTCTGCCGACGTTGGAACCACTTCGTGACATGACAAGGGTAAAACCTTAAGTGGAGATCTCGATTTTGCGGAAATCATGACTTCGAAATTACGAAGAATATCTGAGTTTTCCTGCTCCTTAACCATTTATACGAGAGGGATCCAGAAAATAACGACTGTTCCCGCCGCGTAGCGGATTCCCCTTCCTTGTTTGAAGGTGATCTCGTTTCCTTTACAGGTGTTCTCATAATGTTGTGAGTACTGGTTGCAACAAGTCGCCATTGTACCTTTTGTGGTATTTCAATATGAAGGCCGTGATTGATATTCCGACTGTGAGGTGAGTGTGATTCGTTTTATGAATGCCCTACATTTGAAACCTGCAGAAATTTACCGGCAATTCAAAGAAGTGTATGGTGATACTGTAATGAATGAAAGAAATGTGAGAAAATGGTTCGAAATGTTCAACAATGAGCGAACAAATGTCCACGATGAAACTCGACCCGGTCGCCCATCACTCATCACAGAAGACCTGAAGACTAAAGTGAATGACAGAATATTGCAAGACAGGCGTACATCACTCGGCGAATTGCATATTGCCTTTCCGGACATTTCTCGATCTTTGCTTGGTGAAATTGTGTCGCAACATCTTGGCAACCACAAAATCTGTGCACGATGGGTTCCACGGCAACTGAGTGACCAACAGAAAACTCATAGAATGGCCGCAGCATTGATATTCTTGATGCGATATCACAGACGGAGACGCCTTTCTTGATCAAATTGTGACTGGTGATGAGACCTGGGTGTTTCACAACACCCCAGAGACCAAATGCCAATCACGTGAGTGGCATCATCCCTCACCCAAGAAACCGAGAAAATTCAAACAGACTCTCTCAACACAAAAAGTCAAGGTTACTGTCTTTTGGGATCGCAAAGATGTTCTTTTGCTGGATTTAACGCCAAAAGACACTACGAACAATGCAATTCGTTATTGTGAGACTTTACGAAAACCACGGCGAGCCATCCAAAACAAGAGGCGAGGAATGCTTTCGAGAGGAGTAGTGCTTCTTCACGAAAACGCCCGCCCGCACACTGCTGCTTCAACTTGAGAATGCTGGATCAATTCGGTTGGGAAATCTTTGATCATCCACCCTACAGCCCAGACCTTGCTCCTAGTGACTTTCACTTTTTCACTAAGCTCAAAGACTTTCTCGTGGTACGCGTTTTGCAAGTGATGAAGAGTTGAAGAAGACAGTAAATATCTGGCTTAATGAACTGGCGTCAGAGCAGTATAACACGGGAATTCTAAAACTAGTTAACAGATGCGACAAATGTTTAAATGTATGTAGTAATTATGTAGAGAAGTATAGGAAGCTTCAGTTATGTAACAGACTTTGTTTTTCAAATATTTTTTAGTTATTACAAAAAAATGGTCGTTATTTTCTGTCTGCCCTTCGTATTAGTTGTAAAGACGTATGAATTGGTTGGGTCGAGCGAGTGGACTGTGGTGTGGTATGCTGTTTTGACCCTTCCCAAACATTCCTCGGATAGCTCATATCGCAAATTGGTCGAGGATCTTTTCTCTCCGAAAATCCTCTCAAGATTGTGCGTAGAGTTGTTACTGCCTGCAGTAGCCGTCGGGGCGCGACCCTACGCCCACATACGGATGCTGAGTAATGGGGATGGTCAGGCTACGTAGTTTCGCAAACAGCACGGCTTGCAGACTCCGATGTTGCAACAATAGGGGGCTATGGCATATACCACCTGAATAGCGTTGTGTCCAAGTATTAAGAGGCCTTGAATGTAAACATTACGTTTCCTTTGAGAACTAAAAGTTTTACATTTTATGGTGTTGAAAATATTCTTATTCTCATAATCGCCACATAGAAAGTTACATTATCAAGTTGTAATAGTGATTGATTGATAGGAAGGGTTCTCGTGAACGGTGGAGTTGGAAGGGCGTGTCCGCTACTACGCGGTGTTTCGTGACTTCCAAGTTGTGCGTTTACTTATAGTAATTGTTGTGCATTGTTTTGTGTTTTGACAGGTGTTTTGCGTTTTCGTGATTAATTATATTTTTTGTTTACGAAATTCTATGTTACAACTATTGTTTTCAAGAAAATAATGTTGCCTCCATAAGAAGCAAACAATCGATATGACTACGGAGAACAACTATCAGCCAGAATCTGAATTCATAATGGATTCGTCAACTATAAGTCAAGCTGAACTACAAACTCAATTGATTCTTCAACAACAATATCAGCAGCAACAACAACTCATATTACATCAGATGCAACAAATAACAGTGATAGCAATGCCTTTGTCATTATTCCCTTCTGCAGTATAGTCGTGAAGTTCAAGTTAAACCGATGTAATAAATCCAGAACTTAATCGATCTGACAGTAATTTAAGTAGAGATAACAACACCCATAAATGGCAGGTTGTAAGCAAGCGCAAAAGATGTAAATCAAACAGCCCTGAAAGTCAAAAACAATCGAAACGTCAAAGTGCAAACGTAACTAACATACCAACAGACAATAGAATTTCAGATCTCGAATTAATTTATGACGATGATCTCAATAACAAAACATCCAATGACAATCACCAATTCAACAACATTCAGAAGGTGCAAAAGCCACAGCCAATATTTCTCCCTGGGGTAAATGACTTCCACTCAATGACAGAAACTTTACAAAAAGCCGTGAATAAAGAAGAGTATTGCTGCAAGCATGTGGGCCAAGATACATTTAAAATTTTATCGGCAACACCACAAGCTTATCGATAAATTACTAAATACCTTATTAAAGAGAAAATTGTTTTTCACAGTTATCAGCTAAAACAAGAAAGGGCATTTAGAATAGTATTAAAATATGTCCACCCTACAGTAAATATTGATGAATTGAAAACAGAAATAGAAGAAAACGGTCATACTGTAAGAAATATCCACAACTGCAAACACCGTGTAACAAAAATTCCCCTAGCGGGGAATTTTTTATTGATTATTTGATTTAGAACCAAAAGATAATAACAAAGATGTTTATTAATTGCAGTACCTTCAAAATACCAAAATAATAATTTAAGCTCCAAGAGTAAAGCGAGATCTTGTGCAGCGCCATCGTTGCCAAAGCTGGGAACACACGAAGCACTACTGCAAACATCCTTATCGGTGTGTAGTGTGCGGTGAGAATCACGATAGCAAAAACTGTGATAAAAAGAAAAACAAGACGATTCTCCCAAAATGTCCTCTTTGTGATGGTCTACATACGTCGAGCAATAAAGGATGTGAAATGTATAAAAAAATACGTAATAAAAAATATCAACAGGCAACAAAAACTCTCCAAGATTCGAACTATATTGCTTTACAACTAAAGTGAATACAGATCAAGAAAACTTCTCACAACTGAGAGCTACTTCAAAAAATAATTTACATAAGCGTGGTACTTATGCACAAGCAATGAACAGCTCACAACGGAAGAATAGCTTGAACGATAATTCATTAAACATGGAGTCTAATAATCAAGTATTCTCAATAATACAGTAGTCTTTCGAAAGATTTAAAACTATACTAAACAGACAAGCAGAACAGATAAATGCACTTTTAAATCTTGTGTCAAAACTGCTAACTAAATTATGAACAAATCATATAAAATAGCAGCATGGAACGCCAATGGCTTGAATGGGAGGAAGTTAAGCGTTTTCTTCAGTTAACAAATACAGATATAATGCTCATTTCACTAATAAGAGCTTTTTCTCGCTTCAAGAATTCACCATATATTACACAAACCATCCAGATGGTACAGCACATGGAGGAACAGCCATAATTGTTCGGGGAAAATAATTAAACATCATTTACATTCTCAATATAGCACCATATATTTGCAGGCAGCATCCATTCAAGTAAGCGATGCTTTCGGAACATTGAATATTGCAGATGTATACTGCCCTCCAAAACATAAAATTCAGAATTCACAGTTCACAAGATTCTTCAAAACAGTTGGACCTAGATTTATTTCTGGCCGTGACTACAATTCTAAGCATCCTTTGTGGGGCTCCAGCCTAACATCTCCAAAAGGGAAATCTCTCTATGAATCTGTAATAAACGAAAAATTATACACTTGCTCTTCTGGACAACTCACTTATTGGCCGTCTGATATTAACAAAATTCGTTGTTTTAGATTTATTTATTGTAATGGGAGTAAAAACTAAGTTACATTCGCATCTACTGGTCACAAGATCTATCATCTGATCATTCACTAATCATCAGCTCATTCATTATTGAAGACCAGAAGCAAAGATCGATTCATAACAAGAAAACAGATTGGAAATACTTCTCAGAATAGCTAAGTAATAACAGCACCGCTAATCTACCATTGAAAAGTGATCTAAGTGTAAATGAAGCAATAGAATACGTAACAAAACAACTTCATCAAGGTGCATGGTATTCTACACCAGAAATAACGCAATATAAAAAAAACAAATATCCCACAATTAATAAGAGAAAAGGTGATAGCAAAACGCAAATTAAGAAACAATGGCAAATCACTAAAAATCCAGAAACTAAAAGAAGTCTAAACTTCTGCTTCACAAAATCTCAAAAGATTACAAGAAAACCGTAACAACACTCTACAAGATAAACTTATAAGGTTGATTCCAAATTCAAATTCAGAGTACTCTCTTTGGAAAACCACCAAATGCTTGAAGAGACCGATACAACCTATTCCTCCGATCAGAAAAACTGATGGTACATGGGCTAAAAGCGACGAAGAGAAAACTATATGCTTTTTGTCCCATTTCTCTAACGTCTTTCAACCATTTCCTCCACAAATATCTGCAGCAGAAGAGGAAGAAATTTACAATGTACTAGATTCACCGTTGCAACCAGCTCCCCAAATCAAGCCCGTAAGTGCTCGAGATGTTGAAACATTAATCAAAATTTTACCAACAAGAAAAGCTTATGATTTCTATAACAATTCTAGGCTATTTACCAAGAAAATTGATAGCCTTAATTAGGTATTTTGTTGTTAGGCGAAAGAGCAGGCCCTATGGCCTGAGCCTCACCATTAATAAAGACATTATTATTATTATTATTATTATTATTATTATTATTATTATTATTATTATTATACATTATTCATAGTATCTACTGGTCGGTATGTCAACCAAACACAGGAATGATGACCACGTGTGTGGTTGCTTTACTAAAGGTTCAGATGGCTTCTGACAATACGGCATGTATTCAAAATTACACACTTTTGCATATTATATACATTCCTGGCATCCAAGTGAAGACACACCAGTGCCCGAAGTGTCATTTTTGGGATCACTCCTGTATCTGATATTATTATAGGCACAGTTGTCACTTTACTGAAGTTCCACTGAGATGCGACTTCATGGGCGAGTCGGTATACTTCTGGATCTTCTCTTGATATTTTCCCGATATGTTGTGGGTATTGGGTATTGATATATGAGCAATTCCAGAATTAACTGCCACTTAGAGGGTCAAAAAAAATTATTTTTTTTCAAGTGGCACACCTCTGGAAAGCTATTTCCCGTGTTCAGGAGAACCTAAAAAACTAAGAAAAAATAGGGTGCCATTGAAACAAGCAGGGTGACACCTCCAAAAGTGGAAAAATTTAAAATTACCTTTTAAAATTTAAAAAAATAATTGAAATTGAGTTTGAAGTGTTCGATTTCAGTATGATATTGTTATTTAAGCTATAAAAATTTAAAGGGATCTTCGAAAAGTTAAAAAAAAATTTGGCGCCAGGCTATTTAGGCGCCAGAAATTATAAGTGCTACGTCTAAAAAATGATTAGTGGGTAAATTTTATTTGATGTTTCTAAATGGTGCTTGAATTTATTTCCATCTTTACACCTAAATATTTTAGAGCCCAAATTCTTCAGCGTCTGTATACTTCGGCGCCCAAACAGTATCGCTATAAACTAATTTCATTTGTCAAAAAATATTGATATAATTTTTTTTAAAGTTCGAGATATTAAATTTTGATCTCAATAAAATTTGTAAATAATTATTTTAAAAAATAAATAAATGTAACATACTTTTTTCAACTTTTAATTCAGCATTTTTATTTTTAGACTATTCAGCCTGTAACAAAATTGTATGTCATTTTGCCAAATGTTTATACACAAACAAATTGTAAAATAAAATATTATTATAAAAAATGTATTAGGGTATGTTAAGAATTAAGAAGTGCATTGTTGAAACAGCATGAGTTTCTGACGCCAGAATGTTAAGTTCTGCAATTGCTGTTACGTACAATTATAGTTATTATGTTACGCGACAGTTTACACAAGCTAACATATCACGAGCAGAGGAAGTTCATATTTTACGACAGTTTATAACTAGTATGCAAAATATTGATATAAGTTACACCATCAGGTAATTTAATAGAATATTGCATTCAAAAATAAATATAAACACTGCAAATTTAAGAACAAAGTACCGAACACATTTTCTGCTTTATTTGTATGCGGGAAGGCAAATTATTTAGTGGAAGTTGATGTGAAACACATTGAGCGAATAGGCAACAACATTGCACTCGCATTACATATTACACACTGACTAGTACAGGTAATTTAATAGAATATTGCACTCATGGATAGCACTGGCAGATTAAGAACGATTGTATAGAACATATTTGTTGCACTTGCGTATTGCACTGACAGATTAAGAACAAAAAATACAGAACACATTGTGCCGTATTTGTATGCCGGAAGGCAAATTATTAGTGAAAGTTGATGTGAAACACTTTGAGCGATTAGGCAACAACATTCCACTTACGTTACGTATTACACACTGAGTAACAATTAGCCGAAAAATTTGCGGAGCACATTGCGAGCACGTCAGTTCGTGGCGAGTATCAAAGAGGCAACTGATTTCTTCTAGAAGCCTTTCCTTTGCAAAGGTTAGGTTGGTTGTGCGAGCGCCCTCCGAGAAAACAGCTCTCACGATTGTTACGTCACAATCGTGGGCAGGGGGGTGTTACTTAATAGGTCAGAGAGTATATATCAGAGTCGGCAGTCAATGTTAAACGGAAAGCCCTTATTTTCGTGGAGGGGAGAAATTCGAATCTCCCACCCCAACAGAAACAACGAATGAGAAAGAGGCAGCCATATTGTGTCCCCGCCAGCCAATAAGCGTCGAAAGGCAGTAAACCAATTGAAATGGAGGACGGACGTGAACCGGGCTATTTGAAATTACATTATTTAGTAAATTTTCAATATGGCGGACATGGTTATGTACTAAATAAAATGTATTTGACATAAAAATGAATGCCCAAGGTAATGTAGAAGTCAGTAATTCTTAAAGGATATGTAATTGTGAGGAAGTGAAGTAAATTGCAATGATAGGAAGTGAAAATTAAAAAAGGTATTTTACATAAATAATATTTATTTGTAAAATTGGTACATATACAAAAAAATAACAATGTGCATGAAAAAATCCTGTTATGTGAAACAAAGGAACAAATCATGGTCAATCATCATTTGTGGTACTATCATTATACTAAATATCACTGCTGCTAAACAAAACAAAAATAATAATAAATTTGTCACAAATACAACATACACCCATGCATGACAAGTTGTATGTTGTATTTGTGACAAATTTATTATTATTTTTGTGTATATATATATATATATATATATATATATATATATATATATAAGCATACAATACACAATAGAGATATTTCTAAAAATTGAATATAAGACATAAATTAAATTTAAAATTCAATTCTTGTATTAAATACAATATCATGGAAAGGTAATTAATTTTATATGTGGTAGTGTAAGAAGACTTAATTTAAATATCAATAATAATAATAATAATAATAATAATAATAATAATAATAATAATAATAATAATAATAATAATAATAATAATAATAATAATAAAAGAAATTCTTCATAGATTCGTGCCTACGCTGGGTCAATCCTTTATATCCAACAACCAGTTTAGGGGGTTTGAAAATGTGCAACAGAAAATGCAAAAATTATTAGTACTAGTTTATATTGATGTAGATACGTGTTATATAACTAAATATAAAAATACAAAAACATACTTAAAATTATACGATTCCTAAAACAAATATCAAAAATAGTCATGTTGCATTTGTGAAAATGTTTAGAAAGTAATATAAATTTCCTAGTAACAATCCCAAACTGTTATCCAATGAGCTATGTATATAGTACACAAGACAAACATGTAAGAAAAATAGTAAGAATTAAAAATTAACAGCCATAACATGAGACAGTTATCCAGCAAAATAATCCTTTTATTATATAAAACACAAAAACGTCTTCAATTTTGTACATATCTTGTGTAGGAAAGTAAAGCTCACCAAGTTGATTCAAGTATGTTTCTGATTTATTTACATTGCTATGACAAATTTCTTCTATTCTTTTGATTAATGAAAAATATTGGAGTCCTGCAGTTTGGACTCCAATATTTTTCATTAATCCTCCAATACAGTTTGTATTCAATTAGTGATAATGCACATGAAAAAATCCATCACAGAATGTGTTAGAAGAAGAGATATTATGTCATACATAAGAATACATGTTTGTGTTATATACATGCATAATTCTGTGTTAGAAATATTGTTATCTTGAAAAGCGTTTAATGAAAGTAAACTACCTGGACTCTTCAAAATTCGGTATTTATGGCTGTCTGTTTATATCAGTTACATCCATTACTTAACTCACATATTCTCATCTCCATTTAAATATGACTTATATAAATTATTAAAATATTGTTTTTAGGGATGACATTGGAGTAATGTAAATCACTCATGAAAACTACTACTACTACTACTACTACTACTACTACTACTACTACTACTACTA
Source organism: Gryllus longicercus (assembly GCA_038098605.1). Taxonomy (NCBI): domain Eukaryota; kingdom Metazoa; phylum Arthropoda; class Insecta; order Orthoptera; family Gryllidae; genus Gryllus; species Gryllus longicercus. Next base: position 1,099,687 of record JAZDUA010000385.1, on the reverse strand, counting down.
CTACTACTACTACTACTATTATAGGGTCACTTCAAATCCAAATTTATTGCACAGCAATACCAAGAGATTACCAAAATTGACGGTGTTATATGTCATCAGTGTTTTTTTCCTCATATATGCAACATAGAGCTAGCACACATTTTCTTAGAAACATAGCACATTGGAAGAGGTGAGCTGCAATAACCCCTTCCACAGGTTCTTTTCTCTCCTCTCCAGCCGGAGGAGAAGAATCTGTAACATCAAATGAGGAGGTGTTATTGACTTAAAAAAGGAGTTGTGCATTCACTAAAAATGTGAAAAAAATGTTTTTGTACTCACCAGGAAATGCGAGGACATTGGACGAGATGTTGACCGTGACATTCTGAGAAGGTGGAGCTGGCCCTGCAAATCAAAGAGACATGTGTCTTTGATCTGAATACAAATTGTAATTGGAAAATTGTCTTATTTATTTTAATAGAGGCTAAAAACATAACTTACACCTGTCTGGTGGTATGCCTTCTAAAAATGTTCTGAGTGCTTCTTGAATTGAATTGAATTGAATTGAATTAATGGCTTATTTTACGTGGCTGCTTCTTGCAATTCAGGACGCACATATAGGACCACCTATTACAGGGGGGTGTTACTTAATAGGTGGTAAAACGTCCTTATTTGAAAGTAGTGGTGGGAGGGACGGTGAGAGGAGAGGTAAGTCCGCCATTATCTGCCACCCTGGCAAGTAGCGCTGTACAGGGGCTTTTGCGAACTAATTTTAAAAACAAAGTGTGATTTTGTGGATTTGTTCGTTGCAAGGACGACTGTGAAAAACGGTTTCTGTTTGTGATATTCGCATTCTCTGCACGTTTGCCGAAGAGTGAGTTATTTTTTGGTTGTTTGGCAATTTTGCTAAGAAATGCCGAAATATAGGCGTTGTTGGGTACCCAATTGCCACAATACCAGAAGGGCAAATTTGGAAAAGACAAGGTTATTTTCTTTTCCAAGTGATCCTGGACGGTAAGTGAAATGAAATATATGGCATGATTCTTACGAATGGTTTAACATTATTCGAATAATGTATATTTTTTTCTATATTTACAAATAAGCTGTGGCTACTTTATAAAAAACATCTAATTTTGCTAACATAACCTAACAAGTTTTAACAATTGTTAACAAACAATTTATTATTTATAGTCATTTTTATACCAACAACCTTAAATCTAATTCTTATTTTGTTTCTTATTGTTTAGTAATTTTTGTAATACAAACATCATTACATAATATATGTGTATGAATTGGTTGATGGCAATTGGAGACCCAACATTGGCTGTTTGGCCATTGCAAACACTGATACACAGAAGGTATGTGTGCATGGAACATTTCATGCCTAGAATGTTGACTGCAGCAGGAAGAGCAGGGTGGAATGCAGTACCTATCATATTCAATGATGTGCGTCCTGAATTGCAAGAAGCAGCCACGTAAAATAAGCCATTAATTCAATTCAATTCAATTCAAGAAGCACTCAGAACATTTTTAGAAGGCATACCACCAGACAGGTGTAAGTTATGTTTTTAGCCTCTATTAAAATAAATAAGACAATTTTCCAATTACAATTTGTATTCAGATCAAAGACCCATGTCTCTTTGATTTGCAGGGCCAGCTCCACCTTCTCAGAATGTCACGGTCAACATGTCGTCCAATGTCCTCGCATTTCCTGGTGAGTACAAAAACATTTTTTTCACATTTTTAGTGAATGCACAACTCCTTTTTTAAGTCAATAACACCTCCTCATTTGATGTTACAGATTCTTCTCCTCCGGCTGGAGAGGAGAGAAAAGAACCTGTGGAAGGGGTTATTGCAGCTCACCTCTTCCAATGTGCTATGTTTCTAAGAAAATGTGTGCTAGCTCTATGTTGCATATATGAGGAAAAAAACACTGATGACATATAACACCGTCAATTTTGGTAATCTCTTGGTATTGCTGTGCAATAAATTTGGATTTGAAGTGACCCTATAATAGTAGTAGTAGTAGTAGTAGTAGTAGTAGTAGTAGTAGTAGTAGTAGTAGTAGTAGTAGTTTTCATGAGTGATTTACATTACTCCAATGTCATCCCTAAAAACAATATTTTAATAATTTATATAAGTCATATTTAAATGGAGATGAGAATATGTGAGTTAAGTAATGGATGTAACTGATATAAACAGACAGCCATAAATACCGAATTTTGAAGAGTCCAGGTAGTTTACTTTCATTAAACGCTTTTCAAGATAACAATATTTCTAACACAGAATTATGCATGTATATAACACAAACATGTATTCTTATGTATGACATAATATCTCTTCTTCTAACACATTCTGTGATGGATTTTTTCATGTGCATTATCACTAATTGAATACAAACTGTATTGGAGGATTAATGAAAAATATTGGAGTCCAAACTGCAGGACTCCAATATTTTTCATTAATCAAAAGAATAGAAGAAATTTGTCATAGCAATGTAAATAAATCAGAAACATACTTGAATCAACTTGGTGAGCTTCACTTTCCTACACAAGATATGTACAAAATTGAAGACGTTTTTGTGTTTTATATAATAAAAGGATTATTTTGCTGGATAACTGTCTCATGTTATGGCTGTTAATTTTTAATTCTTACTATTTTTCTTACATGTTTGTCTTGTGTACTATATACATAGCTCATTGGATAACAGTTTGGGATTGTTACTAGGAAATTTATATTACTTTCTAAACATTTTCATAAATGCAACATGACTATTTTTGATATTTGTTTTAGGAATCGTATAATTTTAAGTATGTTTTTGTATTTTTATATTTAGTTATATAACACGTATCTACATCAATATAAACTAGTACTAATAATTTTTGCATTTTCTGTTGCACATTTTCAAACCCCCTAAACTGGTTGTTGGATATAAAGGATTGACCCAGCGTAGGCACGAATCTATGAAGAATTTCTTTTATTATTATTATTATTATTATTATTATTATTATTATTATTATTATTATTATTATTATTATTATTGATATTTAAATTAAGTCTTCTTACACTACCACATATAAAATTAATTACCTTTCCATGATATTGTATTTAATACAAGAATTGAATTTTAAATTTAATTTATGTCTTATATTCAATTTTTAGAAATATCTCTATTGTGTATTGTATGCTATATATATATATATATATATATATATATATATATATATATATATATATATATATATATATACACAAAAATAATAATAAATTTGTCACAAATACAACATACAACTTGTCATGTATGGGTGTATGTTGTATTTGTGACAAATTTATTATTATTTTTGTTTTGTTTAGCAGCAGTGATATTTAGTATAATGATAGTACCACAAATGATGATTGACCATGATTTGTTCCTTTGTTTCACATAACAGGATTTTTTCATGCACATTGTTATTTTTTTGTATATGTACCAATTTTACAAATAAATATTATTTATGTAAAATACCTTTTTTAATTTTCACTTCCTATCATTACAATTTACTTCACTTCCTCACAATTACATATCCTTTAAGAATTACTGACTTCTACATTACCTTGGGCATTCATTTTTATGTCAAATACATTTTATTTAGTACATAACCATGTCCGCCATATTGAAAATTTACTAAATAATGTAATTTCAAATAGCCCGGTTCACGTCCGTCCTCCATTTCAATTGGTTTACTGCCTTTCGACGCTTATTGGCTGGCGGGGACACAATATGGCTGCCTCTTTCTCATTCGTTGTTTCTGTTGGGGTGGGAGATTCGAATTTCTCCCCTCCACGAAAATAAGGGCTTTCCGTTTAACATTGACTGCCGACTCTGATATATACTCTCTGATCGTGGGTAACGTGGGGAGAGAAAACTTGATACATATTCATTATTGTACAAAAACCATAGCATGTGCAAAAACCATATTGATCATAGCGTGTACTGTGCATTAAATAAATAATAGTGAATTGGTGATAATTATAATTAGCTTGCTTGCTCTAGCAACGTATTTATGAAAGTGAAACATCTCACAGTATAAGTGAATGACTCTTTCTTAGGATCTTCAACTAACAGTACAAAAAACGAAATGGTTCTTCTTCCGCTGTACAATACTTGTAGATTTTGTGTTTACTGATATTTCTTAGACATGTTGCGTCTCCCAGCAATACTTAACTTTTTTTCTTGTGCATCTCGGGTATATTCCTGTTCGTGCAAGAACGTCATCATTGCAATGAACAAAAAGATAAGTTGAGACGTTACACAAGAATATAAATGGAAACTTATTGAATTCATTGATACGGGGAGTTCAGCACTCCCAGATATAAAGAAAATTATATGTTTCAGTAATTTTTTTCATATTATAAATGTAGAATACAGAAGATACGTCTGCTCTACAAGGCATGAAAGTGACAACAAACTTGTAATATTCATTTTGCAGGTCTCTATTTGTAATTCAGAATTTACTTTATAGTTATTGGCAGGAATAAATATCCTAACACATGGGTTATCAATTTTATAATCGGTCGAAAATGATTGCCCCTTTCAAATTGGCAAAAACATATTTTGTTTATAGGTAACAAAGTAAAAGATCATGAGAAAAGCACACACATATACTCGTACATGCGTGCACGCACATCGCACACACACATAAACATCGAGACGGAACAATACATACTACAGAAGCACGTAAACTTATGATTTCAGTGCTATTTTGCATCCGAGTTCCTTGGAATGCAGGTTGACCCTGCAAAAAGTCTCTGACCTCCACTCCGTAAAAAGGCTTGAATGTAAATGAAGTGAGTAGGCACCCCGCGCGTCACACATAGAACCAGAAGCAGTTGGCAATGACGAATGGCCGCGCCGCGTGTATTCATGTGCCAAGGTATCCCATCGCTTCTGAAACACGACCTTTCAAGTCACAAGAATTAAATCGCGTTTCGAACATGTTTTCTCTTTCTTTCATTCATTCAAGGGGTACGAGGAATTGAACCCTTTCAGTAGTTTCAAAACTATACTGCGTAAAGCACAACAAAAAATTAAACAAACCAGTGATGCTATATAATGGCATGGACTATCTCACACTAGTTAGTTTTACCATCTTTTAGTCCCGGCTAAAAGGTATTGGGCTCAGATGGCTCAGAGCATCAACTGACGGTGCAAAGACTGTCTTGACGTCCTCGGGTTCGAATCTTGATGGTAGCAAGATTTTCGACATTAGCTAGATAGCGACCAACAGGTAGGTCGCCGCGGAATTTCATCATTCAGCGCGGGACGATCACCGCCACCTCCTGCCATAAAAACATGCATCAGAAGAACACCAATAGACTTTACTACCAATATACGCACCCGTAAACACAAATCAATAAATCAATCAATTGAATTTGCGACATTGATATCGTACTGTATCTCCTAAAAATTGAAACTGCACAGGTGTGTTGGGGACATATGAAATACGCGCCCGCCACAGCGCAGCGCGTGCTTTCGGGGATTTCCAGTCCTGAGAGGACAACCACCATGACGGTGAGCTTCGAGACAAGATTAGGCGTGATGTCGCCTCAAATCCACAAGGGACTGCGAACGCCGCAAAAGGCTGTTGGAAACGTCATCCAGGGGGGTTGGAAATTCATCTCCGAAGGCTGCCACACAAGAAGACTACCGAGTGGAGGGAGACGGAACGAAGAGACGGGCGAGGGGACGGGCGAGGAGACGAGCGAGGGGACGGGCGAGGAGACTGGCGAGGAGACGGGCGAGGAGACTGGCGAGGGACGGGCGAGGGACGGGCGACGGGACGAGCGGGGGACGGGCGAGGGGACGGGCGGGGGGACGGGCGAGGGGACGGGCGAGGAGATTGGCGAGGGACGGCCAGGGGACAACTGGGACAGACCTGGTGCCAAAGCATTCTGCACTGTTGTTTAGGCTGTAGAGGCACTGGGAAACTGTTTCGGGATTGAGGTAATCTAACTGATTTTTTTTAAAATCTGTAGTTGTTCATACTTTTGCGTGAATCTCATTTTTGAACACGCCAATAACATTTCATAGTTGTATTGTATTTTGGGATACAGTGAACCACTCAGTGAACGAAAAATGTTCGTCCCTAGAGGTTCACTGTAATCCGTGTGGACTCTATGTGTATTTAGTGTTTCATGGTGTGCCAAATTGCTTGCCCGTTAGGCCCGTTAGTATATTACAGGTAGTAAGCAGACGATAGTTATTTTCCCTCTCCGGAAGAATATCCGACATCGACTTTCTAGCGGAGTCTTTCTCCTTCACATATATCCACCAGCAGGAAACCGCCAAAGCCTGAACGAGAACCTCATATTTGTGGTAGGGTACTGCATGTACGTATGTGTGTGTGTATGCGCGGGGGGGGGGGAGTTGTGTGTTGTGCAAAAATAGAGGAAATGGCAAGGATCGATGCCCCTCCCCGATGCCCATTTGGTACAGCTCCAACATCTATCAGACATTGATAGGGAAAACTACGGATAAAACCAGCCGGCCAATTGAATTATCCTTCTTACAATGGCTAAATCAAAACAATATGTCGACGAAACTTCCTCCTGTCAGGACTCGAACTCCGGTTAGAGACATTGCGGCGGCAACATATACGCTGCAGAGGGATTGCAGACGGCAACTTCAAAGGCCGACATTTTCAGCGTCTCTTCCTTAAGCGTGGCGTCAAACATCCTCCTTCCACGACACACACGTCATTTCCTGGCACACTGTGCACCGTGAACTGTAGCACATCGAATGAGAATGATTCAAAACTAACCGCACTCGCTCCCGAACCCGGAACTGAGGTGATGGTTTCCTCCTCGAAGTTGAATTTGCGCACTTGTTAAACGAGCGTCGCTCACTTCCCCGAACGCCCCCTCTCCCGCCATCAAATGGCGAAAGTACTGATCCCCCAAATTCATATGCTTTATTATCCATATCCGGCTTCATTTAGCCCAGAGACAGCCTTGCTAGTGACTCTGCAACGACTCTGAGCGTATGGTTCTAGGGTTCGACACCCGACGCTGGCAGGATATCCGACTCCAGGTACTTAGCTAGGTCTAATTCAGCCGCTGTCTGGAGGAGAATTTTAGCAGTCGGCTTCTCTGATTGGTAGTTTCCCTCGTGTGTTTCGATTAACAATAGGCGAATGCCCTAACAAACGGGCACGTGCCTCGCGCGATCTTTCCTTCCTCTTCTTCGCCTTATTCTTACATGCACTACACTACTACACGTGTCAAGAAGCAATGGGAAGCATAGCGCATGTCACGGCGGGGGAAGACTCCTTTCTGTAAAATAATATAGTTGTTAACTTGCAAACCTAACCTGCTAATGTGCGAATTAAGATAACATCGAAAATCTATCCTATATTTGTACATTTTATTATTAATACAGCATTGTTGTTTTTCCAAACTGCAATATGTCAATTGGGCTTAATGCATTTTGGAAAGAAAGGTGTTGAAAATCTAGTCAGTTTGAGTGAATTATCTAGCTTGCTCATATTACTTTAAAAGAAACAAAGAAAAATGCTGATATATGTTATATTCCTGTGAACACCTTTATTCAAATGCATAAAGAATGCTTTTTCTGAAACAGTCGTATTCTTTTTTTTTTCATTTATTCGTCCTGTTCAGCAACAATGTTTAACAGGGAGTGTCTGACGTACTGCGTTTTGGAATCCAACTCTTCTTTTGTTACCGTAATAAATTTAATACATACCCCCTTAAATACATACCCAATTTTATTTATACAATACAGGTGTATATACATATGTATTTACATGTGTACTCATGCAACCCCATTTTATTTACGCATTTGTTTGTTCTTATGGCATATCTTTGTAAAAATAGCTGTTACCACCTCTTCAGTAAATAATCTAACTGATTGTTTTCATCTTTTATGATCTCTCGTACGCAATAACGCTTTAAATCAATGTGCTGTGTAAGAAAGTGAATTACAGAGTCTTTGATATCCAAGTTATATCCGTTTTCAAGAGTCTCACTATTACTTACCCACCCTCACTTCGTAAAAAGATAAAGTGTTGTAATCTTGCCCCGGCAAGCGGTGTCTTTTTATGTTATAGAGCAGGTAAGCGAATATACAATAGTATCTTTATTCCTTCTCATAATGATATATAGCTCATGCCACATTTAATTTTTCATTCTCTACTGCAGATTGGAAACGTATACTATTCTTCGTACAATATACATTCTTCATTGTCGTAAATTGTTTGCTATCAAGTTCATGGTTCAGAGTGATTGGGTAGGCCAGTGACAGGGAATGAACATTGTGTTGTTAGTGTTTTTATTTCTTGTTTCAAATTGTGCATCACGCCGTTTTCCACAGGGCACGTTTTCCACATTTAGAAAATTTTATTTAATGTAAATTACAATTATAGCTTCTTCTTTTATTTTTAACATTGTATTCTGGATTTCTCTTTGTGGCCTTGATTCGTAATGGATCAAGGGTAAATGAATCATGATATGTGCACTTAAATTACAGTATTCATTCTGTTAAACTTGGATGAAACTTTAACAATTATTGCATTATCTTCCCTTTCATTTTCTCTTTTTGACTTGTAAAACTTTATTTTTTTATTTCAAGTGCTCCAGATTAGGAACTTCATTCACATTTTCTATTAATGTGTCAAAATATTAGTTTTCATTTTGTACACTTAATACTAACATTTCATAAAGATCTTCATTAATATGTACGTATATTTTTTATATGGTTGATATTTTCAAATTCACTAAAGTAATCTCGCAATTGTTTATTTGGTCGTAATCTTTTTAAAAGTTTTTTCAAAAACATAGCTTCTTGCGTTGTGCTCTTGGGTCATAAACTTCTTGTAACTTTTTCCATAAATTATTTGATGTTACAAAATTTGAACTTATGTGACTTAATTGCCAATACAATATTAGCTTTTATTTCTGTTACCTAATCCCAGCAATAATATATTATGAGTATTGCCTGCATATGAATTCTACACGTTTTGAATTTGACCATTTTAAGAAACTCTTTTATTGTTATATAATTAATTTTATATATTGAATTTATGGACTACGGCTTTAACCGAAATGTTGGAAATAAATTTAGGCAATGTACACTGAATATATTATAATCATGTCCGAACCGTCTCCGTCCGAACAGCCCTATTAAGTGAATAAACAACGTCAGTTTCAGGGTAGTGAGTATTGTATGTCTTGTTACCGTAATAAATACAACGGACGCAAATAGAAAATGCGTAAAATATTGCCTCAAAAAATTTGCCAGTAACTAAACGTGGGTGATTTGGGCTGTCCGGGTGACGCCGCGTCGAAGGCTGAGTTGCCGACGTTTCGACCATCCTGTCGTGGTCTTCCTCAGGACTGGTCAGGCCTGGTATGACAAGCCCTGAGGAAGACCACGACAGGATGGTCGGAACGTCGGCAACTCAGCCTTCGACGCGGCGTCACCCGGACAGCCCAGATCACCCACATGACTCTGGCCGCGGAAGCCTACGACTTCAGTAACCAAACGTGTTTGAGGGTCGTACAATGAATGTCCGTGATGTGACGTGGCAAATGCAGATGGCGCGGGAAAGGTCAGGAGCAGCGCTGAAGGTCAGCGCGGCGCAATCTCAGCGGCTGTGACCCGACCTCCTGCACCTACGAGGCGCCTCTTGGAAGCAGCCCATTTGTTCCACCGGGCGGTGTGCCAGCACGTGCTGTCACGACCGGCTCGGAGAGTCCGGCTTGGCGGCATTTTTTTGGGTTTCCGACACGCTTCTGAAGAAATGGAAACAATACTTGCCATGTGAATACAGGAGCTGTGTCTTAACAGACGGGCTCTGCCGATATTACTTCCACGTAGGAACGTGAGGACCGGCACCGACCCACACGCCGGCGTGTTTCCCCCTCTAGGTATTACTCCGAGCGGGGCACCGCCCCATACGAGCCACGCACCAAGTCCCCGAGTGGTCTCCCGCCATACGTGGGAGCGAAAGTGTATATAAGGGAAGAGGAAGTTCGCGCGCGGCCTATGTGATAAGGTACTGCTTCGGCATTCGCGTGGTGTTGATCGCAGAATCCACGGAAACCGACCACAGCAGCCGGCCGGTAGAATTCCTCTCCAGAGAGTGGACTGATTACAAGTGATTCCGAGCGCGTCAAGTGCTAAGGTAATTATTCTCGTAGATGTAGTGCTTGTTTTTTCGTACGGGAGATGGAGGTGATCTTGGTCCGTTGGATGGCGACCTTCCGTCGGCCAGCGGTGATTTCTCAACGTGGTATCTACCACCAGCGGGGCACCGCCCCAGCTGTGAATAACGCGAAGCTCCCTAATGGTATCTTGAGATTTGTGGCAGTGTAGTGCATAAGATTTAGATTTGGATTTATTTAGTAAAAAAAAAACAGTAAAAACTGTATGTGACGTATGAGGAAAAGATCACCTGCGCTCATTTCAGTAAAATTAAGTATTTGTAGGTAATGGGTGCAGATAAGGCAGAGGACGGAAATGTACCGTGGTCAAGTTATCTACCGTGGCGTATCGCAGGCTAGCTATCTAGCTAATGTCGCAAATCCTGTCACTGAGGGGACTCGCAACCTTCGCAATTTGACAATGGCAGCGCTGCGACATGACCGTTTCAAATACAAAGAATCATTTCTCATTGTTGGGCAATAATATTTTTTTCCTTGTAGAGAACGCAGTTTTGGATTGTGACATTTGTGTTGATGTATTTGCTCACCCTTCATGAAATAGATTGACAGTGACTTTTACAAGAGACGGTTGAGATGTAATATGGATATTACTTTGTTATAATATTACGTAACCGTTGCTAATGCATGAAAGTACGGGCTGAAAACTGTCGCGCCTGAAGCAACAATCGTATTGATTTAAAATGGAAGATGGCGTTTAACTCCTACGTATTAAAAGCAAAGATGATTTTTATTTATATTATTTTTTTTCTTATAAGAAGATGATATAACGAAAAGTATGGAACGACACACGAACAACACAGACTTGGTTGGTTATTTGGTATTTATCAGTCTAAGGACGTTAATAACTATAACAATATAGAAATTTATTCACCAACTTGAATATTGCAAAATCAAGAAATGTTCTACCATCAGTACTAACCACTAGATTTTCTTCGTCAAAGGCCGGGTTGACTGGCGCCAAAGGTTTTCGTAGGAGGCTGACTAAATGGCCAGCGGTTGACGGGGGCGGCGGCGGCGTAAGGCCCTCAATTACGCAGAGCCCGCCGCGCAATCAGGATTGACGGCCGACAACGCAGTGCACTCGCCGGCGCTCGCGCGATAATTGACCGCACCGCCGCGCCACATCCGCGACGCCGCGTGGACAGACGATCGGCCGACGGTACTCACTCGAAGGCTCTCGACGGCGGGGGGGGGGGGGGAGGCGCATGATGGAAAGAGATGTGTGGGCTCCTCCGGTACATCGATTTTTGCTCGTTCTACGTAGCAACAGTTTGCGTCACGTACCATCTGACAGCAAAATGGGCACTACGTTTGAAAAGTCAGATCAGACGTTGGCCGCCATGTTGCTGGAAGAGCGAGAAGGGTTGAGAAACATTTTGAAAGAGCCATTTAGAGACAATATTTAGAGGTGACCAACCAAAACTAACACGATGAAGGTGTAATTGAAATAAATTGGTGCAATCTTTAAAAAAATGTGCTATTTATATCGTTTTTAATGACAAAGATAAATGATGACAAGATGATAATTTTGGAATTGAAAATTCTCGCTAATATTGTGACGTGAGCTGGTGTTGGTATGGTGAAGCTCATCGGCTGAAGTTGGATACGATACGTAAGAGTCTACCCGTATCTTTCCACCATGCAGAAGCGGCATTGGCAGCAGTGGTTGCTTTTGCAGCCTAGCTTACTGTTCGAGTCCAGTCGGTGGCGGATTTTCGAGTCTTGCTTCATAGTTGGGTCAAATTTATCCACTGTGTGGAACAACAGTTGATGCCACTGCAGTGCCTCTGACCGAGATGTCCTTGGGTTCAAGTCCCGACGGTGCACCACTAGTTTTATATTTTTGGAATATTAAGAACTTTCGTACTGTGTATAATACGCTAAGCCATTGCAGTATTCGTGAAGATAGATCTCCATTTATGCAGTGTTAGGCGAGAATATTTTATTCGATGATTTTGAACAGCGTGCGTGCAACGTTTTGTAGAACTATTTTGTGTGGTTCTATTCAGCAGCGGTTTCGCTGCCTCTGGCCACTATTATTCATATATATCATATATTTCATTTTTACGACATTATTTCTGAGAAGGCCACGAGCGTTGGCGCAAGTGCTTTGCCAACGGACAGCACGGATTTCCTATTCCACCTGCGGTCAGGGCTATTTCGCAACGCCTTTCCATAAAATATTTTTATTGTAGTTATTTTAGATTGCCTAAACATCTAGATTATTAGCGGCCACTATTGGATTTAACGTTATGGTATGATACCTTTATGACATGATGTGGTAATGATAGTGGGTGAAAGGAAATACAACCATGCTCAAGGCGTGACTCGAACATGTGATCCTTCTGTCTGAGATCACTTCGTCATTACTGCCTTTACGATCTGGGCCACCGGACCGGCGATAAAATCTTATCCACATATTTAGCTCGATTACATTATTCTGATTTAAGCTCTTCATTTCCTTGTCCAAATAAATCGACTATAAAGTAAATGCAAGCAACTGAAGGGCTGGAAACCACGAACGAACAGAACGTTAAGCATAGTAAACACAAAAACCTGAATGGGGAAATAAATTGTAGACGTATGTTGACGCTTTTGTGATACTCGTATTACAAAATGTACAAACACGGTTGGGTAAAACTACTACCTATTCGAAACATGAAAGGGTTACTGCCCAAGTTGAATATTCGCGCCAGTTTTATGCTGCGAAATACAGCGTAATATTTCTGACAGTGATATGTAGCAACAATACACACGGGAGAAGGTGGTCACCCCTCTATTGCAAATGCTTCTCATGTAACGATCATGAGAGCGCACAGCGAAGCGTCCAGTAGTGGGGAGAGTGGTGGGGAAGGAAAGCATGGGCAAGTTCGTGTTGTAAGCGCCCCCGCTTTATTTATGAGCAAGCAGGCCTAATGCGTTAAGTACACGCATTAATTTAAAAGGGAGTGTTTCCCGGCAGTTCTAATCCAATTAAAGCATCGCCTTACGAACCTCGCGGCCGTTTCTTCTTCTTCGCCTTCATCACCCGGGCGGGAGGCAGGCCGGCACCCCTGAACACAGCATCGGCTCGTTTATCTCAATTTGGTTCCCGGCAGACACCTTCCAACGCCACTCCGCCCCTGCCCGTGCTTACCAAAACGCCGAAGGTCCTGTCCGTGGCCTAGTCTGCTCCGGCCAGTGATCTTAATATTACATTTTGATGCACAACTGCAATGCTTTAGAGTGATGATAATCGTAGTTCGTTAAGTACCCTGGAATGGATGTCAAACTCCAGTAACAAAAAGTAATGAATTTCAATATCTAAATAATGATCACAAACATTCTGCTACGTTGATATTTTTGCCGAATGAGATATTACTTCTAAGAATGACAGAGGGGATTCGGTAGAAATATTCAAAATAAATAATTGTAATTTCAGTAAATTGAATTTTGGTGGCAACAGTAAATACTTTTTGAGAACCAACCACAATCAATGTTAACAAGATTTGGAACGAGTTGCACAATTTTTCCACTCTGGTTCTTAAAAGAATTGTAATTGTTTGCAGTGAGAGTATAGATCGCAGAATGGCATGAATCTAATGGCACAGTTTCTTACACAATGTCTTCTCTAGAGCTCACTAGCCCGTCACCAAACCCGCGCCTCAGTACTAATAGGCGAATGATCTAGTTTAAGTAGTGTGGTCTGTGACCAAACTGTTTGCCTTCCACCTCTGTATGTACGGGTTCAAATTCCGGTTGATCGATAAATAAATTGTTCTGATCAAAGCGTGTTCGCTTTACGGTTCTTTTTCAGGGTCCTTCCATTTTGCAGCCTCTCATTCCACCTTTGCCCTGTCACTTAGTAATAATCAGAATAATTTTCTCACTCCAGAAATTCGTGTCGAATCCAGGAAATGGTATTGCAATGTAGCCTTTACGTCACCATCCTTCTTCACTTTTCTTGTGCACCGATTTTATGTGTATTTGATTTAAGGGTATATTTTCGTTGAATTAAATTGATATTTATGCTATTTGAGTTCAAGACGTACTCGTGATCGTGGAATTTGGGATTGTTAGAATTTGGAATTGTCGGAATTTGGTACTATCGCATCGAGGCGTTCTAAAATCTTTGACAAAAAGCTTTCTATTATAAGTCTCATGTATGGGGTTAAAAACGCCTTCCTCATACTTGTAGGTAATGTATGTTGCATTGAAACCTTACGTTGTCCTTGTTTCTAATGTAGTCACGATCACAGCTAACCTACTCGCATTGTGATGCATTACCAAGCGGTTTGAATATTTTACCCCAAACTACCTTAAGGTGGTCGATAAACATAAACAATATCAGCTATTGGGCAAATATCGTAAAAAGCATATCTCCATGCAAAGATCAATGTTTGCTCTAAAAAATAAGACATTACGCTCGAAAATTGAGTCTAACATAAAACTAGCTTTGGTCTCGTCTTATGCATAGCTTTTGTCTTTGCTCAAATTTTCCCTTCAGCACCTTATCTTCTTTGCTTCGCTCGCTCTTTTCAGTTCAATAGGAAATTCTCCTCAGCCCCCAGCTTTGTTTCTCCTAGTTCCGTCCCGACATGCCCAAGCCCGACCTGACCGGACCCGACCCGACCCGGCCCGACTCGACCAGGCCCGGCCAGACCCACCCCGACCCGACTCTACCCACCCGACCCAAGTCGACCCACCCGACCCAACTCGACCCACCCAACCCGACTCGACCCATCCGACCCGACTCGACCCACCCGACCCGACTCGACCCACCCGATTATTCTCCTGGTCTGACCCGTCCCCACTCTCCCGTCCTTTCTAATCCGGCATCCTCACATCTCACCCCTCGGCCGCGTTGCCATATCCGCTACTGCAGTCCCAGTCTGCCTCTTCCCATCCCTCTATTCTTTTTCCAATCCCTTCCGTCTCGTCTCAACCACTTCTCACGACGCTCCAATCATAATTGTCTCTACGTCCCCCGGTCTGGCTCGCACTGTCCCACGCCGGCATCGCCCCATCACGCCCCTCGCCGGCTTGCCTTGTCGCGCCACATCCGGTCTCACAAACTCTATTCCACATCGCTTCGCTTTTTCCTTCCCCGCCCCATTCTGACCCACTCCAGTTCGTTTGGTGCCTCAACGCCGCGCCCTGTCTCATCTCTCCCTTCCCCACAATCTCTTCGTCGTATTACTTTCCGTCTCGACCTCTCGCTGTGCCCCGTCCCGAGCCACCTCACCATGTTCAGAACCGCCCTTCCTCATTCCCCCTTCCCTTGTCACGACCAGCCTCCTTCTCCGCACTGTCGTCGTTCGTATCACCTACAGTTTCCGCTCTCCTCGATCGTTCCGCTTCTCCCTCGTGTCGATTGTTCAGCGCTTCCGAGAGCGTTGACTATCAAGTTCATTAGTCCCGTACGTGTGGTGCACGTTTCATCGCGGAAGATAGGTGTAATCTTCTCCCGCTGAATGGCAAGATCCGACGCCGACCTATGGCGGCTTGTGGGGATTTTACCCAATCAAGTACCTCCTACCAGCGAGACATCGCCCCAGCCGGGACAAGATCTATGCTCCCGCCTGGTCTGCATGTGTGGTAGGGAAGTGCATGCGAATGTAAGTGTGTGCATTCAAGGGGTGAGGATGGGACAAGGAAGAGGAAGGAAAGATCGCGGGCGGACTGTGGATATTTCCTCAGGCATTCGCCTGGTGTTGATTGGAGAAACCATGGAAAACTACCGATCCAGACGCTAGGATTCTAGAACACAAGGATTTCTCGGTCAGAGGCGCTGCAGTAACATCAGTCCCGATCCGTGGCCCTGTGACTCGAACTCTTGACCCTCCCAGTCAGAGGCTCCGTAGGGACATCAGTTGATTCCCTGAGCCACCTTTGCCGGTTCCCTCGTCTCGCTCCTCCCCGCCGCACCCACCCGCTGGTTGGGCAGCGCATTACTTAACAAGACTGCCGCTTAACGAGCAACACGGTCGCAAATTACGAGCGTGCGTTGTCTGCGCCGCCTAATTACCCGTTGAGTGACGGACGCGCGGGAGGAAGGGGTGACGAAGAACGGAGGGGAGCGCTGGTGTAGTGGGTGCGATGGTTCAACTGGTGGTGGAGTGAAATGAACACCACGGAGTAATCTCTACATGTAACTAGTGGTGCGAAAACAGCTCGTACTTTCCCTCCCGTATTTTCACACAAAATACGAAACGTACTCAAATTTCCGAAAAAATTGTGCATGTCCTTGTTTCAAAATATATCTTTAACTAAAATATTTTATTAAGAAAAAATCGCTATCTTTAATATTTTTGTTGTAGGAAGCAACCAAAAAAAAATTGAACTTGTGCAATTTTCGGAAAATCAGTGTTTTTAACGAACATGAGACCTTAGCCATTCTCTTAAAGATTCTTCTTCAGAATATCTTAACCCAAAAAAAATCAATAACAACAAAGCTATTTTTTTGAAAATTTGGAAAATTTCCCAGGGGCTTAATGTAAAGTACCTCCCAAAATTAAAACATCGGTTTCAAATTCAAGGGGCCACGACATCAGCCAGATTGAGTGGGGAATACAAGTTATGGAGAAAATAGGCTTAAGTGTTTAGCCGCTAGTGTTATTCACAGACGGACAGGCAAACAAACATACGAACAGATGGATAGATAGATGTTTAGCCATCATTGGATTTTTCGATATAAAGGATCCACCAGAAATGGATTCTGACTACACCACGTGTTAGAGAATTTTCTTTTCTAAATTTTGCAACTGGATTTATCCACATTTCCGTTACCAGAACCCTGTACATAAATTAACTGTACATAACCTTGTACATAACTTGGCATTACGTAACTTTCTCTCTACTTCGTTGTGAGAAAGTAAAAATAGATGTTGGTATGTTCCAGATCGATGAACTTCGACACCATTTGATCGGCCTTCAGTTGCGCTGCACTTAAATGCAATTACCTATTCACCTGAGCTTCATTGTTGCTGGTCGTTGTCGCGTGACGTGGGGCGAGGCCGAGGAAGGCAGGAGGAGTGGATGGCGCGAGATGAAGAGGTGAGAGAACAAAGAGAGAGAAAACAAGAGAGAGGGAGGGAAAAAAGAGAGAGTGGGAAAAAGAGAGGGAAGGGAAAGAGAAAGAAATATAAGGAAACTGAGACAGAGAGAAGGACAACGTCTGCCGAGTTCTGCTAGTCCTGTAAAGATATCAGTACCAAAAGAACATCCAAATTTATCTTCAATTCACGTACACGTCTTTACAAATAAGTGAAGGAATTACATTCTTTAAAAATTCGAGTTAAATATTTTCTGTTAGAAATGTGTTTTAGAGCACTGCAGACTGCATTGACTCACAAAAACCGTACATTAATTTTTAAAATGGAACTCGTACACAGAGCGTTATGTCCACATTTTAATTCCTATGAGTCGATTGTTAAACAAAACCAACACAACATATTAATTGGTTTTAAATAACTCAGTAATACAAATTCGAATAATATATTTACAAATAATACATAAACAATTCAAATAATTTATTATTTATTTGCAACATTGTATTGTTGCGTTTTGTCATGTTTCGACTTTCCTTGTGTTTCCAGTAGCTTAGAGTATTTGAGCTTTTAGAAAGAGAGTGGGCTGACTGTTCCTCGAAGGCAGTAGGGATCAGTCTTCAAAGTAATTCCATTAGTATTAGAGTACGTCCATTAGACGTATTGGGTGTATATTGAATTTTATGGGCAATACTCACTGCATTAAATGATGAGAAAATATTCTTAAATAAAATTAAAAATACATATAATGTGTGTATCCTCATGTTTATGTAATAATATATTGTAAAATTTCCATATTAATATTGTAAAGTTGTATTTAAAGTAGTCGCTAATGATCTCAGTTGACGATGTGACTATAATAAATTAAACAAAATTAAAAATAGTATGAATGAACAAAAGCGAAAAATAAGTGTTAGTCTCGGTCTAAGTTAGTTATAGGAATTAAACATTACTTTTCAGATTAGGTGATAGGAGTGATTAATAAAAATATAGCAGGTAAAGATAATAACAGATGGATCAACACGTACATTATTAAACTTTTCTAAATATTTGAAACCACGTTTATTGAGATGCATTATTTTTTACAGAAAAAAATACATTAGTAAAATACTGTATTAAATTTGATTCAGTCATTCTGCCAGTCTGCCAGTAAATTACAAGTCGGTAGCTAACCCTTTCTACTTTAATATAATAGATGTACTCACTGATACCGGTGAGGCTTACTAAAGTTTCTGAAATACGAAACCTGATTTCTCAATAATATATTGTGCAAATATTAGAAGATTGGTATTGTGGTGAGTTTTCGTTGGCATTTACAACGAATTAGAAGGTTATAGTGTCACACTTTATTACAAAAAATATACAGGTTTCTACATCATTACATACTGATTGACCTTACAACGCTAGTTTGCAAATTTTTAGAGATACATGTGAAAGTTTCTTGCAAAATATACTGGCATATTCATCAATGCCGTTTAGTTATTCACATCACAAAATTTATTAAGTTTTTTTTGAAAGAGAGTTGTTATTGAGAAATAATTGGTTTACAATTGACATTTTTTACTTTATAAACAATTTAAAAGTATATTTTTTACTGTTCTCATAACATTATTGTACAATTATACAACAACAAATAAGATTTTACTCTCGAGAAGTACTTTCACGAATGTTTATTTTTACTGCTAGTTGTTTGTAATCTGGCTAATAACTAGTTAAGCGGAGATGGCACTAGTTTACTTAAATGTTCGTTAGTTCAGTTCGATATTTAGATTTAATGAACTTAAGGGTTAAGTACAGTTCTTTATATTGAGCCCGAGATAAGGAGTTAAGTCTCGAAGCACACTCTTTTGTTATGAGTTATTTTTATTCCCGGACTCTTTTCCAAAATTCTGTGGTGATCGTTGGTTAGCGTGCTCGCATTCCAAGAGCAATCCAGGATTCGATTCCAGGCCTGGGCAAAAATTATAACTGTGCGCTTTCCTTACAAATGTTTCAGTACCTATTGCTGTGTTACGATGAGAATGCCCACCCTATGATTATGATGACCAGTATATACGGTAGAGGGATGTCTTTGTACTAACCACAGCCCTTATTCCATGGCTGGGCCACCGGTGGTCGGCCAAGGCCCGTATCAGGCTGTCGAGCCAAAGGACAGGACAGTTCTGTTAGCTCCAACTCAATAGCTGCTGAACCAGTTGTAATTGATAAAGAAACAGGACAGACATCGTCCACATTTTCAGTATAAAAAGAATTTTCCAGAAATGAAAATTAAAATTTAAGGGTTCTCAACTTATTCAGGTCACTGATTTCTTCAGCAATAGAAATGTTATACATATAATTTACAGTTTCCATCTGAACATCAGAAAGACTTTCAATAATTTTTTCAAACTTTTCAAATTGGCTAATGTTTTAATCTGAAGTCTTTCTAAAATAATCTTAATTTTCTGTGAAATCCAAACAAACCAGTCAGGGCTTGTTTGATGTCAAAAGCACCAATAGTTTCTTTCAAGATAATTAGCTCTAAGAAGTCTTCCGCAACCTCCAAGCCATTTGTCATGTACCTCACAAATATGGCTGGTTACGGTTTTCTTTGTGATATATGTGGTCTTGTTTAACTAACTAAGCCGATCACTAATTTAAATGTGTCTGTAAATTATTTAAAATATTGCCGCTGACAACATAAAATCACCTATTTTGTGACTAGCAGCTAGCATGTTGTTGATATGTTTTTGCAGTTTCCAACTTTCGGGTGATAACCGGAATTAACTTTTGCCATATTCTTATTAATGTATTCCTTTTTGTTTTAAAGCTTCTTTGCTTTGCAATATTAAAAGTCAAAACGAAACCAGCTTTAGATGCCAAATCTGTTTCATGGGAAAAACTGACATAACCCTGCTCTGACCATGAATATTTTTTCTTAATAATGTGGCGTAGTAGCGTGTTAGTGACAACATTTTATCAGTTTAAAAATTTGAAATTGACAAATTGATAAAATTGGTTTTCAATTTTTCACTATCATCCACACTGTTTAAAATCTGAAAAAATATATGCTATAGAATGTTATTAGCCACATTCGAGGGGGGAGTAGGCAGTACTCGAATGATACCACGTCATAAATTTGTTTATTTACTTTCTATTTAAATTTGGAGTCAAAATTGGTTGACAAAAAATTCCTTCAAATTCAACTATTTTTCTCCATCTTAGCAATTTTTTTCAGCCTCGTACGTACAACAGAAGTTGAGAAAAAATAAAACATGAAAAGCTCGTTTTCGTTGTATCTCTGCAACTGATTGTCCTAGGAGGCCGATTGTTTGGGAATCTATGGGAGTTTTTACTCTTTCATATGAGCATCGCGATTATTGATTTGGCTTGGGGGCACTTTTTACCTCCTTATTCCCTTATATCATTTTCCTACATTGTATTTACAATAGTTTTATAATCTAGACTTCTTCTGTTTCGTAGAAATATTTTTCCATATTTGTAGCTATGCCAGGCTTTTTTTTCTGTTTGGCCTATAGAATTCTCAAAATTTGGATCTCACATTAATTTTATGTTCTTAGGTCCAGTAGCAACACCTACTTTCAGCTTATCAATGGTAATTTTCATATAAACACTACATGAAACTTAACTTAAAACACTGTCTTTGTGGAAGGCACGTACAAATTGATGTAAATCATAAAATACATAAAATGGAGTAATCACACATTAAGATTACATACTTACCGTGGTATAAAAGAGCATATAAAAGGGACATTTATGGGAAACAAATTCTTAATTTTTTTCGAAAACCTGAATGATAGTAAAAACGTATTGCACTGTTAAGCTCTGCGCAAAAACTCCTTTCAGGAACACGCATTATTTTGAAAACAGTTCTGCTGCAAATCTGAACATTAGGAAAGCTACTGTGCAGTTACTCTCAAAGAACAATCTTAAAAGTTCTATTCAAGTTTACAATGAGAATTTTGCATTGTCCCGCAAATAATGGATTTTTATTTCTCAATTATTACGAGTCTACGGAAGTCTGACCTTGGCCCCGAACATTCCCCCTTTTTTTCATATTCCTTGTTGATAAGTACATGGATAAGTAAAATGTTATACTATTCACATGCTTTGATTGCTTATTACTAACTTACAAACTAAGATTAATCTATTACATGGGATAGAGACTTACATAATCTATTACATGGGCGAGGAAGCCAAATTAGGCAGCGTGAATGCTCAATTTCTGCCATTTGTTTAGGAATACATGGAAAGGAAATTTATTTTGTATTCGGGTTGGTTGAGTAGGATTTCGGCCGAGGTTGAGTGCATTTAATGTGGGAGTTTGTGGTATGGCAAAATAGAAGTTGGAGGCAAGATAATTGATATGATTGGCTATGGGTTTGATGGGTAATTTTTTCTGAAATTGGTCATTGGTGACAACCAAGGGACGTTGGTTATTATCGTTGGGAACAGGTTTTGAAAGATTTGTAGTATTTTAATTTTAATTTCTGCAGCATTAATCCATATTAATGCAGCAGTAATTTCATTTTTGATTGATATTGCCCATTCTAACGGTTCCAACACTTCGCTCCCTTCTCCTCACAACCAAAATTTCTGTGCAATTGCTCTCTGCACTTTCGCGAAATCTTCTGTCGTGATGAAAAAAACACAACTTATTCTCTTTTCAATTCTTTCAGGAACGCAACGTTAAAAATATCTTGCTTGTATGGAAACTCAGGCTGTTTCGATGGATCAAGAACCATTGCCCAAAATTAATCTTGAGGTACCTTGGTGGCTGCTTCGATGGATTAAGAACCATTTCCCAAAATTAATCTTTTGGTACTTTGGTACTCAGGTCCGTCCGTAGCCGTCCTACCAAATAACCCATACGTTTCGTACCTACTGCGGTTTAATGACGGTGGCTGTTTGCGGACGTACGAGTATAGTACACGTTGTGCGGTTTCAGTATTTAGGGGCTAATACTCCCGCTGTGGAAACGCTATTTAACCGAATGGTCTGGAAGGGACCTTAACATTTCCCTTTGAGCCGCATCCTGCTGCTGCTGAGGGCCGACGGCCGGAAGGTATTGTGAGCGTCCATTTAATTATATTATCTATATTATTTCAGCAGCCGAGATCAGTTTTGCGCATTTATAGTCATGTCATATCGAACTCGCAACACTCGGACTGCACTGTTAAAATGTATATAGTTTTATAACAAATATATGAAGTGTTTTTCGGCCTTCAAATCTGGAATGTAGAGGCCAAGGACCTCAGAGAAACGTTTCTCACACCGTAGTTTACAGGAAATTAACAAATAAACACGTTTTGTTAATTTTTCTCTGATAATTTGGAAATTACAGATTAAAAAAGAGGGTGGGGTTTTACATATAAGTATTCTCTCTTTTTTTTAGAAAATTTAGAACAAATTCCTCTAGCACGTACTGTAGCCAAAATCCATGTTTTGTGGGACCTTGATACCGAAAAATCAAAGAATGACATAACGTCTGTCTGTCCGTTTGTGAACAAGGCAAGCGGCTTAACAGTTCAGCCGCTTTTCTTAAAAATTCAAAATTATGGCTCCATCGTTTTTTATTAAATGTTATTAGTGTGAAGGACGTGTAATAGAATTGTGCAGGTCTGATTTTCACTGAAATCTCTTGTCGTTAACGGACGAACGGATGGACGGACGGATAATCTGAGAAATCCACTTTTAAACTAGAGTTTGGAAATAGAGACTTTTTGTGAAATATTAACTTGATTCTCGTAATTAATACTTTAATTAATGTCACAAACATTTTTCTGACAAAAATGAGTAGAATATAAATTTTCCGGTCTGGTAGGCCATGGTCCAGTTGGCATTGAAGGACCAAGGGCAGTCGCAAGCCAGCCCCCCCCCCCCCCCAGCACTGCGCCCGCGACCCTGTCGCTTCTCAGTATGTCTTATCGCAGACGTGGACAAAACGTTTGGCCCTTCAATGCCAATTGGACCACGGCTTACCAGCCCGGAAAATCTTTCTTCTATTGACTCCGGCCGTGAAAGCCTACGATGCAATATAAAAATGAGTATGTTTTGCTCATTTTGGAGTGATGTATGGAGAATATTCAAAACAGGATTTATGAAAATTGTTCCACATTTTATGTACATTATAAAACAATTTTAAGAGTTAATAGAAATACCATAATATTGTGTTTTCAAGTTGTGTTCCAAATTACCAAATTTGTTTACAATGGTCACAAAATAACAATATAAAGTTGATTATATAACAATTAAAATTCTATATTTTTTTTAATTTATGAGAATTGTATCTATTCAGAATTAGTGGCATGTCGCAATAAAAATGCTACTGGACAAATTGCCACAAAACATAGATTTCTCATTTCTTCAATTACAACAAATTTCTTCTTCTAGAATATGTTTGGAAGAATTAAATGTTTTAATCAAATATGTATTAACGAATACTGCAATAACATGGTACAGTGTACACAGACACTCATTACAACATTTATTTTATAACTATCTCATGTAGTCTTTAATTAATATAACCTGGCTCACGTTAAGTAAGCCACTTTGAAACATTCTATCTTTATGGAAAATAATTCAAACTGTAAACTATTCAGTATCTGTTATAATTTTTACTAATGCCCAACTTCAAATTTCTTTCATGGTTCGATAATATGGCTACGACAATCGACGTCCTATCCCGTATGAAAACTTATTCTGTCAAAAATAAAATGGTTGGTTTACGGAGTTTTAACTATTAAAAGAATCAGCCCTTTTTCCAATAATACTATTTACCACCACTATACTATCACTTATTAAATGTTCACTTAATCAAATTTTACTTTTGTGCCATTACTTCTGTTGACATGACATTTGATTGAAATATTAATTTCTTTCATTGATTAAGGCCCTTTAAATGACATCCCCTTTTATGGAGAAATGTTAAATTTGTTTGTTCAACGTTTTAGGCGGCTTCGGTTAATTTGTGGAGAAGTTATAGAGTGCGGCACTGCCGAAGAATATAACTAATTAACTAAAAACTTAACAGCTTACTTAGTTAACTAAAGAGTACAACTAAGAACTTAACTAAGAATAGTAAGTCATAGAGCGATTATTATTATTATTATTATTATTATTATTATTATTATTATTATTATTATTATTATCATTATTATTATTATTATTATTATTATTGTCGTTGTTAGTCTTATTAGTTGATACTATTTTTACTATGGTTATTATTGTACCATTATTTTTATGAATTATTATTATTATTATTATTATTATTATTATTATTATTATTATTATTATTATTATTATTTTTATGTAAATTGCAAATTAGTTATATTATGTTATTTATGTTTATATTTCTATTATATTATCTTATTAACTGCCTCCGGGGTATACCCAATTGCAATTTAAATAAATGTATCTTCATTTTTCTTATTTCCTACGAGCGTCACTCTCCGTGTTTAAAATATCGACGGAAAGTTTCGCTACCGAATACGAATTCAGTTCCCTACCGACAAAATGACAAAATCATTCACCTTTCAGTTCTCGTGTCCCACATACCCTATGCGTCCACCTGCGTGTATCCATTCGTATGTGACCTGCCCATCTCCATTTTATTCTTCTTGCTTCGTTACTTAAATCTGTTAACTTTGTTTTCTGCCTTAGATATTCGTGTCTTATTATGATTCAGAGTGTAACACCAAGCATTTTCCTTTCTATTTTAGTTTGCCAAATTTTCAAATTATTATTTGGTCTGACATTAAATGACCGTATTTGGGCTCCATATAGTAGAACAGGATTGATTTGTACACAAGAGTTAAAAACGGCTTTCTTGATTTTCATATTCTCTGTTTTGTTAGCGAGAATAAAACAGGCTCCAGAAATTTCTCCATGCCTTGGAAGTTATGCTGCCAAGCTAATTAGCTGGTGTCAAAAATTCTTCACTCACAGAACATGTACCTTACGACATTCAAGGTCAACAACGCCCCTTATGTGATGCCACTATCCATCGCCAGCAGCCTGGAGACTTGGAATTGTCAGCGGCGTCTATGGCGCTGTGGATGAAGCTACTGTCATTCGGAGGCGTGGACAGGCCGGGGAAGAAGGGCGAAGGGCCGGTTAACGGTTTCATTAGCGCAAAGGCCGCTAAGGGCGCGATGGCGTGCGACTACCGCCTCCGCCCGCCGTACATCACGCGCTACACGCCGGCGGCCACGCCTCCCCCCTCCATCCGTGACCACCCACGCCACTACGCTCCGCCTCGTCATGTATCCTCTCCAGAGTCCGTACTGCCTAGCACTTGCCGCCCTTTCCACCCCACCACGTGACCGATTGATTGATTCGTAATTAAAGGCTTGTTAACTGCTAAGATCATTATTCTCATAAGTTTGGGGTAAGTTTTTTACTGTGGGAGGTGGCGGTGATATTACCCCGCTGGTTGGTGAGATCCGACGCCGCCCTGCGTTGGCTTGCGGAGATTTTCCTCATCGAGGTATCTCCCACCAACGGGGCACCGAGCCAGCTGGGGCAAGCTCTAAGCTCCAGACCGGTTTCCCGACATGTGTGATAGTGTAGTGCATGCAAGTGTAAGTATTGTGGAAAGTAAAAGGAAAGATAGTGGAAGGAAAGATCGTGCGCGGTCGTGACCCGTTTGTTAGGGAACTACTCCGGCGTTCGACTGGTATTGATTGGAGAAACTACAGAGAACTACTGATCAGAGTAGTCGGCTGCTGGTATTCTCAGGGAGAGGCCTGGGTATTAGCTGGCGTAGAAAATACTCCAACATCGGGAAACAAGACGGTGAAAACTCAAAACCAAAAACCTCGCGGTTAGAGGTACTGAGGTGACGTCGCTTGACGCCCTGAGCCACCAAATCGCGCCCGGAAGCAGCAAAGATGCCTAGTTTTTATGCAAAAGAATAGTTCCCACAGGAAGCAGATAACACGAAACTTCTTCAAATAATACGAAGAGTCAATGTTTTGTTGCCATGACAATTAAGGAAAATTCGATGTAATTTTATGCTCTGTTCGCTCTTCCTGAGCGGGGAAAGTATATTAATATAGTTAAGTATGAGTGAGATCATAGTTTTGTCGGTCCCGTTGGTGACAAACCATGTTTTTGCAACAGAAAGGTGGTTTAATATGCAAAAAACCCGTCACGAATTGGTGATGAACCCAATAATAAGAAAATGATAAAGATTAACTTGCACGTATGAACTACTTAGTCCAGTTCTTGGGACTTGAAGCTTCATTATATTTTAAATGACAAGATTGGTCGATGTATCCCGAAAATGATAGAGAATTTATCTATCGCGCGTTTAGAGTAGAAATCTCCGTGTATGTTCAGCTGAGGGAGTGTTTCGTCAATGCCAACGACTGTAACTCCACCATCTTACTTAGGTTTACTTCTTACTGCAAACCTATTAGAAAGAACAACCACAACCACCACCATCGCCTCCACCACTACCACCACCAACACCAACACCTCCACCACCATCACAACAGAAACGGGGATCCCAATTAAGTAGCTCGAATTCAATGGAGATTTCCGATACTGAGTAGCGAAAAAGTGGCACGGAAAGGTTAAACCGAGTTCCCGTTGTGTGTAGCGCATTAAACGCCAGAAGGAATATTCAATGTCGCCTACTGGTTTCCACAACCGCACAATAAAGGGGACGCGCTGGGAAAAACCGGTTCGCAGCGACCAGTCTCCATTCATCAAGGGCTCACCTTCTGTCTCGGATTGTTTCATAATTTCACATCTCTAATTACCGGAAAAATAGGAACGGTTCGATTGGTTACAATACTTTTTTGTCCATGGCGCACCCAAAAGAGGAGCCTCAAACGTCTGCAGCCCCACACCTCCACCCCTGAAGACCAAGACCATTAGAAATATAGGTTTTACTAATATGCTACAGAAACGAACTGTACATTATTTCTCGCATTATTAATAGTCACGCATTCCTTACACATCTATCGTCTTTTATCATTTAAATTGTATATCTGGAACACTCTAGAATTGTTTACACAAATCTCATTTTTAATAGATAATATATATCAGCTCAAATTCAGCAGTTTCAAATGTGCAGTTCTATGCACAGAGAAATATTGACGATAAACAATGACTTACATAGAATCACGTCTCAAATCATCATGTTGCTGAGTTGTCTTTGTGTCGTATTGTAGCCTTTTATGAACTCATCTGCGGTAACAATTAAACGAAAAAATACTTATTGGCGTATTTCCAAAAACGCTACACCAGCGCATATGCTTTTGTTTTATTTGTAACAGAATCGTAATGTTCGTACTATAATATTTGTAATTGTATCCAACTAACTCTTCAGCTTTCTCGTGAAATTCTCTCTTCAGCAATATAAGCGCGGGAAATTTGAATTTGCAATTTTCTTTTTAAAATAATTGGACTTGTGCCATATTTTAAGCTTACTTTTCTTTTCCCTAGGAAAACATGTTCACAAAAGAAAGTTTCTGAGCCATTTTACAAGCGTATTCACTCTATCCGAAAAGAATAATTCAAATTTTCGAGCCGTTTAAAAAAAAGGTTTTAAAATTGCCTATATTACGCGTAAAGTACTTATATTTTCAAAAAAAAGTACAAAATATTACTTAAAGATCTAACTTGAAAAGCTGATTTCGTTAAGAAAATTATTTATCTCCAATATTGTACTAGTTGCTAGAAGACACTGACACAGTTTTGGAGTTTTGAAATTTTCAAAAATTCAGAGTCCAGGGAAACTGTGACCTGAGTAATTTTATAATCGTACTTTGCCCTACCTGAGTACATGGCCTGCGAATTTGAAAGTAATATTTTGATTCGTGGGGATACTTTACGTGAAGCTTCAGCAACAATTTCAAAATTCGTCACTATATACTAAGCCCCCGAGAGTCATTTGGAACAGTCAATTGACAGCTAATATTAAATCTGTGAAATACACTATACTTAGGGAACTAATGATTCAAGACGTGAAAGCACGATACTACATAAGTAGGAAACCTTACCTGGCGCCCAAGGTGCAAACTAAATATTACACATGGTGCCTCAGAATAGGTATTACAAACTTCTAGATCACGTTGTTACAGTCAAAAATGGTCACTTTGTATCCATATATTAGGAAATCGAACAAAACGAAGTTACATATGTGGCATTTGTTCACGATTTCCAGAGAACACGTTCTACGCAGGTATTTAGCAGGTTCATGTATTTGAACGCAACCTGCTCTACACCGGTGTAGGTTAAGTTGCCTGCGACTCAGGGATAAATGTCACGTGTGAGTTCGTTTTGTGAGGTTTCTTTTTGCCTGAATCGGCAATCGGCAGAGGAATATAACACGTACTTTAAGCTGAACAAGTTTCATCTTTTCCTTAATCTATAGCATCAAGATTACCAAGGAAAATGTATATTTAACCCTTTTGTAAGGTAAAGTATAGTTAACCGTTTTCTAAAGTTAGTTCTTCAGAAAAGCGAAGCAAGTAGGCGATCTGAAGACTTTTTTCGACCTCATCCGGAACACCTTGTATACACAACGAAGTGCGTGTTGAAGCGGCTGTCGGGTCGTCGCTGGCGACGGGAACAAACGAGGCTCACAGGGTGAGCTCACGCCCCGCGCGCGGGCGACTAATGCACTGCCGCCATTCTTCAACCATCCTCTATCTGAGTCGCTGCCAACAAGCTTTACCTCGCCATTACAGCGCGCGCCCGCTGCCGCGAGAACTTGTGACAGTTTTAACATTCATATATCCCCGGATGCGGCGCGGCGAGCCGCATATTTCACTGCGCCGAGTTAAAGAAGTAAAAGCCCAGAGATAGCGAGATGAAGAAGCAGAAGTTTTTTCCTCGTTGGGTTTCTCGAGAGAGATTGCTCTCCCGCTTAGTGCTGGATCCAGGGGAAGTCTTGGGGAATTTGGAGGTCGGTATGACGCTGCGTTGGTAGAAGAACAGTTGTATGTTTGACTAGCTGACATAGCTCACTTTTCATGGTTATTTATTTATCACAATGTGACGTAGGAAATACCTAACCACAACAATAATTGTTTAGTTAATTGTTTGTTGTTGTGGTTGATTATTCCCTAAGTTACATTACCAAGTACCGTAAGATTTTTGCTACCACCGTTGAATTTATATATCAAAGTTACCTTTTACACACGAAGAAAGAGAAAAATTCAATCTTTAGATTATCCACTATCCACTAACTATCCCAGGTTCGGCCAACAACTGTCTATTTTCACTCTGTGCAGCTCCGCTTCTGCCTCGCTTGGCTCCACCCGCCCTGCCATGTTTGCTGCAGTTATCGTAACTACCACCACTGTTTTATACGAACCTATGCACCTACATTATCTCCAGTATTCCTACATAATCCTGACCAATTAAGTAACAATTTTGACCTTCAATTAGAAAAAGTCTAATTGCGCCGTAGTAATGAATAAATAAGGTTTTAGCAGAAAATTTTAGGATCTTTCTACTTAAATTTACCTAGATTTGGCTACAAAGAGTAGGATATTGATAGTTTTCCCAAAATTTTGTGTGAACAATTATTAATTATTTGAAACTCGCAAGTGCAAAATTTTACTGTCTAATAAAACTGTAAATTGTTATACAAATATATTTTTATATAATAGCAAATCATGATCTGAAATGTATCCTAAATTATGGTCAAGGAAACCATACCTTTGAGTAAAAATCCCATCACAGTCGGTTCGTCCGTTTCCGAGTTTAACTTGTCCCAACAAAGACAAAACAAAAACATGTAAAAGGGGTTCTAAATATATGTAGATAACTATATCAGTACACAAAAAGGTAGTTATTTTAAAATCCCAGACACTTTTATTAACATAGAAAATTCCACCAGGCAATTCGTTTCGTTTCGTGGAGGTGCGTCGAGTGTTGTAACGGCGTAGGTGGACTGCGCGACGAACTGGCGCGTCTTCGACAGGAGTTCCTGAAGGTAACGGCGAAGCTGGCTGCAACTCAAAAGGAGCTCCAAAATCTGAGGGTAGCCACAAGAGTGCCTGAGGTGGAGAGGGCAGCAGAATCCGCAACGGTGACAGTGCAACTGGCCACAGCAGACCGGCGAACGGAGGTGACGGCGCCGGCCCCGGCGGCCGCGCCGGCCCCGGCCCCGGCTGCCGCGCCGGCCCCGACGGTTTCTACGGCGACGACGGCAACAAAATCTTATGCATCGGCTTTGAGGGGCCCAGCGGCAATGAAACTTCGGAAAGGGACGAATCGCAAGAAGTGTGTTGTGTTCGGTGACTCCATAGTGCGACACGTGGGTCACGAAAACCTACAGGTCAAGTGCTTCCCGGGAATCCGCGTGGAGCAACTGAAAGCACAGATCGAAGCCAGCGAGGTGGAAGACCCGGAAACTGTTATCATTCACGGAGGCTCCAATAATTTACGGGGATGTCGCTCGTTTGACCACCTCACGGGCGAGATCTACGATCTTGGGGTAGCAGCTAAGAAGCGCTTTCCATCCGCCCGCATAGTGCTTAGTGGTGTAATCCGCCGCCGGGATGTTTGGTCCCGTAAAGTCGCTAGGGTGAATCGCGACATGGACTATGTGGCAAAAGCGCTCGGGTTCATCTTTGTGGATCCAAACGGGTGGATCTCGGAGAGCGCCCTACGCCGGGACGGCGTCCACCTCAACCGGAGGGGCGTCGCGGCGCTCAGTGGCCTCTACACCAGAGTGGCTGAGTTCTGCGCACGCCCTCCTGTCAACCGTTGACGTTGTGAATGCCCGCCGATCTTGCACGCTACGGTTGAATCGCGGGCTATGGAGATAGGAGCGGAAGCTGAGGGTCTCGCACTGGTAACGGAAGCTTCAGCGGAGAAGTGTGTGACGGCGGAGACGGCGGTGACGGCGGAGACGGCGGAGACGGCGGAGACGGCGGAGACAGCGGAGACGGCGGAGACGGCGGAGACGGCGGAGACGGCGGCGACTACGGCGACGGCGGCGACGGCGGCGACGGCGGTGACGGCGGTGACGACGGCGGTGACGACGGCGTCGGCGGCGACGGCGGCGTCGGCGACGACGGCGGAGACGGAGACGGCGACGGCGGCGGCGGCGGCGACGGCGGTGACGACGGCGAAAACGGCGGCGGCGACGGGATATATTCAGGTGAGGAATGGCTTTCTAAGATTGTTGCAGGTAAACTGTCGAAGTATAGTTAATAAAACCATTGAGTTTTGGAACCTAGTTGATTCGTGCGATGCCGATATAGTGATAGGGACAGAATCGTGGTTATCAGATGACGTAGCTAATTCAGAAATCTTACGCTCCGGCTATAAATTATATCGAAGAGATAGAAAAACAAGAGGCGGTGGAGTTTTTCTCTGCGTTAAGACAGCGTTATATGTTAGAAATAGTTGGTTTAGTAAAAACCTGGAAATTTTAGGAATGGAAATTGACGTACTAGGAAATCCCGTGGAAATTATTGCTTGTTACAGGCCGCCAAACGATGGTTATGAAATTTTAGATGAAATCGGTGATAGGCTGGAAAACAGAAACGGTCGGTCTATTCTTCTCGCTGGCGACTTAAACCTTCCCGACGCTAATTGGAAAGGAGAGGTGTGCGACAGGAAACTTCAAACGCGCGTCAATCGTCTGGTATGGGAGCAGGGATTAACGCAGGTAGTCGACAAACCCACGCGGCAGGGAGCAATTTTAGACATTTTCCTTGTTTATCCAGCAGAAATGTTCCTTTCCTGCGACGTCTTTCAGGGAATTAGCGACCACAAAGCAGTGATGGTAGAAGTTCAGGTAAATGTAATTAAGCGACCTAAGGCAAAAGGAACGATAGTCAGGCAATATAGAAAAGCGAACATTGAAGGACTACGTAGTTTCTTAAGAGAAAAATACAATCATTTTCTAAGAACAGAAGGGGGAATAGAGGAGCAATGGGGAGCTTTTAAAACAATCGTAGAAACCGCTTTAGATACGTATGTTCCTTGCAAAATACTGAAAAGTAATTCTGATCCTGAATATTTTAACGGGGCAATACGACGTTTAAAGAGAAAAGTTAGGCTAGCATTTAATAGGAGACATCGCAGAATTGCTGACATGATAACGTTCAAAAAATACTACAAGGAATTAGAAAAAGAAAAGAAAATTGCTCATGAATTATTTTTAAGAAACATGTTGGAGACGGGACGAAATAATTGGTCAAGCTTTTACAAATATGTCCGCAGACGCCGGGGGAATAAGGAAGAAATTCAGGAAATTCGAGTCGCAGATAACGAGCCACTGCACGACGACCAAGCAAAAGCAAATGCGTTCAACGAGTATTTCGTATCGGTATTCAAACCAGAACGGGCGCAGGAGCAAGTTCATTTTTTTCCATCAGAAAACCAATTTAAACTCCACGCATGGGAACTCCGCAATCGTATAAAATCACTGGAAAACGGTAAATCACGCGGGCCAGACGGTATCTCGACAG
Organism: Gryllus longicercus; assembly: GCA_038098605.1. Classification (NCBI taxonomy): domain Eukaryota; kingdom Metazoa; phylum Arthropoda; class Insecta; order Orthoptera; family Gryllidae; genus Gryllus; species Gryllus longicercus. Next base: position 1,067,016 of record JAZDUA010000385.1, on the reverse strand, counting down.
ATTTTATTAAACTCGGTGGTGAGGCGATATTGCCCTATTTGTTAAGATTATTCAATATTTCCATTAATAATGCAAGTTTACCAGACGATTGGAAGGCAGCTATAGTGGTTCCAATTTTCAAAAATGGTGATAAATCAAAAGTATGTAATTATAGACCTGTATCCCTCACTTCAGTAGTATGCAAAATAATGGAGCATTTAATAGCCGGGTACATTCGTCGCGAATGGGAGAAAGTGAACTGGATTTTCCACGGACAGCATGGGTTTAGAAGTGAACATTCGTGTGAAAGTCAAATTGTTTCTCTTTTTCAAGATCTAGCTGACGTAGTTGACGCGGGTGGGAGGGTGGATGCAGTAGTAATCGACTTCGCGAAAGCATTCGACGTGGTACCGCATAATTTACTTATTAGGAAAGTATTAACCTCAGGAGTTGACGCTAGAGTTGTGAGGTGGATAAGCGAATTTCTTAGGGACAGGAAACAAAAAGTTCGAATTGGCAATCAGTTTTCGACTACGGGAAATGTTACTTCAGGGGTTCCACAGGGAAGTGTGTTAGGGCCATTACTCTTCTTAGCGTACGTGAACGATCTCCATGTGAACATACAATCAAAGGTGCGTTTATTTGCCGACGATTGTGTTATATACCGAAAAATCAAAGATAGCACTGACGAACAAATATTACAGCAGGATTTAGAGCATTTACGTGATTGGGCTGAAAAAAATGACATGGGAATTAATGGATCTAAAAGCAAAACAATAACGTTCGGGCGGGGACGAAATTATGAGGAACCAGACTATCGTTTAGGTGAGGTAATCATCCCAAGAGTCTCATCATGCAAGTATTTAGGCATTCATCTAGATAGTAAATTAGGGTGGGAGGTGCATATAAATCAGACAGTAAGAAAAGCGTGGAAGTCTTTACATTTTGTAATGCGAATACTAAAGAAAAGTTCTGCAAACGCTAAAGAATTAGCATATCTTACGCTGATTCGCCCTCTCATGGAATACGGAGTTGCGTGTTGGGATCCATACAGAAAGACGCACCGGAAAAATCTAGATAGAATACAGAGAAAAGCGAATAAGTTTACCTATAGACGTAACGTAACAAAAAAGTCATGGGAACCTCTAGAAACGAGAAGAACAAAGGCGAGGCTTTGCGCTCTTTATAAATCGTACGTAGGTCAACCAGCTTGGAAGGAAATTCAGATTAGACTAGAAAAACCAAATTATTTCGGCCGAAGCGATCACACCCACAAAATTCGAGCAAGGAAACAAAATTCAGATCTTGGGAAGTTTTCCTTTTGTAATAGAACAATTAGAGATTGGAACAGTTTACCTGCGGCAGTTTTCAAAGCTTTTCCTCTCAGTGTCCGAAGTTTTAGAAATAAGTTAGAACAAGATAACAGTAACTGATATTAAATGAGTAAGTGTTGTGTAGTGCTGTGAAGTGATGGTCAGTGTAATTCAAAACAAAAAAGTGTAGTGTAGTGAAGTGTAGTGAAGTGAAGTGCGATGAACGCGATCAATGCTCTTTTCAATGCTGCTTTTCGTCTTGTACTGTATTGTACGGTATTATTATTATTATTATTATTATTATTATTATTATTATTATTATTATTATTATTATTATTATTATATTGTATTATATTATTGTTATTATTTTATTATTAATGTAAGTCTTGTAATTTCTACAGTTATTGTCACTTAACTGCCACCGGGTTATACCCATTTGCAGTTCTAATAAATCTAATCTAATCTAATCTAATCCACCGAACCATCCTTCCTACCGACTGATCCCATCCCAACCATCCGACCAGCTGTCCGATCACCCGTCCGACCAACTATCCGAAGTTTCTGTCTGAGTGTTGGTGAACTGTGCTTTACTACAGGAATATCTACACGTTACGACAACTGTTATTTCTCTTTTTTGTGTATGGTTAACTAGCTTGTTTCTCGGACTACATACTCGGACTGTACAATTTGGACTTTGGATTTTCTAAACACTTATAATATAAACTTTTTTGTTTTTTAAGGTCGCATCAACATCTAGGTCATTAGCGTCCACTATTGGTTTTAACGTTCGGCTAACTGCGAACTAGATGAAATGATATGAAAGGCGCACTCAAATACAACCATGTCCGAGGCGGGACTCGAGCTCGCGATCTTTCGACCCAAGTACTACCTTAGCGATCTCGGCTGCAGGAACGGCAAAACAGTCTTGTAATTTGCTATTCCCTTTTACGTCTGAACACAATACTTCGCGCTGGAGGCTCAGCGCAAGTCGTGCCGAACTATCCGAAGTTTCTGTCTGAGTGTTGGTGAACTGTGCTTTGCTACGGGGATATCTTCACGTTACGACGACTGTCATTTCTCTTCTTTGTGTATAGTTAACTAGCTTGTTTCTTCGTACAGTACGACCAGCTGTCCGATCACCCGTCCGACCAACTATCCGAAGTTTCTGTCTGAGTGTTGGTGAACTGTGCTTTACTACAGGAATATCTACACGTTACGACAACTGTTATTTCTCTTTTTTGTGTATGGTTAACTAGCTTGTTTCTCGGACTACATACTCGGACTGTACAATTTGGACTTTGGATTTTCTAAACACTTATAATATAAACTTTTTTGTTTTTTAAGGTCGCATCAACATCTAGGTCATTAGCGTCCACTATTGGTTTTAACGTTCGGCTAACTGCGAACTAGATGAAATGATATGAAAGGCGCACTCAAATACAACCATGTCCGAGGCGGGACTCGAGCTCGCGATCTTTCGACCCAAGTACTACCTTAGCGATCTCGGCTGCAGGAACGGCAAAACAGTCTTGTAATTTGCTATTCCCTTTTACGTCTGAACACAATACTTCGCGCTGGAGGCTCAGCGCAAGTCGTGCCGAACTATCCGAAGTTTCTGTCTGAGTGTTGGTGAACTGTGCTTTCCTACAGGGATATCTTCACGTTACGACGACTGTCATTTCTCTTCTTTGTGTATAGTTAACTAGCTTGTTTCTTCGTACAGTACGGATTTTGAATTTTCTAAACACTTATAATATAAACATTTTTTTTTGTTTTTTAAGGTCGCATCAACATTTAAGTCATTAGCGTCCACTATTGGTTTTAACGTTTGTGTAACTGTGAACTAGATTAAATGATGAGAATTAGCTTGAACGAACAAACACAAATACAACAATGCCCAAGGCGACACTCACTCGAACTCACGACCTTTCGACCCGAGATTGCTACGATATTACTACCTTAGCGATCACGGCCACCGGACCGGCAAAACAAAGTCTTGTAATTTGCTATTGCCTCTTACTTCTGAACCCAATACTTCGCGCTGGAGGCTCGGAGCGCAAGTCGCGCCGAATCCCGAGGGTCGATGGCGTGCGCCGTGCGCGTTGCTGCCGTGAGGCCACGCGCCGCCCTTTCGCCGCTCGGTCTTAATTAGGCGGGGCGCGCGCGGGGCGCGTGCGCGTGTGCACGAGCGTGCGAGCCGACGGCGCGCGCGACAGCGTGATGGATGGCCACGAGGCCATGCTCCCCAGGCGCCTTCACACACAAACCCTGCAGCCCGTGCCCCACTCACGCCCGCGTCGCCAGCCCTGCTCCCCCCCTAGGTGGGATCGCCTCCTGGCTCAGCTGCCCACGTGTCTCGGGGTATGTTCTGATGGCACTGCAGTGTCTCTGGTCGTAGGTTCGAGTCCCGACCGGTTGCAGGATTTTAGGGAGTAGCTAGATAGATAGGTTGGATTCGCTCGCTGACTGGATGAAATTTGTAGCCCCCGGCTGCTCTTATTGGTAGTTTTCCGTGGTTTCTTTCATGAACATGAGGTGAATGCCGGAGCATTCCCCTGACAAACGGGCCTGCGGGCGATCTTACCTTTCCATGCCTTATCCTATCCTTATCTCTTACTTATACACACACTTACATACACTACAATACTAACCACACATGCTGGCAGACCAATCAATCAAAAATCAGACTCTCACTGCCACAAGTGAAAACACGTCCGGTAGTCCCTGCCTCAGCTGACCACAACACAAATCCACTCAACTTCTTATCCTGGATTCCGTCCTTGTGATCGGATCACCTCTATCCTCTTACCTTGCCGCCGTCCCGCGTGTCCATCCCATCTCTTAACCTTTTTCTCATTCCCCCTCATCCAGGTGGAATCATTACTCCCCCGTTAACGTCCTTACCACCTTGGCACCATGCTCCCTCCCATCTCTATCTCATACTCCGTCCTTCGATATCCAACTAGGAATTTCCCACTTTCCCTTCTCCATTTGTCTAACTCCCCCGCTTTCGTTATCCAGGTGAGGTCTCATCCAGCCGATGCCCAGCCTGCCTCGTTCTATGTATGCCCCGAATACCTTCCCTTGTCCGACGCTCCGTGTCTCATCCCATCTCCTGCTCCGTCCCCATGGCCCCCTACCCGCAAGCGTTCCCTCTGATCCGCGCCTCCCGCTCTTTTCATCCACTCCCACCTGCCTCGTCCCCACTTCCCTTATCCCCACGCGCCCTCACGCGCCCTCACTCATCCACCACGACACGCCACCACCTCAAATATCCTACGGTATTCCCACCTAGACTGGGAATAGTCTGGAGAGAAAATAAATAAGTTAAGCAAACAATTAATAATTTAATCAATAATTTAAGTTAGTAAACTTAAATTATTAGTAAGTAAGTAAATTAATAGTAAGTAAGTAAATAAGCTATAAGGCATAGTCAACTCTATAAGTAAATCAATAAATAAAATAAATAAATTTTAAAAATCAAACTGTTATTAATTAAATAAGAACATTAGGGGGCAACAAGGAGAGGGTGACCCAAATGGAAGTTCAGAGGTGTTGGCGCGGACGATCTGTTGTGGCGCTGTTTGATTTCAGGTGCTGAGGAGGTCAAATACTGGAGAGAAATTGCGTGACGTCTGCACCAGAAAATAAATAAATAGCTTAGAAAAAGTCTGGTAGATTAGTATGTACACGGCTTCTGATGCCGGGTTTCCCCCCTTCAGGTTTTTTTCTCAGCTGTACCTTATGGTCTGTTCTTACGTCTGTTGATGCGATGGAGAGACCATTTGAGGTGTATAACAGAATTCGAAAGGTTAGAATATGGTAGGATGAAGGTATTGTAATGGCTTAAAGGCCTTTTGCCTAGCTACATAGTATCATAATTAGTTTATAAGTGTAATAATTACCTATTAAATAAAAATAATATTCCCACCTCCTCCGATTCCCCTACTTTCCCGTATTCTACTCGCCGAACATAACTTCTACCTTCATCTGCCGCCTCATCTCTACCTCACGCTCTCCCCTCTCTTTGCTTATTTCCCTCTCACCTCACCTGTTCTCATCTTCCTCGTTCCACCCCTATCATCGGCACTTACTCCGTCTTTTATTTCCTGCCCGCATCTCCCGCCTCATCCAAACCGCATGTGCTCCATCCGCTCTTCTTACTTCCACCTCCTCGCTGTGATCGGGAAGTCCTAGGTTCAAGTCCCAACAGTGGCAGGATTTTCGACACTAGCTATATAGCTAGGCCGGTCAAGAAAAAAGAGGAAGGAAAGGGCTACTGACCGCGCTGGGCGATACCTGGCTGGGGTAAACACAGCTAGGCGACTGTAAGTGGGCGCCGGATATCACCGTCGCTGAGTCGAAGATCACCGCCGTCTCCCGCGGGAAGCATGCACTACACTTGCGGTACTAATGACCTTAGCAGTCCGGAATCACTAATCAATCAATAAATCCCTGTCCTCTCCTTCCTCTGGCACCGAATCCGTCCTTGTGTTCTTCGTAACACAAACGCCACAACCGTTTAGCCCCCGCGGCTCCGCCCCTTTCAAACTATCAAATATTTATGATAAGTCTCTAAGGCGTATGAATAAATTGGAACACGTCTCAAGTGCGTTGTAGACGAGGTGGTAATTTCTGAAGTTACGCTTTTCAGGTATTGAAAATTGGGATATCTGGTTTCACTAATAGAATACAATATCTTTTACACGTATTCCAACTATCATTAGTGTTACGATAAGATGAGCCATTTCTAAACAATAAATAAAATGTAAAAGATTACAAATATATTCATGTGGACTATAAAATGGCACAAATTCATTGGGATAATTTTCAGTCGATAATGCACTACAGACAGTTTTTCATTTTCGAAAAACGGGAAGTGTTGCGTTGCGTGACGTGCGGTGCGGTGGTCAGCCTAGGAAACGTTTACTCAACATCCGTGTTGAGACACACACCACTTCCGCCGGACTTCATTTCCCTATAGAAGATTCTAAATAAATTCTCCATCGACTCAAATGCATTAACAGCAGTTAAAGAACAAGGAAACCTTGCTAATTTCTGAATGCGCGGCATACCAAATCTTTGCCTACTCCTCTTAGTATCACTGGACATCGCCTCCTATATTATTTCAGTAGTATTCATACATTTCCAGGATCTAATATGCAACCAATCTTGATAAATAAGGTCTCTAAAGAAAAAGAGAATTACTCGGAGACGACGAATTGCACTTTGACTTCAAAAGGATGAAGGATTTGTTTAAAAAAGCATCTAAATAATCATATCAATTGCAAGCCATAACACTTGTCAGAATTTTTGAATCTATATCGTTCAATAATTCCTTAAGGCAGCGTTTTGAGGCCTTAAAACTTGAAATTTTAAGGCCAAAGGCCCAAAGATCTCAAAGAAACGTGTTTATCCCTTAATCTATATTATACGATATTCTTGGATATTCTAGTACATTTTTGCTGGTCCGGCGCTTATCGGTATTATCCAATACCATCTATATTACTCGGCGCTGTGATATCATGCTTAGAAGGCTTAGATTTCTCCAACTTGTAGGTATTCTTTCTGTGTACACGATAGTTTGCAATGGTTTTTATTTGCATAATCATTAATTCAAGATTATGCAAATAAACCTGAATGATATCAGCAACAAGTGTTAATAGTTGCTTGATACAGATGAAGATTGATTTTTTGTGTAAGGTGCGATCGTTCATTTTTCGAATATAAGTATTGACATTCTTGTATCTGTGAAAAGTTTGTGATACAACCTACAGTATTTACAGAATCTGAAGAATCAGTAACATACAGAATCTGCAACTGTCTGTAAAATGGAACTAATTAGTTGATATTCTAGACGATTAAGTTGCACGGGTGTACTTCTCAGTTCGGCAATAAAATTAAATAATATTCCGAAAAGAAAGGTTATGCTTGCCCAATCCTGTATTTTTGTATGGGCAACTTTAAGTGGCTTTCGAGAGAGTAAAAAGCTTTCGTAATATTTTTGAGACTATCAAGGAAACGAAAAGCTCTCAAGGAAGATTGTATAATTACTTTAAGTGCTGTTTCGAAGGAAGTGTTATGAATTGTTTCAAGAAAATAATTTCGATAACACTGAATAAACTTTTATTCAAAATTTGTTTCAAATGTCAATTTCAATGTTCTTTATTTTTATTTTAAATTCTATTAGTACATTGGAAGTTATCTTTTTAAATTTTTAAACAAATAATTACGTTTCGTTAACAACTCCCCTCTTAATATAGAGAAGGAAAGATAGGCAAGAGGATGGAATTTAACATGCGAGAGTTCTCGCACGGGTACAAAAAGAAGTACATGACATCATTTAACCATAAAACGCTCAGTACCGTGATTTTGACTTCCGGGGTTCTTATTAGTTTTTATACTTGGGAGTTTGTATTTAATTGAATTTTCGTCATTTTAATTTATTTACCCAATAAAGCCCGTCCCTTACTGCAACTGTTTCTAATCATTTGTCCTCATGCTCAACTTTGGAAATATTTTGTCAATTTCCATCACATGCAAGTCCATCACTCGCACTTGCACACTCACATCCACGTCCTATTTTGACAAACGCAAAAATGTATATCATACTGTCTTGATAAATACACAACGTACCGATCTAATTTCAATTCCGGTTTTTAACTTTGGCGTGTTTATATAGTGTATATATAGTCCACACAAACCTTCCCACGACAATATCGTATGCGCATATCACCTATTACGAAGTGACTTACTTAAATTTTCCAAATGGGCTGAAAAATGGAGAATCAAAATTAACGGTTCAAAAACACGAGCAAATATTTGCATCCTTCGTCAGCTAAAATTACCTCCTCTTTTACTCATCCAGAACACACCCATACCGTGTCTACCGTGTCTACGTAACACCAGTTACGTACCTAGGACTCACAATGGAAACAAAATTAACCTGGAAAGCACATTTTACAAAAACAATAAAAAAACATACCCAAAAATCATAAAACACTATCCCATATTAAGTCATAAATCTTCACTTAATATCGAGTGCGGTAAAGTAATCTACAAATCAGTAATCAGACCCTCAGTAACCTACGCGAGCCCCATTTGGATTAAAGCAGCCCATACCGTACCATACCATACGTAAATAAACTCCAAGTTTTACAAAAGAAGTATCCCAGAAAAATTATCAAAGCTTCGTGGTACATAAGTAACTAACAACTACATAGAGAATTACAAAAGAATCCATCCAAGATTACATAATATAAATTTCAAAAAACTTCTTTGTTACACTGCCAGTGTTTCCAGTTACAGCAACCTACCATCTCGGTAAGAATTACAGACTACCACAGGGAATCCATTCACGCTGCCCTAAATACATTTTCAAGCCTCCTTAGCAATCTGAAAATATAATTTCTCTCTCATACATACACACTCTCACTCACACACATACAACAGTACCATTTATACTTTCGAAATTCCTTTTTTTTATCAATCTAACGTACTTATATTACTATTATTTAAATTATAATTTAAAGACGGGCGAATTATTTATTTATATCGCTTTATTTCAATGTCAAAAGATATTTCTGAATTTTTATAATTAAGTATATTTTATCATTTTTTACATGTTAGTAATGCTTATTTTGGGATTTGGTTTTCTCAGATATGTAGTTAATTAATTGAAGTCACTTTTCAGTACAGTGCGAGTCCGTATACTCATATACACTTATATCATCGAAGGTTTGGTGAAAAGATTAAAACGTGTAGGTGAATACAAAGATACGGCTAAAATTAGAGAAGCGGGTGTAGTTGGGGTACTTTCATCTTTGTACAAGCTGGTATTTTCTTCGTGTTTGCTTTCGTCTTTCTCTCTTTAGTGTCTCTCCCTTAAGATTCTTTTTAGTGTCAAATAAGAACTCTAGGTATTTCAAGGAACAATTTTTAGTTGAACATTTGACTATTACGTATTGTTATTGATAAAACGATAGCGTGAAATTAGAAAATAATCACAATATTTTTAGTACTACAGTAGTAGTCAAGATATTATTATATATTGTGACGTACCTGGTAATGCCACAACTGTACGTGCCTATCAGTGCAATACACTGTTCGGGCGCCAGCTGTGACGTACCTGCGTTTGGCGGTACTTTCACTGCAGAGAAATTACTAAAGGTGGGTATCTTTTTCGTGAATGGGTCCCTATGAGGAGTCGATATGGCATTGGGAAATTTAATTATCATATGTTGTACAATCACAAACATGATTTATTCACAAACTAATTTGTCATATACATGATTTAATACACAGATACACTTTGCCTTGGTACCAAGATCAGACTTAACATGAGTTTTTATCATACCTTGGGGCCCCAACAAATACCTCCGTTGTTTGGATGGCGGCTCGCATCGGCGGGGTTCGCCGACCTCCGCTGCAGCTTGGCGCAGTCGGCGGCTGGTGGTGTAGTGGTCGCCGCGGCTGGCGGCCTCTCGGATCCCTCGGTTTCGGCTCCTGGTACTTCGGCGTCGCACTTCCCTCTAATTATCTTTCACCGTTTTGATGTAACTACATAAAACGTGGCCACTGCACGTGCCAGCGTCAGCTTCGCAACACACAGTTCTGGTATTATTCTCACCTCGTCAAATGGCAGAAGCGTGATTTACTGTTCTCCCCGCACTGATCTCTTCTATATATCACCTATCCGGCCTCTACATAGGATATCTATGACTCTTGCGTTGGCTAATATCTTATAACACCCGCCGCGTGCTTTGTTTGTCCGTGCGAGGCGACGAGCCTCTCACAGCACGTCCGTAGCCATCGACAACTTCTCTTCAACTGTCGTAACGGCTGAATTCTCTGCCGCTCCATGCTCGGTTTTCAACCGCCGATCAACGTTCCCACGAAACCCTCGCAGCGGCGACGGCGGCGGCGGCAGCGACCGTTGGCCCCTCCCCATCGCTGTTCGTCGCGCCTGTCGTGCGTACTACGCAGTCCAAAATGAACTCTAATTTCTTATGCTAATGTTTCTAATTAGCATAATGAAACATTCTGTGTTTCAATATATTTTTATTACATTGGAAGCTAATAGTTACTAAATATGAAACAATATTTATAAAAAGGCATTGATTCAAGAAAAAACGATAGCTTTTAACACTCCTGAATGCAACACTACAATCTGCATGTGAAATGAGTGGCGAAATGTACTGTGGTTACAGTTTACCACCACTTCTTATCAGTTACCACATAACTTCCGCCATCATATTCGTTGATACTCTGTCGCAGTAAGCAATGTTCTCAGTTAGTGATTTTCAGGCGACTTGAAACACCAGTTGTGTCAATTGTTTTTTCTATTTGTTAAATTTACGCTGTGGTTACTGAGTGTATGCAATTTAATACCGGGTAGGATCTACGGAATCATTATCTTGCTTTATTGAGAGCCATTATGTCTGCCATTAAGTCCGCTCAAGCAGAACTTTCCGATCCTGTTTCGGATCAAATTCACCCTGGCATTATTTATGTGGATGGGAATGATGATAGAACGCCCGCAAGTGTAATGGGCCCTTCTTCGGCAGAATATCGGCCAGAAACTGTGGAGGGAAAGAAGTGTGTCAATACGGATGTAGCAGACGGCAAACCAGATGATCCGAGTTCATTGGACGAAAATGCAGAAGACAAGGAAAAAGATGACAAATCAGTGAATTCGAAATAAACTATCAATTGCTATTTAATGATGCATATATAACTATTTGTATCACATAAATAAAGTAAGAAATTACATTGCTCTGCATTTTAAAAAATTCAATAATATTAGAAATGCTTTGTCAAATTTTGTCCAATCAGCAAAATCACAGATCAGCTCAAGAATATGTTCTTTGTGGAAATACGTACGTGAAAATATTTTGTTTAATTTAACTAGAAAATTGAGTTCTTCAGATTTTATATTAAATAGTACTGTGCGGTCATTTTATTTCATTACATTAGAATGTTTCTTACTTAAGATTTTATTAAATATACTGTGCGGTGAACATTTAAGGTAATGTAGGGACTATCATTACCATTTGGTTATTGTTATTCTTCAATATGCTATTTGGTTTCGTCGGTAATGCTTTTCAATCCATTTGTTGTATATAAATTCATCTACATATTGATATGTTTTTTGTAGTCTAACGGTAATATAATTTAGTATGGATTTGAAAAACATTACCACATTATTTCTTGTTTTATCGTTTTCACGAGATACGTGTTAGCTTTAGAAAAGTACAATAATAACTACGCTCAGTGTATTAAAACATTTTATATAAAAATACTTTATATTTTATTATGTGTTTCAGCTAACAAATTCAATATTTTTGTAAAAACTTTGGTTGGTATATTGCGATATTGCGATACATTGTTCAAACTTTTTATGTTCAGGAAGTTTTAATGGCTTTACTGAATTTGATTTTTTCTTCTTTAATATTTTTTTATTTACCACAGTATTTGATTTGTAAGCACATGAGCTGTAAAGACAATATGAATGAACAAACTAAAATATTTAGAGAACATAATCATTGCAGTTCAGTGAGATTTTATAGCTCTACATTCTATGCATATCGGAGGAGTGTATTTACTTTATCCATAATATTGTGGGAGTACAATTGTATTTGCTATTAAAATACTTTATTAGTAGAGAAAAATTAATTTGTAGTATTACAAATTAATAACTCACAAAATTTGAATCTTCAAAGAAGTGAATAAATTGATCAATTTGTTCACATATGAGTAGTATTTAATGTTGCTGGTAAATAGTTTGTTCTTTATAATAATTATAATTGTAAACCCTGATAATAATAATAATAATAATAATAATAATAATAATAATAATAATAATAATAATAATAATAATTATTATTATTATTATTATTATTATTATTATTGTAAGGTATCTTCTCGCTCGAAAATATATACGCAGCATTTCGCTAAGAAACCCGGAGCAAAAATGTAGGTGGAACATTCATGTCTACTCTGACTTCCATGTTTCAATATTATTTTTGTTTATAATAAAAAATTATAACATATTCAAATAATACCGAACAAATCCATTAATGTTTTTTCAATTATATTAAAAATAATTAATTAATTAGTTATGAATTGCAGTAAAAATAAAATGAATATGATTAAATGTATTTAATATACTCATCGATAAGTATTCTATTATTGTCACTTAGTTTAATTGCCTATTATTTTTCATACATAGTCATACATTATATATACATAACCGCTAGTTAATTTTATTTTCTAATTTAACATGTTAACTTTGTGATTATTACGTTGCATGTTTAATCCATTAAATACTGGGGGTAAAATTGGTCAAATAAAAATCTAATTCTGAGTTTTCATGTTCTCATTTTAGACCAAAAAAAAAAGATCTAAACAAAAATTCGTCTGCAAGATTCGAATAATAATTATCCTCCATTGAATAAAATACTGAATGTATCTATTTCTTGAGCGATTATGTTCACCATGTATCTTTGATCCGTAAATGGGTACACCAGAATAATTTTTAAGTTGTCTTGCTTTGGTGTTTGAATCTACTATTCATAAAACATCTAAAACCTAACGATTAATCATAGTGAAAATATTGATCTTATCATGCAGTAATATGTGAAGAAAATATATAACTAAGGGATTTGCACCCGTATTAAAAAACTTGTAGCACCCATTCATTTCTTTTATTTTTATAAAATTATATGTTTTTATTTTTGTATGCACACTGATCATTTATCTTTATCACACCTATATTTAGTTTTATTCCAGTACTAAATGATACAGGTAATATTAGTTAATTCCATTAACAATATCAAGGCAGGAAAGGAATAGAAGAAATAATTATTGATTCAATTCAAATTAATCACATTGTATGAATAAACTAATCAATTAACGCCAGCATACCTTTTATTATTGATTATCTTTTCTGTTTTCTTCGTTTATTTAGTATTTCATTTAGCTAGCAGTTTGCATCCTATTTAGAACATCAAAGTACTTCCTTGTTAGGAGATACCAGCTATTTCTTCTTCATGAAAAAAACATTGGAATGGTAAGTTAAATATATTATTTAATTTCCTCTGAAACAATACATATTCTGGAGAAACTTAAATTTAATCTTTGTTTCTTTCTTGTTGTAAAATGTTTCTAATAAAGATTTCAATCAATACTTGAGCAATTGTAATTCACATCTTTCTGATATTGTAACATGTGTTTAGATTTACATTGCTAGCACGATTTTTAATTTAAAAATATTTGTATGGATATAATGACATTCATATTTTATATTATTTTACGATGACACGATTTTTTATTATTTTCATAAAATTTAGTTTGTCGTTTATTCTTCATTGATGTAGTGTGCATTGTGTAGTGTGCAGGCATCAAAGTCGAGCGATTTTTAATTATGTAATGCCAGTTTTTTTAATATTATCACTGCCTTCTGCGTTCAGCTGCAATTTTTGAAATTATACAAACATATTACAATTTTGCGTTATAGAGTATAATTTTATAAAGATTCATAATTAAAGCTAATTAGTGTATCATTATTCCAAAAATTAGTAACGGATTGTTTTGGTTTAAAATTAAAATAAATAGTAGTAAAGTAGTTAAAAGTATAAATAAATTAAAAGTATTTAGAATAAAAGAGGCCATGAATCCGGGGTACACATTTTTTGTATTCCTTTTGCGTTGGGAAGCTCTTTCTATCGATATAAGTTTCGATTTTATTTTAGTATTTTTCTTTTCCATCTAATGTTTGAGAAAGTGTTAAAAGTTAACGACAATAACAAAACGCACCAATTAATTTGAAAATCAGCCTCTAATTTTTTTAAAGATTGCCAATCACAACAAACTTGTATACAGACCTTTTGCCGTTTAACGAGGAAAAAATTCAAAAAGTAAAATTTTTGTGAATTTGTGCATAGTAACTGTTTCAATATTTTTATTCATGAATGAGCAATTACATGTAAGAATATGTCACATTTGAAGAGAACGAATGTTTCATTTACTTCTCAAATAAAACTAACGGTTCCCAACAGCATATTTATGGGGCTTACTAATTTAAATTTTACTTTTAATATAAAATTGTTGCTCCTTACCTAGAACATTTCAGCCAACAGTTGAAATATTATTAACGAAACGAAGCACAGTGATTTGAAAAAGTACAAATTTCAATGGACCTTAAAATATTCTGGCTTCCATATGGAAGGTTCGAAAAATTTTCAGAGGCATTAATGAAAACTAGTCTTTGCCACATTATTAAGCAAACACTACTCTAATCCAGGAAAAAATAAATGTAAGCATTGAAAATACCATTCAAGCTGCTTATAAAGTATCCCCATAATTAAAAGCTTTGTTTGAAATTCTCAGGGCATTGAGTCGATCCAAATTGATCACTGAGTATTTATTTGGGAAAAATTCTCCGTAAGTTTTAGGAGCTAGTATTTTTCAGACGCAGAGACAGATTGACATACATATGCACAGACAGACGTTTTGAAATATGCAAATTTCAGTACCAGAAAAACTTCGACATCAATTTTCCATTATTACATAACTAACTCTTTATGTTCACCAGAAAATAAAAAATCAGAATATTTTATTCTAAAATAATTATTTTAAAAGCATATTTATAGTTTCAAAAACCAAAAGAAAAAAAATTGAATTCAAGATTACGTTAAATTAGTATATGTAACACTGCTTTGTTAATCCCCGCCGTATCTCTTGTACACAGGCTGGCAGTGCATTTCGGAGCAAAAGATGTACATTCCGCTGCCCGACCTCTTCTGCGGGTTCTTAACGTTCTTGGATTGAGTCACCCTCCACCAAAGCACAGCGAATCGTTTTCGTCTCCTACAGTGCTAGCAACATCCAGATGTGAGTCAGTCGTCCAAGATGCAGTGCTTCTCGCACTGCAGCTCGCTGCTGTTTACTTGATGGTGCACGTCAACAGCGCCATATTTAATGACGTAGATTTCGGCCCTTTTGTCAAGGTAACCGAGAGTGGCATGTTCATCTCTGAAGGAATAACGATATTTGTCGCTGCGTTCACGAGTAAGGACACCCGTCGAATTATTCGCGATGCCTTGACTCTAGATGTAATGACGCTGGACAAAGTCCTACTAGAACATTTTCCGAGGTCTCATCCGTACGCTGTTGGGAGTTTGTTATTTTACAGTCTACTTGTGATGTTAATTATAATGCAAGCATGTGCTGTGTCTTTTGCCTCGTGGTGGGTTGAAGCAGCTCATATAGAAAGTTTGCCATTGTTCTATTTTGCAGTTCTTTGTCGAAACTTTTTATACATTGTAAGTCTCCTTTATGAGTTCTTATTTGTAGGGTGTGTTATATACTTATGGCAAAAATTTAAGTGGATAGATGAGGGTTTAGAATCGCTAATGAATATTCAAACTCCCAGAACAACTCTAGTTCATCAGAAATTAAACGAAAATCATATGAACAGGAAGGATACCTTTGTGAAGATTCACCACCTTCGGCAAGTTCACTTTGCAGTAGTCGAAATGTCGGCACTCGTGGCCAAATCTTTCGCTCCGATGCTGTTGGCAAATGGATTAAGTTTCTTCTTGGGTCTTATGAACGATACATATGTGAGTTCTACGTACATTCTCCAATCTCATCCAATAGAGATATCACTGCTCTCCATTTTCAATGCGCTCAGCGTCATCATTCGCTTGTTTTCGCTTTCCGCGTGCTGCCACGCCTGTGCCACAAGGTCCGCCGCCATCTTGTCGACGATCCGTCGCGTGCAGTTAGCTGTGGAAATTCCTCCTTACCAGTCTACCGCAGCACTTCCCAATGCAACGAGGATTGCGTGGGAGCTGAAGCGATTTGTTGAGCAAGTGACAGCCAATCCGTTGAGTTTTTCAGCTTGTGGATTTTTCATTTATGACTGCAGGTTAATGGTGGCAATCATTTCAGCTGTTGTGACGTACTTGGTTATTCTTCTACAATCTGAGAAATGTACATGATCTTTTTATCAGTCATTCCTGTCAATATTAATAAAGTGTATCACAATTAAGTGTATTAATTCACTGATATTGTTCAGCTCTTAAGAGACAAAATCCTCTTAAATTACTTCATAGGAGAATGTTCAAACCGCTGTTTACCAGTAACAATTATTTACACCTTTTAATAGAAAAATAATTTTGTTACAATATTATTTACATATCATTTGTACACACTTCAATAAAGAAAGTTTGAAAATATTTTACGATAAAACTTATTTCACCCTTTCCTCAAATATAACAAAATGCATAATAATAATAATAATAATAATAATAATAATAATAATAATATACGCAACGGAAGACAAGGTGCCTTGTATTTTTTAATGAGTTCGTTTTTAATCCATTTCTTTGATCCCTCTAATTATTACGCCTTTCATTCAGTATAATGTTCGATTCAGAAGCTCTGTTTGAGTTTTCCGTCCCCGTCTTACTGTGTCAGTAACCCTCCGTTAAATTGTTTGAGTGCAATTTAACAATAATTACTCAATAAATATTTATTGAGTCAATATTCAATTTCTTTGTCCAAAGTATTTCCGGCCAGTTTTTTCACATATGAGGCAATATCAGAAGACCTACTTCCAAGAGGAATCAATTAGTTAATTGCATTTTCTCTGGCTTCAATAGTCGACATTTGTATATTCCAAAGACACCACTTTAATTTCCTTTAGTACAAATGAATACGTCTTTCGTTTCTATGTTCTGTTTTACGAAAGAAACGTTGATCAAAATATTTCAGAAATCTTGCGTAAATTCAGAAAAACTATGTTATAGTAAATAAATTCGAAAATATATCGAACAAATCACATATTATTGAATACTTAATGAGAAATTATATTTGTCTCTTAGACGAGTCTTGCAAAACTGCAATTCGGTTGATTAGTAAAGCAGAAACAATATTTTGGAAAGATGTTAAACATATCCTAAAATTTTTAATGACTTAAAATATCCAATATATACCCAAAGCATTTTCTCACGCAAAAGTATATCACAGGATTTTTATGAAGTTAATGTTTGTAATATTTTAAAAAATCTGGCACATATAAAAGTTAACAAAATATAGAAGTTTAACCTAACTCCATCGGAGCAGAGCGATCAGCAACATTTTGGATTTTGCGAGCCATAAAAACAGCAATTCAAAATTTTGTAGACCAATACCATGAAGGTTAGAAAAAAGTAATAAAGAATCTGCAAGAAATTATCAATGTTTGAAGTTTAATATTAAAGGTAAGTTAAGTTTCATAAATCATATTTTTTGAAAATGAATTGGATATTGTATTTATTACTAATTAGCTTTTAATAAAAATTCCTAGAAACAATTTGGTGCAATAATCGCACTCCAGAACGCGTGGAGAATTAGGTGAAAATGCAATACCTTTCCACAATTATGGAACGATCTAGCAACACTCGGCTTTGACAATGGAGAAAGAAATATAAGACAATAATTTGACTTCCAATACTATAAAGTTACTGGTCAATACAGTTTTTTTATTAAATATACAGGCGTTAACTTCAGTTTGAAGCTATAATTATTTAATTTCTAATATTCCAAACGCTTGAAAAGTAAACCATAGCAATATCCAAGAGATCTGAAGTACAGACCAGTTCTCCGTACAAAATCAATAATTTAATTTCAAAATCGCTGACCTAGTAATGGTGGCATAACTTCGGAACGGAACAAATTGAAATAACTGAACTGAATACTGACTGCTGCTGTATGTGTCGTGCTGGTTTCTTATAAAGGGCCACCAGTGACAATTACATACACATTTGAAACTCTTTTAACACTACGCATGATTAAAACTTCTACCAATCAAACATCAAAGGAAATACATTCACAGTCACCTCAGTATTAAGAAAGAAAATTAAAATACATAGCAAACATTTTTAGGTGTGGTGAGGGTTTATACTGTATGAAATGCAACTCACATTTTATAAGAAGTGCATGTGTAAGCATTAGCTCTAAATGTGTAAACAATATTATTTTCCAAAATATATACTATTATGTTAATCTTTCTGAACTTAATTTGGAACTTAAGAATTTCTTTAGAAAAATGTTTCGTTTTTCATCTCAGCTCTCTACTTGTTCCAAAGTGAGGGTCGTGTTCTTGTGTCGGATAATTTCTTCTTTACTAATTTATGGTTTCCGGTACATCAATGGCAATGGTGAAGTGTTTCTCCCTCTGGTGAGATCCGGTGCCCACCTGCCAGTCGGTTTGCCCCCGCCAGGTATCCTTCCCAGCGAAGTACCGTTCCTGGTGGGTCAAACTCTAAGCTTCCAACTGGTCTCTTCACATATGTAATAGTGTAGTGCGTATGAGTGTGTGTGGAACTAAGGTGTGAGGATAGGACAAGGAAGAGGACGAAAAGATAGCTCGCAATCTACGTAAAGTTCGTTTGTTAGGCTACTACCCCGAGCTTTGGGGTAAATATGTGGTAATATATATTTGTGGTAAATATTGGAGAAACAATTACCGACCAGTAAAGCCGGCCCCTAGAATTCTCCTCCAGACAGCGGCTGATTTCGAGCTAGCTATTTAGCTATTGTCGAAAACCCTAGGATCTCCCTATAATGGTCACTACAGGGACAATATTGGCTCTGTGCTTAAACTCAGGGGTAAATTTCTTGTTGAAGAACAGGCATTAAATTAAAATGATATTGTATTATTGTTCTTAGTCTTCATGCTTCACACTTCAAATACTTATGGATTTGATGTCAAAAGGGCACGGTAGAAGACTCGCTCCGACATTTTATTCATGATTGTCCATGATTATCAAAGAGAAAAATAATGATGTTTATTTTAACAAAACAGTGATATATAATAAATTAGTTTACATTTGTATTGTATTTTTTTAAAGACTTAATTGTTTTGTAACAAATAATGTACTTCAGCTTCCCTCATCTCAATCAGGTTTTTGTCCAGTTTCCCTGATCCATTGAGCAAATGCTGAGATGGGCCCTTTGTTTTGCTTCTGGACGTAAATGTAGCTTCACTATGTGCCCTTTTTGTTGAACTCTCCTTTTGCTTGTAATGGCAAGAGGTAAGGTCCAGTTGCAATTTTGTTAGCAATGCAGAAAAATAATACTTGAATTCGTGTACCGATGCAAATAAGTTTTCTATAACTCAGAAACGAAAATGACTATTTTTCAAATACTGCTAATCTTGCGATTTTTAAAATTTATTTTTAAAATGTATTTATACTTATTTATGTTAAACTTTTACTCATCTTTCAACTACTTATAGTTAAAATGACGGAATGGGATTTTGGAACTCAATAACACGTGCGCAGATAATCTTTTCCCCCTAAGTCCCATACAGTGTTACTGTTTTTTGACTGAATAAATCTAAATCTAAATTTTACTTTGTGAGTTGTTGGGTACAAATCAGATCGTTATAGCTTATCAATTGATCGGAAGTGAACAATATGTAATTAGATGATCGACAGCAGTTTTGTTCACTATTTTAGAACAAAAATGGAAAGGAATGCATTAGCCATGTAATTTTATAAAAAAAATATTTTTTACTCAGTATATCTAAATTAATTTAAACAAATCATTGTGTATCGCTTTCTTCTGTCACTTCCAACATACGTTGTAATGTACATTAATATGGTTGTGTAGATTATAGAGCAAAAAAAAAACATTTTTCCCATTTGCTTAAAATGCTTACGTAAAATACACGTTTGATTTCTACAACGGAAAACTCTGATATTTGTAATACTCATGCACAAGCAATGACATTTCGCGTAATCCAGGCTAAAGGGGGTTTGGCGGTGGGATCACGGGGCAGTGGTGTGACACAGCCTTGCTGCATCAATGACGCATGTGAGCGAATTCTCGCGTCGACCAATTTGCGAACGATACGACGCAATCCATCACCACCCGACAGCGTCCGTGCCCTAGTAGATGGCACGAAGCTGAACAGCGCTGGAGGATTCACAGGGGTTGGATATTGTTACTGAACGCTGAAGTAATCGCGTTCCGAACTTGGCTGAAGAACGCGAAATGCAGTCATACCAAGGTCGCGGGAAAAGTTATTAAGCTTATTAGAGTTTGTGAGTTCTGCGTCCAGAACAACTGACACGAGATTTAAAAGGAAGGGTTGTATGAATTGCTCCAGGGTGGCGGTACGTTCTGAATACCAGGGCCATGTCAGGTAGTAGGTAAAGTAATTCTAGTTCTCTCTACTGAAATAAATAAATTATCCATTAAAATATAATATTTCATCAGTCAATTTTCAAATTGTCAATTGAATTAAATTAAATATTTTGAATGTAAAAGAATCTTCATTTTGTGATTGTGCTTTATTGAGAGTGCATTGATTCCATAAACTTCTCATGTTCAGGTTAGGCGGCTTAGCAAAGTGTCTGTTAAAATAACTGTATGAAAGGATTGTTAACTTATAGAGACTTTTCTATTCATGTCACATTATTATATTGAACAAACAACTGAATAATTTAATAAAACATTGCACATACCAAAAAATAAAACAAGGAAAGAGCTCGAACTTCAAACATATTCCTACCACTTGGGAACTGCCACTTATGCAATATATCATTTTCAAAGCAAATAAACTGGAAATAATAATAAATAGTCAAGCATGTAAAGATAATTTAAATCTTTGATGCTCGATAAAACAAATCTGGAGAACGTGTTTTCGAATGAAGCCAATATTCCCCACACCACTCCGCTTCGGCTTAGGCGTATTCATCCCTCTCTGGATTTGGAGGGGAAATGAAAGACGAGTCAGGGGAAGTTGCCCGTACTCGCATCAGCTCCTGGCGTCCCAGGCGAGCAAGTAGCTCATGCGGGCACAGTTTTACTAGTCTGACGTAATGCGAGAGGCAAGATAACCAATGAAAAACATAGTTTAAAAAAAAGATATCTGCCGCAGGATTACAAAAAGTTCTCTTTTTACTACGTAAATAAGAGTTGAGGAGAGAAAGTAAAAACTGGGATGTATGGCCGCTATGTGCTTTAGAAGGAAAACGTCAAAGAGTAGGAAATTTATGAGATAAATAATATGTTTTTGTAAGAGAGATAATATGGTTTGTAAGAGGTTAGTATGGTTTTGTAAAGAATCGGTTGTACGATATTTTTCACGATACTCCCATCTGCAACATTTTAATGTTTTGTTATTAATAATATGTGCCAAATATAGAAAATGCTTTGACAGTGGTGGACGTTGGTCCTAACGCTTGAAAGGTACCTGTCTAGTAATTTCTAAGTTCCTATTGAACATATCAACTGGCAATTTTTATTATTGGCTGTATCTTGCCAAGAAAAATCGAGAAGTATACGAACTTTATTTTTGCCTCTGGCGCATAGTTAAACCTGTCTTTAAAGAACAGATTTCATTCTGGAAAAACATTGTCTTAAATTTTGTAGTTGTAGGAAGATGCAGAAAATATTTAAACATTTGCAATTTCCGAAAAATTAGGGATTTCAACATAAATGAGATCTGCACCATTCTCTTAAGTGTCCTTTACTATACCCAAAACAAATTTTAATAAAAAAAATTGGACCCATTAATGAAATAATTTGAAATTCTTTTTGAGGCTTTTGTAAAGTACCCCCAAAAATTAATATATCCCTTTCAAACTCAGGTCCCTAGTTCCTTTGGACTGTTCGAGGAATATCAGTTTTGAAGAAAACGCTAAACGGTTTTGGTGCTCACTTTGACCACAGACAACCGAACAGACGGAAGGAGAGACGCTTGAACAGACGGACAGGCACAAGCTTTGCCGTCAATCGATTTTTCGGTATCAAGAACCCACCAAACATACAGTCTGACTACACAACGTGTTATAGGAATTAATTTTTTATAGTATATAGAAAGACTATTTATCCAATTTTTTGTTACCAGATTCCAGCAATAAGAAGTTTTTGTCGAAAATTAGCCGTTTTCCATTGCCCAATTACTATACTTTCTCTTCATACGAAGTAAGGGCAAGAAAGGAAAATAACTGAACATATTTCTTACACAAATACAACAGGTACTGTTTGAAAATATATATTGCAAAACATTTATTAAGAATGTTCTTACAACATTTATTCAAAGCGTATTTTTCCCCACAAAACTATTCTATATTTCTGACACTGGTAGAAGTAGTTTTTGCAGTTTTATTGTTAGAAATAGTTGTAAACTTACGTGTGGACATTGAAATTGAAGATCCGTTTTGAATGCAGGGCTTGACATATTTTCTGAATCTTTGAGTGTAGCTTCTACTTCATTGCTTTTGTGTATTTTCTCTTTTTTGTATTCCGAATTTTAAATTTACGCAAAAGACTTGACACATTTTACATGACTTTTTATTAATAATAACACAGTCATTGACAGTAATTATAAATTCATGCACAACAACTAAATGTAAAGAGTGGATAGTTGAACATTGTGTTCTACTCTCAAATCCAAAATATTTTAGTACATAAATATTGTATTATTTACAATAATATTTGAGTATTTTATAATTAAATTTAAAATATTTCTAGAAATATTCTAATATTGATCACTAAATCATGGCTCAGAGTTGCATTTATATTTCTTTACTCTTAAATATTTTTATTTGCAATTTGTTTCTTAAAATTGTTTGGGAAATTTCTATATTTTACCAGCTACTGCTTTCAATGATATTTTGTTCATTTACAGCACTCTAGTAACAAGCTTTATTCAGAATAATACTGGTTGCAATGTCAAACATTTTATTTTATACGTACATAATAATTTCAGCCTTCATGAATATAATAAATACAAATTGTAGAAACTCATAAACTTATAGAAAATGTACAATGTACATGAAAGGTCTAAAGAGTGATGCGTATAAGTCTTCTGTATTTTTCACTGTTGTCTTTGTGATAAGGAACAAACATCTTTAACTTGATTTCAATGACAACAAAGACAGTTATCTATAATGGTACCGGAGCGCAGCACAAATCAGACGGCAACAGTCTGTGCGCGAATTAGGAACTGAAAGCAGCCGGAAACAAAAGTCAATTTTCTGAAGAAACTATCTGTTTCCGACGAAAGAGCTTAAAGAGGTTAAAAAGTCTCACAGTGCATTTAAAAATGACCGAACACGTAAACGTTATGTAGTTCCGTGTGCTTCACACGATGAGTAATGCAAACATCTCAATTTCGGTTTTTGGACCTATTTTATACTGAAACCTCTGTAGGACCCTCCCTTAAATATTTCGCAAGGAGATCTTTGCTCGTCATGCTTTGTGCCATTACTTGTCACATTTGCTTTAAAATATGTAGTGAATATAAATAATGTTGATTCGGGTGTGGCCAGGTAAGCCATAATTCAAATCCTCATTTAATCACAAATCCTATTATTAATTGGCATATTAAATTGGGAACACAATGGACACTCAGTTTACACAGCAATAGAAAACAGCTAAATATTCATCAGTATAGGACGTATCTACGAAATAACGCTAATGATAAGATATCGTGTTATCTCTCATAATTTCTTTCACCACAGAGATGAAAATGTTCCAAATTTACTTTTCGTGAAACGGTTTCTATCGAATTAGTTGCGAACGTTTTGACATCATAGGTTTGCTTGTCGTGTATCCCTCAAAAGACAATTCTGTCTCTTGGTGAGGTCGCTTAGCGAAGCAGAAGAAAACAAGGAGTGAAGGAGAGGAGGAAAGGAAGTCACGCGAGGAGTGCGCTGGTGGGTATTCTTCTTTCTTACGCTGTCTCTCTTCGCGGACGCCTCGTCCATTACTCGTGTCCGCACAGGCATTTGTTCGCACGTTGCGTTCGGGCGCCTTTGCGACCTCGCGCGCCCTGCTAATTGCGTTCCGCCCTCCCCCGCCCCGACTCGCCCCCTGTCAACTCTACTGAAGACAGGGAAAGGCGGGTGTTCTCAGGTGTCATCTTAGCGCTTTGACTAACGTATGCTCTATGGTGACGCATGTTGAAATTGATGTTTTGATTTGTTTCATTTTTAATGTGATATGGAAGTTTTGACACAGACGTCATTCATTTTAAACCTACATACAAGTACGTTCAAGTACTATAATATACAGTTTTGTGCTAAGAAAAGCGCATTTTAAACTAGTTCAAATTATATCCGTGATTGTTTTAAAAGTAGTAGCTTACTTGCCGTAAAATCAGTGTGGTGATAATTTTGTGTTCCTTAAATAAAATAATTATTTCAGAAAATATCCTTAAAATTACACTTTACTATAAATTATGATAATTAATTTTCTAAACAATATTATGCTATAAAAACCGTATTAAAGTAATGTATCATCTAATTGGTATCACAACTATAATTAAATTTAATAATACGTTCGACTCCCGGAACAAAATATGTGTGTTTCAATGACGAAGCAATATCTTTCAATATATAATATTTTATATAAAATTCTAGTAACACATTAACAGTAGAAAAATAAATTCAAAACACTTTCAACATACGTTTCAATATACGCTAAACGTGGCACAAAAAAGTTAATGAGAATATTCGTCATTCTACAGCTTTGCCGAGCCCTCTACGATTTCGCCCGAATTCTCTTGTCCAGCTCCGTTCTCGCCAACTCCTCCGGACTCCGTTTTCTCCAGTTTCCCGTCCCACCCCTCATACCTACGCTTCCTTCCTGACATCATCTCCCCTGCCCCTTTGTCCTGGAGTGTCAGCGCAATAAATGCGCGGGTGGTAAATCACCTACACATGTGGAAGACGAAAGGGATGAGTCGCTAATGCTTTACGTGACACATTGTGGAAATAAATTATGCTTCTTGTCTTTAGGGCTAATATTACATACTCTTGTTGCTGTTAGCGTCATTAGGCCGATAAACCAAATAACGGACGCGCTTGAAGTTTGTAAATAGGCAAGGCAAGTGCTGAGGTGTACGTAGGCTGGAGTGTAAGGCAAGTAGCCGAGGTGTACGTAGACTGGAGTGTAAGGCAAGTAGCCGAGGTGTACGTAGACTGGTCAAGAAACTCTCATATGTTCCATAATGTCGGCTATTAAGCACACTATTCTAGAAAGATATGAAGTGGGACTTGCAAGTGAGTTGTGCGGGGACATTATCCTTATTTTCTGAGAAACTATTCCAGTAATTGGAGTGTCAATTTCCACTCAGTTTCATATTACTTCTGTTGCCGCTTCTTTCCCCTCACCTTCCTCACGCCAGAACTATCTTCACTTCCGCCCACGCCTATCACTCCCCTTCACAACACTCATTACATATTAACTAGTAAAATGTGTCGTCGCCGACGCTGAAAACTACTTTAAAATTAGTTTCATGTGTTGATTGTTTTCTTGCCCAGCTTTGTTCCAATATGTTCTTTCAATATCAGGTATTGGACTTACCAATGAATCGTAGTAGCTGATAATGTTATACTCCCGTTCAAAAGTTCCCAACACCCAATGGGATTGTGTGTTACCTCCATACGGGATATAAACTGGTCTTATTGCAATTTCAAAATTATAATCTCCGTAATAAATACTTGCAGGTTGTGGTGCTAATAGTTGAATTGTAGTTCAGCTACATTTTTAAGCTTTTTTGCCAGTGACGGAATCTCATACACACATACACTCATACACATACGAACAAACGCACATTCGCACACTCAAGAGTTTTACTCTATTACTGAACAGGGATGAGGCTCAGTGCTTATGGTTCCCTAGAACCAATCGTACCTGGTTTTCTATTTTGATGATTTTGCTGAATATTGTGGCATTTTATCCTCCGTGAAAAAATATGAGCTCTATTTATATCCATCCAAGTCCGTTATTTGTTTTATCACCGTGTTTTGTTTCATCCTTTACTTAATAGAGACTTATTATAAAAAAAGAAGCATATAAAGAAGAACAAAACTATGTATAATCTCCCTATGTACGGAAAGAGATACATCTGAACATGTAAACAATAGAAAAAAAGATGCAAGTAGCATTGTGTTTTTTCATAGATAACTGAGAATACAATGAAATATTGATATTATTTCCTTGTAAATGTATTGATGTAAATGTGAATTTGAAAGCAACAACATTGCCTTTGAACTGTTTAACAGACACAAAAAGGCGCATCTACCTATGGGCTGGTTGTGTGTTGGAGTCCTCGCTGGCGCTTGCAAATCTCTCCCCATTAATTAACGCACCGCATTTGGGGATCCTCACACCACTCCCGTCCTCATCACAACGTCCTCCCACTGCGAACCAACGCTCGCCTCCCTTGTCGTCCCTCCCTGTCTTCCCTCTGCTTCCCATTGTCGGCTTTCTACGGGTCGCCCCCCAGTGAGTTTGAGACTCTAAATAAATGTTTTTGTAGAGTTGTAATTACTTCCTGCGTGAATGGCGGACGGCATCAGCGAGGCAAGATTGTCTGCGGACGCCACTAGCGCGACAGCACGGCGGGAAAGGGAACTACCGGGCTACCTGCGCAGACTATAATGTGCAGACTTGTTCACTTTGCGTTTGCAGAGTGTTGCCAGATTGTGGAAATTTGACATGACATGGAGCATGATGTGTCTGGAGAGAAAATATGGAAAAGTTGATAGACAAAGGTTTGGAGAAAGTATCAGTTAACAAAATAATCAAACTTACCTGTGCATATCTTCTCGTGGATGAAGGAAACATAAACAAATTGTCAGGTTATTAATAAATTCAAATATATGAGGTGATATAATATTTTATATTATGTTAAAATATTTCTAAAATTTTACTTTCGAAATTTCTTTCTTCAGGAAATTTTATATAATGTCGCAATATGGCAACTCGCGACAGTAACATTTGAGGAAATGACACTCACTGCAACAAGGCGTTTGCCGGCGTCAGATTAAGGAACTGCTGTCGTCATGGAACCGTGTATCTTAACTCTGAACACAGTAGACAACACTCGAATTCATTGTCGGCATGTGCAGCCCAACATACTGGGATGTCTCAGTGGCATCATTGCTGTTGTTTCTGCAGAGTCTACCTGCAGGTCTTACGGTTCTAGTCCCGGCCTTGACAATTTCGACACTGCAAAAATATCTATCCTCATAGGTCGGTTGCTTGTAAGTGATTACGTGCGTGTCAAATAAAGAGATCATTAGTCCCGGGAGTGTAGAACATATTTATTCCTCGGAAGGTTGGCAAGATCCGACGCCGACTTACCGTCGGCTTTCGGGATTTCCCCCAACCAGGTAAGCTACAAGCTCAAGACCGATCGTCCGACGTGTTTGGTAGTGTAGTGTAGTGTAGGGTAGTGAAGTGTTACGTATCTGTAAATAGGGAGTGAGAATAGGACAAGAAAGAAGAAGGATAGATCGCACACGATCCGTGGCCCATTTGTTAAGGTACTGCACCGGCATTTGCCCGGTGTTGATTGTAGAAACCACGAAAAACTACCGATCAGATAAGCCGGCAGTTAAATTTTTCCTCGAGACAGCGACTGAATTCGACGTAGCTGACAAGCTAGTGTCGAAAATCTTGCTACTGTCAGTACGATGTTGCCTAACCTAAGATCTCCTGGTAAGAGGCACTGCAGTGGCATCAGTTGATACATTGAGCTACCTCTACCGTTCTATCATCATTCTTGTCCCTCAATTTTCATGAAACACACGTCACTTACAAGAAGTATACAACCACAAACGTTGGGAGCTTATAGATTATTGTCGTTGAGTTGGTGGGCTGCTGGAAAAAATACCTGGAGAGGGAAACCAGAAAGCCGTCGGGTAGATCTCATGAACAACACCTCAGATTCCATTGTGGAAGGAACTGCCACAATCCCTAGGTATAACAAATAGTACCATAGTGCAGTTGAAGAAAAATGTTAATATTTTAAGAATGTCTTAGTGAATAGGACTGATTAAGATTATATTCAACAAGTATCAAACAGACAAACTGTATTCATAGAATTAGAGGTTTGATGTTTCTCGCGCACCTGAGGCACGAAATGTGGGTGTCCAGATGAACTAAGAGAATAAAGTGTCTAAAATGTTCTAAACTCTGAGATTTTATGGTCTAAGAATATAAGTAGGCCATTTAGAGCTTTAAAAACTAGATTTTAAGGATAAATTACGCACATTTTCCTAGTTATACATATTCGAGCACGCGAGAGAAGAAAATGATAGAATGGACGGTGGCGTTTTATAAGGTTTTACATTTCAAATATATTATTCGTAATTTTAATGTAATGGATGTTATTAAAATTAGTCAGTAAAATTAAATTTTTAATGACACTTGGTCTGCAAAAATTCACTATGAATTAGAAATGTAAAGGGGGTGTTTACAATGTGCAATATTGCCGAGTGTAAAACTACAATAGTGGGGAAGTAATAGTACAGGTTGTAGATAAGGGTGATGATGATCGTTATTATGCTTATTTATAGTGATTGTAAATGTTATTAATTACCTAGCTTTCCAAGTTCGGAAGAATTCGCTGAAATTCCCAGAAAAATAAACAAAATCAAACAGTTTATCTACATTGATAAACTTGACATTTCTGTCAATGTGTTCTTCAATGAACCCAATGAAACGTGAGACACAGTAGTGTGAGACAGACTAGAACGAAGGGGTTGGCGACAACTCTGCGAAGGGAGCGATCAACAGCAGCAGCAGGCTCGTGACGTCATATGAGGAAGCTTGTGCGGAGAGTAGTGGGAGCGACCGAATGAAAAATAAAAGAGCTCGTCTTTGTTTAAGGGAAGGGGGCGGCAGAGGTGCGGATAGGATATTGCGAGCTGGCGCATGAGACACTCTCTCTCTCTCTCTCTCTCTCTCTCTCTCTCTCTCTCTCTCTCTCTCTCTCTCTCTCTCTCTCTCTCTCTCTCTCTCTCTCTCCCTGTCTCTCTGCCCACAGCGCGTCCCAGCGGCGCGTTGCAGAGCTAATTAGAATCTGAAGAGGGCGCAACGCACGGTGGAATGAGAAAACAAAAGAGCAAGGTGCACCCAGCCCTGGAGCTAGTGCAGAACGCACGGCATTTCTCGGACTCGGAAGTTCTGTTTGTCTTGAAGCAAACGTTATTGGAGAGAGTTTTGAATATTTCGAGGTGTCTAAAGAAAAAAACACGTGTCCATAATCATATTTTTTATAGTTAACGATTTTTTTGGTAAACAAGTAAACAGGTTGAATCAGATGCTCCAAGCAAGTTGATAAATGTTCTCTTATAAAATAAGTTCATAGGTCTGGAAAATTATGACTAGAAGGGAAGAAAGAAGAAGAAAAACAAATGTCTGAAAATAAAATTATTTATCTTTGTATATTTTTAAAATTCTTCTTGTTCTTCTATGTATTTTTATCTACAACAGAAACTTCTAGTATCTTGTAACCTTTTTCATTTTTTTGCTGTTTTATGTCTGCAAATACCAACTTCTCCTTTTACAGATCACTGTGTAGTGCGTGTACACTACATTTAATTCCCTTTTCTTTGGTAGATAGCTCGAGATGTGATTATTAGATTATTTCGCTTGAGAGTGCATCAAGTCACGTTTGCACTGAGGAATAGTATAAGGGTAACTTCCGCGATACCGTTGTGTAGAATATTGAGAAAGCGTTTGACAATGTTGCTAGGGAACTGAAAAAAATGGATATTTGAAATGGGTGAAAATGGGTCTACGTGACATTTTATAAATTCTGAGAAAAATGTATTTATTTTAGGCTATATTTCAGTGGCATTGTATTTTCGTAGTTTTAATGAACAATTGATATGCTGTAGTTTTAATGATGAAAGACAACACCACGACATTACAATGATACAAACTTAAACAGATTTCTCGGAATTTATAATATGCCAGTTATACCGTTCTGGTTTTCACCCATTTATTTAGAGTCGCACTATCCTACCTTGTGGATCCCACAGGGCACTAAATTCATAATTTGAAATTCCTGGTACATGGAACGTTTTTTAAATCAAAATTAATTTATTTGTAAAAAATATAAGAAAATATACACATAATTACCATCATATATCACCATCTATGTCAAAAAATAAAGTATGAAGTACTTATTTTTCCTAGTTTAAAATTAGCCTTCAATGTTGATAATTTTTCGTTGACTTGCCTTTATGCATGCAATGTTTTGTAGCTTGGTTTGCTAGGGGGAAATTACTAGCAAAGGTCTTTCTGTGACGTGAACAGCCAGAAAAGTTGAAAGCAAAACCAACACTTTTCAAGACACAAAGGAAAATTTCTGTTCCATTTATCTGGATATTTGTTTCCAGACGCGTCAACAGCTATGATCAATAGTTTCAAGTGTAGAGCATATTACATTGCTAGAGGTCGTCGCAGTGGAATTCCCCCTAGAAAGTGAGATTCGGCGCTGACCTTCACGTGGCTAGCAGGCTTTGCCCCCTCCAGGTATCTCCCGCCAGCGGTGCACCACTCCAGGTCCACCACTCCAATTCAAATCGCCTGTTTCTCGCCAAAAAAATACCTCCTTTCTCTGCTAGTTAATTAATAAGGCATTAATTCAATTCAATTCAATTCAATTCCAGGTGAGACAAGCTCTAAGTTTCCGACTGGTCTCCCGAGACGAGTGCAAGTAAGTGGCGTATGTACGTAAGTGAGTGTAATGGGAAATGGAAAGACAAGAATGAGGATGGAAATATCGAAGAAGAAATGCTCCGTGCTCTACATTCACTCTGTGTGTGATTGTGTATGTGATGTTTTGGGTATGATGAGAGAGGAAAGGGTAATGATGAGAAAGGAAATATGAAGAAGACGAAGAAGAAGAAGAAAAAGAAGAAAAGCCAATAGTTTGTACTCTGTATATTGTCGCGATATGGCATTCCGGCGCTCGCGATACACTGACGCCAGTAAGCGACCCAGTTGTCACTTGCTAACGTCAGCTTTCCGAGGTTACAAAAAGACGATAGTTGCACACCTCGCCCCTCTTGATGTCTTACCGTCCGTGATGCCGGAGGTACCCATCTTATCTCGGGACGAAGACATCACTACCCGGGTAAGTACAATATATTATATTAACGATACTCTGTTTAATTTTTCCCTTGGACGAGTTGCTGTGGTCCTCCCTCTCAACTACAACTCGCGACAATAGTGTCAGGTGGGGTTTTTGCGACTCAACATGCAGTGTTAGAATATAATGACCTCGATGGGAGACTAAATAAGGAATTAGATTCAATTTGTATTAAGAAAGAGTATGACGCCAGTTCATTCGAAACTGAGCATCAAATGTTTGATAATAATGCCCCCGGTAGGAGATTATATAAGGAACCCTTCCTGTATTAACTGCTTATTCTGGACAATCATTTTTTCTCGCTTCTGAAACCCGAGCACTATGTTACCTAGTTCCTAAACTATTGTCGGTATCGTCTTCAATTCTAAACTGTCGATCCTCCCCGCACATCGTTTCAACCGAAACTCGCACATCCTCGCCGCACCCTCCCCCTCTCCCAAGTCTTCTTTTAAGAAAGAGTATGACGCCAGTTCATTGGAAACTGAGCATCACGTGTTAGATAATAAATCATTTAAATAGAGTTAGATAAATAATCATTTTTTCTCGCTTCTGAATCCCGAGCACTACGTTACCTAATTTCTAAACTATTGTTGGCATCGTCTTCATTTGTAAACAGTCGATCCTCCCCGCACACCGTTTCACCCGAAACTCCCGCCTCCTCGGCGCTCCCACCCCCTCCCTCTCCCCCATCCCTCTCCCCCTCCCCCAGATACTTCGCACCTCCGCCCCCTCGCGCCGCGCGCTGCAGCGGCCATCTGTTTTCTTTATAGACCTCCGGGACGGAGCGTCCTCTGCCAGCCGGGGGAGGCGGCGCTCGCGAGTGCTCTTTTCCTTCATATCCGCACATATTGCCCCCGCCCCCACCCGCCCGTTGGTCCTCACTCCGCCCCCGACGCTTTCTCTCTCTCAGTCCAAGCCTTCTCCATCGCCACTGTCCCGCTTCGCCTTCACCTCCCTTGCTTCCACTTTCGCCTCGACTACGCCTCCAACCCTCCCGCTGGTCCTCACCCCGCCCCCGACGCTTTCTCTCTCTCAGTCCAAGCCTTCTCCACCACCGTCCCGCCACCGTCCCGCTTCGCCTTCCCCTCCCTTGCCTCCGACCCTGTTTCCACTTTCGCCTCGACTACGCCTCCAACCCGCCCGTTGGTCTTCACCCCGCCCCCGACGCTTTCTGCCTCCGACATCAAGCCTCCTCCATCGCCACCGTCCCGCTTCGCCTTCCCCTCCCTTGCCTCCCACCCTGCTTCCACTTTCGCCTCGACTACGCCTCCAACCCGCCCGTTGGTCTTCACCCCGCCCCCGACGCTTTCTGCCTCCGACACCAAGCCTCCTCCATCGCCACCGTCCCGCTTCGCCTTCACTTCTCTTGATTCCACTTTCGCCTCGACTACGCCTCCAACCCTACCGTTAGTCCTCACCCCGCCTCCTGATCCGTCCATATCATCTCTCCCCGAGACCAAGCCTCATCCAACTCCACACCTCCACTCCCCCTCCTCACTTATTCCTTCTTTGCCTCCACCGTCCTCTCCATCGCTTTTGTTCCCATTGTCCTCCGTATTCTGCCGCCGACCCAGCCACTGATTCTGCGTCCGACCTTATCCCGCCTTACCCCTCCCACATTACCGGCCCCGCCCCACTCTCACTTCCAGCCCTGTCTCTGATTCCTCTTACCTCCTCCCCCGACAACCCCATGGCCTCCGCCTCACCCTCACCTCCACCTCCTTCCCCGTCCGCGACCCTGCCTTTACATTTGCTCCGTCGCCGTCTCAGCCTTCTCAACCTCTCTTAACTCCGGTCACATCTCCGTCTTCAGGTCCACCCACCCCTGCTCCCGATCCCGTCCCCACCGTCTTCTCTCTCAATGTCTCCTCTTCCGCATCCACCTTCACTCGCCCACAGCGGAGGCTCTCACGCCCGTCTCCCCCTCCACGGCGCCCCAGCGGGAGGGTGGGGCGGCTGGGAGCGTGCATGGGGAAGGGGCCGGAATAATATCCGAGCTGGCAATAGTAGGAGGGCAGATAAGGGGAGTGACAAGGGGGCTGGGTTGGAGCGGGTGGTGTGTGTTTGAAAAGCCCGAGGGCGGGAGGGGATGGCAGGTAAGTGGGTGGAGGTAGGATCGGGGGTCGTGGGTGGTGGGGTGGGTGGGTGAGTGGGTGGATTGGGCCGAAAGAGAAGAGGGGCGGGCGGGATGGGGCAGCAGGCTAGGGAATGGACGATCAGGGGGGTCGCATATGGCGGCCGTGGGGGTGAGTAGGTGGGCGGTGGCAGGTGGGGACGAATAGGTAATATAGGGTGGTCTGGGCTGATGGTTGGGCGGCAGGCTGGGAAGGGAAACAGAAAGAGCTGGAGGCGCCGTAGCTTGGGGTGTGAGCGGGGGTGGGCGTATGGGTGTAGGCGCGTGCGGGCTGACGGCGGAGTCCGTATTTCAGATGGCTTTCTCTTGTCCTCTTCGAGCTGCCTCGCTGTGGAACAAGGCACCAATGCGGGCAGCCTGCTCGTTACCTCTGTTGGTAGAGGCGCGGATTTTTTGGCTGGCGCTGGGTTGGGTAGGCGGTAATATCTTTCTTTTCCTGCTGCGCTACAGCCGAATTCCAGCTTTGGCATAATATACGTTTCCTTGTAGCAGAGTTTGAGTATTTCTAGATCACGGGGAAGGCATCGTAGGGTCAACCTATTGACCGGCTCTCTGGGTGGATGTATGTATAGGTTGAGTACGAAATGTAGCACACCGTTCGTGACTCATTTCAAACTCTATTTCTTATCGGACACATATAGTAAATACTTTTCTCTTTCCATAGATATTTCAATAAATGAAAATATTTCCATAGATATTTCTTTTCAGATGTAATCTCTCGGATTCAGCTAGGATTAAAAGAAACATGTATTTTCAACCACAAATGAAATATACGGGAGATTGTCAACAATAATCCAAAATGTAAATTTTTATGTGTAACCTCTGTTTTCTAGTTTATGAACATTTCAGATAATTGACAAACGTACGAAAAGTAATATGAAATATGTTATTATAAATTGCAAAAATTGATAAATGTAAAATTATATTAGAAACCATTGCACAATTCTAAAATGAAATAATGTCGCTAATTGCTCAGAAATTAAAAAAAACAATAATTTACATCTCCGCATGCATTATCCATTCTGGCTGTAACTCCAGCGCCGGCTGAGTTGCAAAATAGAGGGTTTTCTCTGTATAACATATATTGCCACATCCTTTCCCAACGACTCTTGCAACACCTCTCAAGATTAATATCTTGACAAGACTCTGCGAAACTTGGTCAATGGCTTTCCACAGAGAGGGACAGGAGTGAGCTCACTAGTGAACAATAATTGGTCATCTTCTCAGAAACATTAAATGTCTACTCTTAACAGTTGGGTTGACCGCTTCGCATCTACTAAAGATATTTCAACGCAGTTGGTTCTTCTAAGAAAGACTTAATGCGCGCATAAGCAAATAATTTATTAGGCGAAAAAAACTTGCAATAACGTAGTTGTATCTGAGACATAAAACCTGTCCCAATGCAAGAGAAAAAATTCCGAATCTGTACGCTTTTGAAGTAGAAGCTCGTTTAGAGTGAAACATGGTCAAAATGAAATCATGCATGCTCATTATGAATTTGTTGGTTATTTTCAACATTTGTTCAGGGGCTCCGTATACATTCCAAGTCTTGAACGGTTCTTATATTCTATCTCAGCCTGAGGACACCAATAACGTTCATGACATCAGTGCGCCCGCAGAACCAACTTTAAATCCCGAGGATACACACGAATTGGAAAACTCTAAGAACAATGATAACGTCTCAACGTATATTTTGTCTCCATCGACAAGTAATTCCACAAATTACAAGGAAAGTACATGTTATATTAATCTATTATTGGAAGAGAAAATATTCCTAAATAAACAATAAAATTAAAGATCATCTAAAGAACGAGAGTTGTTGACATCAGTGCCTAGACAGAAGAGATCTTGAAGTATCCTATAAGAAGAAAAGCAAGCAAATGAAGCCAATGCAACAGTACATATCTTTCACTCTAGGAATGTATATGGCATTTTAGTAAATGGTTAGTTCTTTTCGTAGTTGCAGTTTTTTCTGGGTACTCTCAGATTTTTCTTCAACTCATGCCTCTCAATGAATACGCGCCATTATTATATTTGAAACAACATGCATCTTGTAAATATGAAAGGATATAAAATGTATTTTAGCAGCAAATTGTTCGTTAGTTTTACTTAATTCGTCCTCCACCATTGCTTCCCTCGCAGCATTGCTTAAGCAAACATCTGACCCGAGAAGCGAAGATTGGCGAGACGGAAGTGTCTTACTAGTCTCGATTCGAAGGCTGGAGGGTTTGTCTCCATCGACAGATAATTCCACAAATTGCAACGAAAGTACATGTTATATTAATGTATTATTGGAAGAGAAAATATTGGACAATATCCACCGCGAGCGTTGATATTGTCCTCTGCGTTGCAGTATAATGAAGTTCCCGCAAATCATGTTTCACCTTTCAACCCTCTTCCTGGCTCTTTGGTTAAAACGAAGGGATTCACACGAGCGGCGAAGTCTCGCTGCGGTGGTGCAACGTTGGGAACCCCCGCCACGGGCAGCGCAAACGCGTATCAGCTCCACTGCCAGCAGAACACAGCCTTCACACGTCAATAGGAAAATGATTAAGGGAATACGTGACGAATGACAATGAAGTTGAACACGAGGCAATCTATAGACAATGACCATAACATCAAGACTATATGTAAATATGTACACATGATTTGTAAATAAGTAAGTTAGGTTAGAGAGAAATGATAAGTAGAGGAATATGTGTAAAAATAAAGTAAAATAGTAGAAATTTTAAAAGAAAATTGTCAATAAAAATATACGCCGCTCGGATCCGCCTCTGAACCTATTTGTGTACATGGTGATTGCCTTACGGCCGCCAGTGCCCCCAGCGGTGTGAATCATGAATCCTGTCTTTCTCACTTCAGTGGAAGGTTTGATTGATTGATTGATTATTAGTGATTCCGGGAGCATCAACTCCTAAGTCATTAGTTCCGTAAGTGTAGTCATTAGTTCAGTGGCCGGTTTAATTGATTGATTATTAGTGATTCCGGGAGCATCAACGGCTAAGACATTAATTCCGTAAGTGAAGTTTATGCTTTTTGCTCGGTAGGTGGCGGGGATCTTGCCTCGTTGGATGGAAAGAACCGGCACTAGCCTATCGTTGGCTAGTGAGGTTTTCCCCAACTAGATATCTCCAGCGGCGCACTTCCCCAGCAGGGACGCGCTCTAAGCTACGGACTAGTCTCCAGGCATATGTGGTAGTCTACTGCATCTAAGTCTAAGCTGGTGTACTTCTCAAGCAAAGTGAGCACCGAAAGATGCAAAAATATGAGATATGAAACACAAATTTTAATTCATTATTTAAGCAAACATAAATTTGCACTTGTGAAATCCGACACTTTGATTTTAGCGTAATCTTACACTTACTAACACGAGAAGTATTTGATCTTTTCCTTGTGGCTAATGAGGAGGCACTATCTCACATGCTTTCCGAGAAGAACGATGATTCATATTTTCCAGTATCACGAATGTTTGTTGAGTCATATTAATTTTCCACAATCGGCCTTATACCCACTGTGCTTATTCACTAAAACTCCCATTTCCAATAGTGTGGACACAGAGCAAATACATTGCAACTGCCTACGCAGAATAGAAAAAATATTGTAACGTTCCAGGGAAAAAGGACGATTTTTCGACATAACAACCCTTATCGCCAGTCCCAGGTAACGAATATATGCATAAATCTTGTTTCTATTCGTAGAAAATTTCTTCCTGTAACACCATCTCTTCCTCTAGTTACACATTGATGCCTGAACGTTCGTCCGTCCATCCGTCTGTATATCGGTGAACAACGCTAGCTGTTAAAGCGTAGCGGCATTTTCACCAGAATTGGTGTTCTCCAATCGATCTGACTGATGTTGCAGCTCCTGATATTTGAAACGAAGATATTGATTTTTGGGGGGTACTTTACGTAACGCTTCAACATTTACAAAAGTTTCTAAAAAATGACCCAATTTTGTTTCCTTTGATTGGGCAAGAGATGCGAAGTAAAATATAGGTTGCATTTTCGTTGCACTTCCTGCATTTTTGAAAATTGTGAAAGTGCAAATGTTTTCGGCTTCATCCTACAACTACAACAATAAGGATTGTAAGGTTTTTTGTTAGTAAAATATCGTCATAAAAACCCCTTTAAATTAGGTTATGGTCAATTTTGCGAAAAACTCAGTTCTTTTTGTGAATTTTTCTGTGAAACACAAGCAATTTTTAAATTTTAAGTCATTATTTTCTAGAAAAAAGGCTTCAACCTTTTACTGAAGATTTTTCTTGGTATGTAGCACAGATCTGTAGAGAAAGTGGCGCTAGTTCCATTTTGGGCAGACTGTATTTTTGAAAATCGTAAAAAACACTCTCAATAGTGATTCGAATACATTGCATTTCGTTTAATGTTTTATCAGAGCGCAAAACGGCCACATGGCGATTTCATAATATTCAAATGCTTCTCATTGTTGTCGGATCGTGATGTTCGTATGATGTTGCGATGCCGGGTCGTGATGTTCTATAAAAGTAAATTTAAGGAAAGTAATAGTTTTAACTTCAAACTTCAAAGAAACTTCATAGCACTAACAAATACATTTTTTTCTCTGTGAAGTTTTGATCGCAGTTTTTGGTATTCAGGAATTGGGAGCTTATTTCCTTATAATTCAGGCAAGCTTGTGTGAAATTATTCTTGCTTTCCTGTATAATGTGCTGCAAATACTGTAAGAGCTAATTTATTCATGTTTGTTTTATTTGCAAAACTAAGAAATAACTACTATTCTTATCTATAGAAATAATCGTAGATATGCACCACAAGCGTTTCGTTTAAATTGGTTGAGTTGGACTTTAAGTTGGTTAAAGTTGGTTACATTGCTTGAATTGGGCCGATAGTTTCCTCATGCAAGTACCTAGGAATCCATTTCGATAGTAAATTAAGCTGGAAAAGTCACGTAGATTTTGTTGTAGGGAAAGCCTGGAGATCTCTCCACTTTGTAATGCGCACCTTAAAAAAGAGTACGGCAAACGCGAAGGAAATTGCTTATTTAACGCTTGTTCGTCCGAATATGGAACAATTGGTTGGAATACGCACAAAATTATGCAGTGTAAAAATTTAGAATGAATTCAGCGTAGGGCAGCAAAATTTACTTTCAGGGACAAGAAATTGGCAAGATGGGATTCTTTCCAAAATAGGCGATCAGTAGCAAGACTGTGCGCTTTGTGTAATGATTATAGTGGTCATCTAGCTTGGAAAGAAATTAATCGGCGGCTACGTATTCCTATATACATCAGTAGGGGGGATCACAGGCACAAAATAAATTTAAGACCGCAGAGAACAGATGTGGGGAAATTTTCTATTACAAATCCAACGATAAAAGAATGGAATACAGTGCCTGCAAAAATCTTTGAACCATTTCCTCGTAGCGTAGAAAATTAATTTAGAGTATTACTAAATAAATGAGGGAATTAGCTGACCATAGTACGTTATAGAGCGATGCGTCAGTAATATATTATGAAGTGAGGTGTCGTGCAGTGTAGAACAGAGAAATAATGTAGGAAGTGATTAAAGGGCAATAGTGAAATGTGGTGAAGTGAAGTGAAATGTATTGAAGTGCAGGTGAACAAAAATTCAGTGCGGAGTTTGATTATGATGTTTCTTTTCTTAAGGTAAATTTAAATGTTTTATGAATTAGTTTTATATCATTATTATATTTATTATTAATGTTATTATTATTATTATTAATATAACTTGCATCTTAGCTATATTACCATATTTATGTAATTAGCTGCCACCGGGTTATGCCCATTTGCAGTTCAAATAAATTTATCTTTAAGTTGTAGAAGAAGTGTTAATAGAGCAGAAATTGCAATATTTCAATATTATGTAAATGTTTCCAGTAATGCGAGAAATTACGTGCTGTTGTAGCACCTCTAGTTATTATTTTTATTTAGACTGATGCATTGATATGTACATCCCATTTATTGCTTGAAAGCAATTACGTGTTGATACCTTTTCGTACAGTTGAATATTTTATGAAGAACCACAGTTCTTATTTAAATATTAATTTATTTTTATTTCATAACGTACAACGCTTTGTTGTTACAAAATTCGTGTCAAGCTACTTTTTTATTTATTTTCGTGACATATTAAGGATCAACGCAATCCATCGTTAAACTGTTTTGTTTATCTTTGAGTGTGCAGGCTGTTTACGACATTCATTTCCTAAGAAACAATTATGAATACCGTAAATCCATGGTCAAGGCTTTCGAAGAATAGTTTCTTCAGTTGTAAACTCTAAACAAAATCATTTTCTTATTTCCTTTACGGCAGTATAAAACCTGAGAATGGAAGACCCTCGAGTAGTGCAAATCGTCAAGTACCTGAAGTAATATCTCTTCAATAGATAATCGTCTCCGAAATGAGGGCATGTATCATCCTTCTTAGTTGTATGATGTCATTCAACTGGTGTGGGGGATCTCCTCTTAAGATTCAAATTTTTAGCGGACCTTTATTCCCATTCTCGACAGAGATGTCAAACCAACTTCTTCTTCTTCTTTGGTCCTATCTTCCATATACGGAAGTTAGGTGACCCAAAACGGGTTTTCTTGGGATAAATTATTCAGGGTAGTTTTCCGTTGCCTTTCCTGATATGATGATGATGATGATAGGGGGTGAAAGGACGAACACAATACAACCATGCCCGAGGCGGGACTCGAACCCGCGATCTTTCGGTACGAGATCGCTACGGCACTACTGCCTTAGCGATCTCGGCCACCGGATCGGTTGTCAAAGCACCTAGGCCAGTAGAAGTAGGAACATCTCATCAGATAATTTATCAACGCCCACGCACACAGCGACCTCCAAGGGAACTGCATGTGCTGCGACTAATCAGAAAAAAAATGGAACATAAAATACTGCACGTTACCAATCAAAGATACTTCCTTGACAATCAAAGGTACAGGGAAATATTTCGAGTTTAATCCGCTAAAGAATTCTTGAAATGTTTGAAATTAAATTCTCAATTCAGACAGTGGTTTATTTTTGTTACGATTATTACTTGTAATTCTAAAAGAAGTATGAGAATATAAATAAACTGCCTTGCACTTTCGTACAACGCCTCACAACAGGGTCATAGTAAGATGGACTAATGCGCAATTTCTTGGCTTCACTGCTACCCAACGCCATCTTCAATTTCTAGAGGGTGTTGTGATACCTCAGTATCCAGCATAGGCATTACCAATCTACGTAGTATATATCTGTTTTTATTCCAATAAGGTCAAATCTCCATGAGCTGTTTGGCAAACAAGCATTTTCGAAAACTATCACTTCTAAGAAGAAGTAACCTAATAAAAATAAATAGTGAACTATTCCGGCTTACACTGTTTAAGTAATCAGCACATATGTGATGTTTTCAGTTTTAACGAATCTGAAAGAATATTTTAATTTAAATGGTAAGTTTAACTCATTTTCAAAACAAATGGAGATACAGTCTTTTCGAAATAAGCGATCCAGTTAATATTTAACTTAACGGGCATTTTTGAAAGACATGTCATTCAATAATACTCGATAAAGTTGCATGTATTAGTGAATGAATATTAATTTTGAAAATTTGCTGACATCAGCATTACTCGGGTTAAATCAACCAAATTAAGGCCATCAAATCAATTTTTCTTGATTTGAATAAGTATAGTTAATGCTATTACTTAATGGCCAAGTTTTTAATGAAACCTAATCCCGCATCCCAATCCTAGAAATAAATTTTCAAAATAGATTGATTGCATGTGGACAGACTACCAATCCACGCAGTAAACGTAGGCATTAAAACACAAGTCGAGGAACAAAATAGAAACAGATACCGAAGATTGTTACAAGAATTTTTCTTTAGTACAGAGTTGAAAAAATGTTAGTGCCGCTCATTCCTCGACGTAAATATAATTACAATATTACAGTTTAAAAGATATAATAAGCGAAAAGTTTCACTAGCGTGTCTAAACAGAAGCACAAATGTATAAATGTGTGTTAATAAATAAAATACTTTAACAAAAGTTTTAGTAAATAAATGTTATACATGTTAATCATATGTATTTGAA
Source organism: Gryllus longicercus (assembly GCA_038098605.1). Lineage (NCBI taxonomy): Eukaryota > Metazoa > Arthropoda > Insecta > Orthoptera > Gryllidae > Gryllus > Gryllus longicercus. Next base: position 1,025,569 of record JAZDUA010000385.1, on the reverse strand, counting down.
GTAAAAACGTTTCAGTATATTCTTTACTCATGCCTGATGTTTGCCTTAAATAACTCAATTGTGATGATTTGTAATTAACTAATAAACAATCCATATTGTAATGTAATTGTTTAATAAACATAAATATAATAGCATGTTTTATAAATACGTGACTTTGAGATACGATTATTGACTACAAATAGTTAAATAACTACAACAGGATATATAAAAATATAATAAAATATGTGTTTTCATTGTAATTTGAAGTCATTTGATATAAACTTACAGCTCAAAAACTGAACCTTTTCGGTTTTTTTGTTTTATATTCGAGTATATACGCAGAATGTTTGCATTTTTATATTTTCGTGTTTCTTACATGTTGGACTCAGAAGCTATATATTTAAATACATTTAGAAAGTAATAATAATAATAATAATAATAATAATAATAATAGTAATAAAATTATCCTATTCTCTCCTTAATTGATATTCAAGGCCAACAACCTTGTCTTAACCAAGGAATGCGGCCGAAGGCTGACCCCCATAATTCCACACGTAGGAAGGATAGAATACAACTGGACCTCGGAGAGAGAAATGTGTTGTGTGGTCAGTAGTTTTCCATACGCCAATAATAATTAATAAGTACATTTAAATTCAATTTATACATTTGACGTAGAGGTATCACGTTGTTACATTATTCAACAATCACCGTAAATTACCACTCCGAGGATTAAAATACAATATATTTATGTACTTTCTAGGAATCCTGACGTTTAGCACTGCATTCTGAAAGTTGATCCGGCAATTCAACCGGTTTTGAGAATAAAATGTGTCATTGTAACTAACTGACAATGAACTTCTCCTACAATAAATCTTCTTAAAAATGACGGTTTGGAGAAAAGAAACCATGCATGAAACATGTAAACACAGACACAACCTTATCCGATCACAACAGATGGTGTAAGTAGATGTCAGGTAATAGAACCTGTTTTTCCTCCCTATCTCTTCTAGTGCTTCGAGAAACTTCTTAGCTGGATGCTCCATATTGTCGTGAGCTCCATATTGTGTAAGATGCATTTCGACGTTTTCTCCTCCTGGTTTGCATGGCTAAACTACAATATTTCTCAAATATACCGTCTTTCCTTTCTCACAGTTGTAATCTGCTATATATTTCTGAAAATACATCACTTGATTTGCAAAAAACTAGCGATATATGAAGGTAATAGAATCAGAATCATGATATAACCCACTTAAAATATATGATTACCAATTTCTACCAATATTTATTTAAAATTTTTGAGAGCTTATTGTAGCGATACAGATTTCGTCATACGTTTTGAAACGAAATTCAGCGGACTAAAAATTTAAACAAACTGACTCGGCCACCCTGAGTTCTACTGGGAACAGATTGCGACACAGCGTTACGCGCGCAACCCCGCTTATCGGACAGCCGTCTCCGCCCCCGGCACATTAAGAAAGTCGTTACAAGGGTCAGTCGTCGACAGATTCACTGCGAGACGCACGTGTTCGCATGGCCAGCTGCGCGAACCTTCTAGATCGCTCTTGAAATCGACATCCCGGGAATCCCAGAGCGATAAATTCTTTCACGGACAACGCATGTCTTGTGCAAGCATGTTCTAGAAGGAATAGGAAAATTCTGGACGCTCACAGTGATACAAAGAGTCGAAACTTCATTCACTACTCCTGTCACGATTGGTTGAAATAACGTAATGCGACATTTCTTTTGGCCAATAGCGACGCACCTATCATAAGGAGCTAGAACATACGAGAAAATTGGGTGGGGGCAAAAGTTAACCTAATGCAATTTCGACTGACAGAATATCAGAAGGGAGAGAGCAGCCAGAAGGGCCAGAGCATCAGACGGGGCCAGGTCATTTAGACGGGGAGCAGTCAGGAGAGAATCTTCTCTGGGGTGCGTAACTATTCGTCGGAGAGAGACCAGTGTGCCTCTGGGAAACTTATAATTATTCGTCGGAAGGAGCCTGAGTTCTAGGCTGAGGATAGTTAGGAGAAAAACTTATCTGGGGTGGGAATTATTCGGGCGAATGTGCCTATGTGGGATTTTATTATTTTGCTGCGAGTTTTGAGCATTGTGCCGGCTGCAGTAGACAGAGAAAATTCTCTGGGGTGGGAATTCGTCGTGAAAGAGAGGCGAATGTTTCTCCGAAGGATTGCTAAACTGTCCGAAGTTGTGATCGACAATTATCATAATGAGAACCAGAGGTACGCATAGTTAATTACTACGTTCCTGAGATTGACATCGCCCGGCCGCTCCAAGTCTACCAGTCTACCAGTCCCGCTTCGAGTTACTACCAGATCAACCAGACTACCAGACGCCGTTTCAACGCAGCCACGCGTCGCCTCCCTTGTGGTGACGCCACGACCCGACCGCCAGCTGGTGGCCCGGGGGGCCATTGACCTCCGCCGAATTCTTCTGAAGGACGGCAGCCGTTTCCTCGGCCGCGCCGCGCCCGTCCCCGGGCGCGCAGAGACCCGTCTTTCCAGGCAGTATTATTCAATGGGCATCCGTCCCGTGTAAATTTTTTTTGTAATGCGACGCCGCGCTATGGCGCAGAGATTTGTAACTTTTGTATTTTACCATTGTGACGTTAATCATAATTCTTCCTAATTTTTTAAGCTTTATTCTAAATACTAACTTTTTCATCTTCTTTTTCTATCCACCTAATTTTCAGATTTCTTATTCTATTTACAAGTGTAACTTCCCTGGGGCATTTTAAATTATTTTGCCCAGGAATAAAAGTGATTTTTACCAGTGATCCAAGTGTTTCTTTCATGTTACCAGTATCTGTTTAACAATGCCTTCCATCACCGACTGAGCTAAACAACCGCGCCGCTGACTGGGCGTTCTCTAACGAGACGACCGGTAGTGTTACATTATTGAATTAGGAAAAATGAATGCCCAGTGTCTTTAGGTGATGCGGTATCTTTGAGCACTACTGTACTGGCGCGGCCACCATGACGGTACCCTTGATTTCCTCACTCTGAAATCACGGACACGTAGTTTCGTTCAGTACATTATATTAAGCACAAGCACAGTCCGTGAGTCACCATATGATAGACGTTTATTAGCTAGTGGAAGAACCATGGCCACACCTAGGTAGTGCTTCATTGCGTACCGTAATACTGGAGACTGTCCCGTAAGACTCTAAGATAACTGTTTCATTAGACGGAACACAACCCATTGTCCCCAGTCCCACACGATTACTGGCGAGAGGCCAACCACTGGAAAATGGTAGGCTGGTGAGTAACGTGTGATTAACTTTCCCAGTCTCCAATGTTACATAGGCCGACACGGGTTGATGTGATATGCTGGAGAGAGAATGCTTGGTGAGTAGTAAATCCCACAATGTCACAACACATCGCAGGTGAGATTTAAACTCGCTATCCTCCGGACCGACCACAATCACGCCTTAGAGATGTCAAACTTCCGGGTTTGCCAGCTGAAATAATATTCTCGATTGTCTAGTTTTTCACCATCACCATTAATCAAATCAATTTTTCGGTTTCCAATACGAAGGAAGTATGTTTCAAGGTTGTAGAATACTCTTAGGTCTTTTGGGGGGATCTCGTAGGATAATCGACCTCCCTGGAGAATAAATACCGACCGTATCGTATTCTGTCGTACGGTATCCAGCAGTATACTATATCGTTGCAAAATGCATTGCGTTATTTATCTTACCGTATGTTATCAAAAGACTTCAAAATGAATCATTGCATACCGCATCTTATGAGATCGTGTGGTATCCTACACAAAACATATCGTAATAGTACATTCTGCAACTATCGTATAATGATAGCTCATGTTTACGAGTCGATGTTTACGACACCAGCAGTGTAGAAGCAAGTATCGTAATTTCGACGAATGAATAATAACGATTCTACGTGAATATAAGACTACTTTCTTCGACTATGACCTTAAAATATTCAGAATAGTGTTTTAACAGATTCTATTACTTTCTCGCTACGGTATAGAGAGAAAGTTACGTAATTGAATTAAATTGAATTTGCCTTATTTTCGTGGCGAGACTCGGGCCATCGGGCCCGCTCTTCAGTCTGACCACGCAAATTTCGCTACGCTCCTTTCATCAACTAGCAGAGAAAGGAGATATTTCTTGGGCGAGAAACAGGCGATTTGAATTTAGCTCAGAGGCGTCATTTAGGCTTGAGGATCTTTTACATGCAAGTAAATCTACTAACATGGGACAGCCGGCTTTACTTGCCCTCCGAAGGAAGGCGCACGAAGGATTTTTTCGCCCTTAAAAATCGACGGCTTCGATCGGGTTTGAACCCGCGAACTTGGGTACAACAGTCCGGTACGCTAACCGTTAGACAATCGCCGCCGCCGCATGTAATTATGCGCAAAAAACGGCGAATTTTCCAGGGCTCTCTTAAGACACTTTTTAAGAGTGTTGTGCCAATAGGCAGTACAACTGATTTTGTTCTCGAACAATGCCAAAATGGAGTGCATGTACACGTTAAACTGCCAAGCAAAAACGTGGGATTCAAAACGCTATGCACTGAGTTCGCACGTCGCTGCGACATAAATGGTTATTTGCTGCGTCAGCAGCATATCCTTAGAAAGCTATGTGGAATTTAGCCACTGCCTGAAGGAATATTCTAGCGACCGGCTACTCTCATAGTTTTCCGCGATTTCTACGATCAATACTGGGCGCATACCTCAGCAGAACCATAAGCAACAGTCCATGTACACTTTTGTTTTTCATATTCACCACCTCTATACACACGCCTGCATATACTATACATCCACACAGTGCGTGAAAGCATCCAGCAGTTTAGAACGTGTCCAGGCTGAGGTACCTGCAGGAGAAAGCCTTCCACAAGCCGTGCAGGTCGGCGATGGATCTCACGTACTTGCTGGGAAGGAACAATGTCACCTTCGGAGATACAATAAAAACTACACTTACGGGACTAATGATCGTATCCGCTGACACGATCTGAGTCAGAAATAATCAAAGAATGCAAATTTAGCTTTCCTGCAACCCCAAGCCCCGTATTCCACATCCTCGCGCACCGTTTTCTGTCAACCTCACCATCCCACATCTTCACAACCCCCTCTTCAGAATCCGCACTAACACCAACCCATTTTCTCAGCATCCACGCAACCTCGTGCCCCGTATCCCAGCCATATGCGCTTCCCCACACGTCGCCTCCCCTGCGATTCCAAGCACCTCACGTCAGCGTCGGGCGCCGCTGTCCGGGTGCGCGCTCGCTCTCGCAATAAAATATGTGCAGGCAGGCCGGCCGGGCGGCCGGGCGGCCCGCCGCCTTTCTTCAATTTACTCCTAAGCCTGCTGTAATTCGCACGCGTCGGAATTATTTATGGCGGCCGAGCGCCGAGGGAAATGAAAGCGACGCAACAATAACGCACGCGTCCACGCGGCGCCTCGGCCGACAGCACGGGGAGGAGGCGACGCAACGGCACGCTCCCGGCAACTTCGCGATCGGGAGACCGGCCGAGGCAACAGGCTCGTTGTAACAACCGTTGCCACTGCAGCACTCCTGACCCACAGGCTCCGCGGCGGTGGCGCATTGGACTCTATTAACTCGGCAACTTAGAAAAAAAGAAACCTGGACTGCGCATGCGCGAAAAGTGGCGGAGGGGAAGGTTCCAGTCAACTTCTCTGCCTTGAGAAGCCACCACCGCCGCCTCGGCCTGGGGGAGCGGGGTAAAAGACAGCCTGACTTTGATAGACATCCCAAACTCCAGTGTTGAAGTGTGAGAAGGAATTTGCAAGAGCGAATCAGTTATCGTTGCAGGTGTTCTATTAGTTAAACTGCGCGGAGTGAGGATGGTCTAGAGGAGTGGGGGATGGCTTCTACACTCCTCTTGAGGTAAGCGACGCCTTGATGGGATAGAATAACCATTCGAATAGCTGTCATTATCGAAGAAAATGAGTTTCAATTGTGAAAGAAAAGATATCTGATATTTTCTTCAAGAACATACTCGTGTTTCAATTTATGGACAAATAACTACTGCAAAAACTGTTAATGTTAGTGGAGATATCCATACATAATATTCAAGAAACCTGCGTCTGTCTCTTGTGTCCGTCTCTTGTCTCTTTTCGTCCACCAATCGAAACAGCTGACATGTCATTCGACGCCTGGTGGGGAATTCCTCCTGGTAGAGAACTGATGGTTGGTTTTCGGATCTATCCAGAATATTGTAATATTTTTCTTAAAAAATCTTTTTTAAGCGCTGCGATCTAGCGGTGCACACAAAACGCATGCCCCATTGCCATCGCCTCGTTCGACGTCATACCAGCTTTGATATCAGGCAAATATGACGCCAATGAGGCAGCCCACGTAAAACAGGCCATGAATAACACAGGTCACTAGATATATTATATCCTGAACGCCACTGTTTATTGTATTCGGTCCAGCTCTTGGATCACTCGTAAGTAAAAGGTTTATCTTCAGCTGTGTCAACCCATAGAATAATTATCATTTTATAGCGTAATTTTGTTATGTGTAGCATATAGGATAGTTCTAATGCAATAATCCTCATTTACAGGATAATTTCAACTACAAAGTTATGAGCTAATATACATTTATAAAAATGGAATATTATGGAGTTGAATAGAATATTGCAAATACACAAATCTTCTTTAATAACCGCCTGATAAAATAATGAACTTTTGAGAAACACTTTTGTAGAAGCGTTCAGATTAGGTTTTCCAAAACTGCATTCTGAGGTGGGTAGTGACCATAAGAACGAAGACCGAAAGACCGAAAGAACATCTGAAAGAAGAGTTAAGATCCAACACTAATTTTTATATTATACAATTTTCATTCTTAAAATATTATTTTACATGTACTAAACTCAAGGTAGAAAGAATTAGACAACTATGTGTTTAGGTAGTCGTTTGTAGGTGACATTTTTAATATATGAAAATATTTTAAAAGCAGTTTAAAGTGTCGACAACCCATATTTAGCTGAATAACGAGTTAATAAAACATTGACATTCATTTACTCGAAACGACTGCAATTTTATTTGGTATCTTGTCAATCCAAGTGGTCGAAATTATTTGGTCGAATTCAGCGTTTTGTGAAGATTTGCAGCGGCCTGCTGCTCTCATTGGTACTTTTCTGTGATTTCTCCCATCGAGACCAGGGAATACCCGCGCAGTGCCCTAACAAACGAAAAAAGGATCGCGAACTTTTTCCTTCCTCAACCTTGTTGCCTTCTCTTGCCTTACATTTATACATTTAAACGGACAAATGTTTAGCTGTCATTCGCTTTTTCGATGTAAATGACCCACAAAACATGGATTCTGGATACACTATGTGGTAGAGATTTTTTTCTAAATTTAACAACTGGGTTTATCCTCTTTTCGCTACCAAGGCCCTGCCTTAATAAACTCATGAAAAATATTAACATATTACAATGGTTTTTGTAACATATTATTTGCCGTTTGTGAGCCAAATGCATCTACTGTTGCTAGTCGAATTCAAGCGCTGCAAGAGCGTTCAATAGAGCCGGATTGCGCATATGTAAGACTTGGCATGTGAGTCAAACTGTCGTGGACGCCTGCAGCAGTACCACTTCCCTGTTACTAGAATATACTCCTTTATCAACCTTTTTCCCTCTATCTTCAATTTGTGCAGCGTCACCCCCCTCTTGTGCAGATCTCACGTCAACAGCAATCATGGATGGTGGTCATCGAACACACGCCTTGTGAGGGTCACCTGGGTGAAGTGGAGGGGGGCGGGGCGGTCACCGAGAGACTAATGACGAGCAGGGTGACAGGGGAGAAGCGGGCAGTGGCAGGGGGCAGTGGTAAGGGTGTGGGCTTGGAGCATTGATTTCCTCCGGGAGACATCATCGCTCCCATACTCCCGCCAAAAGGCCGTCCATCCCGCAGTCCTCCCAGGTGATAGCCTGGGTGCCAGCTACATGCAACCCGAACACCCGCACTCTCAACCGATCTCTACCTGACCGTCCAAACATCAGAACGCCTAACCCGCTCTTTGAAGGCGCCGCTCATTCGCTCCTCCAATTCACTGTCGCTATTCGACTCCAAATCTACCATCGAATCGCTCACTCAATCGCCCACCCAATGCCCACCCCATCGCCCACCCCATCGCCCACCCCCATCGCCCACTCCATCGCCCATCCGATCGCTCACCTCATCGCCCACCCTATCGCCCACCCTATCGCCCACCCCATCGCCCACCCATTGCCCATCTGATCGCTCACCTCATCGCCCACACTATCGCCCACCATCACCTACTCATTGCCCACCGCATCGCCCATCTCATCGCCCATCCCATCGCCTACCCCAACGCCCACCCCATTGCCCACTCCATCGCCCGTCCCATTGCTCACCATATCGTCCACCCTGTAGCCCACCCCATCGTCTACTCATTTCCCACCACATCGCCCACCTCATCCTCCACCCCAATGCCCATCCCACCGCCCATCCCATCGCCCAACAGTCGCCTGCTCCGTCGACCGTCCCTCATCTACCCCTTCGCTCCCACATCGCACGCCCCTTCGCCCGTACACACGACTGCACAATATGAACCCGCTCAATCGTCCTCTCATCGCTAACCCCATCGCAAGCCCACTCCATCGCTCGTCCCATCGCCAATCCAGCTACCCGCCATATACGCGGCCTAATGGCCTGCCCCTAATGGTCCGCCCAATTATTCTTCAATCGCTCTTGTAGGCGTCCGCCACTTCGCCTGAACTATATCACGGAATTTCAGCTAATTGCATGAACTCTAAGGATGAAATATTTTATGGGTGAAGATCAAATATGAAAGGGGACATTTCAATACTTTAAGAACATGCGTGGGGTTTAGTTATCGACGTCGATTTTAAAGTAGTTTATTTATTAAATTTGTTTATGGAATTATAGTGTTAAATAAAGAACCTTAAAAGTAATGGCAATGGATTGGGATATTTGAATTTTTTGTTACTTACAGTAGCTGAAAATAAGGGTAAGGAAAGGAAAGGTAAGGAAATATTACTTATTTAATTTTATTTGTATTACAAATTAATTTGTTCAAAGCAAAGATATATTTTTCATTTGTATTCCAGCGGGGCACCTAAGCAAATCCATGTGTGCGATTAAATCACAAAACTTGTTTGAGATCGACAATTCCTTTCTTACTTCTAATTATATTTATTTTATATAAAAATAAAACTATTTTTTGCTTTCTCTGCTGGCCCCATCCTAACTCAGTAGTTATAACTATTTAATAATTGATCATTGCTTCCTTGAAGTTACGGAGTAGAAACCGGTCAATGGTCAAAGAAAATGTATAGTTCGTTAGTCGGAACTCTTGTCCCAAGGGGATTTCAAGTTCTGAAATTTACGTAGGATTTTCCCTAACAATTAACTATTTGAACAAAAACACATTAATCGTTACAAAATATTATAATTTGCCTTTACAATTACAAATGCCATCCGTTATCACAGTTCTCCTGTTGATGCTACGAATAAAACAAATAATGATTATCAAAATACTATATAATAATTGTTTTAATTACATATTTAAAACACATTCAAGCAAGTTTATCATTGATATCTGTTCCTTTACTTATGCCATGCTACTTCTTATTCTCTCTTACATTAATAATTCTTAAATTTAAATTGAACATAACTTTGTTTTCCTACATTAACTATTTAATTCCTATGCACTTTCTTTTGGTTGACCACTGCACAGCTGATTGGCGTTAAAGTAAAGTATAATCAACGTAATGATTCTGATCTAAATATGTAACGACCCAGAGTTAATAAAGAAGCATAGAGGAAAGTTGTTCTCTTTCATTTCATCACGACCGTCCCTCGCAGCTAAGCGATCCGGCAGCCGGGTAAGAAGAGAAGGTGAAGAGAGAGAAAGAGAGTAGCCTGTACGTAAAGGCTAAAAAAGTTCCAGTTGATGCAGAAGGTCGAACTGTGACTCGGCGTGACAGCCCGCGAAAGAGCCAGGGCCTACCAGCAGCGTCCCTGCCTTGCGGCCATCGGTTTAAGGGGCACGTGCGGTTATGAAGTCATTCCTACGCCGTAGTCTGTTTTTTTTTTTTTTCAACGGAGAAGTTAGTTTTCTTATCGTCACACAGCAACATGAACTGAGACCTGGCAAGGAAAACGCACACTATAATCTTACCACCGACCGGGAATCGAACCGGGGGTCACGTCATGGAAAGCAAGCACGCTGATCAATAAACTAAAGCGAAAGCTATCTGAGATATAGAGTAAGGTCTTATCCGGTTAGTAGGTGGTATCGTATGTGTAGAAATTTTATGCTGCTACAGTGGAATTCGCAACTACATGTTTTTCTTCTTATAAGGTTTAGAATATTTCCACCAGCAATATCAGTTCTTTTTATCACAAAACACCTGCTATTTATCTTCACCGTAACGTAATTCTTCCTAGCCACATCATGTTGGATAATGTTCACTTTAGCTGGCTGAAGATAGAAGAATAGGTTTGGAAGTTGTTTATATTCAAAATTTATCCATCTATTTCTAATATTGTAATCATTAAACGGAATATTATTCGAATATTATTTCACGAATTAACCCGATACGGACATTGGATTGATTAGATACCCTGTGTGATAAATGATACTTTTCAAACTTCATTTTTTAAAATCTCATTTTAACGATCAACGTATGAACGACGAGGTGCAGATCAATAATTATCAAATGTTTTATAAAAATAATCACATAAAGTAACATTATTACATAAAATTAAATTCTGAACGAAAACTTTTCCAATTATCAGGATACATCCACAAAGATTTGGACAGATGGCAACTGTGTCTTATGTACAAACGTGTCTGCAAGCGGTACCACACTGACACATCCAACATGCCGTGTAGCAGTCATCATTCAACGGAAATGCATTACTCGCAAACATTCGCAATTTTCGTTAGCGCGCATTTGCAATAATGCATATTGGAATGCAGATTTAATTCGTGTCCATTACGATTATCACTGATGGCCCTACGAACGAAAACGAATCGAAGTATTTAAACGACTCTCATACTCGCGTCCACTATCCAATTACATGATGGCTCTGTGTGATATTGTAGTAGCTGCGTTTGGGTTGAAGATGATAATTGAATTGTGGTGCGTGCCTCGTGGTGGTGTATTTCCCATTTGAAGTTCATCTGCGCCATTATGAGCACTGTTTTCATTAGTGTTACGTTGTTAAGTTCGTTAAAGACGTCCCTGTCGCAGGGAAGTCCGTTTGCGAAACGCGAAGTCTGGCTTGTCAATGCACGAGTGTGTTCTGGGATTTTGCGTGAGATGAAATGGGGGAGTTCAGGGCCGAATTTAGAGCAAAGTGGTTTCTAACAATGATCGCGAAGTCATAGTAATATAAATAATAATAATAATAATAATAACAATAATAATAATAACAATAATAATAATAACAATAATAACAATAACAATAATAATAATCACAATTATAATAGTTAAATTAGACAGTGTGTTTAGCATTAGCAATAGATTTTCAATTGTTAGATTCCTAAAATTTCTTTGTTGCAACATTATTGTTAAAAAAAAGTATTTTTCTGTATTTAAATTGTATGTTCCTATATTAACTTCAGTGTATTCTATATTTAGAATACACAGTTAGCAAAATACAATTCTCATGTGCTCATGTTTGACATGTTGGCAACACTGTATCATAACGTTAGCACATGCGAACAGAAGCCGCTGCACTGAACGTTGCAGAATTTTAATCACACAGTCTAATTTAACTATTCATTATGTGAGATGTAGCCACATCGAGGTAAAAAATCCCTATAATGTACGAAACATTGCAGGTAAGCCATCTATATGTCAACGAAACCGTTTGTTTTTTTTCTATTAATGAAATGGTAACTGTACACTCTTGGAAACATTAAGTTTCGCCTCGAAAATGCCTTGGCCCGAGAGGTTGGTTGCGCTGCCGACAGTGTTAACCTTGTGATGTAACCTTGTGAGTGTTAACCTTGTGATGATATTGTAACCTTGTAACCCAGTGATAACCTTGTCTGCCGACAGTGTTATCCAACGTTTATTTTCGAAACAACGTTCTGTACATCGAATTATAAAGATTAAATTTATTTTATTGGGGAGCGTATAAAATATTTTAACGTACATTGAGAGCTAAATAGCAGTAGTACAGAGAAAAAAGATTTTCGTAATTCCTGCCAGTGAAATTGAATTGACATTAATTTTTGTAAACATAATGTTGCTTTTAAGTTTCGTTAATATAAAATGTTTTGTTATAAAAGTAGTATTTGAAGAACGATAAAATGACTCAGTGTCAAAGTGTTGTTCTAGAACTTTAAAAGCAGCGGGTTCTATTCCCAGTCTGCGTAGATGTGTATTTTATCCATTCTACAGTGCCTTAAAGTCCACTAAATTACAACATACTACATTTGTCGTGTCAATGTTATGCATAATTTAAGCAAAATCAAAATTCGCTATCGCAAATAAGGAATACAAACAAGCGTTTCTAAAATGGTGGTAATAGCAGGTCTGGAAGTGCGGCATTGAGACCAAAATAATACAATCTTCTATAATTTTATAGATAATAATCTTAAATCGCGAATAAAAAGAATGTTAAAATATTGCGCTATTATTTTTTACTTTTACTTGAACAAAACTGTTTTATGCCGTAGAACACAAAAAATGATAATGAAATTGCAGTCGTGAAAGTTCGTAATGACAATTCGTTTAACAAGTATTATCACAAAATACGCGTTTAGATAAATCTACTTGCTTTTCTATCTGTGAGTAATTCATTAAATCCAGTTTTGACATCTCCTGTTTGTTTTCTATACTACTATATAGTGTAGCGATACCAATTTCCTCATACAAAATTTCATAAGGCTGAAGGCAGCTGGGAGAATAAACAGCGCTGCACGTGCAGCCTCGCTTATCGCGGCAGCTATTTACGCCCTCGGCCCATTACGAAGTTGCTGTTAGGGCTGGTGTTAGAAAATTAATTGTAATGCACTCGAACGCAGCCACGTCTGGGTTCCCTTTGGGACGCCTGTCGAGATGGAACAATAGAACACTGTATTGTAGCGGTACAGAATTCCTCAGACAAGTTAAATAAAATTAACCAGACCAAAGGAATTTATTCTGGAAGAATAGACAGACGGCGTCAGACGCCCACCCACCGCTTTAATGACCGTCCCTTGCGCCTCCGGCCCATTACCGAAATCTTTATTTGGGCCAGTGTTAAGAGCTTAACTGAGTAGCACTCGGAAGCTCGCTTCCGAGCTCTCGAGCATCTGGTAAATTTCTAGATCGCCCGCTCGTTCCCGGGGAAACCCCAAATCGATAATTCCTTCACCGGACAGCCCTTGTGCAGGAATGCCCGATGTATTTGAGAAGGAACAAGAACATACTGTATGCTTGCAGTGGCACAGATGGCGGAAAGTTCCATGGCTTCTCGCGCCGCGATTGGTTGAAATTAATGTGCTGCGTCAGTACCTCTGGCCAATAGCGACGCGACTTTCTAAGGAGCTGGAGCACACAAGAGAGAGAGGGTGGGGGTAAAAGTTGACCTAATACAATTTCAACTTACAAAATTCAGAAGGGATTTGAGCGGTGGGCTGCCAGGAGCAGGGAGAGAAACTCCTCTGGGGGGAGCGTTTCGTCGGTCAGAGGCAAGTACGCCTCTACCGTACTTAGAAAAATTTCAGTGTGGGTTATTGTAAAAGGGCCGAGTAGAGTGGGCAGAGATACTTCTCTGATGCGGGGATCGGTCGTGGAGAGAAGCGAATGTTTCTCTGAAAGATTCCTAATTTCTCCAAAGTTGTAACTGAGAATCATCACGAGTATTGGAGGAATCCATGATTGACTGCTACGCTATCGAAACTGAGAGCGAATCCTGGTCGCTACCGAGTACTACCAGACAGCACTACCAGACGACCGGCCAGCTGACGTGCGCGCCTGAAAGGGTGTCAGGGCACCGCCCCCGGCCGCGCCTCTGACGTCACCAGGCGACCGCCCAGCTGACGTGCGCGCCTGAGAGGGTGCGAGGGCACCGCCGCGGCTGCGTCCTTGCCAAGGTCGCAACCGCCCCGCCCGCCCCCCTGCTCTCCGCGCCGGGTCCGTCCCGGCCACACAACAGAACCTTCCCCAAGGCAATGTAACTCAGGGCATTCACCCCTGTGAGACTCATATAACGCAGTGCCGCGCTTAGGCACGTCAAATTGTCAGTTTGTCACCAAATGTAATATTAGTTGTAATAAGTTTGCTTTCTTCCTAATTATAAGCTTTACTGTGATTACTAACCTCTAATTTTCTTTTCTCTCTAATCAATCTCTTCATTTTTTTCATTTTTAGTTTAAAATTGTAATTTCCCTGGTGCATTTTTTATTTCTTGCCCAGGAATAAAGTTAATCATTTTACCAGTGAACAAGTGTTTATTTTATGTTTCCATTGTACTGTGTAACAATTCCTTCCATCTGAGCTATTCCAGGGCCATCCATTCCGGCATTCCATTCCGACTGAGCTATTTCAGGGCCGCTAACCGGGTCCCCAGGTACCCGGTAGTGTTACAATAGAAAAAAATAAAATAGTAATTGTGTGCATAGATTCCCGAATGCTATTGATATATAACGTGAATAAAAATGATGGAACTGTTGATGTTCTGCAATTACAATAATTGGTAATGTGACAAGTCTTTGTATTTTCAATGTCTACACTGAAGTAAATAAGGTGGTTTTGATGATGAATGTGGTTTATTGGTTCTGATGATGAATATTTTGGAGATCCCTGGCCTCTTTGTGGGAGGCCTTAGTCATGTGGGTATTGAGATATCGTAGCTGTAAATAAAATAAAATAAAATAAAATAAATTTCAAAATACAATTTGTCGAAAACGAACTTTGAATGCGAAAATGTTACTAGACTTTGATTATGCTATTGGAGTTCATTACAATATCATACAAACTTCTATTTCAGATGTATGTAGAAATGAATTATGTGTATTGCACGTTTTGTATGAACAAAACATATAATACAGATTGTAAATAAAAAATAATGACACTAAATAGCGATTTTTTTTCATTTCAAAAAACCATTTCTACCAAAACGTAACGCAAATATGAGTGCTTCTAATTAAACATCAGACTACCAATTAGTCATTTAGTGATGTCTTTTTGCTAGCTACAATATTCTAGTCCATAAGACAGTGGAATAAACTCATTTATTTTGTAGAGAGAGATTATCTATTTTCTTTGGAAGTCTCACGGTACTACCGACTTCAATCTGTCCTTCGTATTACTTCCGTGTTTTCGACTCCAGGTCACAAGGAGATAAGGGGCTCTGCAGCGTTGCCACTTGGTAAGAAAAGAAACATCGCTGTTGAGCAAATTGAACTACTCAGTATTTATTTTTCGACTGGGCTCACCATAACCAAGCCACACGAGAGAGAGTTATCGTTTTAGTAGAACAGGATGATAGAAGACATGTCATGTATCAACATTATTTGTTAATGTCTAAATATGTTGGAGATATTTCAAACCTTATTCGAAATTTGCTACAATAATATTTATGCAAGTAACTGAAACATAAAAGTATTCGTTTGGTTTGGCGGTAGAAGCGTGTAATGCTTTTGTAGTTGTTGGTTGCTGCTTGCTTGCTAGGCCCCGCTTGCACCCACAATGATATAGGCAGGCAGGGCGTCGCAGTTAAAGCAGCAAAGCAAAAGCGTATTACAAATTATTTAGATTTTATGGGTCCTTGGGAGATAAGTCCCTTCAGAAGACTGCAGGATGGTGGATCAGCACAAGTGAAAATGAAAGACAGAATATGTTTTATCAAATGTCGAAACAAGAGTCCTTTACTTACAAAGAAATGAATTTATACAGGAATCAAAGTTACATCTAAGTTACGTAGAGACCTCCGTCCAAGTGAACGGTAGCTCGGAAAGTCCCCCCGGGCGGGGCCCGTCGGCGTATTTTATAGTACTCAGGGCTTTGTTCATGATACGCTTCCACTGGGTGGCACGTGGCCTCCCCTCCCCAAACATGACGTGGCCACAGGGCGTCGAACCGCCTCGTGCCTCTACTTCGGACATGTCGTCCGTCACCTTAAGGGTTTACTCTCGAAGCTGCGGGCTGCTGGCGGGTGACCTCATGCCTCAAGAACCCACGTGCCTAAGTTTTCACATTAGTGGACACTTCCCAGTTGAATGCGTCATGAACAAAGCTCCTATAGAGTATGATTACAATTACAATTATTCATTACAGTTACAATCATGAACAAAGCTCCTATAGAGTATGATTACAATTACAATTATTCATTACAGTTACAATCATTCATTACAAGCGTTTCTTCTCCAATGTGCTCTTGCTCGTGCATTTGCTCGTGCTCGCTCTAGCGATCACGTTGTTTTTAATAAAACTCCCTCTTTTTAAGAGAATTTAAATTAAAGGGTGTAGTTTTGTAGAAGCCTGTACTTCCACTTCCACAATTACTACTACAAATCAACACTTCCATCACAAGGCACACCGGCTAATGTAGCGTCAACTGATGTTATTGTCGTGTCTCTGCCCGGAAGGTCCTAAGGTTCGAGTCCCGGCGACGGCAGGATTTTCGACACTAGCTTGTCAGCTTGGTCGAATTCAGCTTGTCAGCTAGGTCGAATTCAGCCGCTGTCGGGAGGAGAAAGAATCCTAACGACCGGCTGCTCTGATCGGCAGTTTTCCTTGGTTTCTCCGTTGAACACTTGACGAACGCCGGCGATGGCGGCGGCGGCGATGGTGTAACGGTTAGCGTACTGGACTGTTGTACCCAAGTTGGCGGGTTCAAACCCGATCGAAGCCGTGGATTTTTCAGGGCGGAAAAATCCTTCGTACGCCTTCCTTAAGGGGAAGTAAAGCCGGCTGTCCCATGTTCGTAGATTTATTTGCATGTAAAAGATCCTCAAGCCTAAATGACGCCTCTGAGCTAAATTCAAACCGCCTGTTTCTCGCCCAAGAAATACCTCATTTCTCTCCTAGTAGGTGAAAAGACCGTAGCGAAATTTGCGTGGTCGGACGGAAGAGCGGGCCTGATGGCCCGAGTCTCGCCACGTAAAATAAGGCAAATTCAATTCAATTCAACGCCGGAGCAATACCCTAACAAACGGGGGAAGATTATCCGCCTCCTGCGATAAAAACCTCCATTACACGCATGGGACTAATGGCATTAACACATGATGTGCCCAGAATCACTAATACATCAATTACACAATCACAGAGTTCCAACAACAATTCGTCATGCTAAATACCAAACCTCGTAACACCATATCCCATCTTCTATTTTCTTTTTTCTTCATGATAAAATATAATTATGAAAGAAGAGTAGTAAATAAAAGTAAATATCAAATCGAGTATCTTAAATAATTGAGATCCCCAATATTTATAAGTTCAACAAGAAACGAAACAAAAAATCTGGTTCCCGGCTTTGTTTATTATTTTCGTTGAGAAACTGTCCAATCTGTCATAGGAATTACGAGGTACGCTAATTAGTGTGACGATTTGCAAATACAAATAAGCACCTCAGTAGTGCATTTCTACGTTTATATTTTGCGGCAGACCTTGACGCGCAGTTTAGCTGGACTGAGTAAACAGATAGCCATCGGTCCTGCCACTCCATCGTCACTTTCGTTCACCGACCTCACGCAGACTGAATCGACTCGGTAAATAAAGAAGAAGATCCAATCTTTCTTTAAGAATATCATATATATTAATTTTTTATGTCCAGAATGTCTTCCCAAATACAGAACTTTGCTTCTCCTACAGCTTCTTTTTTCTTTGTTCCTTTTCCCTTGTTCCCTCCGTCGCCACAAGAGCGTGCAGTGAGGGGGGCATGGAAGGGGAGTTTCGAAGGACGCAGTGGGGTGACGAATTCCTTATCACAAGGAAGTTTACATCCGTCGTGTCATGTGAGCGCCGCAGTAAAACAAAACCAAAGGCACGATAATCTCGAACGAACAAGTGCACCTCAGTCCGCTCCTACATGCAGTGTGTGCTTGTGAGTGCAGTGTACCTTGCCAGAAACGAGCGAGCGTGATTGGAGCAACCGGAAAGAGTAAATAGTTCGAAAAGGTAAGTGTGGCTTAAATCATTGATTTTCTCGTATCTCTTGGGTTGATAGAAAAAGTTATGTAATGCTTTGCTTGCCCTAATAGTACAGCTTTTACCGGAGGGTGTCTAAATTAATATTTAGTAAACGGAACATATATATTAGTAGGGAAAAATAGTACTTTTCTGAAACAATAGAACAATTAAAAAAGACTTGAACAATTAAAAAAGACTACTTCCAGTCTTGAACAGTTTTAGTTGAAAAATCATTACACTTTATGTGATCGAATTTTAATTCAGTTTTCGTCGCAGAGCATCACTTACCGTTTACATCCCGCCGCAGAGCATCACTTACAGTTACCCTCAATTAAAAGTGGAATAAAAATGCGTTTTAAAAGTTAACAAAATCGTGGCTTTTGTCATTGCTTTATTATGCAAAAACATGTGTGTATAGAAAAATGAATTTGATTCCCGAACGACAAATGAAGTATTTATACAGGCTGGACCACCTAAGGTGACCACAGCAAATATCTTTGAAACGGTTTGAGGTATCGGAATGCCGTTTGTGCAAAGTTTTTGCAGATGACGGACGAAATATAATTTTTTTTGTTTCGTCACAGTGTTACCCTCTCCGTCCTTCTTGTGACCTTGAAGAGACACTGTTTACATCGGAGTAGTGATCTTGCTGACTCGTGCAAGTGACACTAATGATTACTAACCTACATGAATTTAATCTGTTATAAATATATCAATGTAATTTTAGATTTGAGTATTTAACAGGAAGGAAACAATAGCGTCCATTTCTAATTCTAAAGACTTTGATTCTGGAGATGGAGAGAAGGGTAGTAAATTTTAATACGAGTCCCATCTTGAGATTTATTTATTAGAAAATAAATGAATTATCAAAGGCAGATGAGCCGATCAGATGGCCGAGATCGCTAAGGCAGTAGTGCCGGAGTGGTCTCGGACCAGAAGATCGCGGGTTCGAGTCCCGCCTCGGGCATGGGTGTATTTGTGTGTGTTTGTATGAGTGTGTCGTCCTTTCACCCCTCATTATCATCATCATTTCATCTTTCATACCCCCAGAGCTAACAACCCTGGGGGATAAAAATTGGATTCAGTAAAAAATACTGATTCCCCCCAATTGATACATGCACCTGCTACCGCGATATATGATACAGAGCCACGGTAAATGCAGGATGTATGAACGCGTGGTCCTAGTTGGCCTATTCGCGAGAAAAAAAAAAAAAAAAAAGGCAGATGAATTCAAAACTTCGATCTAATATTTGAATGATCTAGGGACCAAATTTACATTTTCATACATACGAGTGAGTCAAAGGTAAGTATGAATTTGTTCGCCTTCTAATGATTTTAATAAAATAATAGATGCATTTCATTTTGTAAGGGGAACACAAATTTTGTTATCTTGCTACTCGATTTAATAACAAAGAATTAGATACTTATGCTTAGAGCCAAATTAGAAACAGATGAACATGAAGTAGGAAATCAATGCAAGAAAGCAAAACAAATATGTACAGTTACATTGAAAATATTAACTCTCAATTTCGAGTACTATCTAGAGATTTGGGCGCCAGCGAATGACTGACTTTTTTAACTTTCCGGAAAGTCGCGAGAAAATTGGGTTTTAAGAAATGTAGAACATATTTTTTCTACACGTTCTTTTCAAATATTAACAATTATATCATTGCAATATGTCTCTTAGGTTTCTTTAGAATGGTGGTAGAAGTATATACATCCATTTAAAAAGTAAAAGTTGTGATATCTTAAAAGTTAAACTAGCGGTGCTACGAAATGGCACATACTCTCTCATACTAGTTGGTTTTCTATTTTTTTAGTTTGACCTAGCTTTTCGGTTATGCCCCATCTTCTCATTGTCTCACACGTCCTTCTCCCTTGTGGTAAAATTGCAATGTATATTTAAGAATATTATGAAAGGATAAAACTTAGTCGCCTACGCAAATTCTCGTTGAAATACTTGGAATCGGGTTTGAAGAAATGTCCTTTGTGCGTTTCTGGAAATAAACAATTGAACACATGTCTTAGAGAAAACATGAGCTTTCGAGAAACTATTTTGCAAATCATTGGAAGAAATTCTGTGTCAAATGGAATAATGTACACATAACGTCCGTAAAATTAATATTAACGTAAGATAATTAAAAAATAAAAATTGATTTGTGTAATTTTGAACAAATAAAAGAATACATCAATTTGGTATTTACATTACGAACGTATGTTATTATGTGTCGTTCAAGCGTTTTTGAAAATACGGAATTTTAAGCTCATTTTTATAGAAAACGTCCGAGTTTTCGAGAAACTTTGGCAGATATCATTTAAAGCACGTGTTCTCATACATACAAAAAAGTATACTTATCGCTACTAATGTAAATATTAACGACGTGAGAGGTATTAAAAAATACATGTGTGTAATTAAAAATAACACAGCAAAATAGCGTTTAAGTCATCTTATACACAGCATTTAGCAATACCAGTACAAAAAGTTTGAAAAAAGTGATATTTTTGACAAAATCTCTTTTTTTAATATTTTTTTAATATTGTCCAAATTTCACTCAAAATTACGCGAAAACTACTCATCTTCTCAAAGCATGGGCATGATATAAATTAAAGAATTAATTAAGAACAAATTTAATTTCAAGAAAAAAATTCTTTATTCAATATTAGAGTTGTAATTGAATTGTTAGTCAAAAACATCAAATATCGTCAATTTTCGAAAATTATGAGATAACAGTGAATATGTGACATATGACACCTTTTTATGTTAATAATCGAGAAGTTTAGAGAACACTTGGCAATGACAAGGCAATACCTGGCTCTGGGAATATTCATTTTGAAAAGAAATCCTACGAATAGTTTTGGCACTATTGTTGTTCACAGACGGATAGACGAATGGGCAGACAAACAACCAGAGACGGACAAATGTTTTTGAAAAAACACTTTATCGGCATCATGCGACGTCAAATCGTGTATTTCCGTTGAAATCTTGAAATCGAATTTCCGCATCATTACATAACTCAGTACAACATACATTACTCCGAATGTATGTACTCCTTTGCATACGAGAATATAAACTTACAGTGATATAACAGCACATTTTCTTGCATTATTTATAACTTTTACGGTTTTCGAAAATTGAGTGACTTCGGCGAAACTGAGACCTGCGTCATTCTTTTCAGCGACCATTGTTCAATCTGTGGGGAAAAAATTAAAGACAAAATTGAGATCACTTTGTGAGAAAATGTACTTTTCATAAATTGCGTTATTTTGAAGTAAAAATCACGCAAAAAATACTAGTTTTAACAAAAACATCTACATCAGGCTTTTTAAAAATGTGATTTTGTAGAACACATTTAATTTAAGACAAACATCTCTATCATCAATATACTTTTGCATTTTTTTTTTTTTTTTTAAATTACAGTTTGCTGGATATGGGACTAGAACCACTTTTTTACCATCCTTTGTGTACGTGAGAAAATATAAGCAAACAATTGCAGCCGTTCTTGAGAAAATAATTTTGCGACCAGTCAATTACGCAATATCTAATGTACAATATCTAATGTGCCTGTGAGTGCAAACGGTGATTTGAAGTTGCTTCCCCCCTTCGCTATTCGTTGCCTTTTTGTCCGCCGGTGCAGTGGGTGCACCCAAACCCGCTATAAGAGAATAAGTGTGACGACTTGATGCTTTTCTCTCATATATTGTGAAACCAATTTCAGGCTAGTTACCAGGTCACGTGGCTCAGGGAATCAACTGACGTCACTGCAGTGCCTCTCACCGAAAGGTCCTAGGTCAGAGTTATGATTTTCGACACTACCTAATTAGCTAGCTCAAAATCAGACGGCAAATTCCATTGGTCTTCTCCTCTAATCGGTAGTTTTCCGTGGTTTCTCCTATCAATACGGAGCAGTACCCTAACAAATGGATCAAAAACCGCGCGCGATCTTTCCTTCCTCTTCCTTGTCCTGTCTTCACCCCTCACTTACACACACACACACATGCTCCACGCTATCACGCTTTTAGGCAGCTTCCTTGTCCTATCCTCACCTCTTACTTTCATACATGTACTCTTGCATACATTACACTACCACACATGCCGGGAGACCCGTGTTTTTGTATTTGTGTTTTTTTCTTGAAATGATTATTAGGATCTTAATAAAGCAGACTCAATATTCTTTATAACAGTTCCTTTCTTTCTAACGTTAGGACCATATTTGAGGTGTTTTCAATTATCTATTGTCCATGCTTATTGACACCACATCATACACAAACAGTTTGCAATCAACAACTCTGGTTTATTAACATCATAAAACCAGTTCAATAAAATAAACAAGATAACAGACGCTAATATATTCATTAAAAATGAGATTTTTTGTGCCCTAATCCAGTGTGCGCTAATCCACCTCCTAGATTGGGATATTTATTCCGACAGACCATAATGACAAATGAGAATTCAGATAATGTCAGCTGTGCGCTTAGTAGAGTGCGGTGTTGAGACAAAGACAGTTGTTCTCCTAATATTTTAAAACTCTCTTTAATTGAAACTTCTACACTTAATAGACAGTGCTGTTTTTTGATGATTTTTTACGGCTTTTTGCGAGTAGTTAATTGTTTTTCTTGGTCAGTTTTGAACATTTGTGTAACTTTAAAGGCTGTGTCAGTAAAACTATATGTAAGTATGAATTTGGCTTTTAAGGATCGGATTATGCGAATTTTGCCAGCTGGCGGTGTTACTATGCCCGGGCCGTTTTTATTTATTATTCACTCCTGCAGGTAAGGGTGACATGTGGCGAGGATGTCGTATTCACCATCACCCTATCTAGCGCAGCCAGCGTAGCCTGTCTGAGTTTTTTTCGTCACATAGCTACAGAAACGGAGACTATTGTCATGGAAAACTACAGCTCTCTTTTTGCCCCGACTGGGAATCGATCGCGAGACCGCGCCTTGGAAAGCTATCACCCCGTCCTACAACATTCTCTTAAGCGACCTTTACGCTATCCGTGGATAAAGTTTAATCAAACAGTTTTGAGCCAACTTTGAGAAACGTTTGAAAATGTTTTTGAGGCTTCATGTAAAATACTCTCAAAAATCAAAAATGTGTTTGAAACTTCCAAAGCCTCGAATTCTTTCAGATCGATCGGGGAACATCAATTTTGGAAAAAATTGTCTGACCTGTTTAAGCATTAGTGTTGACACACAGCGTTTGCCATCAATCGATTTTTTAATGTCAAAGACCCACAAAACAATAATTCTGGCTACATCTCGAGTTACAGGTAGTAATTTACTATATGTAGCAACAGGATTTATCCATTGTCTTTTACAGGACCAGACAAAAAGAGTTATTCTTACAAAAATTTGCCGTTTTCCGGCGCACGATTACAATTTCGCACCTACATACGTACGTGAAGGCTAGAAAGTAAAATGTAACAATAAAGTAGTCAATTTAACATAGGCACTATAAAACTAATCAACTTCAATTCAATTCATTTTTTGGTCGAAATAAATAAAAATAAACATAGCACAATTAACACGATAATTCAGGCGTATTTACAGCTGCTTGGCTGTCCAGGAGTCGCCGCGTGCTAGGCACCCGGCGACGACCCCACTTTGCCGCCATTCTGCGACCTTCTTCAGGGCGAAACTCATTTAAACGTTTATACACCTCTGCCTAGGACGCGGCGTCTCCTGGACAGCCAAGCAGCTACCGACTCCGGCTGCGGAAGCCTACGCTCTCATAAGGCGTATCTAATGTGTCCACAGAGTCTGTTGAAAACAACATGAGCTCGGGTGAAAACGCCAACACGCGCGTTTGCTCTTGCGCGCAGGTAATGCGAGCTCTGCGAGCGGCCATGGAGAAGCTGTGGAGCGGCGGCGAAAGCCGTTCCACCGCGGAGCCGGCAGCCGAGGATGAGCGGCGTTCGGCGGTAGCTTCCGCCGCTGGCGACGCCAAAACTCCCACCGAAACTGCTGCCCTTGGCGCTGCTGGTGCCGGCGCCTCGGCAGACGGCGGGACGGATTCGGACGATAGCGGGACGGACTCGGACGAGAGCGGGCCGGACTCGGACGACGACGGGACGGAGGACGTGCTGCTGCGTCGGCTGCTGGCGCTGGGCGGCCCGACCAAGCGGGACGCCGACGGCGACACCGCCTTCCACCACGCCGCCGCCGTCGGCAAGTTCGCGATGCTGAAGGCGCTGCTGGAGGCGACGGAGGCGGCGGCGCCGGAGGGGGTGGACGGGGAGCGCTGGGCCAAGATGGCGGCGGACGCGCGGGGCCGCGACTTGCGCACGCCGCTCCACGCGGCCGCGGAGGGCGGGCACGTGTTGGCGGTCTGCATGTTGCTCGCGGTCGGTGTCAGCGTCGACGCCACCGACGTAAACGGGCGCACCCCGCTGCACCTGGCGGCCGACAAAGGCCACTGCGAGGTGGCGAAGGTGCTTCTGGGGGAAGGCGCGGCGGTGGACGCCCTGGACAAGAACACACTCACGCCGCTGGACGCCGCCGCCGCCTCCGGCCACGCCCCCCTGGTGCGCCTGCTGCTGGAGAAAGGCGCCGACCCCTTGCGCCGCGACGCCGCAGAAGGCTCCAGCGTTGTTCACGCCGTGCAAGGAGGAGATCGCGAAACGCTGCAGGTGCTCCTAGACAAAGTGTCGGACGTGGACGCCAAAGTCAGCTTCGGGGCCACGGCGCTTCACTACGCAGCCGGTATCGACCAAGTGGATTTGATAGAGATGCTGCTGGAGAAAGGGGCGGACATCGAAGCTCTGACAGACGAAGGGAACACCCCTCTTTGGATGGCGGCGGCGGCCGGCAGCCCCGCGGCCGTGGAGAAGCTACTGGCCAAGGGCGCCTCAGTCCAGGAGCAAGGGTTGATCCAGCGGGTTGCCGCTGGTAACACCGACGAAGCCAAAAAGTTGTTGCTTGTGGCTGCAGCCAAGGGCGGCAGCGCCCGCGCAATCAAAGCACTGGTTGTCGCCGGCGCGAGTAGCCGAGAGCCCGTCCTGCGACTGGCCTTAGAGAGCGCGGCCAACGCAGATGTCGTCTGGGCTCTGGCGGACGTCGACCCGAGCAACTTCCGGGAGGCAGCGGAGGCCGCGTTGCTGCCGCTTGCGACCGCCGGCAACGTCACGGCGCTCAAGGCTGTCATCGCCACAGGAGTGGAGTTCAGCGAACGCGCTTTTGAAAATCTCGCACGCGCCATTGAAGACAATAGCGTGAATTGTCTTTCTGCTTTGATACAATCTATGCTAACCCGCGATGCAGAATAATCAAATAATGGTCATGCCAGAATTTTTTATTATCTATTTACTGATTAATTACCGCGAATCTGGTGACATCTTTTCAATATACTGACGTTACTCCAGTTCTTGATATCAGACTTGCTTTGACACTACAGCTGAATTAAATAAACCTAGTATCAGTATCTTTAATTTGTAAAAATTATTAATTGAATGGTACCAAATTTTACCACTAGTTTTATTTGAATGTGTTATGCTCTCTAGGCCAGTTTGATATCACATTTGCTAATCCCGGAATTCTGAAAAAGGATGGAGGTTAAATGATTAATTTTAAACGAGTAATTAGCAGTTAGGGAAAAATTCTGCGCTACATCTGCATTACACTTTGTTATTGTGACAATGCAGATTGACTGTCCAGCTTTTGTAGACCTTAGGTGACACCAATGTAGACCTTAGGTGACACCATGTCTACAGAAGCTCTTACATAGTTATTTTCTGTCTGACAAGAAAGGAAAAATCATAAGCACCTGTTTTAGTGAGTATTATGATCAAGTGCACGTATTATATTCAATATATTTTTATATTTTGTAGAAAATTTAATACAATCAGAATAAAATATGTATCTTGTACTAAGAAAGTAAAATATACACTGTGTAAATACGTTTTAAATATATTTTTACATTCTTTCTTTTTCATTTTAAGGATACTTTATTTACTCGATAAAATGTTTCATACATTTACATGTATGAGTATGCTGATCGTAAAACAAAATAATGAAAGTGTACATGAAAAGATTTTTGTGAAATTCGAAAAAGCAGTAATTCAATTTCTGGCATAGACATGTGTAAAAAGTAATGAATATCTTATTAGTCAGCATCTTCAAAATGTATTTGTGTTAAACTATTAAGGTCTTTGAGAATGATACTTCATTTATTATTCTATGTACTAAAGCAAAACACAGTTTATGAAAGGTAAGTGTTCCAGAAATTAACAACGGCCCAAAGGCTGATACAGACACTAAGATTTAAATGACATTGATATATTTGAATTATAACTTTGTACTGTCTTGTTTGATGGTGATTATACGCCGGTATTCTATATTTTCCTTGGTAAATATATATTACCCACAAATATAAGAAGCATAAACATTAAACACTAACTCATTTTGTAAAATAACGCAGTAAGATTAATATTAATTTATTGAGGTTCAAATAGGACATCTTTTTTTCATTTTCAGATTGGTTCACGATTTATGTTGGTTCTGAATATGTATAAGTTACATTATGAAGATTTTCCAAAAATGAATGTAAATCTTAACGTAATACTAATGATGCTGAACTACATGAATTTCAATTGCCGAAGTAATGCGTAACATTCCTGAGAGATGTTTGTAAAGAGCTATTACATATTTTTATAACTTACCTCATTTTATAAACATGGACGGTCGTGTACTTGAATCCCGACGTTAAATGATGGATGATTGTCAGGATGATTGACTATGAAATGCTACATATTAAAAGCGATAAAAATATTTATTTAACAAATACAACAGACACTAACGGAGGAAACCATAGATGTACCTAAATGAACTTGAGATTAGCCAATCGCTACAAAGCTTATATAGTTCTTTGGTAAATAAACTGAAGAAATCATGCACAGGGGAGACAAAGGAAAGCTGTTAGGTCCGTCTAGAGCACAGTCGTCCTATGATTTCTTCAGTTGAAACCAACCGCTGAGAACTTCATACTAATCAGCAAAAGTGCTTGTATAAATTATGTGTACCAATCAATTCTTCTATCCGCATACAAGAAAAATTAGTATTTATAATTATATAATTAGAGAGACATAAAATGGGTTGCTGGATGACCAAGAGGTTATTAAAGAAAATAAAAAAAAATAATTAAATAGATAGGACGGAACGCACTAAATTTTATAAATACTTTGAAACTCTATCCATCAATATTGTTTCAGAGGCAACAAAGATCCAGAATTACATATATGCTAATAGATAACAGCGGATGTCAGCAATAGAAGTAATCATTTACTCTCCTATCTCCAGGATGAAAGGTCTTTTAATTAAAATAATAATATAAATTACAAAAAAGGTTTAATTAAAATATAAAACATCATTAAAGAACTTAAGTAGAGTTTTTAACCCACGAGGATCCGCGCTGTCTCCAGGTGTAGTCCATTAATTGTTTGCTGGCGCGCAACCTCTTCTGAGTTTAGATTGTTGGAAGCATCAGTAGCTTCAGATAACTTGTCACTCTCACCATCCAGTCTGCTTTCAAACTTTCCATTGCTAGTTTGCTCTTGTCAGAGTGTTTCGGTCGGCCTGCAGTTGTAGCTAGTGCCAACACTACTCTTTTAACTGGTAGAAAGGAAGTTTGCACTGCAAGAAATCTGGAAGGCGGTGAACTGTCAGAGTCATATACTATTTTCATTTACTATAATTATTTGAATCTTCTATCTTGATCCAAAAACAAATCACCAGTTTTTTTTCCATTAGGAGGCCGAGACGCGCCGAACCACATCTCATACGTCTCGATAGGTGCACGGGAAGTGTAGCTGCGAGTGGCGGAATCGCACACATCCTCACATATGCAAATACGCACACTCAAGAGCTTTACTCGAATACTGTATAGGGATAGTATGCTATAGTTACAACTGTGAAATGATTGCGATGAATTTTCAATGGATAAATAACATATTTGTTATGTTAATAGACTCCGCTTGCGCGTTCTTGATCCGGAAGACCCCCGAATGATTACGTATTAAAAATGTAGTTTTATGCCAAGAGCATATATCTTAATAATTGAGGAGCACCATTTGAATTTTATTTTGGTAAATTAAAGAGATTTGTAATCATGAAGAGGAATAGAGAAAATACATCATTTGTAATTTTGTTGGTTTTGCCAGTGTAAAGGGTACACATATGTTTTTCGTTCTGTGTGAAACTTTATTTTTCTGAGAGATAGAGAGACTATTGCATGAGTCGTTTCTGGTGTTCATAAGAATGTATGGTTATTAATAAATGCAATTGTTCACTTCTGAATTATACAATCCAGGCAGCATCTAAAAACTCCACTTCCCTGAAAATAAAAACTACAAATCAAGGAAATAAAGTAAATTTTAATCCTGACAGAAGGAGCTCCGCAGAGTCCTCCCCCAATACAATTATTACTAATACTGTGTAGGTATGTATGTGTGTGTACGTCTGTGCGTGTGAATCCGGCACCGGCAGAGGCGGATTAATGTTTTTGCCGCCTGTAGGCACATCAAATTTGCCGCCCCATGTTTAAAATTATTGTTACATTTCAAATTGTAACGTTTCACTAACAATTCTTCATTAATTTGAACATTTTAACTTTAAAAGTAACATTACATTTTGCACATTGTTTTCATAAATTAAATAATTTTTTTGGATTAGCTAATTTTGGAAATAAACTGTACTTCCATAGCAAGTAACGTTCAACATTAACGTTTCAATACTGAAACGTTAACATTAAAAGGAAACTAAAACATGACAACTCGAATTGCAACATGTTTTCTTTCGTCAACGGGCCTTACTTTCAGATTCATATACTACTGAAATCATAAGGTATACTCTAATGAAGTAGACAAATAAATAGCTTGTATTAAATATTAATATGATAGATTTTTATTTACAACTGAACGATTAGAATATTACGACGTTGTAACAGCTTTTATAATTTTCGATTTACCATTATAAACAAGGAATATAACATTTAAATTTTTGGATGGTTTTTTTATACAGTTGAAATAATGTTTTATTAATTATAGCTAATTTGTCTATTGATATAAAATTTTGCGACGTGCCTTTTGGTGAGCAAATTCATCAATAATTATAGTATAATCTAAAACGCTGAGATAATTTTCTTCGATACACAATAACGCTAAGGAGTTCAGTCGATACTCTGTCATTGTAGAATGCAAATAATTTGTAATCCTTTTTACACAAGAGAATGAACGTTCTGCTGTGCTGTGAAAAAATATACAAGCTGAAAACTAAATATGTTATCTAATCTATATGTTTATACTAACTCAGTAATAGAATTGTCGAATGAACTGCAGCAGTGATCAGTTTCACATATAGGTTTAAAGAATTCATTTATTTTTTTGTCTTATTAATTTCATTTTGACATTTCTTTTCCTTTTCTTTTCGGATTTTTGCATATTGACTTCCGCTGAGCCTTTTTCGATAAGCACTCATTTTAAAACTTCAAAATATCAGTTTTACTCAGCAGGTTCTTACAATAAACGATACACAACAATAGTAACAAAAGAAAGAAAAGGGGTTTTCCAGATCCGTCTTCTAGAACTAACTCAAGAAGTAATAGATGTCGCTACTTTCTATATAGCGCAATATGAATGCATGGCGAAATCCGTCAGCAATTTCTGATTGGCTAATTCAAACTCCTCACTCTAAGAATGTAATTCTATCTGCTCAATCACCCAATCAGAAGTCATTGGCGTATTCTTTTCATGTATTCTGTAACATTGAAAATGTCCCTATTTGAAATTCAAACTTAATTTATAAATCAAAGGTTGAGGGGGCGGCTTTAGTCTCGTTTAAATCATTTTTAAAATAAAAATATGATTTATGCTGTTATAGATTTTAGAGAACCTAAATTTGTTTTAGAAAATATCAAGAAAATTTTGCGGCTTTGAAAATTTGCCGCCGTAGGCACGTGCCTACTGTGCCTATGCGTAAATCCACCTCTGGGCACCGGATACGTTCGTTTGCGAAAGGAGGGAGAACCTCATACTTTACCCCATACTATCTATTTTCTATTATTTTTATCACTGAATCGAATGCAAAAACAATTCTTTAAACTGATAGTCTATGATATATTTACTTTAACTGGAATTATAAACATTTTTTTGTTTCGACCGTGGGCAAAAACCTTCTCTGTTCTTAAATGAGCACGCAAATACCTTCACATCCGTAGGAAATTACGTAAAATCTGGTGATATATTTTCTCAGAGAGACCGCTTGGCTGTAATTACCTACTAGAACGATACTTTGCAAACGAGGTGAGTTAAATGACATTTTTATCACCTCCTATTTTACTTGGTTCCTGCTTCAGGAGATTCGTCAATGTCTTTCTTCTGTTAGTTACGCATCTTAAAAAGTTTCTTTTTTATACATCCTTCTTGTTGTTTAATAAATTGCTTTCTGATACCGTGCTTATTATTAAATTTTCGTTAATTTCATGAGACAGGACATTGTTTATTATCACTATATATTAGAATTTATTTTGTTGTTTTTTTTCAAAATTAACAATATTATTTATTTTCTCATTGTTGCTGCACATTATTTCGAACATCGAAAACCCATGAGTAGTTTTTTCTTCTAAGATCATTTTTGCGTTAAATATTATTACCCTATAGCTTAGTTTGATATTTCCATCTTGAACAGTAGTAAATGTTGACATATAAAATATTTTTGACTAGATTTTCCTAATTTAACTGACTTGATTTTTATTCTTTTAAAATGTTCATTTATTGTTTAAATGATACCAAATTCATAATTAACACATCAGTGAGTTAACGAGAAATTCCGATAATGCAACATTTTATTAATTATTTTCAATATCCTGTAGGTGACAATTATTTCAGTAATATGTCTGCTATATTGTCATAATTTTATTTACATTGTAACCATATCTTATATGCCGATTACTGCAATCCATTTTCATAATTTTCAGTAATATTTTTAAAACCACACAGTAAAATAGTAATGATAAAATGTTTGGAACTTAAAAAATAATGAATGGTTATATTTCTCCTCGCATTTGTCTGAAAATGACACCAAGTAAATTCATTGTGTCATGGATATTTCAAAACTCCGGAAAATGAATGTCGAAGGGCAAGAAATAAAATGAAAAAGTAGTGGTGCTACAAGAGCGCATATTTCTCGCAGGAATTAAACAGCTCCGCAATGCTATACTACTACAAAAACCTGCAAAAGTGTTTGTAAGTAAGCGGTGACAAGAATGACGAATGAAAGATTACGCGCGGTTCTTGGCTAATTTATTAGGGTACTGCTCCAGCAATCACCTCGTGTTGATCAGGAAAAAAAAACACGGAAAATCAACGATCAGAGCAGTCGGCTGCTAGAATTCTCCTCCAGACAGGAGCTGAATTCGTCCTAGCTACGTCAGATATCCTTGCACCGTCGGGATTCGAACTCTATGACGAGGCAGTTTAGGCACTTTAGTCAGAGGCACTTTAGTGAGAGGCACTTTAGTCAGAGGCACTTTAGTCAGAGGCACTTTAGTCAGAGGCACTTTAGTGACATCAATTGAAGCACTGAGGCACATAAACTGGTCTGCTCTGCCGTAAGCAGTGACGAACTGAGAATGAGCATTCATATAGAAGCGAAGTAAGGGGACAGGCGGGGTAACACATTCAAATATTGCATCTTTCAGTCAAACTCGACAAGGTTTTACTGTTTTTGGATTATACTGAATTCTATACAATCCGTGAAAAGCATAGACATCTCTCAAATGTCAGAAGTTGCATAATTTTCTTTCAATTCCTGTCTACATTAGAAATTAGTAAAGCAGTGTTGAGTTATAAGTACGTGTGATAGGCACGCTGGTTTTGTAAATAGGTATGAAAGAACATAAGTAGAACCCGAAGTTTGACAAAATGGCTTTTATTATTGTAAATATTTTATGCCTTCTAACAGTAGGAATCACTTTATAGTATTTCTGGAGTTATTTTAGAAGATTTTCATTTTGCCTATTTAAGTTTCTCATGCCTATTTTTGGCAATTTGCGTCATTTATGCCCTTTCCTGCCTTTTGCGTCATTATTTTCCTTTTCCAGGCACCGATCTCTATCAGGCTGGAAACATACCTGGTAACCTAGACAACGTGAAGACACGGTCGTGTATTAGAGTTAAAATAAAAATGTGAATAATTTTAATTATAAATTACTGATTTTTTAACATTTCGTGTTAAAAAATCCCCTAACTTTAGCCAGAATAAATGTCTTTTTTGCTTGCATATTTTAGTAAAAATAAATGCATTCTTGCCGGCCTTTTTTACGTAAAATAAATGTCTGAACTTCCGGGTTCTAGAAACAAATATGAATATGTGTATGCGGGAAGGTAGATTTAAGTAGTGAGGTTTGTGGCGTAGGGAAGTTGAGTGGCGTGTGGGCTCCAATGAACGGAATTCGAACCCCAGCACGGAGAACAACTTTTTGTTGGTTCAAAACTCTTATGCAGTTTCATCCAGAATTATCATTGTGTAGCCTTTACAAAAATTTCATAAATGTATTTGCCGTTGGAGTACCACAAGTTTTGTTTCACGTCAGTTTCAACTGTGTGAACAGGAATTCTAATTTCATGGAAATAATTCACTTATAGTTCATGGAAATTTTCTGGAAATTAATCAGTCTGTTAAAAGCGCGAAACATGCCTCTATTGTGTTTAAACTTTTGATGATTTCAAAAGTTCACGAATTCACACACAATTATGCTCCGTATGGTTAAAATGAAGTTATTTTGTAATACTGGAAATTTTAGTCCACATTGATATAAATCAAACGAAAACAATGATTTGAATGACTAAGTACACATAAATTATGCCTAATCTTCTGCTTAATCTCTTTTTTGAATATCATTGTAGGCAAGGCAATGCAATTCATCAACTTTAACTCACAATGTTCTTTTGACAATATGACAACATTTTTTATTCTGACCGGAGTGCCTAATAATATGGGTTGGTGTGAAAAGTATGATTTTTTTCATTATTATTTCATTTCATTATTATTTCATTTCTTTATTATTTGTGTCTCAAATGGTATGTTATTATTTCTTATTTATACTTTTCTGCATTTACCTATTTTTTCTAAGTGGTTCTCACACTCTACTTTTCGTTTCAAAATCCAACTCCCTAATAAAATTTATTTTATTCTAAGTTTTCATATATTTTTCGTTGTTTCTTATATTTCCAGCAATTATTTTCCTCAAAATCTTCATTATCTACTTTCAGTTTATTTTTTTTCTTCCTACTTGTATATTAATATTGGTCTCTTCAATGTTTTGTTACATTTGTTTATTCTCACTTTATTCATAATGGCATCAAAAATTAAAGAGAAAAAAGTTTCTCCTGTCTGTCTGCGACATTTCATTAATTTTTAAAGATACTGCAGTTGCTTGTCTGCCGACAGTTACGTGAATTGGCCAATCCTAGTAAAGCCACCGTTATTCGCCGTCGCTGCAAAATTAGTGCGGCAGCGGAGCGCAAGAAGTGGTCGTTAGAGGCTGAACCTCTGCCCACTCACCCTGGGGTTTCCGCAACTCTTCTGAAAAGTCCACAACACCAGGAAACCACGTGCTGCATAATGTATACTAGCGTGTGTAGAGTAAGGCAGTGGCAGATATGGCTCGTTCCATGAGTGTTTTCCCTTTACATGTGACTGACTGAAAACTAAATTTACTCTAACACCAAATTTAGCTACACTCCTATCTGGGCAGAAGATATATATTTTAGTCAGCAACTACAAGAGGCTCTTTTGGGGCATTGGTAGCGTGCTAAAAGTGAGACGCTGCTCAAGAGTTATGATAAATCTGTGAATGCAACAAAGAAAACAAACATTTGTCTGACTGCATCAGCTACTACCGATATTAAAGTATCATTAAATTATTAGTATACTTAAATTAAAATAAATTCAGCATGGAAAATAAATTTAGTCAGCAAAATGAAAGTCAGGAAGGCTGTGTAAAAATAGAGTGAAACACGTGGTAAAAGGGATTTTATTTTGCTGGAAAGATTGCGCCACTCGTCGTATCGGCCTCGTGACGCGACCTTTCCTTCTCGCAAATTAAAATGTCACTTATTCGACTTGTATCATAAATAATTATTCTTCAATTTAGGACTAAAAAGTTCACGTCATCTAACTGTATGACCAAGCATCTCAATTATAAATGTACAAGTAAATTCAATTAAGTGATTACATGGAAGAACAAGAAAGAAAAGCATTCACGAATGAAGTAAAATGAGCTTGTGAAAATAAGCCACCGTCAAAGAATAATGTAGGTAAAAAGTATAAAATACAATACATGAATACAGATAGAATACAGATATAATTAACGTTGTAAAATTGGGAGATTTAACAACCGAACAAATAAAAATATAATAATGTTCCTATTTGTACAACATATTTAAAATACTATGTAAATGTTTTTTAGAAATTGTGACGTTAAACCCAAGCATGTAATGTTACAAAAACTGTACCAGAGTGCTACACTATAAAGATAATTGTTATTTACGTATCATATCGCATCTAAAAGATTGGAGAATCATAGAACGAAGCCGTTAAACCGAATGGTTTATTAGAGCACTTTTATCTCAATATGTTTATTTATCTCAATGGTTTATTAGAACACTTTCGTTCTATTAACTTGTATTAAAAAAACTGATCTCGGTTTCGCAGTTTCAATTTGGGTTACTAAAGCGGAAAATGATCCTTAAAACTAGAAGATACTGACAGGAGTCCCACGCAGACTTCTGCTTACGTGAAAACATTTGAATGTTCCCATTAACATTATTAGTTGTTTTTTTTATTTCAGCACAGAGTATCGCTCTCATTTGTCAATTGTTGCAACGACCTAGTGCTGGCATGTGAGTGCAAGTAAT
The DNA here is from genome assembly GCA_038098605.1 of Gryllus longicercus. Classification (NCBI taxonomy): domain Eukaryota; kingdom Metazoa; phylum Arthropoda; class Insecta; order Orthoptera; family Gryllidae; genus Gryllus; species Gryllus longicercus. The sequence goes on along the minus strand of JAZDUA010000385.1, from coordinate 990,547 downwards.
GGTCGTAAGTACACCCTTGAGTGCAAAGCGTAATGTTTGTTCATCCGATCGAATTTTACGAGAAACATGCCTGAATAGTAAGTTTATGTGTTTCTGTCTATGGTCAGTTTTCATTTAGTGTTATAATAACTGGTATTTTCATCATTACAAGACAGAACTTATTTCTTCTCATTAGCAAACTGATCCGCCACCCAGAAATGTTTCCAATTTATTGACAGATAAATATTTATCCGTGCGAAAGTCCTATACTCTGCGAAACGGCGTAGAAATGTGAAAAATCCAAAACGTGAAAACTAGCAGCAAAATATATTTAAAGATAAAAAAGAAATTTAGAAATGTAAAGTAGACCTAAATGTAGCACATACGTTTTGCATTGTTGGAAAAAATTACGTAACATTGAAATATTTACGTTTTTGCAACTCAGCTAAAAATGTAAAAAGTTGAATTTAATCAATTCAAACGAAGCCCCTGTCGCAAATATCTACATTTATTTCGATAGTTAGGAACAGTTGTCACTTCTTACATTTACAAATGAATCTAACATGAATAAGTTTAACTGTTACAGCATTTACAGTACATTACACAGAAAAGAACAGTTCTTTGTTCGTAATAAAATATTCAACTATAGGAAAAGGAACAATTGATCAACACGATGTGCTTTCATGGAATAAGTGAGACGTTCTGATTACTGCATGAGTCTACAAATAATTACTATAGGTGTCAGCTCCAATAATGTGTGAAAGTACAACACATACTTTCTCGTATTAGTGGAAGTTGTTACGTAATATTGAAATATTGCAATTTCTGCCCTTCTAACACATCAGCTACAGCTTAAAGTGCAATTCAACCTCTTCATAGGAAGCAGCTTTGGTGAACATCAGCAATCATTCCGAAAGTCAAGAAATTAGAAAGAATATTAGTTATTTCTTAGTTTTGTAAATGAAAAAAAAAGCATGAATAAATTATGTGTTTCACTATTTGCCGCACATTATACAGAAAAGCTGGAATAATTTCACAAAAGCTTGCCTGAATTATAAGGAAATAAGCTCCCAATTTCTGAATATCAAAGACAGCGATCAAAACTTCATAGAGTAAAATAAATGTATTTGTTAGTGCTTTGAAGTTTCTTTGAAGTTTGAAGTTAAAGATATTACTTTCCTTAAATTTATTTCTTTTTATAAAACATCACGACCGGCAACATCATACGAACATCACGACCCGGGAACAATGAGAAGCATTTAAATATTTTGAAATCGCCGTGTGGCCATTTTGCGCTCTGATAGAACGTTAAACGTAACATTACATGTAATTGAGCTTCAACATTTTTTGAAAAACATAATTAGCGTTGAGAACTACTTAAAGTAAAAGAAGTGCTTTTTTTGTTCTAAGTTAAATCTATTACGTTCCTTCAATCTATTTGCTTTTATAAGAATATTATCTTCATCATACGATCATTACGACAGGCAATAATGAGAAGCATTCGAATAATTTTAATCCGTCGTGTTGCCATTGCGCGTAATGATAGCGTCAAACGAAACACAGCAAATCTGGATTTACAATTTTCGAAAATACAGAGAGTGCGCCAAAAATGGCAAAAGCCACACTTTTTTTACCCGACTTTGCTTCATATGCGGAAAAAATTTAAAGAAAAATATGAAGCGGAAAAATTTGCTTAGGTTTCAAAATAACTCATATTTTAAGAAAAAGTTAACATCATCTTATTTGAAGATATTTGTGACGAACACATTTCATTAAGTAAAAAAACAATCTTCACAATTATAGTTGTAAGAACGCGCCGAAAATATGTTGAATTTTTGCAATATTTAAAAATTCTTGGAGTGATACGAAAATGTGACTTATGCTCCTTCTTTATGTGTCTTTTGCCCTGTTAGAGAAAATAATTTAAAGAAAAAAATGGAGTTTGCCAGAGAAAAAATAGTATAGTGATAAAGAAGTGAATAAACAACCTTCGTTCGTCTTCTGGGGAAAATTATTATATTTACATACATTTCTACAGGAGCAATTTTAACTTCAATATTAATAATCTGTTTGATAAATATTAACATATCAGTTTCGTCAACAAAACTTATCAATGATAACATCAATAATGTTTTATAGGATGTTAACATTCTAAAACGTGAATTACACGATCACGCATGTCCGTAAACCCGACGGGAGCTTACAGCTTTTCCCGCTGGGTGCTTTCCTGAAGACCATACCTGGAAACAGAACACGACACGCAGAATTGTAAGTTGGCGCCGGATCTTACAATCTGGAGGAAGAGGTACCCATCAACTTGTCTGGTAAAAACATGCACGAGAGTTTCAATACTAATGACCAAAGCTGTTGGCGCTACAGGCTACTCTTACGAGTTTAGATCCACTGAGTGTTGTCACGGTTTACAAAGGTGTATTATATAGAGAGATCACTCTAAGAAAGGACCGCTTGACAGCTACCTCTTTGGCCCCGCTGGCAATATAATTGCAAGTTACATCCATGCACTAATTTTTTCGGTGCGCTCATTTCCAGTTAGCTCATTTTTAAACGGCTGCATCACTATTTCTTGCAATTCCATCGCCCTGCATGACGTCCATAATGTTTTTCCCGCCCTTTCAAAGTGGTCCCTTCTTGAGGCCCATTCACAATTCAAACGTAAACATACGCGCAATGCATAGACGTAAACATTAACGTAAGTGATAGACTGAAGTATTCACAATACCTGACATAATAAGAGTTTCTATTGGCTGTGAGACATTCTAGTTTACTACTGGTTGGATGTGAGAATCAATGTTCCGACTATGTCCATGGCCCTTAAGGCGTTAATCTATCGACTTTGCTCATATTTCGATTCTCGATTTTGAGTTAACGTACTGTGATTGCCTCATTTCATATATCTTACTTCAGCATATGCACAGAAGCTTGCAAGCTTTTTAAGTTCACGTCTTACGTGTTATGCTTATGCGAACGAGTCCGCTTATGGACGTAGTCCTAACTTTTATGTTAACGCCATGCTTATGTTTATGTTTGTGAATGGGTCTTTAGAGTAACTCCCGTTCACAAGAAGTACGTCCTTGGCCCTGGACTCAGCTTATGGACGTAGTCCTAACTTTTATGTTAACGCCATGCTTATGTTTATGTTTGTGAATGGGTCTTTAGAGTAACTCCCGTTCACAAGAAGTACGTCCTTGGCCCTGGACTCAGCTTATGGACGTAATCCTAACTTTTATGTTAACGCCATGCTTATGTTTATGTTTGTGAATGGGTCTTTAGAGTAACTCCCGTTCACAAGAGGTACGTCCTTGGCCCTGGACTCAGCTTATGGACGTAATCCTAACTTTTATGTTAACGCCATGCTTATGTTTATGTTTGTAAATGGGTCTTTAGAGTAACTGCCGTACACAAGAGGTACGTCCTTGGCCCTGGACTCAGCTTATGGACGTAATCCTAACTTTTATGTTAACGCCATGCTTATGTTTATGTTTGTAAATGGGTCTTTAGAGTAACTGCCGTACACAAGAGGTAAGTCCTTTTCCCTGGGCTCAGTCCGCTGCCGGAAGAGATCGCGCCACGCGGCCTCGCGATCGCAGCTGGGCGTTGAACGCCTCCACCGCCTGGCGATGGCGCCGCAGGAACGCGTCTCGCTGCTGCTGCCACCACTCGCGCGCGGATCGCGGCGGCGCGGGCGTGGCCTGGCGTGGCTTTGGTGGTGGCGGTGGCGGCGGCGATGGTGACCGCACGTCCGGATCCCGCGGCGGCTCCAGGTCCTCGACTTCGCTGCTGCCTCCCGCCGCCGCCTCCAGCCTTCTCGGGGAGCTGGGAAAGAACAGGAAGAATTAGCACCACACACATGCGAATTTTTTGGATATTTGATGCTGTATTATTTTCACGTAAATAAAATTTCTATTCATGTAAACTAAATAATTTTAATACACGAGTAGTTTGCAAGATTTATAACAAATTATGTAAATTTATCAAAACAAGTAACGATCTTATGGACTTTGAACGAAAACACAATGCTATTTATAATATTAATTTCAAGATAATTAATTAACAAAACACATCATGTAATTCTACATAAATTGGAACAACTAAACATTCACTATAACAGAGAATGAAAGAACGTAATGATAGTATCTGATCAACAGTTGAAAAACATAATGTCACTAAGCGTAGAATCGACTATAACCACAACATGGACTGCGATAATATCCAGATACTTGAAGTCGGAAATTGCTACCAAATAATATTCCTTATATAATAATATTCGGAAGCACTTTATATACTTGTACAATCAGAACCAATGGACTTAAGATCTTGCAGATCATTATATATTGACAATTACTATACACGATGTATAATGCTATACACGATGTTATTTCAAGTACAATATAAGTTACTAATCTGAGATAGGTTTAATTTTTAATTTCCACACTGATCATTTTTAAATATCTATTTCACATATTACTTTTTTCTTATATTGTATATATCCATCTTGTACCTGAGGATAAACCCAAATCTGTGGCGAAACGTTCAATTGGGAGATTTATTGTTATTATAAGAATCGAATGGTTGTATGTCTGTTTTAATGACCTACTTTTATTAATATTCATTACAGACATGTATTAAACCTTATATCTATTCATGAAGATGGTAACCAAATAAGTAAATAATTAAGCAAATAAATAAATAAATAAATAAATAAATAAATAAATAACCTCTCGGAGGAAACCGGAAGCACATCGGCCACCGCGTCATCCCGGACGCCCAAGGGCGGGGGCGGGAGAGGGCCACTGACGCCGGGCGGGAAGAAGGGCCCCGAGGTGCCCGGCACCGGCCCAACTGGCCCCACCGGCCCCACCGGCACCAGCGGGGGCGGCGGGAACAGCGGCACCGCGTCGCCGTACGACAGGGACACGGCGTAGTTCACCACCTGCACACATACATTGCTGAATGATTTCGGGCGGTTCAAAAGCGAAGGTCGTTAGTTCCGTGAGTGTAGTCCCGTATGTGTAGTTTCATCGCGTGAATTGGCGGCGATCTTCTCTCGCTGGATGCTGAGATTCGGCGCCGACCTACGTAGGCGGAGTTTTTTCCCAATCAGTTATCTTCCTCCGGCGGGGCAACGCTCGAGCCGAGAGAAAGCTCTAAGCTCCCGACAAGTATGATACCGAAATATTAGCATGTAGCTGATGGTATTTAATCGTGGACCATGTAAAAGTGACTTAACATTTCATTCCGCAAATGAACAGAAACTTGCTTACTTTACCTTCCTAGAAGAACATTTGCTACTGTAAGACATCAATATCGGATATCGGGGTAATCGTTGATTGATTGATTGATTGTATGTTTTAGGGAGAGTAAACAGCTATGATAATTAGTCCAGTAAGTTTTGTGCACTTTTTTTAATCTTGGAAGGTTGTTGTTATTTCCCTTATTGAATAGTCAGATCCGCCCTCGACCTACACATGGCTTGTGGAGTTTTCCTTATCCAAATATTTCTCACCAAAGAACACTTCCCCAGCTAGGGCAAGCTCTAAGCTTCCAACTGCTCTCCTAACATATCTGGAGTTCATGAAAGTGTAATTGTAAGTGGTGAGGATAGAACAAGGGAGACAAAGGAGAAATCGCGCGCGCTCTGTGTCCCGTTTGATAAGGTTGCCTGGCGTTGATTGGAAAACCTATCAGAGCAGCTGACTGCTAGAATTCTTCTCATGAGAGCGGCTGAATTCGGCTTAGCTATGAAGCTCTGTCCAAAATCCTACCACCTCGGTGAACCCTAGAACCACTTGGTCAGAAGCACTGAAGTGATATCTGTTCATGCTCTAAGCCACCTCAGTCGGTCGGCTTCGTCTTTTTTTCTAAGACACGAGTGATTTGGTTACGTTGGAATTAGGATCGCGAAGCTCTTTGATGACACGCGATTTGATGTGTTCATATTTGTGAGAAATACAAGTTAAGTCAGCATTTGGGCTCGAAAGATACAGAATGTGACAAGCGAACCCAAATAACATAATTTCGTTACGGATTTCGCTACGGATTTCGCTACAAAATATCAATTGAAGCAAAACAATCATATTGACGGGTATTAGTAAATGTGCACGAATTATAAAAAATGAAGTATTTTGTCCAAGATTTATTTAGAATTTGTTGGTCATTTTAAAGCATGTACATTTTTAGACATATTTATATTTGTTTTAAATATTTATTTATTATATTTATTTTTTTCTTTGATAAAAATAAACCTTTCAATCGTTTTCAGTTTTATTAAACTGAGTGGTTGTCTTCCGTATATTTTCTTATACGAACTTAGATGTTATTTGATACATCTTACATGACCACTGCTTGCTTAATCATCTGTCAATTAATGAATGTATTCGAAGTTTGTAATAGAGGTGTGTACTTCCTTAAGCAACTGATGGCTTAACATCAGGTTCAATTGTGTTGCAGGGAGGAAGGGTGCTTGGGAGATCCATACCTTTCCGAAGAGGCGGAAGCTGTTAGTGCCGGCGAAGCTGCCGAAGCCGTCGAGGGCGGCGCCCAGTTTGCTGGCGGCCAGCAGCGCCAGCCCGCGGCCCTTGGGGCGCCCCGCGCCTGCGCACACGACCAGTCAGTGTTGCGGCCACTCCGCTCCACATGAACACGTACACACTCACACACACCATTACAAACACCACACAACCACAGAAAGATTGCTTTGTTCAATGGCTTGGTGCATCAATTATATGTTCAGAATTCCTAGTTTTGAAAATAATAAATTTGGAAAGTTTGTCAAGGTGCAGTTACCTACGGAGAGACAATGCTTGCTTTCTGTATAAAACCGCGGTAAATGTTATTTGAGCATATAATCTATGTACACTAGGAACGTATGAAAATTAAATAAATAAATAAATAAATAAATAAATAAATAAATAAATAAATAAATAAATAAATAAATAAATAAATAAATAAATAAATAAATAAATAAATAAATAAATAAATAAATAAATAAATAAATAAATAAATAAATAAATAAATAAATAAATAAATAAATAAATAAATAAATAAATAAATAAATAAATAAATAAATAAATAAATAAATAAATAAATAAATAAATAAATAAATAAATAGAAAGCGCTCACTGGGCATGACGGCGTGGAGCAGCGCGACCAGGCGCAGGCCGTTCCAAAGGAAGCGCATTGCGTCGACTGAGCACCTGGGCGCGCGCATCCCCAGGCGCGCGCCGTCATACGGGCGCCGGCGCTCCACTTTCCTGCGCTATCGGCCGTTGCCACAGCGGGCGACTACCTCCCCAGGCGGGTTATATAATGCAATCCGTTCTAGGTATGTGGTATTGTAATGGCATAAAGACCTTCGATCTAGACACATGCTAACACGTTATTTAATTTACATGTATAAAAATATTATTTATTTATTGTATTTAAAATATTATTATAAGTTATTAAATAAATACAAATAATTATTTTTTTATATTCATAATTATAGTTACGTAAATTTATCATTTCTATCCAATTACTCCTTGTGCCATTATATCACATTATAATGCAACTAGATAGAACCTGAACGAATCTGCGAAAGAAATATGAGAAATTCGAATCTACAATTTCGAAACATTGCAAAATGATGCTAAACTATTCATATTTTTTTAAATATACTCAACTTTCGTAAAAGAAACTGTTTTTAGAATAGATCTTTTTTTAAAAAGAAACTATCGTCAACATTGCATTTTTGTAATATTAAATTTTTGCAATTTTCGAAAATACAAGAAATTCACCGAAAATGAGACAAGCAAACTTTTCTTCGCCGTTTCTACACACAAGAAACAATTTGAAGAAAAAACTTCAGCCGTTTTTTGAGAAAATAATTGTATAAAATTTGCATAAGTTTCACACAAAAACAACTCATATTTTGGAAAGTTGTACGTGACCTAATTTCAATAGCTATCTTTGAAGAACAGATTTAGTTACGGAATTCATTTCTATTTTCGTAATTGTAGTTGTAGCAAGACGCCGAAAAATTTGTAAACTTTGCAATTTTCGAAACTTTAGGGAGCTCAATGAAAACGCGATCAGAGAATACAGAGGTAATTATATTATCTTCCGTTAGTTCACTTATTTATTTATTTATTTATTTAATACGTTCCTAATGTACAAAGAGCATATGCTCAAATAACATTTACCGTGGTTTTATACAGAATGCAAACATTGTCTCTCCATAGGTAACTGCACCTTGGCCATCTTTCAAATTTATTTTTTTTCAAACTAATTCTTCATTTTTAATGTGAAGCCCGAGTACATTTGGAGACACTAGTGGCGTAGCGTAGTGGGGGCGGAAGAGGCAAATAATAATAGTAATAATAATAATAATAAGAAGAAGAAGAAGAAGAAGAAGGAGGAGAAGGAGAAGAAGAAGAAGAAGAAGAAGAAGAAGAAGAAGAAGAAGAAGAAGAAGAAGAAGAAGAAGAAGAAGAAGAAGAAGAAGAAAAAGAAGAAAGCAATGAAAACTTGCTTACTCGCCACTTCCTTGCCGTATTATAAATATGTTCCTACTTAAAAGTAGTGAGCACACTCTTTACTGGGGTCGCTCCATTATCACTGACAGACAAGTCAGTGGCAACATACATCGATAAAGACGATCAGCAGCTTTTCCTTGAAGATATATCAATATCCAACACCCGGCAAGATATCAAGAGAAGATCCAGAAATGTACCAATCTCGCCCATGAAATCGCTGCTCAGTGGAAGTGCAACTTGACCAAAGTGACAACTGTGTCAATAATAATATCAGCCACAGGAGTGATTCCGAAAATGACACTTCGAGCACTAGTGTCTTCACTTGTATTCCAAAAGTATATACAACATGCAGAAGGCAGTTATCTTGAATACATTCCATATTGTTAGAAGTCACCTGAATCTTCGATAAAGCAACTGCACACCTGGTCATCATACCTGTGAGTAATTTACCGACCAGTAAAAACTGTGAAGAATTAAATAATAATAATAATAATAATAATAATAATAATAATAATAATGTGTCTTGAAAAACTTTACACCATTTCATTTCATATTTTATCCCGCCTACGATTCGGGCCAATAAAAATGAGCACGGAATCTTTTATTACTTATTCTGTGACGAGTTCGTTAAATGAATGTATAATAATGACATCTTGTTCATTGTAGCCCCTGGCAACACCGTGTGTTCTGACTCGTAGAGATCCTCCGTATTTTATTTTCTGCTTAGATTGTTTATGACTAATATTTAGCGAGAATTACTTCTATCATGTAAAGAATAGTGATTTCTATTAGCACATTTTCGATGGCGAAACCGTAGATGCCAACTTGTCATGTGAAAATGAATTGAGACAGGAGCTGTTTTCTTCGTTAGAATATCTGTAGATATTTGTGAGCGTTTACAGCAGCAACAGAATTTGGCAGATAAGTTTGCTTATCTAACGCCTGTTATATTACCGGATTCGGATGATACTAAATGTAAGGCCGAATTCATAGTCGATCCTTAAGAAATAAGGAGTTCTTCAAAATGAGAGGTCACTTATGGAGGCTTGTGTTTCATAGACGTCTCTTATGTGAGCAGAAATGAGTGTTTCTTAAGGTATTGGAAATGTTGCAACGTTGCATTTCGTCAGATGAACCAGTGTTTAACAGTGGAAACGGCGTGTTTTCGTTGTGACTTGTGTGTTTTGTTGTCAAATGGGCATTAAACGCAATTTTACGAAGCTTGTATAGGCAATCATTTTGGCTTTTTATCACTTCAAAATGCGACTCTCTCGATCTGGTGAAAACGGTACAAAATTATTGATGTTATGTGCCAACATTTCTGAATGGTCAGGAATTATTCGTCATATTGTAGATTGACTAAGTTCACGGAGATTTGCGCAGACAATCTGAAAACACGTCATTTAATTTATTTACATTTATCATATCTACAATAAAATTACCTGGAATATATAAAGAAATTTCATTTATTTAATAAAATTACACAGGATATGAAATATCTTCTTCTTCTTCGACGGTTTCTACCCCTTAGAGTTTGCCGTTTTCGATTTCCATAATTCTCGGTCCTCCTATTTAACCTCTTCCAATCCTTTCTCCTCCATAACTTCATGTATATATTTCTTCCAGGTTTACCAGGTCTACCAGGTCTACCAGGTCTACCTCTTCTACGTGTTCTTTCAGGTATCCAATTTAAAATTTGCTTTGGCCATCTCTCATTTCGCATCCTCTGGACATGTCCATACCATTGAAGAGCTTTATTTTCTAGTCTTCTGGTTATAATTGTGTGAACCCCAGTTCTTTCCCACACCACTTCGTTTCTTATTTTATCCAGTCTTGTTATCTGCAAAGATCTTCTCATAAAGTCGAGCTCTACCGACCGTATTCTGTCTCTACGGCGTTTTGTTAACGGCCACATTTCTGCTCCATATAATATAATACTTTCCACGATACTGTGGAATATGTGCCGTTTTGTGTCTTGCCTTAAAACACTATTCCATATAAGGCCATGCAGAGCTTTGATTGCATTCCTCCCCATTGCGAGTCTATTAGTTATATCTTCATCAATTTTCCCATCGTCACTAATTACAGTCCCAAGATATTTAAATAGATATTAAATATCTTGGGGACTAGATATGAAATATCTTCAAGATTATTTTTACAGTGATTTTACGATAACGAAACCACGTAAATTGTTATTCGTTGCATATTTCCAATGGATTCTCAGCATCTCTGACATACTTCTTCATTACGCGGTCGATATTTTGAGTGTTACACTCAAAATACTCCAAGAAATCATCGTCCTAACCATGTCGCGTAAATTTATGTGTTCGTAGATTTCACTTAATCAACGCTTGTTAACCCTGTGGCGAATGAGGATTAATTAAGGCTACAGGTGACCTTCCTTGTACGAACGAGTGGTTCCGCATTGGACAGTCGTTTGTAAATAAGGACTCTTTATAAATGGGAATCTCTTACCTAAGGAATATTCATTATAAGAAACGACGGTGAATTCGGACCGTAATCTAGATTATACATCTGCCGTCGACTGTGAACTTTTTAGCTACCACGGGCAACGAAAATAAATTAATGAATGTGACCCGCTTGGATTATTAAATTCTGTTGTATAATGTAATCTGGATGATACTCTGTCCAATATTATAATAATCCTCCGAATATTAATCACAATTGTCACAAGCAATGCCAGCTATGAGAGGAATTTTTCAAAACTGAAATTAATCAAAATTAATGAAACTGAAATTAATCATCAACACTGAATACTTTAAGGCTAACCAATCTGGCTATCTTGTCGATTGAGCACGAGGTATGTGATGCTATAGAAAGAAAAAGTGCAACAAAAGACTTCGCTCTTAAAAAACGAGGAAAAACGTTTTAGTTAAAGACAAGTTTTATTTTTAATTCTATCAATTAAAATATTTTCAAATAAAAATATAAATAATAACAGTATCGTTCTAGTTCTAATTGGAAGTGGATTTGTGTTTTATATTCACTTCGCTAAAAACTTAATCTTGTCGATCATCAAGATTTAATCATAAATGATCAAGTGTTATGTAATCATAACATTCTATACCTGTTATATCAATGTACGTGGCATACGTGTGAGAATATTTGTAATAAATGTGATTATTATATGGTGAAACATATATACATGACATTTTATTTGTAACCTGTACAATACGCAATAATAATGATTGTTCTTGCCCCTTACAAGTCCCTTACTACCCCTAATTAATGTATATTTTAAATGAAGTACCTAAACTTAATTGAATTTTTGTAATTTAAATCGAGGTACCTAACTAAGATGGCGGTGAAATATTCCCTAGGCGGCTGATACTCATGCTACGCCTCTGGGTGACACCCTACACTTTTACATTTGCTGAAATGTCATAATTAAGAATCAACAGAGCAACCGTCTCCGAGAAATTTTACATTCTCGTACGCCACTAAGATCTGCTCTAAGACCGTTCTGTTTCGCCAAACCGTTTGATAAAAGAGCGATTTTCTCAATAAAAAGACTGAACTGCTGGGTCGAGTTCACCAACGCTTGTTAACACAATAAACAACACATTAGAAACTGTTAATGGACTGTTAGAGAAAAGTTGCCTTTCACCCAACGTTAACGCCCACTAAATTTCCATGAAAGTTAATGGGCGATCTCCACTCGTGAATATGGCCCTAGTTGAAGAGTATCGAATGCTTTAGAAATCTCGACTAAAGCAACATGTAATTTTCAGACATTTTTAAACTTGCTTATATGTTTTGTTTAGGGTGACTATTGAGAGTGTAAAATCCACAAATTGTTTAATACATTACAAGAGACAACTTTGTACTGCTTACAATTAGTAGTTTGGGCGAAAGTAAAATCAACTTGAAATTATCAACCGGAGAAACCACGTTAAGCTGGCATTCAAATATTCCGGCACAACTCTCCGTTTCGCTGAAAGGGCGACGTTTCCCTCGAATAATTCCGCTCACAACCGCCGCGCGGCGACTAATTGCTTAGTGTTCTTTGAAGCCAAAGGAATCCGCGCTGTCACGCTCCGACACAACCTCTCAGAAGGCGCATTCCCTGTCTTGTCGTCTGGACGAAGGCATCCGCCCACTACAAACGTTCCCTGAACCGTCGACCTCTGGAACTCAAACACCTGCGGCCACCGGCGCCCTTTGATAGTCCCGACTGCTAATGCTTCCTTTGACCCCAACTTGCGGCTAACTCCCACTGCCTGAGGTTCAGACCACTCGCTCCTAGGCATTGTGGTCTGTCCACCTCCGTTTCCAACCGCAAGACTGCTCGCCTAAGGATGCAAATGTTATCCTTGATTCGTGTGTGATGTCTTGAGTACAGACTCCTATCCATGTTGCTTTATGTCGTTACAGAACAGTTCCCAATGTACGGTATTTGCTTGATCAGAGGGTCTGTCTAAACTGAAAATATCCATACTTAAAATATTGCTAATTCATTTACTGTGTATACGCTGATCTTGTAGGTCTCCCATTTCATGTAGTAATGCAGGTAGCTTGTACAACAATGTAATAGTTGCATGTAGTTTTTTTATACTCCTTCTTCAGTCATTAATTTTCTTTAAAGAATTAGATATGAGACGTTTGAGTGTTTATTTTGGCAGAAAGCTTTTTCGGTCGCATTGTGGCCAGCTTCAGTGCGATTCTGAGGCGGCTGGGGGCCTCTGTTCAGATAAGACACCGACATTTAACTAAATGCCTAAGTTAATATTTGTACCGTCAACTGTAGGCATTTAGTTGTTAAATCGTTTACCTAATCGTGTCATTGCCTTCATAACCGGGAATATTTCCCAAGAACATTGAAAAAATTATTCTGTGTTATAATAGTAAATGAAATGAGTAAAATTCCTTATTATGCATTAAAAGTAAAAAAAAATATTTAAAAATAAAAAAAATACCACTTCTTCATTCCGGTCCCAAATCAGTTTTATTCAGACCTGGCCTCCGAGACCCACTGCGGGCAGTCATAAAATCCGAGCTCCATGCACTGAAGGGTTAATGTACACATGTGCAATAGTAAAAGCGTATAGTTGTATCTGGAATGAATAAGTATATGATCTCGATGGACAGGTGTTTGCAAATATACGATATGATTGAAGAGAGACAAGAGAAACGGGAGAACCCGTACATTAAATCTATACTGTTTTTAACTTATACATTAAACTTAATGTACAAATATACTATTAAGGTCATTTTAATGTACAAAGTACATTTAAATTTCATGTACAATACAATCTGCATGATATTTAATTACATTTCTGCCAATTTTTGTTTTGATGAGCAAAAAGCATTTAAATTCCTTGAAGATTACAACATCCTACAGAAAGAGAGTAATATGAACGTTGAAAAATAAGAACGTCGTTTCAGGTAAGAAGAGAGTGCGAAATAAGGATTTTGGCAAGAAAAGAGTTGGACAGGCTGAAGGAAGTTTTATGTTAATTGCGCAAGCCAAAGACCGAAGCTTCGTCGCCAACTCAAACACTCAAAAAGAAGCGTTAAGCTGAAAGAGTCATAGTTTAAGAAAAATCATTGGTTGACTGATAAGAAATCTTGGGAGGAATGAGTTTGCTTGAAACATCAGGGAATCCTTGAAATCTTTAATTTCAATTTTCGATTTGTAGCGTGAATTTTACCAATGACATGTTTTTTAGTGAATAAAGTAGTTAGGAATATAATCCAGTACTGAAATATATTTGAAGATCACTATATCTACCACATTCCTCATTCCTTTCATTCCTATTAAAATAATGTGCGTTGATGTGGTGATTTTATTTAACATCATTTCTTCTGCTTCTTGCTCTATTATTAACTCGCATTTAACTCCACGATTTTCTAAACGCTTTTTCCAGAATTGCCTGTTTAAGTAGAGAACCCTACCTGGAATTCAACGTTCCTTTATTAGCAGAAGTAAATTTCACTCGTCGGTTTATTGGCTTTCTGTTGTCAAGAAGAACGTACTAAAGGTAAGTGCCCCGGTATATATTTTGCCAGAGGACCGAAAAGCAAGGTTGGACTCAACAAAGGTCGGGGCTATCTGTAATCAAACTTGCTGCTGCCTAGGGTGCAGATCTCGGAAGAACACAATACCGACCATTCGTCAGTCCACAGGATGGGCCATTGTAGATGGCAAAAAATACCTTATCGAGTTGTCGTTTGGATGAACAAATTTCCCTATGGCACTTGTCTGAGAAATATTTTGTTTCTATACAGCAATTTTTGACGATTTTTCTTGGCCTATAACGTACAGAACAGAGGGGAGGTGTGGTGTTTTTGCGAAGTCATTGCAAGATTGGTCGAATTATAGGGTCCTCAAGAATCTTTCTCTAGTGACTGGGAGAGGAAGATTCGAAATATTTTTCATAAAGTGCTCTGTCTTATACACATTAAAAGAGAGGAATTGCCTTCTTTTATGTATTTTTTTTCTAGACAAGTTGTCATTACTGACAGATTGTTGAAATAATTCTAGCGAATGGCTCACACCCTTTGAGATGGGTGAAGGAGGTCACGAAATTGCACTACTGTCCGATTTAAAGATTGTGACTTCCCGATTCAGGAGTAGGGATGCGTCATGGATGTCATTGTTTTGAAAACATCGATGTATTAATACCGATATTTTTTTAACCTCTCTGATTTGTGGTAGAAGGTTTTCCCCTCCGATGTTTTGTTTCGAAATGAAAAATGTATATGATCACAATACTGTAAAATTTAAAATGTCGTAATAATAACACTGGAACCAAATGATTCAGGAATAACCAAAGGAACGGTGTTTGCACTACATCGACCAAACTCTCTCGCCCGTGATGATCTCCTCGTATTTCCTCTTTCTTCATATTCATTTCGCACATTGAGATATGGTCAACAAATATGTCGTGGGTGTAAGGTCTGTCCTTTCTTGTACCTTTATTCGGCGATAGGATAAACACGAACACTGTCACATTAAATTTTAATGCACACGAATTTAATGTTACAGTTTACTAATCCAGACTAAAAACTTCGATGTTGCAACACATCGGTAGTTTTAGTCGATGTATTTTTAGCATCGATGTTTTAATTTTGAACATCGATGTCGCTAACATCGGTATTTTGTTATTGATGTCGCATCACTGGTCAGGAGCGGGACGGGAAGGGGGACACTCATCCAATCGTGAATCCTCATTCTCTCTCTCTCTCTCTCTCTCTCTCTCTCTCTCTCTATATATATATATATATATATATATATATATATATATATATATATATATATATATATACTCGTATATCTTTTTTTCTCCCCCCACACTCACTCCCTTACTCCCACTCGCACTCTCTCTCACTTTCTCTCAATGACAAAGCAGAGAAAAGAACGTTACATGACATCTCTGTACAGTAAAACCAAAAAGGACTTAGGCGCTTAATAATTTTTCTCGTGCATTTCTAAAAGAAGGATATTCAAATCTAGCTATTTACATCTTTGTATGTACTTCTAAGTAAGCAACTTCGCTTTCTGGTAGTAAATTCGCTTTCCGGGAAGGCCTATCTCTTCTCTTCCAAATCGCTCATTCCACAGTTTTACATACGTTCCCTTTCATAGGTCGTACCCTGAGATATTTGTACAGAAAAATAAAAGTACCTACTAGCCTACAATTATTTACTATGTTACGGCCCAAATGTGGTTCAAATCAATCGATTTGCGCGCTCGAAGATACCTCTAAGGCACCGCCTTCGCTGTCTAGCGGCAATTTTGCTCCCCGGCAGGAACTATCGCTTTTTTCCCAATCCACTAATTCCACAGTTTTGCTTATATTACCTTTCACGGGACGAACCCTGAAGTACCTGTGCACAAAGAAATAGGAAAACATAGTTCCCTATAATTATAATTTATTGTGCTTTCCTGCAGAAGGCTGCTGGAAATAGGCGTGCTTACATCTTCTGAATAGACCGTGTTTGCCCTCTAGCGGCAATTTAGCTCCCCAACATGGACGACTGCATCTTCACTCAAATTACTCTCTCCATAGCTCAACATAAGTTTCATCTAACTGCACGGTACTCAAGGAATCTGTACAATAATATCAAAGGCAATCTTATGATTCAAAATTTTCTCTCTAGATCTCCTAGAAAATGCAGAAGAAATCTCGATTTGAGTACTTGCAGCTCATGAAAATGGACTGCTTCGCTCTCTAGCGGCAATTCCGCTCCCCTACAGTAGAGATCGTTCATTAGAAAAATTCTCCGTCACCACAGATTTGCATACAGGATGTTTCCCGACAAAACTGTAAGCGAAACAAAAAAAGCAGCAAATCAGAAGTACCTACTGGCCTAATATTATTTATCGTTATTTCCTTTCAAATGCTGTTCAAATCTATTGATTTGCGTTCTAGCAGTTACTTCTGAATAGGCAGCCTTCGCCCCCTAGCGGCAATTTTGTTCCCCGACCGAGGCAATCTATCTTTTGCACAAATAACATTATCCAGACCTTGCACAAGTTATCTTCACTGGAAATTTCCCGACGGCTCTGTAAGCAACATTAGAAGAACCTGGTAACCTAATATTGTTTCTTGTTCTTTCCTTTCAAATGCAGTTCAGATCTATTGATTTGCGTGGTCGAAGCTACTTCTGAATAGACAGCCTTCGCCCTCTAACGACAATTTCGTTCCACAACCCCGACAATCGATCTTTTGTACACATAGCATTGTCTATACCTTGCACAAGTTCTCTTCACAGGATGTTTCCCGACAAGTCTGTGCAGCAAAACTACATGTACCTAGTAACCTAGTATTATTACTCGAGCATGCCTTTCGAAATCAGTTCAATTCTATTGATTTGCGTGCTCGCAGCTACTTCTGAATAGACCGCTTTCGCCCTCTAGTGGCAATTTCTTTCCCTGAATGAGGCAATCGACCTTTTACCCAAATCGCTGCCCCTACTGCTTTGCATGAGATGTCTTTGTAACAAGAGTCCCGACGTGTATGTACCCCAAATCAAGAAGAACAACATCGCGTAATAAAAGTTCTCCGGCTTTTCCTTCAAATACAATTCATTTTCTTTATTTGGTGCTTGCAGCTACTTATGACAGACCGCCTCCGCCATCTAGCGGCTATTTCGGTCCTCATTAGGAACGATCTCTCCTTGACTCGTATCCGTCTCAAACTAGCATAACGGCGGCTCCGCACATTTGGCATTTGCTGAGCAGCCAGCTCTGCTCCCCTAATCCCGAACAGCTGATAAGTTCGGTGATTGTTCGCTTCCTTTGATGTGTAAAGACCGACTCGCGGTGGGTAGAGCGAGCACCGAACGATGTCACTCGCCAAATAGCAGGCAACTTATCCACATTACTCAGGATTCGAAGTGGGGTCGCTCGCTACTCGCTGAATTCGGAATGTGTCGAACCACCTCAAGGGAAATATATATATATATATATATATATATATATATATATATATATATATATATATATATATATATATATTGTAATGTAAGCGGGGGAGGGCGCCAGGTTCAGCTCCTGTAATGTGGCTGGATGGAAGTGTTGGGAGGTCATGAATTAATACACCGAGTCATCTTATAATAAATTGAGGTTTATTCCTGGCACTATGAGCTGCCAGGGAAGTTACAGGTCGCTAAGGGCGACACAGGTTTCCTCTTATGTCTATCCTGTGAGCTCATTACTTTGATCACTAATGACTAATTCTCTTAAAGCTAACAAAATAAGACTTAATTCTAATAATGCATGCAACCTTCTATCTACCATCTACAATCTGCCGGCCTGAGCGCGGCCACTATTAATCTCTCGCCCTAAATGTCCTGCGAGGCGTCTCGCGTCATAGCTTTCACCGCTGGCTGTGTTGGATCCACGGGCTGGTCGTGCGGCGCCCTCGGATGCAGGGGCGGCAGGCGGTCCCAGGTCGCCGACCTCTCGTGGTGCGTCCCTCCTCAGCTGGCGGCGGGCAGTCCCAGGTCATCGAATCGAGCAGGCTCAGTCGGTCGAGGGGCCACGGGCGCTGGCCGTAATGCAATGTGGGCTTATGAATGGGCCCGGCGTGAAAGGCGGCGGAGGCAGACGGGCCTTCGCGGAAGTAGCGCGGGATCCTGTGATCTCCCGCCCGAGTTTCCTCTGCGGCAAATCCACTAGTCGCGTTCAAATAAAATAAACTTCTACTCTGGGAACGTCTTTCCCTAGACGCGTTCTGCTCGTGATTCTCTCTACTCCGGGAACGTCTTTCCCCAGTCGCGTTCCGATCCTCATTAACCTTCCTCTGTGCATCTCGTGTTAAAGAAAACTCCCTTCCCCCTCCCAAACCGTTTCTAAATCTGTAAATTTACCCCTTCCCTCATAGCGAAGCTTCCCATTGGCTGAGGGTAACTGCGTTTCAGCATTCTAATTTACCAACCAGGTTGCAGTTTTCTTGTGATTTTCCAAAGATCGCTCTCTTTCTAACTCCGGCTTCCCTCCTCTCTCTCACTTCCTTTGTAAGCGGTCCCAGAAGCTTCTTGCAGCTGTTTGGACACGTGTTCACGCGGTAGCGTATTTTCATGGGCCATAAATGGTCGGCGGAGGCTAATCGGCAGCCTGCTACGGTTAATTTCTAAATAGCCCCTGTGGGATCCGGGCGCCTTACCCGAGGCGCGTGGCAAACGGGTGCGGGGGCGGGTATTGTTCGAAGGGGGGTTGGCTGACGGCTAAAAGGGTCTCGGTCACGAAGCGTCATAAACGTGTCTTTTTCCTAATCGACACCCGTGTCAACCCTTTGGGACTTCGTGTTCCTTCCCCGGGCGCGCGGCAAAAAAAGGGACGCGGGGGCGGGTATTGTTCGATGGGGGTTGAGCCGACGGCTCGGCCGGGTTTTACGAGGGGTTATAAACGTGTCCGCCTCTGATGGGGGCTGAGTGCGGTCGTGGGAGGAGTCTTCGTGACAAAGGCAGCGTCCCTTGACCAACTTTTGCCGCGATGGGAGCTATCTCTAGATGTAATAATTATGCTGTTATTGGCGACGCCACAATAAAATTATTCTAATGTGATTGGTGACGCCACAATATATATATATATATATATATATATATATATATATATATATATATATATACTAGCAGACGCGGCCACGCGTTGCTGTGGTTTTCTTGTTCTTGGTTTAATTATTTGGTATTATTGTATTATTAAGGAAGTGATTGATAAAGAATGATGAAAAGTGCAAATTAAATTTCAACGGATAGTAAATGTTTAATTTTTATTTATTTAATGAATGAGTTAGATAATACCGATTTTTAAAAATGAAATTATAATTATTTTATAATTATTTTACCTAATTTAATTTTTAATATTCATTACCTTTAATGTAATTAAGAACTACGCGATGAACACTATTTTTCGATAATCTGTCTTTCGTCAAAATAAATAAATAAATTCGATGGTTTTCCAACACGGGAGCATGCAACATACAGCTGTCCATGGGAGAAACACGGGTTCTCCGAGTCTAAGCCACAAATAGCCATTGTTTGCCCTTGCGACTTATTTATTGTCATCGCAAAAGCCAAACGTATCGGAAATTGTAGCCTATTGAAAGGAATTGTAGATTCTGATGGTATCATAGGTATTTGAAGTAACAAGACGACTCCGCCTTTAAACTTTCCAGTCAATATCGTTGCTTCAAGCACGCTTCCGGTAATGCTTCTGATGACTAATCGTGTACCGTTGCATAATTTTGGTGGATTTAAATTACGCAATAGAATGACCGGTGAAAAAATTTTGAGACGAAGATTGTGGGGCGGCATTCCTGGTAAGTCCAAAGAATTAAAAATTCAATTGGAAAATTAACGATCTGGTTTTCATCAACAATGGTGTCAATTGACTTAAAAGTCATTAGGTCACCTGGCAATAAATTTTGTATTTGATAGTTAATTTCATCGATATCAACATTTTTTGCCGCTAAAATTGTACTATTACTGAGACAATTATGGTCTAAGTGATTATTAAGAATATCTGGAAATACACTCTCAATTAGTTCATGTTTTGAATGAACAATAGTGCAGAAGTTGTCTGGCAATTGGATACATTGCGTATTTTGATGTAGTCTGATTGTTCCCAATATTCAGTAATAGATTTGAAAATACTTGTTCCATCAAATTATTATGTAAATGTACTCGCATATGTATAGTGAATCGAAGTGTTTCAACGTTTTTCATAAAAATGATTGTTTCAAACATGCGTTAATCTCATCAGCATAAGTGGAGCGAGGAATGACAGGTAATATCTGCCGGAAATCACCAGATAGTAGTAAAACAGCACTTCCGAAGAGTCGATTATTGCCGTTTATATCTTGCATAGTTCTGTGAAAAGCTTCAAGAGAATGTTTATAACTCATAGTACACTCATCCCAGATAATAATTGAACTTTTTTGTAACACTGCAGCCATTCAGCTTTTTTTTAAATATTATACATTGCGTTTGGTTTACTGTGAATGTCTAATGGCAGCTTCAAATCTGAAGCATCTAACAAAGTGGCAGCAATGCCTGACGATGCAATTGCCAATGCAATCTTTTGTTGTAACCGTATCTTTGCAAGGATTAATGACACTAAAAATGTCTTACTGGTACCACCAGGTGCGTCTAAGAAAAAAATCCACCCTGTTTTGCATCAACAGACAACATGATTCGATTGTAAATAATTCTTTGTTCAGCTGTCAATAATGGCTCATTATTTGCAATGAGTGTAGCTAAGTCAACCTCGTCATATTGTTTTTCTCGTTGTATATCAGTGTTCATTAAATCAGTTGCTGGACAATCAGGCGAAGGCATGCCATAGTAGTTGAGTGAAAAGTTTGATATCAAAATACATAAATCTTCTAGTAGTAGTAACGCTTCATTGTACATCTCTGGTGTGAAATCTTTATTCGGACATCGTTCTGTTTGTCTCACTCGGTTCAAAATATCTTCAGTCATGTAATTTTTATATTTTTCCCACAATGCTAATGATTGTGTTGGATAACATGTTGTCAGAATAATTGCAAATAGTTAACGTATATTATTTGGCGTAGAAGTTAAAGCTGCATCAGCAAGTACCAAATCCCGATGGTTGCCATCCTCCAGCAGTTGTAGCTCGCGACGTGCTTCTTGATAGATATCATATACTCGACCATTAACTGTTCGCAAAAACTCAAATGATGTTGGTCCAGAAACATTTACCAATAACAAATGCAAAAAAAAGCACTCACGTTGATTTGGATGCACTGTGTAGAGTCGTCCCAATGTTTTAGATTTTAATATGCCTGCGATTGACGGATGTGGTACTCCACGTTTACGTGGGTCCCATCTTTTACCTGATTTGTTCCATGTAAAATAGCGTGGAACATCATTATATAGTAATGTTTTGGCAAATTGGCCGAAAACGCCAAGCATTTGGCATATGGCAAAAAATTCAGTGAGTGTAGTTTTCGGTGGTTCCAAAGCTCTTTGGATAACATTTTCTTCAGTGAAATATACACGCTGACCATTTTCAAGATGCACTGCAAGATGCTGTACAGGTGGATCTCGATCGTGGATGGAAAAACTAAAAACACGGGAGATAGCTTCGTTATTGCTGATGTATCTGCCCATTTGATATTGTGTTATTTCATCATTTTTATTAATATCTCGCACTTCAAACATAGCCAAATCACAGCCTTTATTTACGTATTTACAAATGTATTTAATGGATTTGCAAAACTCAACATTAATATGGACCTTATACGTTTTTGAAACCAATGGCGAATATGGAACCACTGATTATCAATTTCTAGTTTATTAAAATTTGATGATCGCATTGTGAACACATTGCCACCTTTGTCGACGTTTCTACGGCGATACAGTGGATAACCGTCAATATCCGTAATTGTATAATTGATACATTCTTTCGGAAAACGTTTCTTACATTTGCCATTTTGCATGCATGGTGATGTCATGTTAAAACTACCACATGGTCCATGGATCATGTGACTGGTAACAATTTCAAACAATTCTGGGTCGATTAATGGAACCGGAATTTCAGCATAAATGATTAGATCAATTTCTTCCGGGCGTATTTTAGTTTCGAGCCAAATCAAAATGTGAGCATGCGGCAAACCTCTTTTTTTGCCATTCAACCGTATACAACCAACAAATTGTCGTACCAAAAATAGAAAACTTCACGATAAATTCAATCAAGGACTTTAATTTTCGCTTAAACACACGTGCAAAGATATCATTACGATGTATTGATTGTTGGCCTGGTAACAGCAAGGTTTGTATTGCCTCCCAATTTGGATTACATGTAAATGTAATAAATAAATCGGGACGGCCATAATGACGTACGTAGATCATCGCATCTTGGATGTACTCTTGCATGTTCCGTGGACTGCCAATGTAGCTAGAGGGTAAAATAAATGCACTACCAATGTTGATGTTTAAATTTTCATCGTAGTTTCCTATAATAGCATTCCGTAAGTGAATATAATCTTCTGACCGTAGCTTAACTTGATTGAAACGAAGATATTGCAAACGTTCACTCTCGATCTTAGCATACAGGTCTACAACATATTATGATTATCATCAACCGGAACGCGTAGTAACACATTGAGCTGACCTTTTTATTCGTTTCATTGCCTGCAAAATAAGAAATAAATTTAAATTAAGATTGTGGTATGTTAAAAAAGTAACACTAATAAATTTAAAAAAAAATAATCCCTACCAGTTGCCGGATTAACCTGATTAATGTTAATGTGATATCCATCTTGATCCTGCCAGTATATCAGTGGATATTGTAGTGCATCGTACGAACGATGTAAGTCTGATATCATATGAACAGTGCTGTCACGACGTGTTATTTTGATAGCTCTGTTATCAACTGGATCACCGACCATGATAATAGCAACTTCTTCTACGGTTGGCGCGTTGAACCTGCCAGCATGCTTTCCTGATGGTGTTTTGTCAGCTCTGATGACAATTTGTAAGTTGTCATTTTGTAACTGTGGTGACACTCTTTTAAATAATTGAATAAGTTGGTTATGATTTTCTAAAAAAAATTTCCAACAACTCTACAATAGCTCTTTGTACAGCTTGTTCGATAAAATTATACAGACATCTAGTTGTCACTCGTTCTTCAGAACTGCCCATAAAATAAATTTGAAGAAATTTTGGCTCTTCGTTAGGTATTGGCATCAACGACCCTATTTTATGATACACCTGACCTTGTATTTTAAATGTGCTTTCAAAATTACGTCCATCGGATGATGAATCGCAAATTTTAGTTACACCAAATGACGTCATTTGGATGCAAGAATTGAATTTGCGTGTCATACGTAAGAATAATTTTGAATCATCTGATTCACCAGCGATAAGTGACTGTAGGGGCTCCGGCGGACCAAGAAGAGGTAACAAAACCACGTTTCCTGATGAACAACACATGCCCGGTGGTTCATTGCGGAATTTCAAAGCCAGACAGTATCTGCACATTTGATCCATAGAACCAATGGCGATCTTTGAATGCGCAGAATAATTGATGTCTGGAGAATACTCGAACGCAAGACAACAATTATTAAATGAAGTATAATAAAAAAAATTCCTAGAAATAATTTATATGTCAAAACAACGTTTGCTGGATCAGCTAGTACGGTATAATAATATAAATATGTGATATGATAATACTTACATATATTTATTTTGATAAGAAAGTTATAAACAATAAAGCACCAAAAATTTTTTAAAAAAAGTAAGAATAAATTCTCCGAATTTCATTTACTATAATGAAAATTTTTCTTATACTTTGGAGTAAGCAACACGTGGTCGGTTATATTAATGAATTGTAGGTTATTAATTAAAGTGATAGTACTTATAACATAGCGCCATCTGTTGAAAACTCACTCAATTCAGTCAACTTACTACCTTATACCATCATCTGTTAGAATCTTACCGAACTATGTCTCTTTGTTAGATAAAAAACAATTAATTCGCAATAAATAAAATTGCAATCTCAAATTCGAAAAATAAACTATCCTATTTCTTAAGTTGGAGAAAAGCACACATTAAAAAACATTAAAATCGGTTCAGTAGTTTTGGAGGTCATCCCGGACAAACATCGTGACACTGGAATTATATATAATAGATATATGCCGAATTAATGAAAACGTTCAATTTCAATTTTATCAAAAACGGCTGAAATGTTTTCTCAGAAATCTCCATATCGTTTAAGACTTTCGTTTCGGAATTGTATACGAAATCCCCAAAGCCTCATTTTGATGAAGCTATTTGGAGACCCCAAGAATTAAAAAATATCTGAAAATTGTAGATTTTTTCAAATGAAGCATTCTTTGATCATTGGCTGCAACATCACGTACATTATCGTATTCTAACTTTGCAATTTCTGAATATTCAGAAATATCAACGAGAATCAATCCTGCGCCAATTTTTTAATCGTCCTTTACTCTATCAGATAAAAAATGCAGCCGTTTTATGCGATTTATTTATAAATTGCAAAACTGTAGTTTCAAAGAGAAATTACGCGAAAAATTCTCTTTTTTTAGAAATATTTTAAAGCATAAATGGAATCCGAGCTAAATGCTAATATGCGAAAATTTGGATTTTGTGCTGAAAATCGTAATGTCAAGCGTAATGCGGTGAAAAATGAGCTATCTGATATTCTCATTCTTAGGAGTTCAAATTGTCGCCACTAGAGTGCGCATCAGTTAAGTCCTGGGAAATTTCGAAACATTTTTTTCCTAATTATCTCGGAATTCTATTTTTGGCAGTAGTCTTACTGTCTGCAATTGTACGTGATTTTTTAAAAGTCCGCTTTTTTAGAAAGCAGAGTTTGTTTCAGAAAAAAAGTCTGAACTGTGGCCTGACACGAGTATGTATCATCATTACATCAATAAGATGGTTGTAAATATACGACCCGTTTATTTACAATATGTTACACGTATGTACAGCTCTGGAATTATTTTCGCTATTTTTTTCTTGCATTATATATGTACTCATACGCTCACTGCTCCTCGTACCTCGGCTAGTGCAGATCCTAGTACATTCCGACGCCCACCGGCGCCTTCGGAAGGTTGTCTGACGACTGAAGACGTTACAGGATCATCAATATTGTACTTTTGCCACATTACTTTTACATTACAAATTTCGAATTACAGAGAGTTTGTGGAAAATGTGGCTGGCATAAAGATTTTACGACCTTTTGAGGAGAAAATTTGAAGAAAATATTTAGAGCTGTTTTTTTTTAGAAAATCTTTGTTTAAAAATTGAAAATATTTCACAATTACGCGAAATCTACTCATATTTTCGAAAAAATATAGTTAACCAATTTTCAAGATTTATCTTTAAACAAATGATTTCGTTTAGGAAAAAATATTTATCTTCAACATTGTAGTTGTAATAAGACGCCGAAAAAATTTAAACTCTTTCAACTTTCTAAAAATGAAGGATTTTAACAAAAATGAGACCCACGAAATTCTTTTAAACGCCGTTTACCCCATCCGAAGACAAAGCTTAATAAAAAAAATTGGAGACCTTTTTGAGAAAATTTTGAAAACGTTGTTGAGGCTTCATATAAATTTCCCCGAAAAATAGAAATATCCACTTCAAACCCGCTTGAAATTCGCAACGATTGAGTTTGTGCAGATCTATTAGGAAATATAAATTTTGAAGAAAACATTCTGAACGGTTTAGGCACTAGCGCCGACCACAGGCGGAGGGATGTTTTGAAAAAAACAATTTTTCGGTATCAGGGGACCCCAAACGTGTGTTTCTGTTGAAATCTCGAAATCTATTTTCGTTTAGTTATTTCTGTATATTACTTATACTAAAACTCCGTATATACGTATGTATATGAGCATGTATGTAGTTTTCAGCTTTCTGGGTTGAATTCTACAGACTGGCTCCTGTAACCGGTAGTTTTCCGTGGTTTCTCCCATCAATACCAGGCAAATGCCAGCGCAGTTTCCTATCAAAAGGGCCACAGGCTCACTCGATCTTTCCTTACTCTTGCTTGTCCTATCATTTTATCTTACATACATACACTTACATGTACTATAGTACCATAGATGGGTGACAAATCGGGAGCTTTCAGCGTGTCTCTGCTAGGGCGATGCCCTGTTGGACGGAGATTCCTGGAGGAGGAAAAGCCCGGCAAGCCGACGCAAAGATTGGCGCATGATCTGACGTTCAAGCGGGAGAGAAACACTACTACCTCCAGAGGTGGATTTACGCATAGGCACAGTAGGCACGTGCCTACGGCGGCAAATGTTCAAGGGCGGCAAATTTTCAAAGGCGCAAAATTTTCTTGATATTTTCTAAAACAAATTTAGGTTCTGTAAAAACTACAACAGCATAAATCGTATTTTTATTTTAAAAATATCATATTAATATTTAATACAAGCTATTTATTTGTCTACTTCATTAGAGTATACCTTATGACTTCAGAAGTATATGAATCTGAAACTAAGGCCCGTTGACGAAAGAAAACATGTTGCAATTCTAGTTGTCATGTTTTAGTTTCCTTTTAATGTTAACGTTTCAGTGTTGAAACGTTAATAATGTTGAACGTTACTTGCTATGAAGATACAGTTTATATCCAAAATTAGCTAATCCAAAAAAATTATTTAATTTATGAAAACAATGTGCAAATATAATGTTACTTTTAAAGTTAAAACGTTTAAATTAATGAGAAATTGTTACTGAAACGTTACAATTTGAAATGTAACATTAATTTTAAACAGGGGGCGGCAAATTTGATGTGCCTACAGGCGGCAAAAATATTAATCCGCCCCTGACTACCTCGCGGGATGTAACATGTCCTACAAATGTCGCTCTAACGACTAATGACCATAGCAGTTGTCGCGCCCGCAAACACAAAACAATCGATTAATTAATCAATCGAAAGCGCTGCCGCTTGGCTCCGTGCGAAGGCGGGCTTTCTCAGCTGCCTCCATTTTGCTTTCTTACGCCGCCGCCGCCGCTGCCCGGGGCGGACGCACGTGTCCTCTTCGTTCCACTCTCCTAACGAGGAGAGGCGAGGCGGCCCGGAGGAGCCGGGCCAATAGCAAACCATTCCTGCATAGGTTCCGCTCTCGCCTCCGCCAGTTGGCGGGCGTCTGCCTACTCTGACCTTGACGAGATGTGCCGCGGCGGAGCTTTGCGTTCCGTTCGTTGGGGGCGCTGCTGTCCAGAGGCGGTGATATCCAACGGTTCAGTCCGCTCGGCGGCCGCAAAGCAGGAAAGTGCGCACCGCACCACTCTCGAAACGTCATTTAGTGTACATTGACAGAAATTTCCGCTTTACTTTAATGAAATGTACGTTACAGTAATTATAAT
This sequence comes from Gryllus longicercus, assembly GCA_038098605.1. Taxonomy (NCBI): domain Eukaryota; kingdom Metazoa; phylum Arthropoda; class Insecta; order Orthoptera; family Gryllidae; genus Gryllus; species Gryllus longicercus. The sequence goes on along the minus strand of JAZDUA010000385.1, from coordinate 962,702 downwards.
GAACGCACATTAAATTAAATGTTCACATACAGTAGAACCTTTCTAATTCGAACCCCACAAATCCGAAATTTCGGTCAATGCGAACAAAATTCGGGATGGAAGAAAAATAAATAAAATGCATATTTCTAGTGTAAAGAAAGGATTTTATAATTACTGTAGAACTGAACAACTAATTATTGAAACACTAGTTGTCGAAATGAAACGTTTAATGCACTGGTAACTATTCTGTGTATCAATTGCTTATGTGGCAATGTTTTTGCTCAGAGGAACTTGCAAAATCGGTAATCTTTTGCCGCAAGGAACTCAATCTGCTTGTTGATGCAATTAGATGATGCAATTATGCGATCGCTACGCTACGTTGCATTGTCTGGTAATTCTATATATGTATTTGTAAATGTTCGGTACATTTTTTCGGTAATCCGAACATTTCCGAAACCGAACAGACCACATCCCGAATTAGTTCGGATTATCGGGGTTCTATTGTAGATTAAGATGCAAGAGTCAAAGCTTTATGGTCATATCTGGAAGGAATGAACTAATGATCATGATTGACTAATGATTATGAAAATATGAAATGAATGATGAAAGGCAGGGGAAACGGGAGAACCTCTACATTAAATCTACACTGATTTTAACTTATGTATTAAAATATTTAATGAACAAATATATTAAGCTCTTTTTTAATGGGGAAGGTTATATTAAGTTTCACCTACAACATATTAATCTACATTAAATTTAATGTCAATTCTGAGAGAGTTACCACATGGTTGGAGAAGAAAAACGTGGAATAGCGGAAATTTTACCTATTTTAATTTCTCATGGTAGTTCAGAGACGAAGTATAACGTACGTAGTGTAGAGAAAGTTATGTATATAATGCTGAAGTGGAAAACGACAATTGTTTTGGAAGATTAGTATAGTAGATTCCTGATATCGGGAAAGTGGATAATTCTTGTCCTTTTAAGTAGTAAATTACTTCCTCTAACACTTTATGAAATCAAAATCGAAATTTTGTGAGTCCTTGATATCGAAAAATTGGTTTACAACAAAGCGATTGTCCATTCGTCCCGCTGTGAACAACGCAACTCGTTAAACAGTATGCAAGAATTTTCCTAAATTGATACTCCTCGATGTATCCCGATGATGTCACGGGCCCTTGACTTTGAAATGGATATTTTGATTTTACAACTTACAGCGTTTGCAAATTCACGATTCATTTATATCATTCTTACAATGAGTGCATGCATTTTTCATCTAGAAATATAAAATGAACATTTCGCTATCGTGGTGCAAGCAATATCCTCGGTTCAAGCGTTTCATAAGGCTGCGCGTTTACTCTCTTCTTGCATTGTCTAGCTCCCTGTAGATGGGCTCTTTCTGAGATTGTCTGCCTTAGCGTCGTATTCAGTGAAAAAATCATAATATATCTGGAACACTACCACGCTTGGCGCGTACTCACCCCATGCGCGTTCTACTTCTTCTTCTTTTAATGCCATACATTGATTAGTGCGTACGGTAATCTCTAGAAACCCATAGCGCCCTCTTGTGAGACTTCCCGCTGACGAAACAACTTGCTCTGGCTATTAATGGTGTTAATGGCGTGGCCATTAATGATGTTGAGTCTAGTTTAGAACATGTATACATCTGATTGAACATGTAATATTAAAATTACGTTCCTTAACAATTCTATTTATGTTACATAAACATTTAATTCATACTTTATTTTCACTATTTTAATATTTTTATTCAATTGTTTGTCCATATTTTGAACATTTTTAGTCCATATGTACCTACATATTTGGGTACAAGTAAATATAAATTCTAGTCCTGATAATGACGCAGTATTCATGATCTACAGTACAGGCAGCGTATAAGCGACTCTGAAAGTTCGATGCGTTGTTGTCCCACATTAACTACGCGCATGGTACCACCTACATCACAGATAAATGAAATCTCAGAATATTACCTTTCACCGACAGGCAATCTCACGTCTTAATATCATGTTCTATACTAGGGAGAGGATTTTTGTGTCCTTAAATATCTTAAAATGTGCTTTTCAAAATATCCATTTTCGACCTAAAAAATGTTAAATATGCACTTTAATATGCAATTAAAATTAACAACATTAATTTCCTCTATAAATCTTTCTTGATTAAATTGAAGCTTGCTTGGAATGAAAATATATGTTTTGTGCAACCATCATAAAATCTATCCTTCTTCGCGAAGAGAAGTGAATAATTGAAGTAAATATTCACCCAAGTGAAGTACATTGTATGTATAATGTTGTATTTCTTCTCACTATTTTAAAATATATATGTAAAGAAAACATCGACACTCGCATCGGTGTCACCGTTTTCTTCGATTCAAATGTGCCGCGCTATCGACAGCTGACACCGTCCCGAGAGCCGCCTGATGACTGACTAGCAAGGCAGAAGATAAGAAGATCGCGTTGAGATCACACGTGTTTAAAAACGTGATTAAAAGTTAAAACATTACCTGAAGTAAAAACTTTAAATGTTGTTTCCTGTTTTTTTTACAGGTAATCTTCTTTTTTCATTTAACCATTGTAAATATTGTAAATAGTGAAACAAAATTATATCAAACTGTTTTTTTTACAGAAACGCAACTGAGTTTTTATTTCCAATTTTGGAGAACTATTTCCGTCCCATTATAAAACAACATTTTTGTTTTGGAAACTTCAAATGAAGATGGATAAACTACGATTCGACTTTATGATGAAAGGAGCAGGAGATGGAAAATCAACGGTATTATGCCTAACCTCAATTGGCACACCGGATGGCAGAACTTTTGCCTTACCAGATGAAATGCAAAACACACTTTTGCACAAAGATCTGACTGAAACACAAATGTTTGGTAAGATAAAAAATACACTCAAGAAAAAAGAATCCAATCTCTATCACATAACGAAACTAACTCCACTTGTAGAGGATTATAAAAATTGAACAATTGCATGGGAATTGTTCACATCTAAAGAGGGGAGATGTAAAGAAAACATCGACACTCGCATCGGTGTCACCGTTTTCTTCGATTCAAATGTGCCGCGCTATCGACAGCTGACACCGTCCCGAGAGCCGCCTGATGACTGACTAGCAAGGCAGAAGATAAGAAGATCGCGTTGAGATCACACGTGTTTAAAAACGTGATTAAAAGTTAAAACATTACCTGAAGTAAAAACTTTAAATGTTGTTTTCTGTTTTTTTTACAGGTAATCTTCTTTTTTCATTTAACCATTGTAAATATTGTAAATAGTGAAACAAAATTATATCAAACTGTTTTTTTTACAGAAACGCAACTGAGTTTTTATTTCCAATTTTGGAGAACTATTTCCGTCCCATTATAAAACAACATTTTTGTTTTGGAAACTTCAAATGAAGATGGATAAACTACGATTCGACTTTATGATGAAAGGAGCAGGAGATGGAAAATCAACGGTATTATGCCTAACCTCAATTGGCACACCGGATGGCAGAACTTTTGCCTTACCAGATGAAATGCAAAACACACTTTTGCACAAAGATCTGACTGAAACACAAATGTTTGGTAAGATAAAAAATACACTCAAGAAAAAAGAATCCAATCTCTATCACATAACGAAACTAACTCCACTTGTAGAGGATTATAAAAATTGAACAATTGCATGGGAATTGTTCACATCTAAAGAGGGGAGATGTAAAGAAAACATCGACACTCGCATCGGTGTCACCGTTTTCTTCGATTCAAATGTGCCGCGCTATCGACAGCTGACACCGTCCCGAGAGCCGCCTGATGACTGACTAGCAAGGCAGAAGATAAGAAGATCGCGTTGAGATCACACGTGTTTAAAAACGTGATTAAAAGTTAAAACATTACCTGAAGTAAAAACTTTAAATGTTGTTTTCTGTTTTTTTTACAGGTAATCTTCTTTTTTCATTTAACCATTGTAAATATTGTAAATAGTGAAACAAAATTATATCAAACTGTTTTTTTTACAGAAACGCAACTGAGTTTTTATTTCCAATTTTGGAGAACTATTTCCGTCCCATTATATATATTATCAAGAAATACTCACAATTGCACAAGTATTTCATCATCTATAGAAAACTAACGCAACTGTGACAAGTCCTTTCGAATCAATGAACCCTCACAAATAAATATCTTCCATGAAAAGATTTTTATAGACAAGTCTCTATTTTAACTAAATAGCAATACAAATGCAAAATGTGCGCCTATAATTACACGAATACGCACCAACAGTAAAAATCAGTTAAATTTGCACAAACATGCACTAACGAATTAATCTATATAGCATCATAATCTAACCAAACGTCAAGAAAATTAGATATGCAGTGAAGCAAAGGACAAAAATATGCGAAGTCATAAAAATCCTCTCCCGATTCATAACCATCACCTCGGCCGAATCTCATCCCCTTCGCGACAGCGGGGTGTGAGAGACAGATGAGCGGCGAGGTAAAACCCTGGCTATAAGAGAGTAAACAATTCATCGCAAGCTGATTGCTGCAGAGCAGGTCACATGACGTATCACAGTACGGGGCGAGAAAACTGTCAGAGTCGCTTATATGCTGCTGGTACTGAAGATGCATTCGCATTTAGCGCGGGAACCGAGAGGGAATCGGCGGTGCCCCCACCCATTGAGGCGCTGGCGCCGCTGCTGTTAGTTCGCTCAGCGCTCACAGTGTGGCGCTGGTGGCACCTCGCGCAGTATGCGAGGACTGAACGCTTGCCAGGATGTTGCACTATGTTCATTGTATTGCAGTGAAAGCGCAATTGAGTTGAAAGCAGAGAATGTAATACGAAGAAGAGGATGTACCATTGTGTATCTCCCAACGGTGAGACTAATAAGTACTCATGAATCACTTGATGCCCTGAATTCTGAGGAAGAGCGAATTTTAAAAATGGTCAATATTGTAATTTTAATATGAAAATGTTCATATAAGGTATTTAAAAAAATATATGTTTCAACTGGCACTATTTTTTATAGATACCATAGCTCTACATCTAATTCACTTACAGAATTGTTATTCATCGTTTCTACGTAAATGTGAGACTGCGTGCCTTTTTTCTGACGAGAAATAGTGGTTCTCGCAACACCAAAAAGGTTTCAAAAATTGAACTAATGACAATGATAATTTTCTTGTACTTTACAGTATGTGCAGCTCATTTAATGAAGAATGTACTACGATTATATCTTACATAGTCGTATAAAACGTGAATGTCAGTTAACATTTTTTACACCGAACGCCTTAAATTGTAATGATAATTATGTAAATGTGAATTCATTACAGCTTTATGGCTTCCGTCTCACAACAAATTGTGAGTTAATGTTGTTGTTATTATTATTATTATTACCCATAAACATCTTTGAAACTAATATATCTCATTGTAATGCATAGACAATTTTGAAATTCTTTGTCAAATTATTATATTTGTAACATCTTTTTCTTCTTCTTCTTCTTCTTCTTCTTCTTCTTCTTCTTCTTCTTCTTCTTCTTATTATTATTATTATTATTATTATTATTATTATTATTATTATTATTATTATTATTATTATTATTATTATTATTCTCCGCAGTCCACTAGGAGCACTCCGACTCCATTTCAAGTAGTTCACTGAACAATTTACGCAGCCGGTTGTTCAGATCGCCTTCTGCATTCTATATACCGTTCGCCTTTTTTTCCGATAATCTGTAAAGTTATTTACATTTTCACGTGAAATGGAAATCAAATACCGCACGGGAAGTATTTATTACAATATTCGTTTCGATATTTTGGGCGTGTATAATAATCCAGTTTCCGACCCCGCAACGTGCGTAACTATTCTGTAAGTGCATTCCTGGGTAAAGGTGAAAAGATGAAGAGCGACAATGCATAAAATTAAATCGTTTGATTACAAAGACGAGCAATGGGTTCTTGAGTCCAGAATTTTCATGATAGTTGTTTAGGTCATTAGTCTGGAAAATTGTTTACGATAGAGCGAATAATACGTGTTCAGACGTAATGACTTGACTCTGAAATTTCGAAATAAAAACTTCACAATGTCCTCGTAAATTTGACGTCCATCTTTATTTCATGTCATATTGCATTTTCTCCTTGAAAATGGCTTTCACTACCTTCGAGTGTTCGACACCACAAAAGGTGAAGAATAAGAATAAGGGGAAGAAGTAGAAGAAGAGGAAAGAAAAGAAGATACAAATAATAGAAAAAGAAGAAAGAAAATATGAAAGAGAAGTAGGAAAAAGAATGAAAGGAAAATATTAAGAAAAAAGGAAAGAAATGAGAAGAAAATAGAAGAAAGGGAGAAGCAGATGAAAAATGAATGAGGAATTGGAGAAGGACAGGAGAAGGAACAGGAGAAGACGAAGACGAAGAAGAAGAAGAAGAAGAAGAAGAAGAAGAAGAAGGGAGAAAGAGTAATGAGGAAGAACAAGGAGAAAAGGAAGAATAATAATAGGAAAGAAAAATAGAAAGAGCAATAATAATAATAATAATAATAATAATAACAATAATAATAATAAATAATAATAATAATAATAATAATAATAATAATAATAATAATAATAATAATAATAATAATAATAATAATAATAATAATAATAATAATAATAATAGACCGAGCGAAGTGGCTCAGTGCGTAGCGCACTGACTTCGTAATCGGGAGGTCCGGGTTCGATTCCCGGGCCGGCCATCCTGACCGGGGTTTTCGTGGATTCCCTCGGTCGTAAAGGCGAATGCTGGGATGGTTCCAAAAGTCCACGATCACCTATCGCCTCCTAATCCATTCCTATCATCTTTCATCTTCCATACCCCCGGGCTAACAACCATGGGGGATAAAAATCGGATCCAGCTAAAATGCTGGTCCCCCCTAAGAATTGTTGCAAGCACCTGCTACCGCGATAATAAATAAAAACTGAGCCACGGTATATGCAGGATGCTTGCTTGCGTGGTCCTAGTCGGCCGATTAACGAAAAAAAAAAAAGAAAAAAAGAGAGGAAGAATAATGAAGGAGAACAAGGAGAAAAGGAACAAGAATAGATAGAAAAATAGAAAGATGTTTCAGAGCTCAAAGATGTTGCAGTGGTCTTCTCCTCTTCTGCGATTCGGTTGCCGCGCATCGCCGTTCCGCTTTCCCCTGCACGCGGACACGCACACTGCGCTTCTGCCGAGCGCTCTCCGGACGGACCTTCGCTTTCCACGCGCGCCACATCCACCTCCACAAGCACGCCTACGCCAACTCACATACCCACAGCAAACACACCCACTACTTCGCGCTCATAATCACGCTCACACCGACACTCACCTACGTATATATCTTATTTCATATGTAATATTGAAATTATAGTTCTTAACAATTCATTTATGTTACTTAAACGTATGATTAATACTTTATATTATATTTATATTCAACTGTTTGTCTATATTTTGAGCATTTTTAGTCCATATACACCTACATATTTGGAAAAGAGTAAATATAAGTCCTAGCCTTGATAATGACACAGTGTTCATGATCTATAGTACCGGCAGCGTTTAAGCGACTCTGACAGTTCGATTGGCTGTTCCCACACATTACAACGCACATGGAACCACCTACATCACAGATAAATCAAATCTCAAAACATTATTTCTTATCGACAGGCGATCACACGACTTATATCATGTTCATAGCCTTCGCCTCAGCCGAACCCTATCGCCTCCACGTTGGCCTGTGAGTCAGATGAGCGCCAACGCTAGATCCTGCCTGAGAGAAAGTAAGAAAATCCTCTCAAGCTGTTTGATTCAGAATAGGTCACATAACGTACCACAACACGTCATACCAACACCCATTATTATCCACATGGATACACACATACACACCAGCGCCATCGTACCCACAACCAAACACATGTCCCCCCACATTCACACTCACCCACATACCCACAGCCGTCCAGGAACCCACAACTACTCTCATCGTCGCATTTGTAGAGGACCACACATATTTTCTCCAGTTCAATTTTCTCCATTTCTCGAAAACGTAACATGATATCGAGTTAATTTCGCGTCATTTCGATTTCGAAAAATCTCTTATATAAAGCATTAGGCCTTTAATTTTTAATTATATATTGAAATTAAACATAATATGGTGCCTTGTACAATATTAATGATGTATAATAAATCATAGCTTCCCCAGTGCCCCATGGCTATCGAGCTAGCTTTCCATCTCGTGACTTTGAGGTTGATTCCCAGGTGGCGTAAAAATTAGTAAATAGTAGCTTTCCACTACCATATCTCAGTTCAAATGTGAAAGCTTCTAACAGCTAGACAATGCAAAATAAATTTTTCAAGGGAGTTCAATCTGCTTAACATAGATCTCCCAAGTCCATGCTCCTCTGTCTGGGATGCTATATCGTTACCATAGTCTGACGAGGCTATGGTGCCTGAGTCCATCAATAATAAATAAAGTAGGCATGTAAAAGTATATATGTCATAAATAAAAACATATATCAATGTAAATACGTAATTATTTCAGAGTAAATACAGCGATAAATAGTGCTAATTATATTGAATTGATTTTCAAAATGAAAATGGTCAAGAACCGACGTATTGGTACTTCCCTTGAAATTTTCAGAAATTAATAAAAAGCTCGCTAGGTTCTGCCATTTCTCGACCCTAGATCTTTTATCCAGCTCTACAGCCGATTACTCTACGTATAGGACACCTATTGGACCATACACTAGACACAATCACACTCTATACCTAATCCGTGCCCAAATTGCGGTCTTCCAGAATCAACTACGCTCCTTATTGTTGATTGCCATGTGATGATGACTGAAAGAGAAAATCTTAATATTAATAGTGATCTTCAATGTTTATTCAATTGTTATTCGGGATACAAGAAGATTAATAAACTCCTTACCAAATTTAATCTAATAAATTGAATTTAGATATTGATTAGATATTGTCAATCTCATAAACACTCTTGGAAACTACGTTTCGCGTCAAAAATGCCTTAGCCCGAGAGGTTGATGAAACTGGGTATCCCTGCTTGCCAAAAGCGCTATATAACGTTTATTTTCGAAACTACGTTCTGTACATCGATCTATGAAGATTAAATTTATTTTATTGGAGAGCGAATAAAATACTTTAATGCCTATTGAGAGCTAAATAGTAGTAGTACAAAGGAAAAATACTTTCGTGATTCCTGCCCATGAAACTCAATTGACAATAATTTTATAAACGTTATGTTGCCTTCAAGTTTCGTTAATATAATAAAGTGTGTTGTTATAAGAAAAGCGTCGGAAGAGGGAAATAATGGCTCACTGGCTAAGCGTTGTACAATAACGTGAAGGAGCGGGTTCGATTTCCAGTCTGCGAAGATATTTTATACATTCTACAGAGCCTTAAAATCCACTAAATTTCAACACCCTACATTTGTCTTGAAAATTTTATCAAATCAATCGATCAAAATTCGCTTTCGCGAAGAAGGCGAAGATTTCAATTCTGAAGAAATTAGAAAATTCATCGCTTGTATTTGAAATTAAAAATATGCATTATGTAGGGTGAAGATTCGTTTTGAAATTTAATTTTAATATTTTTTTGTGATTTTGGTAAAAATGTAATTTTTTGTGAAAACAAACTTGTTTTTATTAAATATTTTTACAATTATTTTCTTTCGATTGCAATATTTCATGTTTGATTTTTCATCAAATATGAAGATCAGAATCCTCTAAATGGTGAATTTCACAATTCTAATAATTTTCAGTATCAGCTTGGTCAATGCTTACAAGCGTATGTCGCGGTGTGACATGTCGAATCATGCACTCATATTTTTTCATTGAATTTTCCATTCTTCTTAGATACTACGGTGTAAATTTTGACTGCCTACACATACTGTCAATTACTTAAAAAATTTCCATATTTGCCAACATATCGTACTATTTTTCGTTTCTACAGAGAACAGCCCTCGCAAGCCGAGCGGCGAGCGCGCGGGCGCCGAGGTTGGCGCTGTAGAGGGTTGTTTCCTCAAGGTCAAATGGCATTCGGTTGGAGCAGGCCATTCCCAGTACACTCAATTCTTTTCTTATTGTAAAATTCCATTTTATTTGAAATATTTTATTTCCTTACACATTTCTCAATGAACCGTTTTTTGCTATGCTTTGCTTTCCTATACATACAATTTGTTTATGAAACAAAAAAGTGCAAATTGGTTCTATTCCAGGTAATTATCAAAAAATGAGAATAATTTACGGAGTGTTGAAAGTACAATTTTTTTGTACACCAAGCACATCTAACAAACGAATATTTCTGGCATAATTCTTTTTCGCAATCACGATTTGTAATATCGAAACAGAACTCCCCAGGAGTTACAAATGATCCTGGTCGCTTCTCTGTATATTGTGCGGCGTACCATGCATATTTACATTTATGCATTATTAAATTTCTAAATTAGGAGACGAAAACTGGTAATGAACAAAATACTGAAGCTTGAGGACACTGTTTCGCTGAAATACTTGGAACTGAATCGATAATACTGAGAATATTTTAGCAGACATTTTCCTGAAACAGCGCCTTCCACTGTCGAAAAAAGAAAGTTTGTCTAATAGCTTAATGCAATTGGCTGTTCCAGGAGGATTTCTGGCTACTTCAACACTTTACTCCGTCTACTCCTCAAATACAGAAGTGTTGTTATGGCCAGACCACGAATGTAACAAAATTGGAATGTTGTCCTCTCAATGGGGTAAAAATGCATTGCGTATGAAAAATTGCATTTTACTTTTTCCCATTTTTCCAGATTTCGAAGCATCGATGGTTAAATTTCGTGCTGTAAACATGGTTCTTTTTACTTGAGGCCCTAGCTGTCCTTGTAAGCAATTGTAAATAGATGGGAAAATATCTTCACTCATACTTATCACAAGCATGATTATACAGGAATGAGAAAGAGAGTTAATTGGTTGTGCCATTGGCTCTGTGTGCATTTCTTCTAAATAGGACAATGTGTGTTTTGCACGCATTTCCTTTACAAAACTACACTGATCCGCATTGTATACCGACGTTTCAAGAAAACAATGTAGTTTCTCCTTCACATTAGCCAAAAACTCACTTATAGTGTCATTCATTTGTTTCCACTCTGCTTTCTAGATACACATTTTGTAATCTTCCGACTAGTAGTTTAATTTAATGCACTTAAACGACTTATTCAGGTTGAGCAAGCTTTAAAATCTTTTATTTTCATTTCATCAGTAATTTGCAGTGCCCATTCTCGAAAGACCCTATGACTGCCACTACAATTTTTTTCTCTGGAGCTTCCTTACATTGTTTAAGAAGACGATCATTCATTGTCTTTCTGGAATCATGATGAGGTAAGTTCTGGTAGCCTTCATTCGCAAATGTTTCCCTCCTATAATTCACGCTCCAATTTCACGAAACGGAATTTCTTTTTCAAACATTTCTTCCGATCAGCATTCAGCCAATATTGCACAGCCTTTTCTCCGCCACAGGGGAACAGTACTGTCGGACGTTTTTTTAATACTTGTCTTGTATTCCGTATCACTGCACTCGGACTCTTGTTACAGTACGACCGCTTGACTCTTCTTTTGCATATTCTTCAGTTTCACTTTCCAGAATATCCAGAGTTTCATACATATCCAAACTAATATGCCCATGATTACAATAAATGTCGAAGAACCCAATCATCTGATCGCGCATGTCGAAATCGTTCACAGTATTATCAGGAGAAGGCACAACACAGCGCTCTTCATATATGGTAATCGCAAGTTTAACATTTACAGAGTGCTACATAGCAGCTAGAAAAAATACCAATGACTTCAGAACTATAGTTTTCCATCTAAAAAACCTATTCTCAACACCACTAACAATGTTTACAGCAACATGCCTATTTGTGTCGATAAATCAATTTTCTCATTGAAAAATTCTGAAAGACTTACAACTTCATCGCACTTTTACAGTTTGCAGCGACCTTTCGCGTATGATTACACAAGCAATTTTGCAGTATACGCAGACGAGAGCTCTGGGGGAGGAAAGAGCTTCGGGGGAGGTAGTTCATGTTGGATGGAAAATGAGCGGTTGCGGCAAGATTTATCATGACGAAATATATTTCTTACAAAAATGAACAATAGATAAAACTAAAATTTGCAAAAAATTGTATTAGTAGTTTAGACTATGTATAGTTAATATTAGTGTTATTAGTTTTATTATTTTAACTTCTAGGAAGGGCAGCTGCTTCCCCGCCTGCCCCCTCGCTGGAAACGACCTTGGAAGCAGAGACCGCTGCTTGTGGCGAGTGGATGTGTTGGATTACAACCAAGCACCCTGCTTTGCAGGGTTGGCCAATTTTATATTGGTGAAAGCATAGAATCAATTTCCAAATCCAGGGTGTTTTTAATTGACTGCAGTGTGTATCGGCATCCAAAAGTTTGATCGTGAGATTAATAAGACATGTGCTTCCGATGAAAAGAAGGATTTGGACAGGTTTCGACATGTCACATCGCGGCATTTCTTTGTTAGACCAGTTAGATTTCTATAAGCTGACAAAATTTTCATTTTGATATAATACGGCGCCAAAACATAGTGACACAAGGTTCTCTGATTGCTGGATTAGAAAGTTCGTACTTTGCAACGAAATGAAGATTATGGAATGATGGCGTTCTGATTTTAACACATTATTATGAAGCGCTCTGGAGTGAACAGAAAACGCGTTTTGTTACGAATCATTTTATAGAACGACGCATAACTGCAACGGAGCTCTATTGAAACCAATATCTCATTTTTCACCAAAGGTGGAAAAGGCGCGTTTTGAAACTATGCACTTCAATTCGCCGATTCTCGCAATGTTAGAACAATTTTGCATTTATTTTAGTAGCACTGACATTTGATACATTCGGAGATAACGCTGTGGTATTGTTTGCATTCGTCATTCTTATAAGTACGGTGAAAGGAAACAATCTGAATACGTTTTCCGACCACAATTCGGTGGCAGGTATCATAGAGAACATCGTCAAGCAACATTCTTCTGAATGCTTTGAGACCTGCACTAATGCAAAGTCAACGTGTTAGATAAATGAAGACCGAATGAATAATAATAATAATAATAATAATAATAATAATAATAATAATAATAATAATAATAATAATAATAATAATAATAATAATAATAATAATAATAATAATAATACCGAGCGAAGTGGCTCAGTGCGTAGCGCACTGACTTCGTAATCGGGAGGTCCGGGTTCGATTCCCGGGCCGGCCATCCTGACCGGGGTTTTCGTGGTTTCCCTCGCTCATAAAGGCGAATGCTAGGATGGTTCCAAAAGTCCACGATCACCTATCGCCTCCTAATCCATTTCCTATCATCTTTCATCTTCCATACCCCCGGGCTAACAACCATGGGGGATAAAAATCGGATCCAGCTAAATGCTGGTCCCCCCTAAGAATTGTTGCAAGCACCTGCTACCGCGATAATAAATAAAAACTGAGCCACGGTATATGCAGGATGCTTGCTTGCGTGGTCCTAGTCGGCCGATTAACGAAAAAAAAAACCCGCTTGACGTTTATGCGAATGCACTGTGAATCGATTATATTGATGAAGTATTTAGATAAGACTTGTCCTTCAGTTCTCGAATGTTCACAATGTCTTTTAATGCACAATTGTTGGGATGTTTGAACAATTAGGAAATACACACAAATTATTGAATATTTGTTAGTATAAATCACTAAAGTATCGGTATAATTACTGAAAACATTTTACATGAATTATATTCCTAAGGGTGGCGTTTAAAAAGGTTTTTTTGATAGATGCAAAACACACTTAATTACCACATAATTGTTTACAAGTTTTCCTGTATGCTCGTTAAGATGATTCTTGTGTCGTGTTTCTTACGTGACGTGTCGCCCGTTTTACGCGATTGTGTGCCGCTGATTGCTTCAGAAATATTGCGTACAATGTCTGCACATGACATGAAAAATGACTAGCTGGAAAGAACAAACGAACATGTACTACGGAACTAGGTATTCACTGTAAGCTCTGTGTAACAGTATCACGAAGTTTCAACTGTCGACTGATTTGTCTTGGCACCTTGCCACAAGCCGTTGCAAAAACATTCGCAATAAACGGTATTAAGCGTATCACAGATGATGGTAGAATTTGAAAGGGGAGGTATCGCTTATTGATAAGGAAATAGCATAACTTGAATTTTGGAGGAAGTTATCAATATGAAGAAACCTTTTTTGAGATGCTCTCATTGGTAATATGGCACACCAGTGATGGGTAAATTAATTCCCACAGAGTCGTTTTGTCAGTGTTTCACTGCAGTATTTCATAAAGGAATGTGTATATTCAATCTCTAATTAAAAAAACATTATTTTTTTAATTACCGATTCCCTGATGCAGCAACTGAGCATTACATTGAAATAAGATGATACCATTACTATAAAATACTCTTTTTGAAAGTTTTGATTTTTGCAATGCTGAGCTACAATCTTTTACAATGAACCTTCTAAATTTAAACTGTATTTCCCTGAACATCTGTTTTTATTTTATACTGTTACGCGATATTTGGAATTCTCGATAACTAAAATCTGTTACTGTACGTTAATTGTGCTACAGAACTTTAAATGGAAATGTTACAGTACAATTTTTGACACATTTCTTTTATATTCATGAGCATTATTGGTTCATCGACAAGGCCATTGATAGTGCGTAATGCAACTAGTTCACAATGTTATGCTTTATTACATAAAAACATATTTTGAAAACGAGAGACGTTAGTGGCGAGTTTTCAAATTTGTACGTATGCAATGAAAGCAACATTATAAATGCCATTGTTTATAACAGCATTATAAGTTTATAAAAGAGAGAAAATTAATTTTGGAACAGAATTTCAAAAGTAGTTTTGCATTTAAGATATAAGAGGTTAATATTATGTTCTCATATAGGGAGTACAAGCAGGGAGGACGGGCATTGGGGACTGGCGGTAAGGGCTGGGGGTATCGGTGGGCGGAGAGGCCGGGCGGTGAGATCGGGCTGAGGACGGGCTGAGAGAAAGAGGCAGTAAGGGCAGGCGGTGAAGACGGGTAGAGAAGACATAGAGTGAGAATTGGGCGGTAAGGACGTTCGATTCCTAAAAAAAAATCAATTCTTTAATCGATCCTAGAATCGAAAAGTTGTAGTAAATTCTAGAATCGAAAGAAAAGAATCGATTCCCTAAGGATTTGAATCACAAGAGAACACCATTCAACGTAGGTATCGATCCCGGAATCGAGCAACTACTATTAATAAAACACAACCAGGTGTTAGTAAATCAATAAATTACATTTTAATAACAATAATAATTAACTACGTGGCATAAAAAATATTATAGATCAAATAATACAATTGAAATAATGTAATAGAATGTATAAATGAAACATATTAATATAACATAAATGAAAAATATAATATTATATAACGTCAAAAATAGGATGAACTAAACAACAAAATTGAAACGGATTCAAAGAAACACAACTTCATACAACGCGATCTAGAGAGAAAAAGAGTTTTATTTTCAATTGAAATGCTAGAAATGTAATTTGAACCAAGAGGTTTGGTTTGAACGAAGCGGAAGGTGGAGTCATGGTGGAAAGTAGAATTAAAACACAACATGGACTACTATAAAATTAATAATTAAGAAATCGCTACAATAATAAAGGCAAAAGATAAAACCCTGAAAACACAACACAAGCGTAGGATAATGCAAATTAAAAAAATGAAGTTAATTTGATTCGATTTAGGCCTTATGAAATAGATTCCATCAAGAATCGGAAGCGCAGGAATCGAAAGAAAAGAATCGATTCCGGAATCAAATTGGTAGAATCGGAACGTCACTATTGAGCGGTGAGGCCGGCCGGTTGGGACAGCCGGTTAGGGCGACCACTGAGGGACATGTGGTGAGGACAGGCGTGATGACGAACGCGAAGACCGGGCACTGAGGACGGGAGGCTAGAACGGGCGATGAGGACGAGCGATGGGAACGGGTAGGACGAGAGGTATGGTGAACGGGCGGGGGAGGGGGGACTGGCCGTGCCATAAAATGCGCTTTTATGAACGATTTCTTGCAACGGAAACGGTTTTTTAGAATGACGGTATTAAAAAAAATGTATATTATACACCATTCCGTCACAAAAATGTTTCGCTTAATGGATTCGTGTTCACTGAAACTGTGGATTTCAATTCACTTTAATCGCGATGTCGATGCCGTTTATGAAGTATACCCAAACGCTATTGAGCACCACTCTATTTGGAACAAGAGAGAACAAGACTCCGTCTTCCCATCTTCAAAATGTCAAATTTCGTTTGACTATCGCCTATCGAATTTTGTCTACTTCATGAATCCAAAACCATGTAGTTAAAAGAACCAAATCTGCAGTAGTCAGTGAATTGTGGGGAAATTAGTGGATGTGATTGATTGATAAGAAGAGTACTACGCAACAAGTACAAAGAAACATAACACAGTGCTTTCATACATGTGCGTGGTGGGTACCAAGGGAATAACGCTCTGAGCAGATGGCCATCGCAGACAGGACTAGCAAATTGTCTGAAGTCGCCGTAGCACGAAAGGGTTAAATCGCGCACACGAAAAAAAGGAACAACCTTTCAGCAAAAATACCGCTTCCAACTTCCTGAATAAAAATTTCTGTAGCATAGCGCATTCGATCTCTCGTCCCCCTAACAGTTGAGCACCACTGGCCGAGTCCCCGGAGGCGTGCCAGGCTCTCCCCCCACCCCTAACTCCCGCTTCCCCTCCGCGGCGGCGCAGGTTCGCCGTTCGACCGCGGCGGGGCGCTGGCGCGGCGGTCGCCACCACCACCACCAACGCCGCAGGCGCCGCCGCCTCCGCCGCTGCCGCGCCGCGGGCACCGCCGCCGCCGCCTCCACCGCCGCCGCCGTGCCGCGCCGCCGTCTCGCCAGTGTGGCTCAGCGCGACGGCCGCAGCGCACGCGTTGGCAGCCGACTGCAGGCGCGATCGTACGGCGGGGGCGGGCGCGATCTCGCGGCAGGATCTGTCGTCGTCGTTTGACAGTTGACTCGCGCGGGCGCGAGAGAGTGGGCGGGCGCGGGTGAAAGGGATGAGTGGACTAGAGTGACCTTGAGGAACGGGGCTGTCTGGCTGCACCTGTCACGATCAAGGACGGACGTCTCCGGTGGTGTTGATGTTGGTTGCGGACATGGAACCGGCCGCGCTACTGCTGTTCGCCGCTTCTCTCTTAGGTGAGTGTCAACTCCGTTATAAATTCTGACGTTTGGCGGGAAGTTTACCGCGACTTTTCGTGAATGACAAACCTGTTTTTGATACAATATTGCAATGAATTTCTTGCACTATTTATGCAGTATTATTATTTGCGGTGGATGAAAGAAACTTGCCAGAAAACGACTTGACAGATCTCAGTAAATGGAAGTTAGGATGCGATCAGCGACTAAGTTGTTATTTGCAAAAAAATGTTTTTAATTATAATGTTAACGCAAAATTTATTCGCATTGTGCTGACACCTACCACTACACTTTTATCGTTCTTCTTGGCAATCTTTTGTTGTGTTACAACATATTGCAGACTTTCTCGTAGTAGTTGTAACTTTGTGGAATATGACGATTGTATTTAAAACAAAATACTAATCTATCAACTAGGTTGTACGCAACTTTCAAATTGCGTCAAATTGCGTGGAACATGACGATCTTTCCTTTTTTAACATGTTCTAAGATTCACTTACCAAATAAAATCGAGATTTTGCTGCTCATGTTCGCAATAAATGTTAAATCTGTGAATTTAATTAGGTGTTGACATTCCGTTTTTCAATCTATTTCCATTAAATTATAATTTGAAAACTTAAACATGTTTTATTTACCCACTCTGGAAGAACTTTGAGGAAAAATGTTAAGTAAAGCCAAACATTTAGTATAAAAGTTAAAAGTCTTTGCAAAGTTACCGATCTACGCGTGTCTCGTGATTTTCATGCAAGAAAGGAAATTGTTTCGGTGAACATTTATTTTTGTGAAGATGAAGACTGATATACCTTTACCATAATTTTAATGACGGCAGTCACGTTTTCACATGCAACGTGTCACGTTGGAAATCAGACTTCACAGTGATGGACTTTCAATTAACGGATGCCAATTTAAGTTAACAAATTATTCATTGCGACCAAACTGAAAAGTAATAGTAATAATAATGAAATTGTAGATCAAATATTTTATCGTGAAGTGGGACAGCTGACAAAGAAAATTTCATAACTTTTATTTGTCACGTAAATTGTTATTTTATCTGTATCCATGGTATTGTTTAATAAATAATGATTCATAATGTCCTGGGCTACAAGTGTGTGTGTTGTGTACGTATGTTTGTATGCGCGTGTGTGCAAATATATTCATATTGTGAGGGACGTAAAATATTTGTGGTGACAGGTGACATTCAGATATCGTTGTCTTCTGTCATTTGTAACTCTCGCGTGGCACTTTTCCTTGCAGCTAACTCTATATCATTGTGATTGCTGTTGGTCCCGTCACAATTCGCTGAGTGCAAAGTTTTGTCGACGCCGGACCCTTTCGTCGTACATTTAACGTCTGTAACTTTTCCTGACTAAATTTCACGTCTTGGTTTATTACTCACTGTGTACTAAATCGTGGAAACGCGCGCGTTTCAATGAACTTTAGGCTTTGAAGTCGTTTACTTGTTATGACCTCATATGACCGAGTTACGTGTTATGACATGACTTGCGGCTTGTGTGTATTGATAGCAGTTTGATATTGTGGTTTTATTCTTAATATTTTCCCTCGTGCTGTTCGAGCACGGTGTCCAACATTCAGCTCGCTGAGAAAAATTTTGTCCAGTTTCGAATTCTGCCACACATTTGATATTTTCGTCCATAGTTCAACCTATTTTTTTTAATCATCTTCGGACTTTCAACAATACGTTTTCGCAACGATTAGAGATACAATCATAAGTAAATTTACGATGTGTAATGACAGGAATTAATGAATTATTTGACTCGGTGAAGAAACATTATTTTGGTACATACTTTTATTTTAACTACTATTTGATATTTCAGTGTGCAATTGATGCCCTTATTTGTTTGAGTGAATCAAACGAAATCGTTTATATTGTTTCCTTCGCGTTCGGAAAGTACATATTTCGTAACTTTTCGGTGTTCTCAGTTCCGAGTTTGGCTTACGATAATATTTTTAATTCGAATTCTTTACTGTATCACCATCAATGCCACGAATGTTTGAAAGCGTGTGTGAAAACACGGAATCGCCCCTGTTGAATTATTCAGCTTTTGGAGTATTGTAGCGTTTGGGAGGTTCGGTTGTCAAAGGTTGCGATACGATGGCGTCTTGTTTGCAAATGACGCTATACTAGACCTACCCTCGCTAATGTAAATTACTGTTCAGTGGTTTGGATTACAATAGTAGAATCTCCTGTCACATTGGTCCGCGGTTTTCCGAGTTTAGTGTTGAATTACGAAACCGTTTCGGTGATGTTGAGTTCAGGTTCGATAATGCCTGTCACACGACTAGAAGTCTGCGTACATGTGGTATTTGTGCGGTTTGAAACGCGGTAACGTGTTCTGATGTCGCGAGCTAATTTGTCCTCGTGTGGTTTACGTTTGGAATCCGTGGCGGCGTATCGTTTAGCTGAAGTTTGGGTAATGAAAGTCAAATTGTTGTCTTAATGTGCATTCGGGAATACTGTATGCATTGGCATTATCATGCCATTTACATGATTTTCGAAACTGTTTTAGCCGTGAATTTTGTGCTGCCTTTATACTTGCCCTGGCGTGGTGCTTGCGTTTTAAAATTTACGCAGGTGTATATTGAAATGAAATATAATATTGAAATGAAATTATTGATTTGTGAAATAATTAAGAAAATAGGCCGACTTAACTCAAGACAGAATTGTCATGTACCAGAATATGTAACCACTAACGGCGAGTGACGGCATTGCACACTCCGGAGTTTTACGGAATTACTGTATAGAGATTGCTTTTTGCTTTTAAGTTTCTTTAATTCACCATTACATACAACACGGTAATATATGAATATTTGTATTAACTAATAATTATAAGATTGTAAGTAACATGCAATAATGTGATGATTTGAAACTTTATCAAAATACAAATAAGAATGTTTACATGTAGATTACGATTGGTTAATATTAAAACAATTGAGCATATTTTCAACTGCGTAACAGTATGCAACAGAGACAAAATGTTGAATAAACAATGACTCTATTATTAAATTCATTTCAAATATTTACCATGGCATAAAATATGCTACTAGTATCTGTAATAAAAAATCACACGTAGATGATGCTTTATTGGGTATGATCATTTATATACACGCATTTCAAAGCTCAAGTTTTCAACGAGCAGAGGAACATTTGTGTAATAGGATATTTGCAAAAACTTTCTATCGCGTATTGGAAGCGCACGATTTCACGGGCTTATATTTAATGTTATGTTTATATGTGAAAGACATTCCTTTTAACTGTGATATTGCAAACGACGTAAACCTCTTATTATGTTTTCATCTTGGGATACTTGTTTTAGAAAGTAGCTGTCTCTGTATTCAGTTTTTATTTGATCATAAAGACTCAATGTGTGATAGAACTTCACCCAATTTAATTTCAGTCACTTTCTTCTCTATCCTGGAGAAATGGAAAATTAGTTTTGAGTTAGCTTAGGAAAGCATTGTGTTCAAATGTCATGCGATATGTAAATTCATGACATTTCTTATTAGTTGTCCCATATTATTTCGGTATTTTCATACCTCTGAATATTATGAATTGAGTTAAATGTGCCATAAAACATAAAATATGAAATTCTACTTCAGTGAGCGTTCAACTTGAAAGTCTGGCTATGAATGTATATCTATTAACTTTAGAAATGACGGCAATTTTCAGAAAAGTTAATTACATTTAGCACACAGATCATACATTTATGAGCAGAAATTGGGTTTTATGGATTAATGTTGCAACTATAAAGTCATCAGTGAACCGTGGAAGAGATACTAAGTCGCACTTTTCTATTGTGGAATTTTTATTTTTAGCGTGGGCAATGTTATAAGGAACTCCGCTGTATTTCGATTTGAGATCCCTAAATTACTACTACTCTTGCAAGAAAGGTATTAGGAGAGTATGTACAATAGTGTTCGTACTCAAAAGGTTCTAATACTTTCTAAGATAATTTAATTTTTTTTACTGATATGTTACAGCTTGTTATTGCCTTCGATACGGACCTCGATATGCACTGCATAACTTGCCTGGATCGCAAGGCTCGTGGTTACGAGGGAAATATGAAAACAGTTGAATGATGCTACATGTTCTCTTATGGTGGGAATTATCGGAGGGAAATGCGAAAAGACAAACCGAGTCAAAATAACATATAGTTAATTAATACAAAATTAAATCCCCTAAGGTATTCTGTCGCCGCTCGATCATTAAAACTCCTATAACGCCCTTGATGCATAAATATTTTTAAAATGGAAGTTAATATTATTCGAATATATGAAAGAATTATTATATTTTAATAAATTTAAAGAAATCGAAACAGAAAAGACATAAATATTTTATAAGTAATTTGCAAAATGATATTACTGCTCCTGGATTAATAGCATGCAAATAAGTTGCGGAGAAATTAAATTATGCTCCATTGAAGCAAAGAAAAGTTGTTTGTATTGAAACAATATCCCGGAAAAGCCACGAACTATTGACCTACCCCTATCAGCCCTTCGCACGCCCTACGTCTGAGGTTTTCCGCTCCGCCTACGTGCCTGTGCAGTCGCACCTGGTCGCTCCTGCGGGCGATGTCCAGTTGAAATACACGGAGCGAATTGAATAAAACTGCTACAACACGTTCCACAACACGTGCGCTCGGCAGGTGGTAATAACTCTTCCGTTGCAGAAAGGGAGGATTTGGCTGGCGTACGCGCATTTTGTTGAAGCGGAAAGCTGTGGTTGGCCTACTCCACGATTAAAGCGCCCCTTATCAAAGTTCCGCGGTTGTTCATCAAGGGTTGGTAGTAGTGTGAATTTGAGTCCGTTTTCCGACATTGCCGGCTAGCTGACAGTGTCCGGCATGCCTAGGGCTAGTTTAATTCCCACGCGGGGGAAGGGGGCAAGGGAGACATATTGCGAACAGGTATTCCCTTCACCGTAACAAGCAAACTCAACCAGCCTGAGCCTTTCCTCTTCACACAGCTACAGGAACTGAGACGATTTGAAAGAAGAGCTACAACTATGGTTTGGGCTTGATCGGGAATCGAACCCATTAGCACACCACGGGAGACTAGAGGTTTGGTTGGTAGTGCTTGGAGAATTACCTGAATAAGCACTAGCGAGAATTAATTTTTGTCGGGTATTTGGAAATCCGTAAATTATGATTTCTGACGTGTGTTGGTTGGGTTCCACTCTCTTCAGAGATGGGTTCTAGGCAGATTCCTTTGATGTCGGGTTTCGGTTGGGTTCCCAAAAGCAGAATCGGGGTTCGGCCCAATACTGGTGAGGTCACTAGCTCCCTATGTGTTGTGCGTGTTCCATTCCGAGAGGTGGTGATGTTTCTTCCACGATGGGTGTCATTGATTATTGTGTGTTGCCGGGCACTTCGACTTCTATGGTCATTAGTTCCGTAAGTGCAATGTGTTATAAGTTGGACGGTGGCCTTGTCGGTGTTCCTCCCACGCTAGAACGTGAAAGCAGGTGCCAACGTATAGATCATCTTTCGGGGATTTCCCTCCTTCTACAGTGGATCGCCGTCCCACCCTAACTAGGACAAGCTGTAAGCTTGTGATTAGTCTCCTGATAGGGAGTGGTAGGGTAGAGCATGCAAATATAAGTAAGTGTATGTGTGTTAGTAAGAGGACAGGTTAGAACAAGGAAGAGGAAGGAATACTCCCTCGCGAGCTCGACTCGTTTTTTAGTGTTTCTTCGACGTTCGCCTGTGTTGATCGGAGATACCACGAACCAGAAAAACTACGAGTACGATAACAGCTGTCGGCCCATATAATACTCCTCCGGATCATGACTGAATATAATGTAGCAATAGCTAGTATCTGACATCAGGCTCTACCACCATCGAGCCCTATTTCCAGGTTCCACCCAAAAGTTCCAGAATGGTATTTTATCGTTTAGAGAATGCGATTTTATCGTTGATGTTTGGCAACCGAAATCGCACTCAGTCACTTGCTTAAAATAATTCTACTTCCCTTTATTGTTTATGTAGTTAATACAATAACTTGTATCATAACATAGCATAAAAATGATTTCTTTTTTTTCTACTTGAGAACTAATACATCTTATTGTAATGGCAATAATACCAAACCTCACGATACGCCTAATCTCTTGCCAATTCTCTATCTTCCCTGTTTTCTTCTCAAACTTTTTCAGTATCTAAATATCTTATTCTGTGCGCCATTTGTTGAAGTGGAAGTTTCAAAAGTGGAAGAGTTGCTTATGTCCTCCCCGTTCCTGGTCAGATGATGACAGAAGATTTGTGATTGCTTGATGATGCTGGGGTGGTCATAAAGGGATTATTTTAGATCAGATATGAATGATAGGGTGACGGTTCAGGTGTGAGAGCTAACTCAACGAAAGTATGAACACATGATGAAAACACCCACGCCTTACGCGAACTCTGTGGTCGACCACGCAAACGTGAAAACTGTTCGAAGCCTCTGGGCCGCGGTGATAACCTTTACTCATACAGTTTTACCTAAATATAATGCAAATTTAATTACGTGAAGTGTTTGAAAGATAGGACATTCGAGAGATTGAAGGGATTTGAAAAGGTTTTAGAATTTCGATTCCAGAAAATAGGTTTTGCCCCACCTATAATTGTAACACGGCATTAGTAACAGATCCAACTATTAGTTCTCGCACAACAGCCTATTTTCAACGCCGGATTCTGCAATCAGTGCGAATTATTGCTTTCAATGCGTTTACATTCATCGCAAGTTTCGAGCTTCGATTTCAGTTACGAAAATTAAACGCATGCACGCGAATTCGTTAATATTTCATCAATCAGGGACGATTCGATGTAAGCGTATTCACATATCCACATGTAATGGGTTTATTACGCGTTCTACGAAAAACATAACAACAACGCATTTGTAACAATTGCAACAGCAAGTGCAGTTTTCAAATAAGGTGCAACACTGAATGAGATAATGCATCGGTGGAATATTTTGCGTTTGCTTTCAGATTCCATGCTGTGAATTGATCAAACACCTCGCTAACGTAAAGTGTAAATTTTAATTAAAGAATGAACTGAATCGCGCCTTACGTGTCATGTGCTTGCTCATGATGTACTCATTTTGTTATTGCGCCTGTATTCATTTGCTATTATAATGTAATGATAGATTTGCGTTATAAAACATTATGAATTTCTGAACATAATGTTCAGTAGTCTCAAAAATAAGTCCGTAAATGAATTCTCAATCTAGCATGTCCCATTTCTCAACTCCCCCATTCAGAACAATGCAGTTTAAGGGGGGAAATGTACAATACCTTACAAAACAGCAATACACCTTTAATTGTTGGATCCGTATACACCCTTCGTGCTTTGTAAAAATTTGTTTTAAAGTGAGAATAGCGTCAAACCTTAATTCAACTTCAACCAGCAAACGGGGCTAAGGGCATCAACTGATGTTACTGCAGTGCATCTGACGGGGCGGTTCTAGGGCTATGAGGGTGGTAGGAATATGATAACCAGCTTCTGTAGTCTAAATTAGTCACTGATCGGTAGATTTGCGCGGTTTATCTGATGAATACCAGCGAATGTCAATTCAGTACCCTATCAAAGGGCCATGGACCGCGCGCGATCTTTTCTTCTTCTTCCTTGTCCTTTCCTCGTCGCTTACTTACACATACCTACACTCAAACGCATTACACTCCCACGGGAGACTAGTAGAAAGCTTAGAGCTTGTCTTGGTTGAGGCGGTGCTATGTTGGTGGGAGATAGCTGATTGGGTGAAATTCCCGCAAGCTGACGAAGGTCCACTTCGTATCTTGCGGGTGAAGATGACCGCCACCTCCTGATAAAAACGTGCGCTTACTTACAGGACTATGGCCTTAGCAGTCGACGCGCCCGGTATCACTAAGCCAACACACAATGAAACCCAACTTCGATCGTTTCTGGCAACCCTTGTCGGAGTGAGAATACTTTGAAAATATGACACAAAACGTCCAAAAAGGTCTTATAGTGTATATTATATTACAACACCAATGAAACCCATAATTTTACTCCATTTGGTAACATGAATAGTTACGTATGCACAAAGGGCGTTATAAGGTTCCTAATAATTGAGAGGCGACATAATTCAGAGGGCCGTTGGAACGAGAGCTTTTTTGTCACCTGAGATGTTTAGAACTAGTTAACGCCCGTGGTACATACATAATTTTAACTTGATTCGGTTTGTCTTTTCGTATTTACGTCCCATAACTCTCTTTCACAATTCCCTCCATAAGAGAACATGCAGCATCAATCAACTGTTTTCATATTCCCACGATCCTCTCGTGCCAGGTAACCTATGCAGTGTATATCGAGTTCCTTATCGAAGGCAATGGCAAGGTGCAACTTATCAGTATAAAATAAATGTGTTTTTAATCGTCGCAAAAAAATGCTATTCCAATATTAAGGGGAAGGAGCAAGGAAGGCACATCGCCGAACCCCAGAATAAATTACAATATAGTTGAAGAAACGTTTTATGTATATTTTAGAACTACTCATTTGTATTTAGCAACTACGACAGTCATTGTCCGTCAGCTTGTGATAAAATATTTTCGTTTTTTTAGGTGTATCAAAGCCATATAAATTACGAACATTTTCTGTCGTTTCTGACTTTTCCGCGTAGACGCAATACCATTTTTTAAAGAACTAGTTCAACATTTACTATTTTCCTGCACCACTGTTATCAACGTGGACATACATAATTAAAGGAAATTGCAACGTATTTATGTATCAAAATGTATTTACAGAAACAAATATCATGTAAATGGTAAGCCCGAAATTAGCTAATCATCGTATATTAGTAATACAGATTGCTTAAAACTATACAATATTTAGCTTATTCAGTGAATTCTTAATATGCTGATATTTCATTTCATCAATTAAATTTTACTGTACAAATTTTGCTTAGATGTAGGGATATTCGAATTTTTTTATATGCACAAGCTGGAGTGGTAAATCAATTTCGTTCTTGATCAAATTGGTACGGAAATTGTGTATGGGCTCTCTTATTGAGCACACTAATTTGTTTCTGGACTTCAATGAGAGGCGACAGAAAAAGGAACTTGTCTGCGAAACATGATTACAATTCCTACCGAAAACGATTTCAATCGTATTCGAATACGTCCATAATTTGTTTTAATTTCATTGCAGTCAATGTAATTTTCCTTTCTTTTGTAGTGTAGAAAAGGAAATTAGAGATCTGGTAGTTTAATTTATTCATGTCTTACGTAGAAATACCTAATAATCATTACCCTGGAGAGTTTATTCGTCGTGGCATATTATAGTAATCGCCACGTCTTTGATAATCTCCTGAGTTATAAAAGAAAAGTTAAACATTTTAAATATCTCTACATAAGTTTTTTCAAGAAAATTTGTTGATATATTTATTATTGAATGATATGTTTATTATTGAGAAGACATTTATCAGCATTATTTTGGCCAAAAATATCTTTCAATAACAATCTTCAATTTTTCAATTTCATAATTAGCAATTAAATATTTTGGTTTAATTTTTTCGTGAAGCATGTACAAAGAAATGGTCATTGGTAATGGAAGCTTAGAGGTGATAACGAAAAGAAATGAATATGAGAAAATAGTGCATGCATGTACCTCATTAAAAAAGCAATAAAGAGAAGTGAATTTGTGAACTTATATATTTTAAGACCTCAAGAAACGTCGTAGCCGGTGATTGTTCGCACGTCGATTTCAAGTCTGCTTGTAGTTTGTCATACTTACTTTACTTCTGTCTCATGTGAATAATTTATTAAGTTAATGATCCCCCGTTCTCGACTGGAACATTCAAGACTGACCTCTCAATTATACATAAAACGTTCCATAGGAGTTTCTAAACCCGCGAAGATTAACTATTAAAGTTCGTGACTGCTTAACCCAACCATTCACGAGAAAAATGTATTTTTGAAGAAAAATCACTCAGTAGACAGCCATCATTGTACTTCCATGCCTTCAAGGTTAAGATATTATAATAAAATTACAAATTTCGTTAAGTAACAATTTGGTCACTTTTGAGTTGCCAGTTGAGATCAATTTATACTTGCGTAAGAAGTTGCTATCAGGTGTTAATAATTTCCCGATATCTTACACAATTTATATTCAGTTTTATTCCTACATAGACGACTAGCTTAAAAGGCCACTAAATCAGTCATTCACTTTATCGTATTGTATTTTTAATCATATTTTCCGAATTCAAATCTGTGATTGGACAAGTTACTCGAAATCTATTGTGTTTCATCTAAAGAAAACTATACATGTAGAAAATTACCGACCATGATATTTGATCAACAACTCAATCTTTTTCAACGTTCTACCTATGTTTCTGTCATATTGTCCTCCCTAACCCCTCCCTTATTTGTTCTTTTCATCTTTATATGGTGTAGACTCAATTGCTCGTGAACCTCTTGCAGTATGTATTTTGAATCCTTTTATGTACTTTGTTCCCCTTACGCACTTACAATATTCACATGCAGTGAAACTTGTACAGACGTCTCTGGCAATACATCATTTATTACATGAACTGCTTTCAATGATTTAGTACGACGCCTCTACCTTTCGGAAATTAGGATACAATTCCGTCTTTGTCTTGTCCCAATGTAAACGGATGGGAAATAACTGTAACTATTACTATAATAGGAAAACAACAGGCAATAACTGAGATTATTACTACGCGAAAAGTAAGTGCTTCATTATAGGATTACAAAAGAGAGAGAGAGAGAGAGAGGGAGGAGATTGTAAGAAAGAGGAGGGAGGAGAGTGCAAGGGAGGGGAAGGTAGACTGTCGCCATTGTCACTGTTGTCATAGTCGTCGTATTGGAGTCATCATCAACATCGTCGTTGTCGTTGCATCTGCAGTGACAGTCATCGTCGTCTCCGCCGCATCTGCAAGAACTGTCATCGTTATCACAGCAGCATCTACAATCATCTTTATCATCATCATCGTAGTCAACGTCGTCACCCCCACGCATCGCCGCGGCCGCACCAGCAGTCATCGTCATCACCGCCGCATCTGCTGTCATCACTGTTGCCATCGTCGCATGTGTAGTCAGCATCATCTTCCTCGCCATCGTCGGCAGCGCTGACTCCGTATTCCCGCGAAAGCTGCAACTTGGCCATCGCCTTTGCCATTGTCTTGGCACCGCCGCCGCCGCCGCCGCCGCCGCAGCCGTGCCTCCCGGCGGTCGATAGGCCGTGACCGCGCGGCGGCGGAGGCGGAGGCGGCGGAGCCATGCGTGCCTGTGGCATACGTCGCGGTGGGATCGCCATCCACCCTCAAACTTGGCCATTGATGCCGACGCCAACTCTGACTCCAGCGCATGGGCAGTGCTGGGATCTTTTTTTTCTTCTGTCCCCTCCACAGTAACCCTGTGAAGAAGGGGAATTTATTATCTATGAATGTTTTTATATTATGCTGCTGCCTTGCGGCTTAAGCAGCTACAGGCGGGGCTTTTTCTTACAACTAATTTACAATCTAGACCTAAAGTTATCTTAATTGCACTTTGGCATTACTAACTTACACTAAAATCATTTTTGTAATTCTATTTTATATATTCTTCGTAATTTGTATTTTGTATTGTTGGTAAATTGTTATTATTATTATTATTATTATTTTTCTACATTCACACAGCATTCATACTAGTTTCATTATATTCAATGCTGGGATCTTTACACGCCTGCTTGTCTTTTCTTCGTATACTTCCTGATATCCTTGATACCAATTATCATTTTCAAACTTGAAAATGTGGAGAAGGGAAATACGGGAAGAATTTTCTACATTGAAAAATAAATATAGGCAATAAATATAAGTCTAGTACAAACGTTGTTTTTATGTACCTAAAGGAGTATTGTTCTTGATTGTATCAATTTTAAGTTTGATATACGCCAAAAAAGATGTCGTTTCACTGGGACTACGAAGTGGCTTAGTTCCTATTAATTCGTTTCGTCGCAAAGACTGATTGGATTCGAAATTACTTTGTAGGGAGTAATGTATTGGACAGAAATGTAAACTTCCAAACTGCAAATATAATTGAACGAAGAACACAGTAAATAATATAATAAGGGATAAAATAATATTAATAATCATTTTTAAAATATAAGAAAATGAACACGTTCAGAACAAACGATACCTACTACATTCCAAAATATAAAAAATATGATATGTTACGATATAAATAAAAATATAATATAATAATGATGTATTAATGAGAATATTCAAACTCGTGTTCCTTACGTACCCATCCACACTTCTTTCCTATTTCATGTCTCTCTGGAATGGACTAGTTCTACGAAAGCAAAATTAGTTACACAAACGTGCGTCAAACAAGCGCTACAACACAACTCTTTTTCAAGAGGTTTGCAAAGTGTCTGCTGGGCCTCCGTGCGGCGTGCCAGCGCATTCGCCCTCGAAATCTCTGCCGGCCGCAAATGCGAAGCGGGCCGCGCGGGCGGGCGTGGGCGAGGGCGGGGCGGGGCAGAGGGGCGGACTGGGCGGGCGTCGCGTGACAGCCCAAATGAAGCCGTGACATCCTAAACTGGGTGACAAGTTAAGTGGGTGGTGACGTGAGGGGAGCGTGCACAGTACGTGCAGCGGCTCGGCCCGCCCACCGCGCCGCCAAGTCGCCACCACCACCGCCACCGCCACCGCCATCGCCACCGCCACCGCCACCGCCACCGCCACCGCCACCACTATCACTACCACTGACATTACCATTACCTCTGTCACTACTACTGCCACTATCGCTACCCCTTCCCCTACCACCACCACCGCCACCACCACCAGCTCTACCACTACCATTATCGTCATCACTACCATTACTGTCCCTACTACCATTGCCGTCAGAACTACCACTACCTCCTCCACTACCAATACCCCTATTGCCGGCCGACCATTGCAGTTATCGCCATTGTACTTACCGTCCCAATTAAAATCCTACAATTATGAGAATCAGAACTACTGCCAAACTCCACTATTGTTATAAATACCGCCACGTCAATTGCCATCATTACGGCCGTCATCATCGCCGCATTGCTGTCATTACTGTTGTTTTGTCAGTAGGTGTTTGGTAAAGGTCTGGCTATTCCGTCTGGTAACGGTAAAGATAAAGTCTACGGTAATGGTCTGGTCATTTGAAAGCTAAATACATCAAGTTATTTTGTTAATTTAAGAGATTGATGTAGTTGCCTGCTACTACTATATACCTAGAGTAGGTAAGCGTAGTTGCCTTAGGGTGTTTATTTATCACAATTACATATTACGGAGTTCCGCGCGCTCCCACATACCCGGCGTCGCTTGCATAGCTTGCACGCTTTGCACCCCCTGTGTATACATAGTATACATACGTGCATACCCACAGGCATACATACAGGCGTACATACATACATTTGTATTTATCTACTCTGGCACCACAACATCGTGAAAGTTGGGCTCTGCCTCGCCGTCCACCTTGCCGGCCATGGACCCGGTGGACCCGTAATACGTCGGTCACGAACCCTTAAAGCATATAGTATTTAGCATTCTCTACCTGCGAGAATCTTTCACATTCTCAACCAGCTGTATGAACTGAAGCATGTGTGAAAAGCAAGTTTAATTTTTGTCCCCATTCAGGAATCGAACCCGAGGTGAGGCATGGAAAGTTAGCTCGCTAGCCCTGTCCCACCAGGTTGGAGCATTTACCATGCCATTTCCATTTCATACAGATGTAACTACTCTTGTTCTTCAATTGGACCACCTAATGGACGATGGACATTGGAAACCTAATGGACACATAACCTCCCATTACACATGGATGACTATCCACCCTAAGTGGCAATAACATATCCACTCTTCTCTCTCTCCGAACCCACCCCTTCTAGGTCCTATTCGCCTGCTGCAGTCAACGCTCTGCAGACATTCGTGCCGAAGGTCAATTGAAGCATTCGACAAGATTCGCTCCTCCAGATTTCGCGCATTACCGGCAGCCGCACCATCGACCTTTCCGTTCTCCCGCGACAGGAACCTCCTTTCGTTGCTCCTTCACCCATCATCGTCATCAAAGTTGGATGTTTTTTGATATCGGTCGTTTCTCTCGGAAACTTAAAATTTCTGTTTCATGTCAAAATATTGCATATGCACATAATGCATATGTTGTCTATTTTGGATATTTGGGATATAAAAATGTATTTATTTTTAAAAAAAATCAATTTTTACCCGAAAGAACACATTTTTCAAGTAAATTCATTAATTAATGTAAAGCATAATATGTTATGATTCAGGTACGACAGTCTAAGTGTTAAAATTTGTTGAGGTATCGACTAAATATTGTTGGGATAAATAACAAAATTGTAAGTTGAATATCAAATGATAAAATTCATTCTCTGAACGGCAAGTATACATGGAATGTATTTAGTATAAACGTGTCAAATACAAATATGTGCCCACCTCATTGTGTGATATGGAAAAGTCTGTTCAAAATAATAGATCTAAAATCCCAAAATATAAAATCTTAACAACATTTTTAAAGATATTCTGTGATCTTAATACAAAATAAAATGAACAGAATTAGATCACTTATTGATAATTTGCTCATACTCTTTCTCTAGTTAGGAAAAAGATGTGAATGCCAATGGCAAATGAAAATGAATATGGCATATTTTAGTAAACAAATGCCACATTTTATAAACACCTATTATCATTTCAACATGTTTGTGGTATATTTACATGCATAGTTTAGGGATTAAAACGTACATAAACGATCTAACCCTAATCATGTTCTCATGCGTGTCTGACAAAATTTGGATGAAAGAAATGTTCGACGGAATAAAATATGTTCATTCTTCTTTTGGTTTCGAATAAAATGGAACCAAACATTTTCTCAACCTAGGTGTCGTAAAGTAATGTAATATGGGTCGTAGCGTATACAACTCTTCGCTCCACACTTACGGAACTGCCGATGATTACGCTATCGATCTTAAAAATAGGTGTGCTTTCATTCCTTTAATAACATTCACGCCATCAGCAACACATCAAAACCAATGAGCATCGTTGGTGATGAGGAAACATTTGTGTTCATAAAATGAAAAAAAGGAACGAGTTATTAACAGGGAATTTGTACACATTCGAATGTTAAAGCGATATCAATCTTCTCCGCTCGCGCAGTTCAAGTTTCGCATCACTTTAGTGCATACGCAGAAGATCGACCGTGCTGTCCGCTACGGCGCGCACAAACTCCCTAATAAGAAAATTAATTATCATTCACTCGATTAAAATCGAAACCTGTACTTTCTCTCCTATTCACTTGGGCCTAGGTTACTCATCCCCCTCTACATGATGATATACGACATGTTTCTCTTTAGACTCGAGTTAATTTGGTCCCACGGCATCTACGTTCGTGCTCGGAGTGTGTATGGCAAGATTCGTTCGTTCGTTCGTCCGTCCGTCCGTCCGTCAGCCGTGCTATCTACCTCGATCGCTACCGATGATTTCGCCATCGATCTTCAAAATCAGTTTGCATTCATTGCTTTAAAAACATACACCCCATCAGCAACTCATCAAAACAAATGATCATCGTTGGTGATGAAAAAACATTTTTGTTCATAAAATGATAAAAAAGCACTTATTATTGATAAGAAAATTAATTACCATTCGCTGGATTAAAATCTAATCCTTTATTTTCTCTCCTATACACTGGGGCCTAGGTTACCTAGCTCCCTCTACATGATGACATTCGACATCCGTGCGTTCGTGCGCGGAGTCAATTTAAGCGTTCGGCAAGATTCATTCGTTCGTCCGGATTTCGCACGTTACCGGCAGGCGCGCTATCGACCTGGATCGCTATCGAAGATTTCGCCATCGATCTTAAAAAAAAGGTTTGTTTCCATTGTGTTAATAGCATTCCCCACAATCGGGAACTCATCAAAACTAATGATCATCGTTGGTGATGAAGAGACATTTTTGTTCATAAAATGAAACAAAAGCACAAAGTATTAATAAGAAAACTAATTATCATTCGCTCGATTAAACTCGAATTCTGTATTTTCCTCCTATTCACTAGGTCCTAGGTTACCCATCCCCCTCTAAATGATGATATTCGACATGTTTCTCTTTAGACTCGAGTTAATTTGGTCCCACGGCATCTACGTTCGTGCGCGGAGTCAATCGAAGCGTATGGCAAGATTCGTTCGTCCGTCCGTCCGTCCGTCAGCCGTGCTATCTACCTCGATCGCTACCGATGATTTCGCCAACGATCTTCAAAACCAGTTTGCATTCATTGCTTTAAAAACATACACCACTTCAGCAATTCATCAAAAGCAATAAAAATCGTTGGTGATGAAGAAACATTTTTGTTCATAAAATGATAAAAAAATCACTTATTATTAATAAGAAAATTCATATCATTCACTGGATTAAAATCACTGAATTAATATCATTCACTGGATTAAAATCGAATCCTGTATTTTCTCTCCTATGCACTCGGGCCTAGGTTACTCATCCTTCTCTACATAATGATATTCGACATGTTTCTCTTTAGGCTCGAGTTAATTTGGTCCCACGGCATCTACGTTCGTGCGCGCAGTCAATGGAAACGTTCGGCAAGATTCGTTCGTTCGTTCGTTCGTTCGTTCGTCCGGATTTCGCACATTACCGCCGGCAGGCGCGCTATCGACCTTGGCAGCCCCGCGCGCCCGAGGTCCCTTTCCTCGCGGTTTTCTTCCGCCGTCTGCGCACGTGTCGTGCATTACAGCCCCGTCGATGAGGTCTGCGTGCGGTGTCTACCAACGAGCGTCTCTCCCCCCCCCCCCCCCCAACTATGGGAACGACTCGCCCTCATCGCAACCCGCATCGCGAAAACGGGAGGCAGTTCCTTTAGGTGACGATGGTTAGCGGACGACAAGTTTAGAAGCTGACTAATTTTCTTGGCGTATTAAATTAAATTTAGTTTTTAGTCTGAGGAGGTTCTTTTCTGAATATTTCTATCTTTGTGAATCGCTGGTTTACGAGTGAAAATCTATTCGTACTGTTTTGTTAAAGTATTTTGAATTGGCATTACAATATTATTTTTTAAAATAATTTATTATTAATTGACTTTTCCATCCTAATTGGGGTATTTTCCAAAAAAAAATA
Organism: Gryllus longicercus; assembly: GCA_038098605.1. NCBI lineage: Eukaryota > Metazoa > Arthropoda > Insecta > Orthoptera > Gryllidae > Gryllus > Gryllus longicercus. Next base: position 928,332 of record JAZDUA010000385.1, on the reverse strand, counting down.
TAAAAATAATCTAAGACGATTTTGAGTTATGCATGAGCAGACGCGCGAAAGATTAATCAATTGATTGATTATTTGTTTCGTGTTTTATTATAATTTCGAATAGTAAATGGTTATAATCTCGGTTTGTGGCGATAAACCTGTCTCGACAGAACATGAGGTCCGCCGCCGGTCTTGCTGAGGTTTCCTCTTCGATGTATCTCCAACCACGGCGCATCGCCCCAGTCGCGACAGCAGTGGTGCTGTTATCCAGCAGGGAGCTTGAACGTCACCGTAGGGACGTAACTATAGTGACGTTTAAACACCTAATTGGACGGCAGGGTCACAGCTGATCAAGTGCCAACGGTCGTAATGTTTTAATCAAAGTATAGTGTAAAACATGTGTGTTTTAGTAAGGGGGAGAAAGGAAAAAGAATGAGAAAGGAAAGATCGCGCGATATCCGTAGACCGTTTGTTAGGGTATTGCTACAACATTCATTTGGTACTGATCAGATCAACTACGGAAAACTTCCGATCAGAGCTAGTGGGCTCTAGAATTCCCTTCCAGACTACGTCTCAATTCTATTTAGTTTATCTAGAAGCGTAATCGCTTATCTGTTTATCTACTATCGTAAATACACTCCCGGAATTGAATAAAGAACGAAAGCTTGGGAGCATCCGTGCGATGTTTTAATAAAACTACGTAGGGAATAATTCTCAAAAAAAAAAATAAATTTAAGTGTACTCTGTCCAAAATATTTTCTTTGATATCTCATTCATTGTTCGTTTTTTTATTTCTTAAGAAAAATACTATACGTATCGAAATTTTATGGATGATAAAAATAATGTAGGCACTAAATTTATATGTCTATCTGTTACTATATTAGACGCGTAGGAATTTTTTTCATTTAAGGGGTTTACTGCATTAACACTGCATGAATTAAGTACGATTATTTTTTCGTTCAACGGGATCTACGAACGTTCTTTCTTAATGATGACATTGCCGCAATCCGAATGCCATCAATAAGCAAGTATTGAGAAGTTGAGAGTGTAGGGACGATGAGCTGATACGGTAATAAAAGCAAACTGTCTAATTTGATTGACGAAATGATGAAACAACGTTGGTAAAGTTCAGATGGTGCAAAAAACAGCTTAAAACGTTTCCGAAGGTATATTATTTGTATTTAATGAAGCTTTAGGAAAGTCTGTTTAGAACACACGTTTTTCTAATGGCACTGGCTAATTCTGATTAATGTTAGGAAGGGTTTGGAAAGTTCAACGTACCTATTTGTAAGAACTATCGTTTTGCTAAATGGCTTGAGTAAACCTTCGTTATTGACTCTTCTAGGGGCAACACATTTTGTTCGCTCGAGGTTGTTTTCGATGTTTCCCCACTATTCACTGTTGCGTGGCCTTTTCTCACCCCTTTTCGGCAAACTAGTACTTTCAAACATTCAAACTTTCGCTTCTGTATAATGGGGGAAACCATGCTGTCGTAACGGAATATTGACCATAGAAGAGAAGGGATCCATCTAAATAAATGGCTTTCACTGTAGTTTGTCACTTCAACGAAACTGAAATGCTAGAAAATTGCCGAAAACTTTCTAATACTCTGTCTCTAGTGTAACGAAATTGCCGCCGTTTTGAAAATAGCGCATTATATTGTCTCACCATATACTAGTTTTGTAATAAGTCTTCATGTTATCATTTTCTGCAGAAATAAACGCGGAATAAATTTGCTAGTGTCAATGTGTTCTGTAAAGGTTTACAATAAGTTACACATATTTTCTATCAAATAACCAAGAATTGTATTATGTTTATATTCTTCACTATTTATTACTATTTGATGTTTATTTTCTTACTAAATTCTTCCTTACATAACCATTTTTGCTAAGTGACAGAAATGACGAATTCTTTCCTTTTTTTTATAATGCCCCCGTGGAGCAGCAGTTTGTGATAGCCGTCGATTGCGACAAGGAGGCTGCAAGTTCGAGTCCTACTTAGGCGTGGTTGTATTTGTGATTGTCCCGACACCTCTTATCTTCATCTTGTAAGCTAATAATTCAAGGCTTAACAAACTTGTCTTAATAAGAGATACAGCCGAAAATCTGATTCCATAGTTACACACGTTTTCTCTCTTGAGAACGAGTGGTATACTCTGAACGGCCTATATGCAAATAATAATGGTAATAATAATAGTAATAATAGTGATAATAGTAAAATAGTAATAATAGTAATAATAGTAATAATAGTAATAATAGTAATAATAGTAATAATAGTAATAATAATAATAGTTGTTGATAATCACAACTATTTAGAAGAGCAACCCACACGTATACTGTGCATGGAAATAGCATTTTGAAAGCCGAGGGAACCACAGAGCACCACCGGCCCCGAGGCATGCATTGTCCCGAATTGCCAGATGAGCGTTGCCGAGGGAGCTTCTCACGCATTCGTCCTTATGCTTACCCCACCCCCACCCCACCCCGCCTCACCCCACCCGCCGCCACCCTCCTTCCCTCCCGGACGCCTGCCCTCCGCCCTTTTATCTGCCGCTCCGCCACCCGTGCCGCCCCCGCCTCCTTCGCCCGCGCCAGATAACCCCTCCGCGGCAGCGGCGGTGGCGGCGGCGGCGGCGGCGGCGGCGGCAACGTCTTATCCCAGCGGGGCCTCTGGAGATCTGCACTGCTGCCGCCGCTGCAGGCTTGCCAGTGCCGCAGTGCCCGATTCTAACCAGGGGCGACCATTGGGGCGATGAGCGGAGAAGAAGAACAGTTTCGTTTTAGGGCGAGGATTATAGTGTATAGTCATCTAAATCCCGTTTCTAACAATCATGGTAAAAACTAGTGGCCTGCATTAGGAAAAATGCTGATGAACGAAACCACAGAAAATGGTTTTCCCAGATATACAACGTGCACTTCTCAAGAACAACAATATGCTTTCGTGAAACGCAGTAATATTTGTAACAAAAACGTTGACTGGTGTATGTACAATGTAACAGTTCTTTACATACCATGATTATTCCGTATTGTGGTTACACTGGGGTAATGACTAATGTTGATCGGCCTCTTCCTTATAGCCTTGCTGACGCATGACGTCAGCAGTAACGCAATGTGTATGAGAAATCAGTCGGTAACCGCAGAATTCCTGGGTTTCTAACGAAACGATAGACATCTCTCAAAAATTCGGACGTTGCATATTTTTCTTTCCATTTCTGTACGCATTGTAAGTTCGTAACACAGTAAAATATTTACTGCTGTATTTGTAATGAAACTTCCTGTTTTCATTTTAAACTCTTATTTCGTTATGAGAATGTTTCTAATTTCTCGTTAATTACGTAGTACTATGTGGCGATGGAGGTGACGGCGAGACAAATTATAAATAATACTGATGCGAGAAGGAGGAATTCTTAACGAGTGTGTACGGCGAAAAGTGATATTTTTTCCTTGAAGACTAAACGACCAACGCAACCTGTCACAGGTGGAGGTAAAAGACCATTATATGGTTCTTCTCTTGAACTTTGACGCTGAAGGTAATGGTTGCAGAGGTCTTCCCGTCTGTGTCTTGCATATTTGAAGATCCCAAGTGGCAACTTAATGCAAGTTTGACGACGTCTCCGCCATATGATAGAGCCCTAAAAGAGGTATAATAACCTTAACGACGTCAATATTCAATTATTGTTCCGTAACGTGTTCACAACTTAGCTCCGCATCTAAAGCTACAAATTACTGCGTACATTTTTTGCGGGGACATCAAATATGCACGGTTGCATGTATTTGGTAATTACCAAATGACAACAGCTCTTGCTGTTATGGTTTGATGGTGCATTACGGTTGCGTATACGATGACATTCGGTCAATAAATTCGAGGCACTGACTACAGCACGTGTGTTGCAGATTGCAGTATGTAGTCGGTAGTTTCCTAGAAGATTGAACAAATGTGTGGGTTATGCGTATTTCATTAAGATATCGCACCGGAGGCGCCATTTACGTGCTTGTTGGTTGATGTATATGTACACATTCTGCAGCTGTAAAAGGAGCCTCCCCCTCACGTTTAGTAACGCTGTTCCCTAACTGCCCTGTTTTATCGTTCGCACTTCAACTCGATGTTGATCTCAATCTGTTATTAATTAAACCGCATATTACAGCGTTTCGAGCATATAGTTGATCGTAAATGAAAATAAAAGTTGAGTTGTGTTTTGTAATACGTATTTTGTGTAAGGAAATAGAAAAACCTATCTTGATGTGTAAACAATTTGAGAATCCGAAACATAAAAACCATTGAGTCGTAATATAAGAAATATGAGTGCAAGAATCATTAAAGTTTTCATTGTAGGGGTATATTCATGTACATCAGGGAGAATCACTGTGTTACAACAAAGTTTTAAGAATTAGTTAACGATCTCCTAAGAAATATGAATCAGAAAATTGAATGAGAAAATTTATTTTGATATTTTCTCGCGTTTTCGTATTTATTGCTATTATTCAATTGCCATAAGAGTAATAAAGTAAGGTTGCAATGAGCAATACATGAATTTTGTCAAAACCGAAGTTGCGAATTGTGAAATTTTAATGTATTTTAACTTTTTAGTAATGGACATGACGGTAAGTCATTACAATGGTTCAAAGAGTGACGAAATATGTATACATTAATGTATCTCAGTGGAACAGTACAATTTGCTGGTTTCTTGTATGTCAGCTTCTGCGTCACTGACTGTGGAATATAGTGCGATGAACGAATAATAAAATCACCGGAGGACTTCTTAATTTTTTTCTTTCTGAAGAAATCTAAAATCATATTCTTTAGAAATTCCGAAAATTAGTGGATCGCGACCATACTACTGTTATTGTCATCCAATATTTGTTATTAAGCTATTCAGAAACTCATTCTTGTCTGATGCGACCTTATCGAAAAGGAAGTTCGATCGATGGTACGAACTGTTCTGCTGAAAGTTCACTTCAATTATGGGTATTGTGATATCCATTTAACCATATTATTAAGTGAATACCCAATGAAGAATGTTATTGATTTTCCAGTATATTGATATGGAATCAAATTAATATTCTGCGAGGACGGTGAATGAGGTGGTGATGGGAGAGGAATGGGTTGGTGATGGGGGAGTGATGAGGGCGTGATACGGTAGTGGTAAGAACAGCTATGGTGATGGGAGTTTTTTTTTAAATTTATTTTATTTATTTGATTGTTTTGTACATAGTTCAGTTTATAAATAATTCTTCATATGTATTGATGGCTTATTGCTTAACTTATTCTATCCTTATCCTAACTTAATACTACTACAGAGGTTGAGGGGACCATATTGGCACCTCATAAGAACTATTCCAGGTCTGAGAACAATTTACAAAAAATATGGAATGGGTATTTATTTTTTATGCGAGTGGGGAGGATGGGGTTTTTGCAAAGTTTGAATGAAGATAATGTTTGGATATGGTGTAATTTTGAGAAGAAATTGTGGGATAGGTAGGTGATGTGGTGCATGATGAGATCGAGGTTGAATTCATTATGTAATTGATGGTTAGATATGAACCAGGGTGCATTATTTATTGTACGGAGGAATTGGTTCTGAACTATTTGAATTTTGTTGATGTTTGTTTTTGCAGCATTGATCCATACAGGGCAGGCGTAGAGGAGGGTAGGTCTGATAATTGTTTTGAATAAGGTTATTGCTGTTTTGTATGGGAGGAAGTTATTTCTGTTTATTAGAGATTTTAATTGATGCAATTTGTTTTTGGTTTGGGTTATTTTGATGTCTATATGCTGTTTCCAGTTCATTTTGATGTCCAAGTGCAGTCCAAGATATTTTATGGGTTTATTTGGAGGATACCAAGGGATGGGCTCATTGTTTAATGTGAGTGGGGTTGGTGAAGTGTATGGTCTTAAAGTGAATATTTTAGCTGCAGTTTTGTTTGGGTTAATTTTATTTTTAATTTGGATGACCAACTGTCTATTTGGTTAAGATACAATTGTATGTGATTTTTGATATTGATTAGTGAGTGGCTGGAGGAGAAGATAAGTGTGTCATCAGCAAACTGTGCTATTTTTACTGTTTCATCACTGGGGATGTCTGCTACATAAAGATTAAACAGTGTGGGTGATAGGGGGGAACCTTGAGGTAATCCTGCTTTGATTAACCTGGGGTTTGATAGATAGTTGTTGATTGTTACTGCAAAGGTTCTATTGCTTAAATAGTTTTGAATTACTGAGGTGATGTAATGTGAAGTGCCTATTTTCCTTAATTTATAAATTAGTGCCTGATGCCAGTCTCTGTCAAATGCCTGAGTTATGTCGAGTGATATGAGTATTGTGTGATGTTTTCTCTGAAATGCTGTGTTGAGATGTTCTGTGATTCTGAGGAGTTGATGTTGTGTGGATATATGATCTGTGAATCCAAACTGTTCTTTTGGGATAGCTTTTGTAATTTGAAGATGCTTTTAAAGACGTTGGAGTATTATTTTTTCGAAGATTTTTGACAGAGATGGTAGAAGACTTATCGGACGATAGCTGTCGGTGTTAGCTGAATTTTTATTTGGCTTTGGAACAGGTAAGATGATAGCATGCTTCCATGCGGATGGAAAATGAGTTGTTCTGAAGCATGAATTGTATATATTAGTTAAGTATGCTATTGCGGGGGCTGGTAAATGTTTTAGTATTGAATTATTGATTTTATCATGACCTGGTGCTTTTTTTATCGGGAGAGAGTTAATGATTTGTTTTATTTCTTTAGGGTTTGTGTAATGTATTTTGTGATATGGACCGTAGTTTGGGAGGTTTATGGACTGTAATATTGTGTTGTGATCCGGGTGCGGTTTAGATTGGTTGAGTGTGAAAGTTGACTCAAAGTAATTGGCGATTTCCTCAGCCTTGTCGGTTGGGGTGTATAACTTGCCTCTCGGTGAGTTGATGGGAGGAATTATTGTTTTCTTTTTTAGTATTTGTTTGGTGAATTTCCAAATAGAGTTATTTTGTACAGTTAAGGAACTTATCTTGTTCTGGAATTTGAGGTTCATATGATTTTTTATTGATTTCTTAACTATGTTAGTTAATATATTTAGTTCTGCTTTTATAGGTGGGTTTTTGGTTTGATTCCATAGTCTTCTGGTCCTGTTTTTGACGCATATTAAGTTTTTGATTTCTACCGGTAGGGAAGAATGATTAATTTTGCTATGTGATTGAGTATTTGAGGGCTGCGATTCTGATATAGCTGTATGTATTATGGTGTTTAATAATGTTACGGCGTTGTCTATTTCTAAAGAATTATTTAAAATTTTGATTTTTGGTATTAAATTGCTGGTTATGTTTTGGAATTTAATCCAGTTTAATTTGAGTGTGTTTATTTTGGGGGTTGGGGATCGCGGGGGTGGGATTTGACGACTGAGTATATTAACCGGTAGATGGTCCGAGTCGAGTTCGTGATACGGTGTTGAATAAAAATTTATGTTGCTGTCAGTCAGTCCGATGTCAAGGATGTCTGGTAGCTTTGTAACGTCTCTTGGGTAGTATGTAGGTTCAGGAGGCAATAGTATGTTGATAGTGGTATTGTTTGTGATTTGTGATAGTATTTTTCCTGCTTGGTTGCATGTACGACATCCCCAGTTTGTGTGTTTAGCGTTTAGGTCTCCTAGAATTAGTGTTTTTATGTTTGGGGTGAATAAATTGAGAATATTTTGGGGTTGTATTTTTGTTGATGGAGGTTTGTATGCTGTTATTATATTCCATGGTTCATTGTTTAGTGTTAGGGTTATTGCCACTGTTTCAATTCCTGCGTTGTTTGGTGTATTAATTTGATGATGGGTTATGTTATTCCTGACTGCAATGAGTACACCACCTCCTTTTTGTTCGGTCCTGTCATTTCTATAAATTTTATAATCTGGAATGTATAATTTGTTGCTATTGTTTAGGTGTGTCTCTGTTATGCAAGCAATGTCTATGTTATATGTGTGCAGGTATTGAGTTAGTTCTATTTTTTTGGATGAGATCCCATTTGCGTTCCAATTTGTGAGTGATAAATTACTTTGGACTTGTATTGACATTGTTGTTATTGAAAAATGTTGTTACTGCACTTTGAATTGTATTGATTATAGATGGTATGAGGGAGTTTATGAAGTTAATAATACAGGACGATATAGAATTAATTATTGTATTTAAAAGGGGATTGTTATTGTTGTCTTGTTGGTTTTGTTGGGTACGGAATTGCTGTGAACTCATGTTGTTTTCGAATCCTGATTGGATTTCAGGGTGATTGTTTCTGGTGAAGTTGCGTAAAGGCTGGGTTGGGGGTAGAGATGGAAATTGTTCTTTTTGGTTGATAAAAGATGATTGAGTTGCTCTTTGGAATGAGTTTCTTGTATTAAAGGTAGTGGTGGTTTTCTTTTCGACAATATCCTTATAGTACATGCAGTTTTCATTTCTTGCGTCTGCACGGTGATTACCTTTGCAGAGAATACAGGTAGGGTTTGTTTTGCTTTCGGGACACGTTACTGTATAATGATTACCGGAACATATTGCACAGTTAATTTTGTGGTTGCAGTTATTTCTAGTGTGCCCGAAATCAAGACATCTGAGACATTGAATGGGGCCTTTGGCTTTGCGCCTTTTTTCTGGTTTGACTATCAAGTTACAGATTTGGTTAGTTTGTAGTATATAGTCTATATTTTGACTGCCGTCGAACTCGGCTGCCACTACCGGGATGGGGATGTTGTCTTTATATAACCTAGTAACACTGATTAGCGAAGGGCACTTTGCCTTGAGATCTTGGTATATTTCTTCTTGCGTAATGGATGGATGGAGATTCTTGAAGACTGTTGAAAATTTTTTGTTTGCAGGGTCTTTGTAAGTGTGAAATTTTCTGTTTGTGCTGATAAGGTATTTAATTGCCTGTCTAAAGTCCGATATGTTTTTAAAGAGCACTTTGAGCTTGTTATTAACCATGATTGATGTAAATTGGTTGGTTATTGAGTTCTTAATTTCTTTATTGAATTCTGCGACGTTCTGAATATGGGCTATATATATGGGTGGTATCTTAATGTTTGGATTGGTGTGGTCATTAATTTGTTCGTTTATGTATTGAAAGCTATTGTTCTCGCGTTCATCACTTTGTTCACCGAGCTCTGTAAATCTGTTCATTATGGGAACATTGTAAAGGAGCTCTGTGGGTTTATTTGAATTTACACTCGTAATGTAACTGGACCGATTCATTTTTTTGTTCTCGGAGTCACTTTCACTAACACTGACTGACCTTTTTTGTGCGAGTGCAGGTTGTGATGTTGGGAGAGATGCCGACCCGTATATTTGGCTGAGGTAGGCCGGATTGTTGCTGGCCTCGGTGATGGTTGGAATAGGGGTCCCAGCGAGGCTTGTATCCATGGCCTCGCTGCTAGCTGGAGTTGTTGTCGCTGGTGAAACGACGCCGTTGTCGCCGTTGTGGATGGTGCGCAGGGCTTCCGATAATGTTTGCCCTGTGTCAGGATTAATGGCATATACCATTAGTCTTTAAACTTTTCGTATCTGGTTGAGATCAGTATTGTTTGTATACGTACACCAGCACGAACACTTTATACACTCGGTTGAGCAAGCGGCAGTGGCGACTGTTCGCCGCGCTCGGCGACAGGCTGTCGACCGTTCGCTGGGGAGTGGCGATGATAACTGACTACTAGCGATAACGAGCGGAGCACGAGAGAGAACCTTCTCCTACCGTGGCTCGGAACGGAATGAATGGTGATGGGAGGTGAGGAGTAAGGTGAAGTAGCGAAGGGATAGTGAGGTGGTTACGGGGATGGTGACGGGGACGAGTTATGAGGCGGTGACGGGGTGGTGAAGGGGGTGTGAGAAGGGTGGCGAGATGGAGACGGGAACGGTGAGGTAGTGGAGGGGATGTTGAGGTTCTAGCGTGGGTGGTGATGTGACGAAGGTGGTGAGGTGAGAAAGGGGGCATGTTGGTGTGGAGGTGGAGCTGAAGGTTGGCGAGGTGGTGAATGTCGGTGTGTGGGTAGGAAGAGAAGGTGGTGGTGATGATACGGAGGTGATGAGGAGATGTGTTGATGAGGTGGGGTGGAGGTGGTCCGCCGTCTGCTCAAGGGCGCGTGCTGTGCCTATGCTCGCGTATCCCGAGGGCGACGCCCCACCACCGTCCACCATCAGCGTAGGGAGCGCGCCCCCTTCTCCTGCATCAGCCCACGCCCTCCACGCAGTCTCACGCCGATTATCCCTCTCGGGGCGCCAGCGCCTTCCGCGTTGGCGGGCGCTATTACTGCGACACCAGCCGTTGACAATGAAGCAAAAAAATACTACAACTATAACCTATTATCAATAGAAATTCCTCACTACCATACTTCTGCAGTACAGCCATAATGATACACATAACCATCTTAACCTCAACTTCCTTTTATAAGCGTGCCTCATCTAGATTAATGCTCCCAAATCTAACCAATTAAACTAATTAATTAGACATTAACTAAATTCTAATTTTCCAAAACCAGCACCTTAGAATAATGACCAATGGCCCTTGATTTGTTTCCTTCTTCACTAGGAGATATCCATCGAAGCCATAGCTAACATTTCAATTACCTCTCCTCCAGCTTGCATTTCTCCATTCCACAAAACCCAACATTAAATGCATTCAACCACGGTCGAAGTCATACACAACCAACCCGATTTCAATACAAATTCCCTATCCAAGTATTCCTGAAAAAAAAAAGAAAAAAAATTGACAATTAACAGTTAATTGGCTTCCCCACCCACGTGTTAGATTAAGTATAGTATGTAGTACGTTAGTAGTAAGCATCCTAAGGACATGTATAGTATAACGTTTTACTTATCTATGTATTAATTAAAAACAAGAAAATACATTTTAAAAAACAGCGGTTGGCTACCTTGTAGCGGGAATTGTGCATCAATTTAGCAAGTCGTTCGAAGCTCTTTTTTAGATCGTTTGTTGCTATTCTCTCGTTTGTCGTTCGATCGTAGATTATTATCCAGTGCTAATGGTAGTAGGCTCGTCTATTTCAATAGGTTCTTTACCGTCGCTCATCGATCGTCTCCCGTTACTTGGTCGTACCACTTTACTAATCATTAGTGTTTCGTTGCTCCTTCTTTCTTCGACGCATTCTCGTTTCTCCCCTTGCTCATTATCCTTTTTCGGGCGTTTTATCCCGTTGGTAGATGTTTGATCCCCTGCGCTCATCATTCGTTGCAAGTTGCTTGCGCGTTGCCCCGTCATCACTTTCATAAGCACTACTCTATTTAAAATAAACATTAGGTCCATTTTACTGGCTGTCAGTATGAGCTTTCTGTAACTTATAGGTATCTTATTAATTCACAGTAAGTCGAGAAAGTAATTCAATAAACTCTTATGTATATACAATCTCCTTCAACATATCAATGGATTAATTCATGAGAAAACTAAGCCCCTGATCAGTTCATTTTATACGCAAAATTGTATATTAATTCATAAATTGTAAACAAAAATATTGATATTGAGTGTTTAAATTTCTGACGTAGTTTATTTTCGTATGTTTATTATTTATTTTCAATATTTGAATAATGATTTAGGAATCCATTGTTTAGTCATACTTATGGCTCCTTCTTGTTTTAATCCGAACATGTATCAATGTTTAAGCTGTAAGTTTATTCTGTGAAGATATTTCGTTCTTCACGTTATATTTTGTTAATAAAAGATGTAAAAACGACCGGTTTGTTACAGACACTTTTTCCCAATCATTGTAAGTGATTAAAAGTAATTAAAAGTTTCTTAAAGACACTCTACTTCCTTGTTCATGTATTACCTTGATTTGAAAATGGTGAACTAATTTTAAGGAACTGTTAGTGTGGAAAACCTAACGTCATATTGTTCGTAATGGATCTGACAATGAGTTAGCGAGACAAGGAGCATATTTAGGTAGTGAATTATCAGTAGTTTTATGAATATTCAAATTCGTTTGCAGTGTTTAAAAATACCGGCAGTGTTAATGTGCTTGTTGCATGTTGTTTTGCTACTTTGACCTAAGGACACTCCTGCACGTTGTGAGAATTTATTTTCAAACTTTCTTATATCATTCGTTAATATTTATGTAAATTACAAACGAGAAAAATGAATTAAATATGAGCATTTTCTGCATTAAACATTTCACGAGAAAATTATCTCTGACTTTGTATAATAGAATTTTTTTTATGTTCTTATATTCAACGAATGTTATACATTTTGATGATAACCAATCAATGTAACTGTCATACCTCTAACTTTTGCATTGGTGCGTGAATGAAATGTATTAATAGCCTTGAAAATTATAATAACAATATTATAATTTTGTCACATCAATAAACACATTTATGTAACTTATTTTATTCATTTCCCTCCATCTCCAAGAGAATCAGTTTTACTTCACAAGTATTAACAATTTTCTTCTTCTTATTGTTATAATAATAATAATAATTGTTATTATACCATAAACATGCACATTTTTGTTTACAAAACCGCACCGCATATTTCTGCACTGTTATTACCCTTTATATAAATAAAATTCAAGTCTCTGGCTGTGATTTGAAAATAACTACCTTATCATTATCTCATTTGCTTATTTAGATCCCAAAAGATTAATGAATTTTTTAAAAGATTCTTATGTAATTGTCATAGGTAATTTCTGAATCGGCTAAAATGATATCCATGCAGTCTTCACTATTAAATATTGCGTTTTGGTGGAAAAACGTAGGCTACTTTTTTGTCAGATATTTATTTCCCTTATATAAAGAATAATGGGTATTTTTGCATGCAAATCTATAATTATATTCCGTAAAGAAATTTTGCACACATGGCTTTCTAGAGAAGAGAAACCTTACTGTTTCGGCGGGGCGGGGCGGGGCGGTGTAGATGATTTCTTATGAATGTTGCAAACTCTCCATTTTCCTTAGAGTGTAATAACATATTGAGAAAATTGAACTAAATGGAGAGAATATTTACATTTATATGTCGAACGAACTATACTCCGATTTAAACCAGAGTTTCACTTCTAGGTCACGCTCTGAAGGAGAGGGAGACATTGTATTCTAATTGGCAGCTCCAATACCAAAAATTAAAGTCGTTACGAAGCTCCCGATTAAATGACAGTATCCCTCTCTCCGTTCAGCTCCTGACCTTCAAGAGTCACTCTGTTTAAATCAGAGTATACCAACGGATCGCACTCCGACGTAGCAAATAAATATCACGTTAGCATCTCAATCTCGCAACCGACTCTGAATCGAACTATCGAGTTCATCCGCTTTAAGGGACGTCCCGCCCTCTTCGCCGCCTCCATCGCCGCCGCCGCCGCCGCCGCCGCCGCCGCCGCCGCCGCCGCCCCGGGGGGCCGATGCATCAACCGCGGCGAGGAGTTGCTTATGTTAAGTGCCTCTCGAATTTGTTGATAACTTTATCGTGTTCCGAAGAGCGATCGCGAGACCGCGCCGGGAGTCGGAGAGCGAGCTGGAGAGGGATGCGCATTTGAATGTTGGTGCTTTGGCAGATGGGAAAAATATAGGAGGTTTGCAAGCGAAGGGCCCGTTTTGTGGTAGTGGTGTTATGTGAAATTAACGCTTGCAGTCTAACACAAATAACCAATTTAAAATTTTTTAGCGATATATAATCGATTGATATAATTTATTTTAATTATTTTTATTTTTTTCTCAACTTTGCCTTTGGAATCCACCCTGGTAAAAGTTAATATTTAAAACAAATTTATAAATGTGTTAGGTTTTAGTAACACAAAGGGGCGCCCAGAAAGGGGGCAGGTGGGGCAACTTACTCCAGGTTCTGACTTAATTAAGGACCCGAATTTACATAACTAAAACCAATTATTTACTTAATTCAAATTAACCGCTATGAGTTATATCTAGAAGCATCAATGGAAAATGCGTTATGTCTATGTACTAGGGGGGTCGGATCTTTTGTTTGAAATTAGGTGCTCCCGTGGATATTCTGCCTCAGGCCACTTGTTTTCGTTGGGCTCCTCTTTGTATACATTGATACAATGCAATATACTACAGAAGTATGCTCGTTATGGGCGTTTCTTCTTTAATGCTTCTTACGATAATGTTGTTTCTAAATGTAGCGCTTCTCATTTAATGATGTTTGGCTTGTTTTTGTGAGGTATACAATCCAACACTTTCAACATTTGTGAAGCACGTGTGTTTTAGTGAGTAATAGTCATAGATTTCATGAGCTTTTTAAGCGTGCAGTTGGAGTGGATGTCCAGGTCATTGAGAGAGTTTTGACTGTTGTTAGATTGTGGTGATCGTGGCTGATATGGCGACGTAGCCATGATGAGAGTCATGAGCGAAGTACGCGGTATCATTGTAGTATTTTCTTTATTATTTATTACTTCGTTTATTCATTTTTCTTTGTTCGCAAAACGGACGACTTGGACCACGCGTGCATACACCCTGCATTTACGAGGGCTCTGTACCATTATCTCCGTGGCAACTGCATGTATCTTTAGCAGGCGATCAGCATTTAGCTAGATCTGAATTGCATTGCAACCCCCAGGGTTGTTAGCCCTGAAGGTATGGAAGATGAAATGATGATGATGATGATGATGATCATGATGATAGTGAAGAGTGAAAGAAACACACGCATACAAACATACACTTATACATCCTTGCCCGAGGCAGGACTCGAACCCACGATCTGCTGGTCTGAGACCACTACCTTAGCGATCTCGGCAATCAGATCGGCGTTCGATATTCTTATTAATTTTAATTTTTTATGCAAAACTATTCACAGACGTAACAAATTTTATAGCAATATAGTCGTACAATACATAAAGCCGACTTAAGTGATGCGTGACTGATTTACGACTAACCTATCTCAGCGTTTTAAGAGCCGTGATCTTCGTAATAGTAATAATAATAATAATAATAATAATAATAATAATAATAATAATGTCTTTATTTTTGGTGAGGCTCTTCCGCCTAACCAATTAAATATGTATATTTACATAATTACAATTGAGGCGTTCTGGTACTGGCGTACAACGGTAATTGACATTTCACGTCACTTACGGAAGTGCAATGATCGTATTAGCTAACGGAGATGTGTTGTTCATAAGTAATGAAACACAAAGTAAGACAGTATTTCCATTATCAATTTTCTGGACTGTAAAACTAACGTGGTGTAAAGATAGGCCATGCTTCTTATTTACAAGGAGGGCGTGGTGAGTCAATAATTTTACTTTCACCATATGTCAGAAATGATTTCCTACAGCAGAATGCCGCAGTTGGGAATAAATTCCAAGAGAAAAGAAGGGCAGATTTTACATTTACACGCGGGCGTCGCAGGCGGCGTTGGGTCCGCAGCCTCGTAGACGCGCCGTCACCCGCGGCGTCGCCCGCGGCGTCGCTCGGCGCCGCCGTCGTGGGCAGCGTCGCCGCGGGGGCGCGGAGGGAGCAATAACAGGAGCGCAGCGGAGCGCATGCCGAGGGTGCGCTGGGAGCGCGCCCACCTGCTCCTCTTGGGCCAGGCGGCGCGCGTCGGCACCGCCCGCCCCGGGGGACAGGCCGGGGCGTTGTTTTCCCCTTGGCATTCATTAGCTGCCCCGGCGATCGCCGCCGGGGGGGAAGGAAGCACGCGGGACAGGCGACAGGGCACGGGAGGGTTGTCAGCGAGGGTGACGGGGCCGGTTGGTGTCCAGGCGTCGGTGTGGTGATGGTTGGGTGAAGGGGTGGCGGCGAAATATGATGCGGGAGGGGGAACTGGTGTCGAGGTCGGAGGACCTGGGAAAGACGCTCGTAGATTTTGTATGATGGCACTCACGCATGTTCGCAGACTCAACGCACTGAATTAGTGGTCAATCTGTGCGCCGGGATCCATGTAATATTTCTTAGCGTTCCTGATTATTAAAAACAATTTACTTCGTTATATGCATGTTGATAGCTGTGTGAGTCGTTGGATTCTATTTAGTTCTATTGTAATATTAAAAATAATTTTCTTTAAAGATTCCCTCACCCATATGTTGACTCCACATGTAGAGAAAATTCCTATGCAATATCCGATATTGTCCGATTAGGAACTGCACAGAGATACTAAATTTTGTTTCATTGTAATATTTCTATCGATCATGGAGTATCGATGCCATGTTGTAAATGACTACCTGCAAACGAAACATACGAAATATAACGAGAAGTTCTAACCTGACTTACGTTCAATTGGGGCTCCCAACATTTTTCGACTGTGCGGTAGACTAAGGAAAGGAAATGTGCAACAAAATTCGGCAACTACAATAAATGTATTATTTTTTTTATTTCGGCCAAGTTTCGACGTCAGAGCACGACAATTTGTTTCTATTCCCTGCAGAGGCAAGAAAGAGTAGTGGTTTTCGCAATGCAAAAACATAATATATGGGGCAGGGGCAACACAGAAGCTGCTAAGGGTGTAAGTGGCGCTGAGTATTACCTTTCGTGCTGTGAACAGTGTTATAGAGAAGTTTCTGTAAGAACAGACCAGTTTGATAGGTCGCTAAACAAATGAACGTCATGTCGAACGATGGCATTTTAAGAGGTAGTGTCGAAGCCATTCCCAAATGTGCCATCTGCAAACGAAAACATGACGAATTGTGAGCAAGAACATAATCTGCAGTTATGATGCCATCAGTATCTAAGCAGTACCAGTATCTAAGCCAAAGCGGATCCTTTTTAATCTCTCTGTACTTGTTAGGGTGGTAAGGTGCTTAGCACCCTGGCTGGGTGAGGAAAAAGAGGTAAATGACTATAATTTCCGGTTGCAGAGTACATGGTATTAGGGGTGTGGTCTAATACGGGTTTGAGATCTCTACTGTCTTCAATCTGATGTGTATAAACTATATAATGACTAAACCACTGTACTGACATGGCATTTAAAACAACTGGTTAATTGTAATCTCCAACTATGCGTTGCGAAATCTCCAACTATGCGTTGTCAGCAAAATTTCGTTTTTCGCGCCGAACCAATTGATTTTTTTTACTGTGAATTTAAAATTAAGCGGTTGTAATGAAGTGTACACCCAATTCCCAGTCTCGATACCTAATTTAAGTTAATTTTTTGGAAAACTCAACTTCCTGGCTTTATTGACGACTGTGTCGACACGGACTCGTCTCTCAGCGTCTGTGGCTCAAAGAAAGAGCAAAGCAGCACAGCTATAAAAAAAAGGAAAGGGGAGGTCACTATTTTTTCCGTTCGCTCCCTATCTCGAAGTTGCTCTCTTCGGAAGTTGCGAAACTTGTTTACTTTCCGAAAAACACTTGGGCGACAAGGAGTTTCGCCAACTTACTTGAAGGTAATGGCGATGGTGACGTTTTTATGCCAGTGACGGTGACAAGTTTCATTATTTTAGCTTTCGTATTTAGTTCTATCAATGCGTCTGGTTCTGGTGGATGCCGCAAAATTGATTCGTCTGTAGACGACTTCATATTCCATTTTAATTTGTTTTTTCTTTCTAACTTATTTTAGATATTCTTAGATTCGTTCTTTTTCTTCTTTTTAGCATCTTCTTTCAATTATTCATTTTTCTAATATCCTCCCCTATACGCTTTCTTATTTACATCTTCTTATCAATTCATTATATATTTTCTTCCTTTAAATCTTGTCGATTTTTAATGTCGAATCCCCACATATTTGCGGACCTATACAATCTGCACAATAGTTTTGTAATGGTTTTGCTCTCGGGTAAAAATGTGCTTTAGGAATTAGTCGGGAAATACACAAAGGTCCAGTAATTCGAAAGACATTAACAATTGTATACACGAGTAAATAATTCTCATATAAATATCCATCAATGTTTTCTCTTGAACTTCATTTAAAACCAGCTATTTCCAGCTATGTTAAAATTCAAGAGTTCTTTATTTATTTAATTTCATTTGGTTCTCTCTTTTAATACTTCCCACCTTTGATTCAATAGAGTGGAACAAAAATATCCCTCAGTACTCGGAAAACTTAATTTCTCCAACGTAGTTTGGCCCGCTGTAAAAGTCGTGATGTTAGCGAGCAGTTCCTCTCTCCCCTCCAGCTGTACGGCGCATCTTATATTACTTCGTCTGTCGTCATCGGGAGATGCCAGCGGCAGGCGCCACCATCGCTCCGCCCCGCAGCGGCCTGCCTGCTCGCGGCGAGCGGCGCGGTGCCTGACGGGAGTTCCCAGAATTAGTGCCCCTCGCGGGAAATAGTGGCTTCTCTGTCGGCACCGACGCTGCTGCCGTTTCCACCTTGGTTGCCTCCTGACTCTCGGTTTCGTCCCCACCGCAGCCCAATGCCAATGGCACCGTCGCAGCTACCACCACTACCATAGTTGCTTCCCCCTCCTCCTCCTCCTCCTCCTCCTCCTCCTCCTCCTCCTCCTCCTCCTCCTCTTCCTCTTCCTCCTCCTCTTCCTCCTTCTCTTCCCCCTCCTCTTCCTATTCCTCTTCCTCCTCCACCTTCACCTCCATCTCCAAATGCACCTCCATCTCCACCTGCACCTGCACTTCCACCTCTACCCCTTGCCCCCTCCTCCACTCTCCTTCCCTCCCGCTACGCTAATGTCACCGTCGCCGCTACCATTACCGCCGCCGCCCCTCCCACCTCAGTCCCCACACCTCCACCGCACCACCCTCCCCTCCCCCACGTCAAGGCCGCCAAATCTACCGTCGCTGACGACGACACCCAGAACTCCACACCACGTCCTCGCCACCGACGCCCATTCCATTTCCATTGTCACTCCTGCCTCCTCCACCAGCGCCAATACCACCTCCAATCCCAACTTCACTGCCACATCACTGGCGGATTTTAGCTCAGAGTATTGTCACTGTCTCTGCAGCAGCGACTCTAACTGGGAAGTTCTAGGTCTCTAGTCCTGACTTGGGTTCTACGTTTCGAGTCCCGACGGTGGCAGGATTTTTGACACAAGCTATACAGCTCGAATTCAGCCGCAGCCTCGGGGAGAGTTTTAGCCGTCAGATGATCTGATCGGTAGTTTTCATGCTTTCTATTATCAGTGCCGGGCGAATGCCGGAGCAGTACCCTAACAAACGGACCACGACCCATGACTAACTATCCTTTTTCTTGGCCTCTCCTCCGCCCTTATACAAATTTAACCGCACATGCACTGTACCACACATGTCGAAAGACCTGCTAAAAGCTTCGAGCTTGACCCTTCTTGGTCGGTGCCTCACAGGTGGAGATATCTAGAGAGGGTGAATCCCCACAAATCGATGTGTAGGTCGGTACAGAATCTGTCCAGTGGCGGTGGAAGACCGTCACGTCCCGAGAAAAATCATTCATTACTCCAACGGGGCTAATAACCAAGGAAGTTGTCCCCAGAAACATCAATCAATGAATCAATAATTCCACTGTCACCTCTAATTCCACATGCACCGCCACTGCCTCCCCCGACCCATCCCTCACCACACCCGGTCTCTACCTTCCTCCCTCCGCCTATGCCAAGGCACCACTCACCGCCACCTCCTTCATCTCCGCAACTGCCGTCGCCGCCCGAAGCCTCTCCCAAGTTGCGCGAATATTAAAAGAGCGGCGGGGAGGGGCGTGGCGGGGCGTTGCGGGGGCTGACTTGCGCGCGGTCGCTCCGAGCGACGCTGCAGCTGACGTTTCCGCTCGCGCTCGCGCCGGTTGGGCTCCGCCGTGCGCGCCGCCCTCCCCTTCCCCCTCCCCCGCCGCACACGGTATGGGGCGAAGACGACCTTCTTTTGGACGGAATAGAACTATTATCGGTCGCTAGGCAGTGGACGGGCAGGAGCGGAGCGGGGGCGGAGCGAGGTGGGCCGGAGCGGGGCGGGGCGGAGCGGGGCGGAGCGGGGCGGAGCGGGGCGGAGCGGGGCGGAGCGGGGCGGAGCGGGGCGGAGCGGGGCGGAGCGGGGCGGAGCGGGGCGGAGCGGGGCGGAGCGGGGCGGAGCGGGGCGCAGCGGGGCGCAGCGGGGCGGAGCGGGGCGGAGCGGAGCGGGGCGGAGCGGGGCGGAGCGGGGCGGAGCGGGGCGGAGCGGGGCGGAGCGGGGCGGAGCGGGGCGGAGCGGGGCGGAGCGGGGCGGAGCGGGGCGGAGCGGGGCGGAACGGGGCGGAGCGGGGCGGAGCGGGGCGGAGCGGGGAGGTCATATTAATTTAATTTTTGTTTGTTTATTTATAGTAAAGTTTGAAACCGTAAAAAATTGGTAGGCCATTCTTTCCATTTTTATAGACGGAATCAAACTATTACGTGCGAAAATACTTTTGTTTTGATTGATGGATTGATTAGTGATTCCCGACGCGCCAACTACTAATTTCATTAGTTTCTTAAGCATAATGTATTTTGTTTTGGGAAGAGACTTTCCCCACTCGATGGCGAGATCCGACACGTCGGTTTGTGGCTACCCGTCGGGTAACAGGATCAATACAATGTAATATTTTCATTTTTCTTTCACAGATGAACATTCCTGCTAAGTCTACATTGTTAGAAATTATAGACTTTTTTCTCACTGGAGAAAATTCGGGGAAATTCAAATTACCGCTTAATGTGTCTGTGCACGCTACAACATACCACCTCAAAGTACTCATGCCTCAAACCCAGGCTCTTTCCGGCGCGGTGAATGAACATTTGCCCCACGCTCGATGCCTGGACGCTCCATAACACGCACCACTTCTACGTCGCGCTTCCTGCCACGTCACGCCCGGCCGATCGTAACTACCCTCGCCAGGTGGGTGCGCCACACCGGGCGCACAGCCTGCCGGCACACCGCACCATACTGAGACAATTGCGCCACGTGCTCAATGAGAAGCTTCCCCGCGCCGAGCCGTCCTGCCCCGTCGCACCGTCATCCTACGTTACGTCTCTGCGAGGCACGTAGTCCTAGTCTCATTTTTAGTGGCGCACCGCCCGGCCCGTCACCGCTCCTCTCCGCTTTGCCCTGCTCCGCTCCGTGCCGCCCCGCTCCGCCCCTCTCCACGACGCTTTATCGAGCTCTGTCCCATTCCGTTCCGCCCCGCTTCGCTCCACCCCGCTGTTTCTCTCCTCTCTGCTGCGCTCCGCACCACTCCAATCCACTCCACTCCACTCCATCCAGCTCCTCCCAGCTCCTCCCCTATCCTCCCTCTCGGTACTCCCTTCTTCTCTCCACTCCTCCCCACATCTCTCCGCTCTGCCCCGCCTCTCATTCCATCAGACCCCTTTCCACCCATTTCGCTGCTGCCCACCCCGCCACGCTCCGCTCGGTGCCCCGTCCCGCTCGCCACCCTACCTCGTCCTTCCCACACCGTCCCGCTCCATCCTGTCTCTCTCCACCCTTGCCTCTCCCCAGCCGACCCCTTTCTTCCCCGCCCCGCCCCGCCCCGCTCCGGCGTGCCTTGTTCCGCCACGCCCCACGCGGCGCGCTGCCTGACGCTACGCCACCGCGGCGCCGCCCGCGCCGGCTCGCTGTGCTCTGCCGAAGTTCGCAGTTGAGGCCTCGCGGGAACTTCACTTTTCCGATATCCAGCGAAGCGACGGCGGCGCAGACGGCGGCGGCGTCGACTGGGAGGCTTCTCTTGATAAGCGACGGCAGGAAAGAGATGCTGCGCACGGGGCCCGCGCCGCAGGTGAAGTCGCCCACTCGGCAGAGCGGAGATACGCGGAGAGATGAAGTGAGGATGGAGCGGAACGCTCTTCTCGCAACTTCCGTGAACGTTTCGATGTGGATTGCACGGATAACACGCACGCGTCTTAAAACATTTCGCGTACGCGTGAATTTCGTGAGGATGCAAATTGAAACATTTGCAAATTGAATGGTGGTTGTCGTCTCATGCAAGAAATGATCGTTAAAAGAACTGGATGAGAAAAATGCTAAAGTAGTCGTAAATGTAGTGGGACGCTCTAAAAGAGAAGCGAGAACACGTTAAGCACAAGTTCATTTACTCGATGAGAGTCAACTGTTAGACGCGAGTAAATAAAAGTGGAAACGGTGAGATATTCGCGAAGGTTCTCCTTTCCGTGGGCTGGAGCCGACGTAATCACCCGTAAGTCTTTTCATGACTGACAGTGTTCACGTGAGCGCCGGTGGCGTTCTGCTAAAGAGCTAGCGGTAGCTAAAGTTGGTAGCGCAGAAAATTTTTAGATATCAAGATCTGAAAGTTCGAACATGTCCCTAGTGGTAGTGGAGTAACGTTCAAGTTTCCGAAAGAGCTTGAGATTTTTTGGCGGAAAATATTTAGTATTCTCGTTGCTTTTCATAGTCCCTGCCCCCCTCTCCCACTCTACCGCCTTTCCCACCTTGCCCGCCCTCCCCGCCCTTTCCCCTTCTCCAGCACCACTCGCAGCCCGTAAACCACCCATAGTACTCATATCACCCCCCACCAACAGCACCACCTCCTCCAACCATACATTCACACCACACAAACCACCCCCACTAACTTGTCATTTCGAGGAGTCCCTCCCACCATCGCCACCGCCAACACGGTCGGTCCGCCTCATCCCCGACACTCGCATTAACCCATTACTCCCACCACCCCATTACTAACGTTGACCCGCCCCCATACTAACAATTTGTTCCCTCTACCCACACCTCACCCATATTTCGCCTCCCGCAGCCACCATCCCCGCACGCACCTGAATATTACTGCACTTGTAGTTGACCGACATACATAGAACGTAGCCACGACAAATTCAGCCGGTCTGTAGGATAATTCTGCAGCCGATAGTTTTCCCTGATTTTTCTGACCAATGAATGCCTGGTGAATGCCGGAGCAGTACCTTAACAAACTGGCTACAGACCGCATTCAATCTTTCCTTCTTCTTTTTCCTTGTCCTATCCTCACCCCCTTTCTTACACATACTGTCACTTACGTGCTCTTCACTAGTGTACCTGATGGGGAACAGTCGAGAGCTTAGAGCTTGCCCCGGCTGAGGTGGTGCTCTGCTGCTCGGATGCATCTGGATAAGGAGGAACACCACCAACATCT
Source organism: Gryllus longicercus (assembly GCA_038098605.1). Lineage (NCBI taxonomy): Eukaryota > Metazoa > Arthropoda > Insecta > Orthoptera > Gryllidae > Gryllus > Gryllus longicercus. The sequence goes on along the minus strand of JAZDUA010000385.1, from coordinate 905,444 downwards.
GTGATAAAACAACATGCATTATACTTACGCGACTAATGGCCACAGCAATAGACGCACCCGAGAACACGAAATAACCAATCAATCAATCAGTTGTGCTTCACTTTATCGTTATGGTTACCACCGTCCTCTTCATCTCCACCTTACCCACCTTGTTCACCGTTCTCCACCGTCCTCCGATCGTCTTTACTACCAGCTCCGCCACCTGCACCGCCCCCGTCGCCGCCGCCGCCACCTTGTGTCCCTCGCTGCGCGTCATCTTTAATTTCCCGCCTCACGTCGCCGATCTGGGGAATTCCGCCCGGGGTGGGCGGGGTTGGTGGGGGGGGTGAGGGGGTGCTCCGGCAAACGCCGCGCCAACTTGCTCCCGCCGAGTTCGTTAATTACCGGAGCCGGCGCTGGAGCGCGCGCGCGCTCGCGAGCGGGTGGGCGGGGGCGGGGGCGGGGCCGGGGACGCACGTGGGCTGCATCTGCGAGCGGGCCCCGGCGCGGCGCCTCGACTCCCGCGTTCGAGATCGGCTCGAGATTGGCTTCGTTGGCGGCTTCGGCGGGTCATATTAGGTCGTGGCACCTGTGTATCGTCCTTGGTGTCACTGTATTATGCTCGTATATTCTTTGCTCCTTGAAATTATCCATGCATTTTAGTGTATGACTTATTGATGATTTATTGCTTTATCTGTTCCTTATGATTATTATCTGTGGCCCTTTCCTTACATCGGCTCGAGAATGGCTTCGTTGGCGGCTTCGTCGTGTGGCACCAGTGTATCGTCCTTGGTGTCATTATACTGTTCTCGAATATTGTTCAATTCTGGAGGTGATCCCGGCATTTTAGTGAATGACTTTATTTATTGCTTTATATTTTCCTTCTGCTTAGCTGCATTCTTCTCATCAGCTCGAGATTGGCTTGGTGGACGTTGCCGGTGGGTAATATTAGGTCGTGGCATCTGTGTAACGTCCTTGGTGTCAACGTTACTGTTCTCATGGTCTGTTTTTGCTTCTTGAGCATGTACCTGACGTCTGGAATTAGTGTGCAACTTTATTTACTGCATTATGTCTTCCTTTTGTTTCATTATTTCTGTCTCTTTTCTTTCATCGACTTGGGATTGGCACTTGTGTTTCGTCCTTGGTGTCACTGTTTCTTCTTCTTCTTCTTCTTCTTCTTCTTCTTCTTCTTCTTCTTCTTCTTCTTCTTCTCCCTCAAGCATTAGACCGGTTGGTCCGTTGCGCCTCCTTGATCTAACAATCTTCTCCTGGGTCTACCAACGCTTCTTCTTCCTTTAGGGATGTACTGAAGCACTTGCTTTGGAATACGGTCGTCTTCCATTCTTTCGAGGTGTTTTTTCCATTGTTCTCTGTATTCCTTAATTTTTTCGTTTAAGTTGTAAATTCCTATATTTTTCCGGATGGTCTCGTTTTTTAATCTGTCCATTCTTGTTACTCCCACGACTGATCTTAAAAATCTCATCTCGGCTGCTTGAAGTCTACTGTGTGTTCTGGAGTTCATAGTCCAGTTTTCGCTTCCGTAAAGTCCGCAAGGCACTGCCATAACTTTATAAAACTTTAGCATTGTGTCTTTACGGACCTTTCCTTTGAGCGCTCTTTTGATGGTGCCACACATCATATTGAATCTTTCTATCTTCCTTACAATGTCAACTTCGCCGAGATATGATACGTCACATCCTAGAAATCTAAAGGTATTAACCTGTTCAATAATTTTGTTTTCTAATATGAATTTACATCTTAAAGGTTGTGAGCGTTGGAATGCCATGGATTTGGTTTTATTTGTAGATATACTTAGATTATATTGCTTTGTAATTTTGTATAGTTCATATAGTGCCCTTTGCAGATTATCTTCTTTATCTGCAACTAAAATCTGGTCGTCAGCAAACATAAAAGTTTTAATAAAATTTGTTCCTTTAAAATTGTCTTCTATATTAAGTTTCATGATCTGTTGTTTCCATTCTCTCACAGCATTGTCTAGATATAGATTAAAAAGTATAGGTGAAATAAAACACCCTTGTCTGACCCCTTTATTAATATTTCCTTGGGCAATAATTCCAGATTTTAGTTTTATGTTTATCTGTGTTCCTAGGTATATATTTCTTATAACTTCGATCAAGTGCAATGGTATTCCTCTTTTTTCCATAATTTTCCATAGTTTTCCTCTGTGTACACTATCGAATGCTTTACTGTAATCAATAAAGACTATGTAGGTCTTTAGATTGTATTCTCTTCTTTTTTCTATTATTTGTTTTAATATAAAGATATTATCCGAGCAGGATCTTCCTTTCCGGAAACCTGTTTGTTCTTCAAGTAATATACTGTCTACAATGTTTCTCAATCTATTTGCTATTATCTTCCCATATATTTTATATGCCGTATTCAGAAGACTTATACCTCTATAATTTTCGCAGTCAGTTCTTGGTCCTCCTTTAAAAATGGGTATTACTACTGCTTTCTTCCATTCCATTGGTATTCTTTTTTGTTGCCAGCATTGATTTAGAAAATCTTGAAGCCTATTTTTGGCTTCTTCTGGTAGATATTTAAATAGTTCTATATTTAAATTGTCTGAGCCAGGAGCTTTTCTGTTTTTACAACTTTGCAAGGCTTCTTGAAGTTCATTGAATTCTATTTTATCAATTTCTGATATACATCTGTTATTTTCCTCCTCTTCATCATTTACATCTTCTCCCTCTTCTTTTGTCCACAGATGTTTACAGAACTTAATCCATTCTTCTCTATCTAGAAGATCTAAATTTGCTGCGTCTTTTTCTTCTCTGTTTAGGTGTTTCATAATTTTGTAAGCAGTATATTGGCGACAATGTACATCTCTTTCCATGTTAGAAATGTATCTTTCCCAGCTTTCCTTGTGTGCAGCTTTTACTATTTTTTTTTTTTGTTTCTCTTCTTTGTATTTTATATTCTTCCAATGTCTCAGGAGTTTTCGTCATGAGCCACTGTAGATATGACTCCTTCTTTCTTTGAACTGCACGTTTCAATTCTTCATTCCACACATTAATTCCCTTTTTTGGCTTATATTTATTCCTTTTCCCTAAGGTTTCAAAAGCTACACTTTCTATCAGTTGGGTTAGCTTCTGCCATTCTAATTCAATATTCGTGCTGATGGGTTCCTTTAGCATATATAGTCTTATGCGTGATTGAAATAAATTTCTGATGCTAGGGTCTTCTAATAGGTTAGTTTTCCACACTGTTTCCTTTATTGTGATCTTTTTGCGTGTTGTTCTTGCCCATTTAGTTTTAAGGATTACTTTCCCTCTTACTAGGAAATGATCTGAATTTATATCCATTCCTCTCATCACTCTCACGTCCTGAAATAGTTTTCCCATCTTTTCATTTGCAATTAAATAGTCAATTATTGATCTGTACCCTCTGTTCACCCATGTAAATTTATGGACATCTTTATGTCTAAAGAACGTATTTTCTATTCGTAATGAATTAAAATTCACAAAATCACGTAACACTTTTCCATTTTGATTAATTACTACTTCTCCGTTTGTTCCAATTATTTCCTTAATGGGCAGTTGTCCTATCCTAGCATTCATGTCTCCTCCTATGACTATATAATCATTTTTATTTGTGGAATCTAGTACACTTTGTAGGCTTTCATAAAATTTATCAGATTCTTCTTTTCTACCCTCTTCAGGAGCATACACTGATATAATACTCATATATCCTCTAGCTATTTTGAATCTACATGTTACATTTCTTTCATTTATCCAACTGTAAGAAGTTATCCTATTTCTTCATTTCTCATTTATTAGAATAGCTGTTCCTGCTACTGCTCTATTTTCGATAGGTACACCGCTATAAATTAATGTATAGTTTCCCAAATCACATGTTCCCCTCTGCTTCTTTTTAGTTTCAGATAACATAACCAAATCGAGTTTAGCACTCCTGACTTCTCTTAGCAATTCGTATTCTTTGTTAGCTAGGCCTCGTACATTCCAAGTTCCTATATTGACATGTTCTGATATACCAAGACGTTTGTCCTTTAACTTTGCCAATGTCGTTACCAAAGGATTTCCTTGTTTACAATCAATGAGTGAGCCAGTAATAAGAATCTCCCCTGGCCGCGCTACGAACGCTGCGCAGGGAAAGTTTGGTAGTGGGGCTGCCACCTCACTGCTCCCAAACTCGCAGGATTTGTATAAGGTTTTCTCCCTAGACAGATTGCTTTCACTTCAGCTATGAGGTCTGTCCCCCCATTAAGAAGCATAAGAACAGGATCTATAAGAAGATAGAAAAAGATTAGTAGTTTACAGAAAGTAGAAGATCAGAAAGGAAAGACTCCCTAGCCCTCGCAACCTAATAGCATCGGGGTCGAAAAATACAAGGGGTCGAGAGTGACCAAAATAGGACAGTTAAAAGAAGTATGGCAAAAGTAAGTGGAAGCATTGCCATACTAGTGAAAAGACCCTCCTCCTTTATCCGGGCTTGGGACCGGCAGTGCCTGCAAGCAGACCCAGGCGGAGTTTCTGGTCTTGTAATGTGTCTTTTGCTCCTTTAGCAGATACATGCACTATATTTATTGATATATCTTATCCTTCTGATTAATTACCGCTGTTCGTTTACGTTATTTTACGACATTGTGACATTTGTGATATTGCGACATTCGTGACGCACTGAGGATTTTACTTCTTTCAAAAATTCACCGCTCTAATTCTCTGAACCCACAAACTTGGTTTTTCAAAGCATTAGAATGTTGATTCAAGCGTAGCGTGTGACGTGGAATAAGACAAATACGTAAATTTGACGGGTTCTAGACCGCAACTCTTTCTATTCCTGGCCATACCTTCCGGCACTAGCAATTATATACGTATATCTGTGTGTATGTGTGTTTTGTTGCTGAATCTCTTATTAAGCTTTGCTTTAGAATTAATATGCAACGTGTACGAGATAATTTCGTATTCATATACGCTGTTTTCTCTCAGAAAGACCATAGAGATTTTGAACGGCTTTCCCTTTTAATACCCGTGAATTCCATTTATATTTACACGCGGGAGCATTTAAAATGCGTGCTGTATTCCTTTTTTATTCACATTTGTTTATGCAGCATTCACGAATTGGTATAACCTAAACATAGTATATGAATATTAAAAGACCCGGGAAAAACAAATTAAAAATATTTTTGAACCGAGAGAAAATGCTACTTATCTTTGCATTGAAACATTATATGAGAACTGAGTAATTATTGGCTGGTTGTATGCTGTATCAAATATTTGCATTGTATTAGAATACATTCCATTCAAACGCAGAATTTGCTTAAACATTTCATGCGGTTGAGCTATATTAATTCCAATAGTATCGTATTTTCTTTTCAAATAATTGTATACATTTTTACAAATCATAAACCTTTAAAATATGGTCTAATGGTTTCGTGATAATAATTTTTCAATGAAATTTCTTAATATTTTATTTTAATTTGATAAAATTACACGCAATACCTTTTAACACAAGTACTGAATATCTGAAATTTCACTCACATTCAACCGTTGAATTAGTAAGAAAATATGGTAAATTGTGTTATATTTTTGTTGCAGGTAAGAATTCTAATGGTCGTCACTTGGAATAGCTGCTGACGCATTTGCTCTCTACTCGCAGGAAAGCCGAATGGTAAGATAAAGAAAATAAACCAGTGATGCAATTAGTCTGCGCTACTTTATGACGTGGACGTAGTATTAATTATCATTTTACGCAGTGTAGCCGAGGTTCTTTTAAATTAAACCGGTATTTTCTTCACGAATATTTCTCTTTACGATGAAATTTGTGGATACCCTAAATGCGTATTAAAATGACAAGCAGGTTTCGTGAACGTTTTTGGTCTAGCGGAAATTAACAACTCTAAATTGCTACTTCCCCTTTTGAACACGGTGCAACGTCTCGTATGTACTACAGCTAGAAGAAATATGAGCGACCCGAAGATATGTTCGCGGACGTCTTCACACTATTCTCTCTCGCGATCATGATTGTGAGGAAAGACAAAATCAAGAATCAGCATCATAGTATACAATTATCTGAAATCAAACAAAAACGTATTGTTGAGTGGTATTGATTGTTGAATTATGTTTCCCACAAGCTGTCTGATGGGTAGAATGAGGAGGGCTGACGTGTGGCCGCATGGAACCTGTAATGAGCAATAAAATATATCGTGAATAAGGGTGAAGCCAAGAAGAATGTAAAGGGAGGAGCAAAGTGGAATGTTAAGTCAAAAGTCACAACAGTCATAAAATATAGAATCAATGCTGTTGTTGTTATTATTGTCTTTATTGTTATCATATTATTATTATTATTTTATTATTATTTTATTATTATTATTATTATTATTATTATTGTCTTGAAATGTTTTAAAATTACATTATATCAATATTGCTAACTGTAATATGTTAATTGTAGTGTTCTGCCACCAGGTTGTATAAACCTACCTGCAGAAATAATAAATCTAATCTAATATAAGGAAGAAACAGGAATGTGAAGGGAGAAGCAAAGAGGAATGTGAAGGGAGAAGCAAAGAGGAATGTAAAGGGAGATGCAAAGAGGAATGTAAAGGGAGATGCAAAGAGGAATGTAGAGGGAAAAATCAGAGAAGAATGTAAAAAAGTAAGAAAAGACGAATGTGTAGGAAGAAGCAAAGAGCAATGTAAAGTGAGAAATAAAGAATGATGTAAAATAGACATAACAGACATAACATAACGAGCAATACAACGCAAATATTCCTAAAAACAGGTTTCCAAATACAGACGTGTGAAGACGCGGAATACACATCAACAAGTACTGCGTTTCTGACTGCACGTATTTTGTCTGGCCAGGGGGGGGGGGCGCCGGACGCCCATTGAGCCCGCCGCCCGCGGGCGCTCAAGCGCGGCTCGGCGCGGGTCGCCTGTCTCTCTGCCTGTCTGTCTGGTGGGTGGGGCGCGGGGGCGCTGGCGCGTGGCCGCAGGTGGCGGGGGCAATGGCGGCGGCCCGCTTCCGGTTCCGGCGGCGCGGCCGGGCTAGGACCCCTGCGGCACGCCGGCATTCCCGAGTTTCGCGCGCGGGCGCTGTGTGACGCTGCTTCCGTCCCCTGGTTGGTTTCTTTGGGACGAGTCCTAAAGTCATTGTCATTGTCGTTGTTATTGTTATTGTCCTGGCCTTCCGTCCAGGTAATCTCAGCGTGAATGGGGGGACGGGCTAGAAAGCTCGGGCCCCTTTCCTTTGGATCTAAAAATTGTATAATATGTATTAGCTACTATATGAATTATTATTTTATATTATTATTATTATTATTATTATTATTATTATTATTATTTGCGTATTGGCCATTTCTGACCATGCTACACATATCTTCCGAGGCTCACAATAATTTCGGAGAGAGATTAACGTGAGTCATTATTGGAGATCACCTAAGTGCTCTATTCCTTGGTAAGTCTAGGTTATTAAGCCTTGAATTATGAAGTGATAGGATGGTGATGAGAGGTGATCGTGCCATTTTTTAACTATACCAGCCTGAATGACCAAGGAAACCACTAAAACCCCTATCAGGATGGCCGGCCCGGGGATCGAACTTGGGGCTCCTAACTGCGTTGTCAGCGCGCTGCGTACTGAGCCACTTCATTATATTTATTATTATTATTATTATTATTATTATTATTATTATTATTATTATATTCATTATTAATATTACAATATTATTATTTTACCGCCATACATCCTATTGCAAGACTTATCTTTCGAAAGGTGAGGAAGTCACACAAACTATTGTACAACAAAAATAATGATTATAAAATAACGTTTTTCAGTATTTGAAGACATATTGTGTTAAAGAAAATAAATATTATAAAGAAAAGAAAGAAGTACTTTGGTCCCTCCTCCTTAGGCAGTCCTTGGAACCACGCCTGGCGTGTCGGCTTGAATATGCTGATGAGCTCCGGTCGAGTGATCTGCTATTCGTTGCGCAACGGGGCAACCCGTAGCAAGTCAGAAAGTTAGTTGTCCTCTGCGTTTGTAGGTAACACATCATGTTGATGGCCATATGGCAATATATTTAGCGATGAAACCTGTGGTAATAAAACAGTATAACATATAGGTGCCATTTCGTATGGTATTCAATTAATTTCTGTTTCGCATTGCTATTAGTCACGTGCGTTTTTTTCCTCAAAAGTATTGTTTTCTCTAACTACTAACTTGAAAAAAATAAAGTTATGAAATTGAAATTCATGGAAGTTTTGAGATTGCTTTTGGTGGATTCCAATTTTAAAATAATTTTATAATATCACCACTTAACTTTTTCGAAGTACAAGAGATCAATTCATTTCTTCTACACAGTAGTCAACCCACGAATAGTACAGACTAATTGCCGAAAACAAATATGTCAAAGCTAGCAAGAGAAGTTAAATAATTCTTCGAGGAAAACCTGGTAAACAAAAGTTCCGGATTTAACGATTGAGAGAATAAAGAACAAAAACGCCGGGAACAGTACTACTACATCATAGTGAGGATGGTAAAACGTCAGGGGACCCAAAAAAGGCACGTGCATAGAACATAAGACTTATTGCCCTTAGGTGTTATTGTCCAGATGACATAATACTTGGTGTCCTGAGGATTTGGTTATTACGCCTGGTATATAGTACACGAGGACAACTGGATCGCAGGAACATTTGCCCAATTATTGGCGGAGGGGTAACTATTCCGTACAAAAGACAGTGCTGGAGCTAGACAATTTTGGGCCCGGTGTTGAAACGTAGCCCCACCTTTCCCGAAAAAAATTTGAAATATGAACGTTGTATCAAGAAAATATACGAGTTATTTTATTTCAATTTGGGATACTCAAGTCTAAACTTCAAAAACATATGTATAATACTCGTATAGTATATAATTTTGCAATATTATGTATTAAAATGTCTTGAATGTTAAGAGGAAAAAAATTGAAGCCTGGAAAAGCTTTCAATGACAATATTGTTTTGTAAAATTTTCAGAATTGTCAAACATTTTCCATTTCATAGTGACCTATCTTATAAGTAATGACTGTATTTAACTATTTAAGGTAACATATTAATTGAACATTTTATGAAATATCAGACTACTGTACCTCGACTTATAAAATTACGATAGCTATTTTCTCGTGTTCTATTATCTTTTTTTAAATATTTTACTAATTATTTCCCATCAGCTCCATCATCAGGCCCCTTGGCTTGCGGAGCCTAGGGCGATCGCTCGGTCTGCCCGTGCTTAGAGCCGGTACTGATATTTGGTAAAGATTACCAAGGAGCCCCCTCCAATACACGCCATACATTTGCCGGCGGCGATGGTGTAACGGTTAGCGTATTGGACTGGTATACCCAAGTTGGCGGGTTAAAACACGATCGAAGCCGTGGATTTTTAAGGGCGAAAAAATCCTTCGTACACCTTCCTTCGGAGGAGAAGTAAAGCCGGCTGTCCCATGTTACATGATTTACTTGCATGTAAAAGATCCTCAAGCCTAAATGACGCCTCTGAGCTAAATTCAAAATCGCCTGTTTCTCGCCCAAGAAATACCTCCTTCTTCTGCTAGTTGGTGAAAGGAGCGTAGCAAAATTTGCGTGGTCAGACGGAAGAGCGAGCCTGATGGCCTGAGTCTCGCCACGTAAAATAAGGCATTAATTCAATTCAATACAGGCATATAAAAAATATTGGTAAAGTTGAGTCGCCCCATCCACCCGGGGTAACGCCCATGCTCAGGGGACAAGAAAAAGTTGTGCGGCGACGCCATAGCCGCCATGAGATCTGGTTAGCACGCCTCGCACGCCTCGCAGGGTGGGGAAGGAAACACTGAAAGTGCGCGCGCGGAAATGAAATTTTTGCGTCCCGTCAGAGACGTGATGGATCCGTCGGCGCCATTGCTACATTACCCGTAATTGCAGGGTGCGCGTACGGCCTACGCCCCTCCCCCTTCCCAATCGGAAACGGCAGCACGCACGCAGCTGGCGGCGGAGACGGCAGTTACATCAAGGGTGCCAACTGACACCTCGGAGATTGAGGCGTTCGCGAGCTTCTGAGGGCTCGGGGGGGGGGGGAGGAACTGGTGGGTGCTGCATGTTGTGTATTTAACACGAAGAGGGAAGGAGAACTGACGGCGGTACGGCGATTAAGGGCGGTAGGGGCGACACGTACCCTGAATGGTCAGTGCGCTTAATTTGCACCACTGGGTTTAGGATGCAACTCTCAGACGAGTAATAGGAAATTTTTAATCAGGTTTGCGTTGAGTTTTTTCGGGTACTCGCTTAAATCTGGGACTAATTTCACCATACGATGAGTCCATTCCAATATTTAAATCATTTTTATTGTCACTTACGTATGCGTTTCATTCATCATTTTAAGTTACGTCACTCAGAATTAGTTTTTGAATAATAATCGTCAGGTCAACGAGAAATAGAGGCGAGATGGGTGTAATCGTAGTTGTTGATAACGTTTGGCCATGGCCTCATACTCATTTGCATGTAGCCTTCCTCTTTATCATTCCTTGGCGCAGTTTAACTGCAGACTACTGTGAACATAGTGTTAAATACCGAACATGGTATACTATTTCTCAGTGAAGTAGGTAATTGATACCACGTGTATCCACTAGATGGTGGATGAAACTTTCTGGTTAATTTTAATCTGAATTGTTCTTTCTGTAACTGAGGAAAACAGATGAGAAAAATAGTTATAAAATTCTTCAAAACGTCCTCCCAAATAAAATGAGAGTACTACTTAAAAAACAAACATTCCACCGTACGTTTCTTACTCTTGAATTATTTATTACATACTCGAAAAATAATTATTTAGTTCAACGTAACTTCAAAAATAAAATTGAGGACTGTTTTGATGACCATTGTGTTGTGACATCTCGAAATGAATCTGATAAGCATCAGATAAGAATCAAATGATTTTTGTAATGTTCGATGTATGAATGAATTATTTAATTCAAACGCAAACGACAATTATTTAATTGAAACAGGGTTTAAAATAATGGTCAGATTTTGCAGTCGCCGTCTATGCCACAGCTGATTATATAAAATATGCTGATTATATAACATAAAATATGCATCAGCTGATGTTATGGCGAATCATTTATCAGAAAAAAATTGTAGAAAGAACAATCGAAAATAAGTCACAGAATGTTCCGAGTCACAGGATTTAATCAAGGTTACCTGTGTAATAAAACTAATTAACTGTGTAAATGTTTCGAAAAAACATGATTTCTTCAACACAACTAGAAAATTTAAACGAAACAATACTATTTGTACTGGAGTAGAATTCCGCTCTTCGGAAACTCGCACAACTTGTTTGTGACAAACTCTTCGGAATTTGCACAAACAATTGCTGTAGATTCATATTTAAAAAGTGTGTTTAGTAAGAAAGTTTGATATTTTTCGTTTTATTATAAAATATTATTGTATTTTTTGTATTACATTTTTTGTATATGTTTGAACTAATCTCTTTTAACAGTTTTCTTGGTTTGTTTGTGTTTCTTAGTCGCGACGGGGAAAACTTGCAACAAAATTCTAATTATTCATCACTTATTTAATTAAAACAAACTTGGAACAAATTATTTTGAATTTTTAACGTTTCGCCGAGAGCTGCGAGCCCGCAGGCATCCGCAAGAGCGGGCGCGGTGAGGTGTGGCGAGTCACGAACCGCCTGTCTGCATGTTGGCGTGTGCCCTCGCGCACCGGGCCCTCCCTGCCTGCCTATCTTTCGGCGTGCCACTCACCAGCTGCTTTAGTAATCTCTCAAGTTTGACATGAAGCCCACCGGTATATGTGTAACCAGTTTTATTTCTGCCTTTTTAGCCGTACCTCTCCTGTGTGCTTGTCTGTTGCTGTTCCCGCTCCCTCCCTCCCTCCCTCCCTCTCTTATTCTCGTTTACAGACGCCGGTTTCATGTCGGAGATCACTAGCACGTGTGAGTGTTCCCTTACCGATCGTTAGTGTTCGCCTTGTTGCTTTCATTTCCGGAGTTGACGTTGCAGATTATCGAATTACAATTAAGTTTTCAATTCTTTAAAATGTGCAAGTACAAATATTTTTTTTATTTTTTCTATCTTTTTTAAAAATTTACTAACAATTTTACACTGAAAATACAATATATCCTACGTCTAGTGCATTGAAAAATACATTGTTAATATTAATTTTTTTCAAACCAACCAAATCAAATTAGTTTTCTTTGAAATACAGTACCATAAGCTACACTTGCAGGTCATGAATTCATCTTAAAATGCTATATCGCAGATGTACTTGTAAAAACAAGCAGTAAACATTTTGGTACACATTAGATAAGAATTAGATTTTACCTCATCTCGCTTTTGTATATCTCAAAACGGCTTAGTTATATTTCACAATTAATTATTATTAACAATGATGAGAAACTGTACATAATTACTTATTTTTCTTTACTGAGGCATTACGTACTTTATTAACAATATCGTATTAAAATTGTCTAAACTCGATTGTTGAATTTGAATAATAGAAACACTACAGTCCCTCCTTAGTGGTTGTGTGAAGGTGAGGAATATTTCTATTGAACTTCATCCAGTTGTCGTTGGAGAGAGAACATTAGGGAATATGAAGAGAGCACAGTATAGCAACAACATAAGAATCTGGTGGAACAACGCTCTTCAACTAAGTTGTGGTGACTCGTGGATGAGTTGCCTATTTACCTTTCCCTTCCTCTAGTGGAAAGCCATGACATTACATATTGGCATTATTTGCATGCAATTTTTCTTGTTCAGCTGTTCTTTCGTTTTCCCCTCCTCAGATTCCTCCAACTCATCATTCATAAACTATCAACAGCAGTTTCTTTCATCTATCAGATACGTTGTCTATCCAAGGTGTTGCCATATACTCACGAATTAGACGCCTATAATAAAGTTGAATGTTTAAAAATCTAAAATTGTATTGGAAAATTACCCTTCCTCCATGCAAGTTTATATATTAACCGATCCATTGCACACTGATCTAGTGAGTCCTAATGAAAGGACCGCAATCTTCAACACCTTGACTATCCAAGGTTTTGTCATATACCCAGGCAACTCAGGATTGTATTGGAAAATTAAAATTGTATTGGAAAATCACTCTTTCTCCATGCATGTGTTAAGCATTAATCGGACCATTGCACAGTGTCACATTGATCCCCTGGTTAGTCCTAATGAAAGAACGATTTTGAAACATACCGCAACCTTCAACAGCTTCAAGCCTCTCCATTTCCAGCCCCTTACAGCTGCTCTTTTTTTTGTTTTTGTGCAAGGGTGTTTCGTTCGCCCTTACAGTCCACGTGGTATTCACCGGGGAGCAGGCGAAGGGGAGGGACGGATGAGTCACGGTGTCTCGCGTGCGCGTGCTTTGCGTGTTCCCTCTGCTCCTCCTCTTCCTCCTTCCCCCCGCCTCGTCCCCTTCGTCCGCCTACCGCCTCATATCCGTCCACCACGCCCTCGGCCGTCGCGACTCGGGTAACCGAACTTCGGGACGGGCAGTGCGGAATGAGATTTCCCTCGCACTCGCGCCTTGCAGCTACGAAAGGGATCGCCTGGAGAGATGGCGAGTACTTGGCTGACTCATTAGGGACTTTAGCGTCAGAAGTAAGGAGACATTCTTCAACTCTATTGATCATGTGAATAATGACGTTATTGGAACGTAAGAGACTACGTTCAGATGAACTTAAGCAAGTGTGACATAACTTTATGCATTATGAAAAAAAAGAAGCATTTCAAGCAATGAAGAAAGAAGTAGCCTTATATATCAGAGTGTAGGCAAGTGATGAGACATTTGAACCACGATTAGTCAAGAGGAAACCAATCTATATAATGCAATAAATTTAAGATTTTCGGGTCCTGTGCGATGAGTAAGCAGTCAGGGATTTTGCATCGGATTTTCGTGAGAATGTCGAGAATAACAATGTTTGATGTGGGCGAAAGACATAACCTAACATGATATGATTGTTATTGATTTGCACCGACGTGCACCGTAATATTTCAGACGAAATCGCTAATTGATGCTTTTAGAGAATTGATCAATTTGTTTCAGAGAAAGAGACAATTTGAATTCATAAAAGCAATAAGGAACTTACGACTATAAAATTAGGAGTTATCAGTAATTATTATTATTATTATTATTATTATTATTATTATTATTATTATTATTATTATTATTATTATTATTATTATTATTATTATTATTATTATTACCATCGTTTTTGCTTTCTCCCTACGGAGAAGAGAGAAAGTTATGTAATGCTGCGCGAAAAAACGGCGAATTTGCGGCAGAAAAACTCTTATTACTGGGCGCTGGTAACGAAAATGTGGATAAATCCAGTTGCTTAATTTATTAAAAAAACTCTATCACATGGTGTAGTCAGAATACATATTTTGTACCGAAACATCTAATGACGGCGAAATGTCTGTTCGACTGTCTGTCCGTTTTTGAACAACGCTAGCGTCTAAAGCGGCTAAACCGTACAGCGGAGTTTCTCCAAAATTGATATTCCCCAATCGATCTGACTGATGTCGCGGCCACTTGAATTTGACACCGATATTTCAATTTTGGAGTATTTTACCAGAAGCACCTTCAACATTTTCAAAATTTTCAAAAAATTGGCTCTTTTGTTTTGATTAAATTTTGTTGTTGGATGGTGTGAAGGACGTGCAAGAGAACGGTGCAAACCTTATGTTCATTAAAAACCCTGATTTTTCGAGAATTTCAAAAGTTGGCAATTGTTTCGGAGTCTTCCTACTACTGAAATATTAAAGAACGAGATTTTCCCTTAGCGAAATCTGTTCCTTAAAGTTAGATATCGAAATAAGGTCTAGTACAATTTTTGAAAAAATTGAGTACGTATAACGTAATTTTGCGTTAACTGGTGGTTTATACACAATACATACATACATAAATACATACATAGACACACAAGGAAAAATTCTTGGGTCTTAAAGTAAAGAAAAAAAACACCACCATTCGCGGCATTCTCAGATTGCACGTCAATAGCGCGTGATACACTCCACATCACAATCACATGAAAGAAAAGGACAAACAAATATGCTCGGGGCAGGATTACAACCTGCGACCATTGTTATCGAGACATTCTTTTTTTTCCCTTGCCAAGCCGTGAACAAATAACGTTAATCGCACCTCGCCTTTTCTCGCCGAACGGTGTTCAAAGAGTCCCGCACCTAACTGACCGCCTGCCCCCCGTCGGAATGCACCGCTGCTGGTGTCCGGCGGACGCGCCACGGCGCGGCGGTGGCCGCTGCGGGCAATCAGCCGCTTCCGGCGCGGCGCCGCGCCGCTTCCGGTGGCCAGGTGGCCGACTCCCACCTCTTCCCCCTCCCCCCGTCTCCCTCCACCGCCCGCCCGCATGTCTCTTCAAAAGCCCCGCGCGCCGCTGGACACGGGCCAGGCCCCGCCGCTGCCGTTTCACGCGGCACGCGGCGGGAGCAGTCTGCTAGGGCGTTGGGACGAACGCATGAACGAGTTGGGAAGTACGATGCCTTGTGCGCATTATCCATGAAATATTGTTGAAGAAATATCGAGTATTAACTCGAATTGAATATTTAAATGTAATATTTTTGGGAAGTTTATTTTTAGTTGTAGTTCATATTTCTTCTAGCAGCAACAATTATGGAGAACAAAATTGCAATTTTTGAAACTTCAAAAGTGTTTTAATAACAATTGTATCTATTCATATGTGTACTTTGCTCTAGGTGAGCAAAAATTAATTGCGACATGTTTTTGATAATTTTTTGAAAGATTTCCTGTTAACTAAGTACTTAGAAAAATCTATTTTAAATGTTTCAAATGACCACTTCTAAATTTGATCTGCATGCTACTACACAACGTGGTTTTGGAAAAAGTAACGCACATACTGATGAAAAACAATAGATGGAATAATAACTTACAACAGTTCAATAAATTAAATATTTTACAAAAAATACAATTTTCACGAATTCTAAAACCGCTGCTGGTGTCCTATGTAACATAGTAAATACTATTCTTTAGAATACAACACTTTCTGTACAAGAATATAAATATGTTATTCTAGTAGACAAGTGAATAGCAAATTAGCAACCTGTTCCTTAAACCCATCCTGTCGCATGATGCAAGCTGTGTCACATGAAGCAGGCGCGGATCCAAGGGGGAAAGGAGAGAAATCCCCCCCTAAAATTTTTCAGTAACTATTAATTTTAACTTGTAAAGAAACTTTCAAGCAAAAATATTTTCATATTATCATTAAAACGAATAAAATTGTACCGCAACATGATCTGAGTGTAGATTGCGACGTTTTACAAAATCTGTAATATATTTGTACATATTTTTCGAAAAAATTTCGAAATTCACCTTCCAAAATTCTCTCTGGATCCGCCCCTTCAAGAAGTGACGCATTTAGTGCGAGAATTAAGTCGGCACGTGCAGTATGATAATATCCTCGTATTTTTCTCGAAATGGACAGTCCACGATCGATCTAATCGAAATTCAGAACTTGATGATTTAATTTTTTTTAAAACAAATTCTAAGTCAATAGTTAATATGATGCCTTTTAAAAATTTCCTGAAAATGGCTCGGAATTATTTTCGTGCTTATATATAGCAAAGTACATATAATACGAAGTCTTTAAATTTGCCATCAAGTTCCACTCCGAGCCTTGGCTAATAGTTTTGAGAGTTGGAAACGTTCACAAATGACATGGGTCAGGCAATCAAGTAAAGCAACCGTTGTTGGCCACGATAACATAAAATGGGTAAACCTTTCGTACGGATACAATTTAATTTGTATATATTCATATTTATATTGTGACATACCTGGTGATGCCGGGTATCTTCACTGCAATATAACACTAAGAGAGGGTGTCTTTTACGTGAATGGGTCCCAGGATAAGTCGGTGCAACGTTGGGGAAATTATTCATACATAGAAATACAATTATGACAGGATTTATTTTAAATCAAAGTTACTATTTACATAATCAGACACCGTTTTTATACTCCGCCTTGGTACCAAGATTAAGAGTAAAATACAACTTTCATACCTTCGGGGCCCCGTTTGACTACCTATGATGTTCGTAGAGCCGCTCGTGCCGATAGGGTTGTCGACCTCTGCTACTGCTGCGGGCCGTCAGCAGCAGATGGCGTGGTGATCATCCACGGCTGATGCTCCAGCAATTCTTCCCCGAACAGGATCTTGATACCTCGGCTGCGCACCTTCCTCGAATCACTGTTCATTAGTGGGTTTAATTACACGACCCGCGCCTATTCTGTATACTGGTCACAGTTCTGTACCGCACGATTTCAAGAATGTCCCCTCCGCACCAACTAACAGGAGCGAAATCAATTATTCTGCCAACACTAATACTTCACCATACTGATGCTTCTAATGTTCTATTTACACGTTTGTGATATACTACAGTTTCAGATGTTTCCACAGTTGCATTGTCTGTCGTCTGCGTCCATGTAATACTTGCGAGCTCTCGCGACACGTCCGCACTCGTCGCCGCTCCGCTAGCGTCTCTGTGGTCACCGTTCTGCCAACGGCTCTCGTCCGCGATTCTCGTAACGAACTTTTGCACGTGTGCCCTGCCCCGTTCCAACCGAAATTCACACGCTGGTCTCCCCGGCGGGGGCACCGTCGGCGGTGGCCGCGGTCGCTCGCCGGCCTCGGCGAGCCGCGCTCGGCGCGCGCACTGCACAGTCCAAACTAGCAATTGAATTCTTACACTAATGATTTAATTAGTGTAATGAAACACATATTCTGGGTTTCATCACCCCCCCCTTTCTTTTTTTGAATTTTTCCCGCTTCTGGACAAAATTCACACTAGTAACATCGTCACTGCCGATGGTTGCACTCTTTTGCATATTACTCGACGCCCTATATACACTTATAGCTTAGAATCGAATTAACATGTGATTACTTATATTAACACTAATATTACACTATTCACACTTCACTATTTTCCATACATGTTGACCAGGTTTCCGATTTGAAGCTTGTGGTGTCCTACTATGTTTTGTTTCTTGTATGACGGTTCATCTCCATTTTGCTGACATTGATTTCCTAAATCACAGTTGTAGGACATAGCTTCCAGCGTGTTGAACACATCTTGGTAAGTGTCGTCCCATTTCCAGCTACGACCTCTTCTACGTTTGTACCAATGGTTGACTATACCATCATTCTTCCCTCGCCCCTGCCTTCGCTCCATTTTTGACCTGCCTACATCTCCTTCATTCCCATACTTTGGGGCGTCTGCAAAGGTGACTTCGTACCTCTCCAATATCTTCAAACCCCTTCCTAAATCGGTATGATCTGCTCTGCCCAGTAAGCTCTGCACGGTGACAGGATACTGTTGCGTTAACATGCAACTAATTCCTTGATATTTTATAGGGGCAACTAATGTTGTTGGTTCCATAATGCTCTTCATTCTGTATCCACTACTACTTCCCGTGATGTAGTTGTAATGGCTATTCCTCTGGTCGCTCTTGATGTTTATTTGGGTTTCTTCGCTCCGTTTTCGTACGGAAATCTTGTCTTCAAATACCTTCAAAAATTCCGGAAATATACCAAAATTCTCTGCCCACGTCCTGGCGTTCTCTTCTAAAATTGGGTGTAATAACTGGACCTTATATCCTTCCAATATGTTGTTTGATGCTAGGTACCGTTCTTCTGCTCGCATAACTACCTTAGGGTTTTCCGTCCCATCTCCCAGAGATTTCATCGACTTTGGAGGCATAATTGGTGTCACCCCATACTTGACACTTGGCGACATTTTCTCGTCTTCTTCCTGTTTAAACTCTTCTTGTACTATTTTCTCTTCGCACCCTCGTGTATTTTCCACGATTTCTTCTTCTATTTTACGCTCCATTTCTTCTATTTGCATTTCCACTTCTTCATCCATTATTAGCTTCAACTCTTCCGTTTTCACTTCCACTTTATAAACATCCTCCTCGGCCTCGATTTGGACCTCCACCGTTTTGCCCTCCGCTGTCTTGACTTCTTTATGGATTTGATTCGTCATCCCCTCGATTCTGTCTGCTACCGCTACCCTAGCATCTACTTGATGGTATAATTGAAATTTTAACACCTCATCTTTCCTATCCAGTTCCTCCGCTTTCCCATACGGTTTTTCGCATATTTCGATGAGCTTCCTATTCCGCTCTTCTGTGATTCTTCCCATTTCTTCTGCCGGCTTCTTAATCTGTTCTTCAACCACCTTCCCGTTCTGTTCTTCTATTAGTTTTCTATTCCGTTCCTCCGCCTTCCTATTCTGTTCCTCCTCGGATCTTTTCTGTTTACCTAATTCTTTGCTCTGTTCTTCCGCAAACTTCTCAATCTGCTTCTCCGTTTGCTGCCTCAGCTGTTCTTCTAATGAATCTTCTGCCATTACGCCCGTACACGCTTCGTATTCTTCGTCCATCCCCAAGTCAAATCCTACCGCCTGGCTCCCCAGTTCTACCACCTGCCGTTCTAGATCTATATTTGCTCTGTGATCGACCAGAAAATCCGTCCCTATGATTACCGAATACAATAATTTTTTGACTACCAGGGCCACCATCTCATATACTTGGTTGCCAATCCTGGCTTGAAACATGATTTGTTTTGTGATGGGGCTTGACTTCTTCTGAGTTGCCCCAATCACATACGCCCTATTCATAGGCAAACACATTACTTCTTTTCCTGTTGCTTTTAACTCCTCATACATTTCTTCTGATACTACTGTAGTCGTGCACCCTGTATCCACTAAAGCTTCTTTAATTATACCTTCACATTCTATCGATATCGTGGGACATTTCCTGATTCTGACCGCTGAGTTCTTACATCTCCGCCACGGTTGGGTATCGTAGGTTACCGGCTGCATAGCGTTTATGGAGACCGCGTTTACGTCATCGATTTCCGCGTCCGCAATGGGGCCACCTATCACCGCGGACTCTATTAGTTTAAATAGTGTCCTTGATCACTACTTGTGCTGGGCTGTGCTAATCGGTCGGGTGCATTCCCGCCCCCGCCTCGCGTCTCCGTACGGTTTGAATTAGATCTGTTCCAGTCCGGTCTCTGGTTCCCCGGCTCTGGTCTCCATCCGTCTCCCCCTCTTCCGCGTTGGTTTCTCTGGTAATCGTTGCTCCTATCATTCCCTTGCCCCTGGTTACTTTCCGATCTAACCATATTAACATTCCCTTCATTTCTGTTCTTTGGTACGTCTGCAAATGTCAAGTCGTACCCTCCTAACACATTCTGGAATCTTTCCAGGTCGGTGTGCTGCACACTACGTAAAAGATTCTGCACCGTAACTGGGAACTGTCTCGTCAGTACACATATTATTTCCTGATCGCTCATCGGTGGGGATAGCGTTTTGTATTCCATAATACGCCTTGTTGCGTATTCCCGCAAACTTCCCATTGACTGGTTGTAATGATTATTCATTAAGCTGATTTTAAAATTAATTTGAATTTCCTCATTCCAGTACCGCTCAAGGAATCGATCTTTAAATGCCTTTACTGATTCGGGAAACTTATCAAATGTATCGGCCCATATCCTTGCGTTGCCTTCTAACATTAAATATAATAATTGTATTTTACACCTTTCCGAAGTATTGATAACATCTAAATGTCGTTCTGCTGCCTTCATAAATATGCATGGATTTTCTTTCCCGTCTCCTGAAAATTTTAGTGATCTTGGGGGGGTAAATGGTACCGTCCCGCTTGCTGCGATTGGGGATGCCTTGCATTCTTTTATTTGTTCAATCTCTGTTCGTAATGACACAACCTTCTCTTCGCATTCCCGCTTATTCTCCTGCATTTCTTCCTTGACTACCAACTGCATCCTTTCAATTTTCTCGTCCTGCTTGGCGGTTTTAACATCTAATTGCTGGTATAATTTATTCTCTAATTCTCCCCCCATACTAATTACTTGAGATTCTAACTCCTTTTTCTGTTTCCCTAATTCTTCGGCAGTCCATTGCTCATGACTTTCCACCCGCTCCGCGATTTTGGTCATCTCATTCTTCGTTAACTCAATTTGTTCTTCAGCGCGTCCTATTCGCCCCCCTATTGCATCTAATTTCCTATTCTGTTCTTCTGCCAGCTTTTTAATCTGTTCCTCTGTGAATAATTTCTGTTCGTCTAATTTCCTACTCTGTTCTTCTGCCAACTTCCTAATCTGCTCCTCTGTGAATATTTTCTGCTCCTCTGCCGACCTTCTAATCTGCTCCTCTGTAAATATTTTCTGTTCGTCTGATTTCCTATTCAGTTCTTCCAATATCTTCCTATTCTGTTCTTCGGCCCACTTCTTCTGATCTTCTGACTTCCTATTAAATTCTTCGGTCATCCTGCTCTGTTCTTCCCCCCTTTTGCTCTGTTCTTCCAACATTTTCATCATCCTCTGCATTAAATCTAAATGGGTATCCTTTCCACCCCCCCGATTTGGATTTCCTGCTGCCTGGTTCATCGGCGTTGATGTCACGTCTACTTCGTTATTAAAACTATCCCCTGACGTATCATCCAACCGACTCCCAATTCCACTATCTCTGCTTTCCGATGAAATGCTATTATCGATTCCTACATCTATCTCCCTTACGTCATCCACCTTCTCCTCCCGGTCCAGCACTACATTTTGCGCCTCCATTCTGGTACTTTGAGCTATCCAATCGATCCTCACTTCGCTAAAATACCGCACAAATTTTCCACTTGCCTCACCTACCAACGATATCACAGTTATCCTATGAAGTAACTATATCCGCCACACCACTGTATCCTTCGTGAATGGATTAATTCACACCTATTTCAATTGCTAACTAATAACGGATAACCCTCACTCACCACCAAAACACAATAACACTAATTCAATAGCCATATAAATTTCCACTCACCTACCAATGCATAAACATAATCCTTACAATACATAATATTATTACCATTGAAACACATATACACTGCTAATAAACTCATTAATACTATTACACAAAAATGCTTTCAAATTATAATAAATCCCTTATTAATTGAAATTACTTTTCAACGCACTTATTGCTATATTATGTACATAATCATCATTCACATTTGCATGTCATATCTCCTCCCTGAATTTTCCTCAATAATATCATATAGATATTCACAACAAACATTCACACTGCTGGTATATATTTCCCAACCTAGTATCTTTTCTAATAACTTCCCCACACTTTACCATCACCAATAGATAATGCCCTACTGAGTGAATATCCCCAGCAAAAAAAACAATTTTGTGCATAATTTGTACAACACTATTAACCACCTTTATATTCTCATAAAAATTGTTACTACTTCCCCATTTCTTTGATTTCCATGTTATAAAAAATTGCCAAGCAGTTCAAATATTATTAATATGTCTTACAAAATTTGGAATTCTATTACATTATATTATTTGTAACATGTACATGTATAGCCTTCATAACCTCAGTAACTACAATATTAACTATATATTGGATGCTCACAAATAATTGCCTATGTCAGCCCGCAATTAATTACGCAGCAACATTTTTGTAATTATCAACATTTCATTATGCTTACTTGACTTGTGCATGTTTTTTGCTAACACATGTATTGTTATTTTTTTTTTTTTTGTACTCTATAATAATACACTTTGCACTGCCTGCTTCTCATCTATACCCTGCATTACTATACATCAATTACATGCACATTATTTTCCAACATTTCACCAACTTTCCTAAGGCCACATTTCTTAACTATACGTTTTCCACTTGTTCGGGCGCCAGCTGTGACATACCTGGTGATGCCGGGTATCTTCACTGCAATATAACACTAAGAGAGGGTGTCTTTTACGTGAATGGGTCCCAGGATAAGTCGGTGCAACGTTGGGGAAATTATTCATACATAGAAATACATTTATGACAGGATTTATTTTAAATCAAAGTTACTATTTACATAATCAGACACCGTTTTTATACTCCGCCTTGGTACCAAGATTAAGAGTAAAATACAACTTTCATACCTTCGGGGCCCCGTTTGACTACCTATGATGTTCGTAGAGCCGCTCGTGCCGATAGGGTTGTCGACCTCTGCTACTGCTGCGGGCCGTCAGCAGCAGATGGCGTGGTGATCATCCACGGCTGATGCTCCAGCAATTCTTCCCCGAACAGGATCTTGATACCTCGGCTGCGCACCTTCCTCGAATCACTGTTCATTAGTGGGTTTAATTACTCGACCCGCGCCTATTCTGTATACTGGTCACAGTTCTGTACCGCACGATTTCAAGAATGTCCCCTCCGCACCAACTAACAGGAGCGAAATCAATTATTCTGCCAACACTAATACTTCACCATACTGATGCTTCTAATGTTCTATTTACACGTTTGTGATATACTACAGTTTCAGATGTTTCCACAGTTGCATTGTCTGTCGTCTGCGTCCATGTAATACTCGCGAGCTCTCGCGACACGTCCGCACTCGTCGCCGCTCCGCTAGCGTCTCTGTGGTCACCGTTCTGCCAACGGCTCTCGTCCGCGATTCTCGTAACGAACTTTTGCACGTGTGCCCTGCCCCGTTCCAACCGAAATTCACACGCTGGTCTCCCCGGCGGGGGCACCGTCGGCGGTGGCCGCGGTCGCTCGCCGGCCTCGGCGAGCCGCGCTCGGCGCGCGCACTGCACAGTCCAAACTAGCAATTGAATTCTTACACTAATGATTTAATTAGTGTAATGAAACACATATTCTGGGTTTCAATATATAATACTAAAAATATGTGATGTTTCATCATTAGTACTTCATGGTATAATACAAAAAGGTTTCTTGAGAGAAAAAGAACTAAATGTCACGGAAGTCTATATTTAGAGATATCATTCGTCATTATGAAGAAGAGGGCGAAGCTCTGTTTTCAAAACGCACCACAAATGTCAGCGATAAGTTACTCGTAGTATGTAACGGCTTGTGTCTCCAGTTCAGTGTACAATCGCTTTTTCGCATTACATTTTCTTAAGAAACGTGATACATCACTGACCATTTTTACCTCCGACCGCCTGAATGATAAAAGAAAACCGCGCTTGAAGTCCGTCTCTGCTCGCCTTTCTCGCAGCCTCCCCCCCCCCGCCAATCCGCCAATGCTTCGTTCCGGCGGCGTCCCATTGCCCCGTTCCCGTCGCGGCGGCCCTCGCCCACGCGCACCGGAAGGCCGGACGGCGAGTCATTTCCCTGGGCGGGCGTCGACGCGGCGACCCGCGGCGCAATGGGACGGAAAGGCGTCCGCGATACCGCGCGGCCTGTTTATGGGGCGAGGGGGGGAAGGGGGAGGGTCCGGTTGGCCGCTCGCCAGGTCCGGCGCGACGCGGTGACCGGAGGGTGTCGACCGACGCTACGTGATCCGTCGGAGGGAACCGGAAAAATATTGGGCAAGAAAGTGGTGTTGTTGGGTTCGCGTAATTCGCTCTGCGTAGCCCGGTGAATCCTGTTTTGTAAAGTGCATTCGCCCTTGATCTTCTCACATGCCTTCGCCCAAGCCTCTGCCCAAGCCTTTGCCCAAGCCTTTGCCCATGCCTTTGCCCATGCCTTTGCCCATGCCTTTGCCCATGCCTTTGCCCATGCCTTTGCCCATGCCTTCGCCCATGCCTTCGCCCTTTCCCTCGCCCTTGTCTTCGTGTTTACCCTCGCCCTTGACCTCTCCCTTGCCCTTACCCTCACACTTACCTTCACTCATGCCCTCACCATATCTTTGCCCTTGCCCTGCCTTTACTCTTACCTTCCTCCTTGCGCATGCACTTGTCCTCGCGCTTTCCCTCGTACTTGTTCCTTACCCTTGCTCTCGCCCTCACCTTCTCTACTAAAATGTACGGTCCAAAATTAATTATTTTAACGTCTTAGTCCGCCTACAATTGCATTGTCATCTCGAAGCATTCTCTTATTTTAAAGGTACTAGAATTGAAGTTAAAGTAGCAGAATCAATCTGCGTAGCTTAACGTGTGACACAATCTGTACGTATTGGCAAAATACATTTCATGGTGCTTCGCGCACGTTATTCCCTTGGTGGAATTTTCGGGCCGTTCAGCGCTTGACACTGACGTAGAATATGAATGACGTGTTCTATCGCAATGCGTATCATGTCGCAACATAGATCACATTGCACTCTCCAGTGAACGCAGAAGCCCACGCAGGGCGGTAGGCGAGAGAGAGGTCAGCGGCAAGTTAATTGTTCCGTGGCACTCACCCATGCTCGTTCTCCCGCCTGCCCTTTTGGTGTCGCACGTTCATCCTTCCCCGCTTCCTTCGTCGCCCTCGCGCAAACGTCCATCTGTATTGCCTATTCCAACGCCCTTACTTTGGCCTTTTCACTCACCTGGAACCCAGTCCTCGTTCTGCCCAAGCCAACGCCTTTGCTCTCGCCCTCCCCTCGCCCTCGCCATTACTCTCGGCCCTACCCATGCTCTCTCGCCCTCTCTTACCACTTGCCCTCACCCTAGACCATTCCCTCGCCCTCGCACCACGCCCTCGCTCCACGCCCCACGCCCCACGATCCACGCCTCACGCCCCACGCTCCACGCCCCACGCCCCACGCCCCACGCCCCACGCCCCACGCTCCACGCCCCACACCCTCGCCTCAAGCCCTCGCCCCACGCCCTCGCTCCACGCCCTCGCGCTAAGCCCTCGCTCCACGGCCTCGCTCCACGCCCTCGCTCCATGTCCACGCTCCACGCCCTCGCCTCACACTCTCGCCTCACGCTCTCGCCCCATGCTCTCGCCGCACGTCCGCCCCACGTCCGCCCCACGTCCGCGCCCCATGCCCTCACCCCACGTCCTCACCCCACGTCCTCACCCCCACACCCTCACCTTGCCTACAATCTCGCGCATGCTTTCGCCCTCGGCCCCCCGCTCTCGTCTGCGTCCGCTCTCACGCCCTTGCGGAACACCGGCTCCCGACGACAGTAAACACGTCACATCGCGCACGTGAAATACGACGTGCGGCGCGGGGCAGGGGGGAGGGGGAAGCGCGGCGTGCGTTTGGCGTTTTATTGGCAGCGCGCAACATTTGCAATCGAGACCGCATCGAGTCCGCCACTCTCTCCCCGGCGCATGGGCGCTCGGCGCGGCGCTTTGGGGTCGGTCCGGGACCGCGCGCCAACAACAGGGTTTGAACGGCGGGCCGTGCGCCGCCAGTGCTGTGCCTGTCGTAAAATACTTTAATACGAATGAGCAAATTTATTATTTAACTTTTAAATTTAATATGTTACTATTCCATCTATATAAAAATGGATGTTGGTTTGTCCGAGATCGATATCTCGAACACCGTTTGGCCGATCTCCATTGATGTTGTTTCATGGAGAAGGTTTTATGATGTTCACTTTGTCATAGCTCGCATCAAGGTAGCGCTTCAGTTAAATGCCTAACCCACTTGGACCTCCTTGTACTCCACTGGGGCAGTCGTGACATAGCTACTGGGCGTAGCCATGTGACGCGGGGCGGGAGCGGCGGCGCGGGATGAGACGAAACAAATGCTGAGCTAGGAGATGACTGCGAGGGGCCGATTGCGGCACGAAAACACCCGGATCGTAGCAGCGCTGAAGGAGTGAGAAGGCGACGGCGGGGCGGGGTGTGAATCTGCTAGTCGGTTATATGAACGGAGAGTCCTTAACAGCACTGACTAACTCAGAGTTAAACTTACTGGAGTAAGGTGGAAATTGAAATGTTGGTTCTTAAAATAGTTTAGACACGAACGAGTGTTTTTTAACATTTAGTTTTAATGTAACCAGCATTTCAGCTAGACGTAACGGACATTGCGGGTCGGGCAGGCATGCTTGAGATGGCACCCCGTGAGGAGAGTTGAGGAAGTTCGGGTGGGGAGAGGAGCTGGTGTGAGCGGAGCAAAACGCGGAAATGTAAATACACGACTCCCATTTTACACTGTAGATACGTTATTATTCCATTTTCGATCTAATTCATTATTATTAACTATTTTATAATATCATTATATATATACAAAATCTGTTTTAAACAAATAATTTAAAATAACCGAAAAATAATTTTCACTATAATAGCACATGTATTTCTAAACATCCCTGGGGTAGTTTATGGATCGAGGTCTCGCTGGTTCTCGTAGTGCAAATCCGAGGGACTGTGGACCAACGTGACACATTTCATTGCGAAGTCTCTCCCGCGGGCCGCTCGAAGAGCCACTGTCGCTCTGAAGCTGCTCAGCAACGAGAACTCTCTGCGCCAAATGGCGGAGATGCGTGGATGCATGCGGATTCGTCAGTTACTGTTGGCCGGAGACGACTTGTGTCCGCCAAAGGGCCGAAAGAAAGTCAACAAACGCAGCTAGTGACAGTCGTGCTTTTCTTCGCTTTCCGATGTCTTCGTTCGGCGGTGACAGCGCGCCTATTACCCATGTTAATGCAGAATATTCTTATCTGTGTTTTATAGAGCATAACTTTGGAACGTCTACGACGTGAAATAAACTACAGCAAAATAGATTTTTGGTTATCGCTTGCTTTCCATCCTTCTTTTTTTTCATTCTCTTTCCTTCTCTTTTTCGTTATTTCTCTCTCTTTCTTTCTTTATATTCTTTCCTTATGTTTTCCTTTTTCTTCTTTCTCTCTCTCTTTCCTTCCTATTTCTCTCTTCACTCCTTGCTTCCTCACCTTTTTCTCTATTTCCTCCTTTCTTTCCTACCTTGTTCTCTATTTACTCCTTTATTTCCTCTTTTCTTTCGCTCTTTCTTTTCTTATTTATTTCCCTCTTTCTTTCCTACTTTATTTCTCTCTTTCTCTCCTTAATTATTTCTTTTATTCTTTCTCTCTCTTTACTTCATTCTATCTCCTTATTTTCTTCATTTATACTTACCTCCTGTTTCTATCCATTTTCAATGTTTTGGTAGAAAATACCTCATTTTATATTTCTTGTTACTTCGAAATCTTTGGTGCTTCATATTGATTTCCATTTTTTATCTTTTCTTACTCCTGCTTTACGTTGAATGTTAATTTCCGCGACTCTCCTTCCGGAAACACTTTCAAATCTCCTCTAATGATCCCAAAATCCAAATCTTCTGTTTCTGTTTACTTACTTACGTGTTTATTTGCAAAGAGGCCTTAGTAGCATGTTTCAAAGAGGGTAAAATCAGAGCTGCATTTCCCGCATGTGCGTTGCTACGAGTGTGAGTGTGTGTATGTGGGGGGGAGTTGGGGGATGGGGGGGGGTGTTCCTTTGCGGTGTTGGCTTCCGCCGCCCAATGAGACCGGGTGGGCGCGGGCGGCGGGGACGGGGGCGGGGCGCGTTTTATGGGCGTGTGGGCTTAGGGGTAAGCCACAGGTCGCGCCCACCGCCCCCGTCCGTGGCCTTTCCCGCCGCGCCGCGGTAAAGAGGCTGGAGAATCGGCATAGCCACGCCCAGTGCACGGAGACGCCAGGTTTTGGTGGACGAGTACGTGGTTCTCTTAATATCGGAAACGGCGATTGTTCGTTCACGTATTTGACGACGTCATTCGAAAGTCGGTCTTCCAGAAATGAAATAATTGTAAAGGTTGTCATTGCCAACAAAAGTCTTTTGTTGGCAATGACAACCTTTACAATTATTTCATGAAAGATGCCAACGATAACGCACCACAACACCTACGGTCTTCCAGAACTGGAATACAAGAGGTTTCGGTGATTTTGGCGTCTGCGGACAATATATCACTCATTCTTTGTCAATTTGTCCATTGAAACCTGACGGAAAATGGGTTTGTATACTAAATCATCGTTTTGTAACACACCAATAGGCCGTGCAATGTTTGCGACTTATGTAGATTTTCCTTCGTAAATATTTCATGATAGCAACTTCAACTAGGTTTTTGTGTAGTAATTACAAAGTGTGATCTCATGTCAATTATTTCATTTGTACGTCATATGGCCGTAAACTTAAAGTCAATCACATCATTGCTTCCACTTCGCTTTGCGTCTCCACATTGGTTCTTTTCCTTTACGACGCCGATAATGAATTTTAATACGCACATTGGAATAACACATAGTAAGTTATGTGGACAAATATTGGTATATGAAATTGGTATTTGTAATTCCTTAATGTGGAATAATTTAACGTTTAATAATTTAATTTATGATTATGTACTTTGTATCAGAGAAAAGTATCAGGAGGTCGACGAAGCAAACAATTACTTCAAAGTTTGTCGATGCAAGAAAAAGTTTTTGAATTTTTCATCTTCGTCTCAATGTTCGCGTCTTCCCGCCGCCTGCCCTTCGTTAGCCGTGCACTTCAAACGCTAGCAGAAGAAACCTTCCCGCAAGACTGCGATTATGCCAAGAAGCGCCTCGCTACCGCTGGGCGATTGGCTGATGGATTTGTAGATGAAGTCGTAGGCTTCCGCGGCCAGAGTCATGTGCATGATCTTGACTGTCCGGGTGACGCCGCGTCGAAGGCTCTGTTGCCGACGTTTCGACCATCTTGTCGTGGTCTTCTTCAGGGCTGGTATGCGCCGTTATGGTCCCCCAATTTTATGGGCCCAATTTTCAAACTAGCGAAGTTTACGTCTGGAAATGAAAAATCAATTGCATCCATACAATGTAAATAAGAATTTATTATTGGAAATATTACTTACAATCCATGTTTAATTGATCAATATAAACGTTTGTCTTCCGAAAATAATGAAAACATTTTTCCGAAAAAAGTAGTACTAAAAATATACATACTGAATGACTGCACTTGAAAAACGTAACGTCCCACCTTTCTGTTCGTACCTAAGAAAATTGTTATTACGTCAAAATTGGCAAAGTCGGAGTAAAGAGTTTCAGAACCACCTGTGTCCAAATTATATTCTTTTGAGTTTTAGATAAAAATAAACAAATATATATTAAAAATGGAATGTTTTTATAAACGAATAATACAAAATATTAGTCGTTTTTAAAGTATTATTAAGGAAGGAAACGTTTTTCGTATTTGTTTCTAAATCTCAAAAAAATGGATTTAACTGGTTTTGAAATTCAGTCCTTCAATTAGATGAGTATTTTTGAGTGGTCGACGTCTTTTCGGGTCTAAATATTTACCTTTCATTAACTGCGCGGGGGGAAAGCTACCAATGAAACGCAGGTGAGGCTCTCGCTTTGAGAAGCTTCTCCCGGAAAATTTCAGACCGTTGGGCCCTCTAAGTAATCTAGAAATGTATTTGCTGATACGATTGTAAACACATCACATTTCGCGTCTCTGGGAAGCAGTTCATTTGAAGGCTGACATTTAAGTTACTACATGCAGAAGTACACAGGAAAGTTTGCGTTTTGCTTCAGTAAAAGTAACTCGTAATTCAACCTCTTCTCGCAGTTTCCAATTGCTCTTGCCTTCGTCATAAATTGGAATTTTCACGTGAAAAACACATTTCTATAAATATAAATGTTCACATGGTGCGAAAAGGGGATAGACGTCATTAATAGAAGTAAAGGGCAGCTCAACAAAATGTTAAATGAATGAAACTTTCACATCTAGGATTTGACTTGCACTCTACCAATGGTACTTTACAAATAAACTAAGTTAGCAGTTCAATTATTTGGTACTATATCTTATGGAAATAATTTTTTGAATGAATGTTACGAGTAAAAATTGTAAATGTGAGTTACTCAAAAACATACAAAAACATCTAGCATGCACCAGCTTTAATAGCACGACATAATAGTCCGCAGTATTTCCCCATTTTCAAAACATTGATTATTCGCTTAATTTCGTCTTCAAAACTTGAGCGGATATATATGCAGTACATCATGCAGCAAATCAATAACAAATCAATATTTACACCAACAAATCAATATTTTAAACAAATTAATATTTTACACCACGGAGCGTTTTGAAATGGTTGAAAATGTTTAATAAAACGAATTGCAGATTTGACCCGAAAACGATGATTGATATTAAAAGGATTTCTCAGGTCGCTTGCATCAATTTGCAAGTGCTGGAACTTCAGTTATATTTGTCAAGATTTAAGATGCATTTATGTTCTTGCACAATTGCAGTTAGTAGCATCCAAACTTAATGTTAGTTAAACTTACTGTTAATACGTTTACATTTGTGTATGCAAATCAACGCCCTGACCGAGTAACTGCGGAAACATAACCACGAAGTCCACCCTGGCGTTAATCCACTTACGGGAGTTCCGAGTAACCGCCTTTGATTCCAGGAAGCTTTGGCGTCTCGCCGCAAGAGGCGCCAGTGTGGTGCATCTCCGTATCATTGTGCCACTTCGATCACAGGTTTCATCGAAACAATATTTAACTTGTAGTGAAGCCACGTTTTAGCTAAACATTATTTCTACCATGTAGCTTTTATTGCAATCTATTCTCTACTGAGATGTTTTATTACTGTATTTTTCGTTGATTATTTTACTTTTTATTTCTTATAATAGTAAACCCTACTTATCATTCATATTTTTGTTAATTTGTATATCATATTATCCTGTGCTATTATGTATCCTGTTTAAAATTTATTATTTTTATAATTGTCTTTACGTTTAGTATTGTAGTCATTTGTATTTCTATGTAGAATAATAATTAGTGTGTACGTGATTGGGTTTATATTTTGTAAACTGATTATGTTTATCCCTCCACACGTGCATTTACAGAATATGACACCGTAGAGTGTAACAAAATAGATATGCAAATTTGAGGCTGTGTATACTGCGTCAAACGTCAATACTGCATGTTTACTTGCTTATTTCGACTACAGAACTGATAGATTTACACGTTAATCAAGGTATTCATTACACTTTTGATTTGGATAAACTTTGTAACGCATTTTCAGAACGCTCAACTTAGAATTCAGTTTTTAGTTTCACTGAAATAGAAAATCGAACAGCAGTAAAACATAAAATGATATGAAACAGGTAGGGTCATTATTTATGTGTAATTAATTTTAATCGTTTACACATCTCAGCACGCTACGTATGTTAGGTAGTGTCCATAGTTTCTCTGTCTAAAACATGATTTTTATCTAAAGCAGCAGATACTTGCTAATGGCATACCAACCTCGATGAGCAACTAGCACGCAAATGATGGATGCGGGAATCCAAGTTATAATAGCATCAATAGCGAAACTAAGACGTTCTAGTGCCGTCCGATCTCTCTTCATATTCCAAGTGATTAGCATACCTCGTCTCAAGCGATTTCTACCCAAACAATTCCCAAGTGGCCACACTCTCCCTCGCTCCGGTTCGAGTCCACCCGGAGTGGAGATTTTTTTTCTTTTCGGCCCGAGACTTCGTAGTGAAACTACGCGCTAACTAATTACGAGCCCCCAGGAGCGCCTGGGCGTCTAAGGCGATCCTCTAAACGCGTTTGCGGATTACGTGGAGTGGTTTTACGGCCAATTAGAAATTATGTCGGCGATTATGGGCTACTTAGCGCGAGTTAACGTGGATCGCCGGATGTTGTCGCCGGTTGCGGTGCTTCGCTCACAAGGGGGCTCTGAATGCGTGACCCACTAAGCAACGCGGCTCCGGCGCTTAGCGTCTTTCACAATCGCGCGCACGTGTTTGTGTGTGTGTGTGGGGGGGAGCGTCGGGCCCTACTGCAACCAGACGCGTTACGCTACAGATCTCTCGTAATCGTCCCATCGTCGAGCTATTGGCTGCTGCTTACCGCCGCGTCGTGTGCTCATACTGCGTCGCTTTATTCGAACCCTCGACGTCACCTCATGTCGCCTCCACCGTCGCCTCACCTCCACCTCCGTCGTCGCCTCACCCCGAACGAGATGGCTCAGCAGCGTTGACGTGGAACTAACCGGGAGGTCCCTGGGGTTCGAGTACCGATGATCGCGGATGTTCGACACCAGCTACTTAGCCGAGTTGAATTCAACAACGGGAAGAGAATTCTGGAGTTCGTCTGCTCTAATTGGTGGTGTTCCATGGTTTCTCCGATCAATACCAGGCAGTACCTTAACAAACGGACCACTGACACAGCGCGATCTTTTCTTCCTCATCTTTGTTCCGTTCTTCCCCCTTCCACACACACACGTACACAAACACATATACATACACTCTTATAAGCCCTACACTCCCACACATTTCGGGAAGCTTGTCTGGAGCTTAGAGATTGTAGCAGCTGGGTTGTTGTCTGGGTGCAGGAGTTACCTAAATTGGGAAATAACGCAAGCTGCCGTGTAGATAGGTGCCGAATTTTCCCTTCCAGCGGGGTAGGAACACCATTAGTTCCAGGGACATAACAAGCATGACATTTCCGGGAGTAATGACTATAGATGCTTTCACGCACAAAATATGAGAGACGATTGATTAGTTAATCAATCGTCTCTCTCACTACCAGTCCATCTCGCTCGTCATTTCAAACTCCATTCCTCACCCAACATCATTCGAGACTAAACTCCACCTCCTGCGACATCTCAGCTTCATCTCCACTTCGATGGACACTTATTTATACCTCCATCGTTGCTGCAGCCTCAAATCCACTTCCGTCATCAACGCAGCAAAATTGACTCGCCTCCACCTCCACCGACGACCCACCCTCATATACATCGTCACCGCAGAAAGGGACCTCTGTTGGTGTGATCAAAGTCGGCTAATGGAGCTAGAGTTGTTCAAATGAGCATCGTGTGTAAAAAAGGGTTCTAAAATTTTGACTCGCAAACGCGTAGGAATTCGACGAATCTCAGATTAATTCTTGAAATTTTACAACACAAAAGCCTACGAAAAAAGGTGAGATTAAAATCCTTGCCACGTCCCGCTGCGCGCTACTCGCTCCTGACAGGCCCCGATTCATGCTACACTGCCCCAGCCTGCATCTCCACACTCAAAACAATACTCTTCGAGCCGCACCTCCCCACTCTGTCTTACCCAAATCCACTCTGCCCCACCGAACCCCTCCCTGGCACGCCGAACCTCACTCTGCACCGCTATACCCAACTCTGCCTCGATCTCCACTCTGCCTTGCCAATCCCCACTCTGCTCCACCGATCCCCACTCTGCCCCACCGAACCCCACTCTGCTCAGCCGAACCCCACTCTGCCCCACCGAACCCCACGCTGTCCCACCGAACCCCACTCTGCCCCACCGAACCCCACTCTGCCCCACCGAACCCCACTCTGCCCCGCCGAACCCCACTCTGCCCCGCCGAACCCCACTCTGCCCCGCCGAACCCCACTCTGCCCCGCCGAACCCCACTCTGCCCCGCCGAGCCCCACTCTGCCTTGCCGAACCTCTGTCTACCCCGCCGAATCCCACTCTACCCCGCGGAACCCCATCCCTCCCCACTCTGATCCATCCTACAACACTTCACGTCAACCCGCCCCACCCCAACCCGCGCCACCACACATTCCACCCCTCCCCCACCCGCCCCACTCCGCCACCCCACCCCGCCCCGCTGCCACCCCACCCCATCCCACCCCACCCCACCCCACGTCACCACTCTTCAGGTCCTCTCCCCTCACTCTCCATGCATCTCTCTCGACACTGCACTCACTCCGCCTCGCTCCGGGCCGAAGCGCGTGCGGGGAAGAGCGCGTTCCTTCATGGAGCGTGACGCATGGGCCCCATTCGCCTTCCTCCTCCTCCTCCGCTGTATTTCTGTCCTCGCGGGTGTCACCCGGGTGAAGGCAGTCCTTTGTAAGTCCCTGCCGCGGAGCACCCACGTGGAGCGGCCGGGTGAAAGATCACAAATGGGATTTTCCAGCTCGGGTGATGGCTTTTGGAGATGCAGCGCCGGAGCGTTCGTGTCGCCTGCGCGGATCGCGGGGTCGTCGGTTCGTGTCGAGTGGTTTTTCCTTTCCCACGTAGATCTGTGTACGCTGTGCTTTTCACTGCTGCGATGTCAATGTGGATGTATTGGATTAACTCCTTTTAATGATTCGTTGAAGCTGATTTTTTAATATCGTTCTCTTATGCTCGATAGTTTCACATTTTAAATGTTCTGCTTCTGAATGGTAAAAGTACTCTAACCAAAAACACTTCCTTAATTGCTCTCGAAAAAAAGTTACAAAGGGTATAGTCTAAAAAGTATTTGTTAGTGTTGGTGACTCAGTTCTTTCCTAAATACAAGACAAGGTAATTGAAACAAGAAGGTGCGTGGGATGCCGGGACTTTTCATTTTAGATTTTCAACATGATCGAGAGATTTTTGCGCTTCTAAATATTCATTCTAGCCTCTACAATTATAATCAATTTTCTGAAAATTAACTAATCTTTCAAAAAAAGCTGTTTTGTACCAAAACATCTTGCGAAAATCTTAAAATTGTCCTTTTATTCTAAACCACGGAAAGTGTGATAATGCAATAAGAGTTGATTACAAACGAAATTTCAGATTCGAGTTAAATAATCGGTTGAGGAACTGATGAACGGTGATTATTTGATAGGCTTTTGCTTTAAAAATTGTATACTTTTTCAATTCCTTATATTTGTTGAAGATCATTTTAGCACATTCTTATTTTTAGGCGATCATAAGAGATTTTTATTTTCCATTTGGTTCCTAAAAATGTTTCTTGGAAAAGATTTGCAATAAACAATTACGTCCGATCCACACGTAATATCGTTCCCGATTTATTAGATCTGGAGAGAGCTTTTGTAATATAAACCATGCCATCAATACGTTCAATTAAACACCAGTTTCGTAAAAAAAAAAAAAAGACTTCAGTATACGGATCAGTAAATTTTTGAATGTGCGAAACATCAGGTGTAGTACCAAAGCGCTTGAGGCGCTTAAGTGTTCGGGTCACGGCATACGATGTTTATTTTATTAATTTTTCTGCAAACCCATGTTTGTAGAACTGGTTTTATTACGCGACATAGCACGAAAATTGAATTAATATTCTTGTTTATTTAGTGATCCGGTAACACGCGATTTTAAAACTGTTTTTAACTGCACGCTCATCTGCTTTCTATCAGCATACGCACGAGGGTATATTTCCCTGATCGAACAGAACGTAATTTTGTGATTGGGTTAGAGAATAATTTGTTGTAACACAAACAGTGAACGGACATTGTTTGTGTTATGTATTTTGAAATATTTTGTTCGTCATGTGAAAGTATGAATATTTATCCCATTTAATTTGTTTTAAATATTTGAACGAAAAAGAATTGGGTTGCCATATACAGGATAAAATGTTATTTATTGGCTATTGTCTTATGATTTTAATAGGCGTTTTTTTTTCGAGAACATTACTTTTGTTGATCTCAAAAATATGTTTGTCAAATTACGATACAACTTTATAGTAGATTTTTGAAGTCGTTCCGTTACTAATTTGGAAGAATTTTTCTTAATATCAAAGAATTTTTTCCATCTCTCTTACTTTCAAGTTGAAACACATTGGACATTTCATCAAATATTTTTAC
Organism: Gryllus longicercus; assembly: GCA_038098605.1. Lineage (NCBI taxonomy): Eukaryota > Metazoa > Arthropoda > Insecta > Orthoptera > Gryllidae > Gryllus > Gryllus longicercus. The sequence goes on along the minus strand of JAZDUA010000385.1, from coordinate 869,176 downwards.
TGACTGTTCTGCCTGTGTACTTTACTTGAGAAATTAAGTAATTTGTCATACCTAGGAATATTTTTTATTTTTCCTTCTTCACGATTGTGGACTTAATTAAAATAAATGTGAATGTATATCGTTAACATCAGCTGCTGTTCACATTTTTCATTATATTTAATTGTTCTCAGAAATGTATGATCTCATTAAATGAATTGAATGTTATTTCCTTGCAATTGAGTAAAGCTTTTTAACAAAATAAAGTAATATTTCTTTCTCTCTGCGTGAAGGTTTACTCCAAAATTATGATTTTGCTGTCAGGCCAACAGTTTACGAAAACACAATGCAAGAAAAATAAAATTTCTCGTTATTAAAAAAGCGAGACAAATTGAAAAGAAACGGATACAATTTTAATGTTATTTGAAATATAAAGAACTTTTATGTACCTGCGTCACAATTTTTTCTGCGAAGAACAGGCTCCTCAACTCTTTTTTACGATTGCCAACCCAATAAGTTGTGTTCGAATGGGCCTTCAAGTCGAATGAAGTCGTCGGCTGCCGTGGTGAGCGCGACGGGTGGCACCCCTGTGGGCAAACTGCCACCCCGCGACGCGCGCCTCCGCCCGGTATTAACACTTGTCTTTTACGGCGGCGGCGCCGGCGCCGGCGGTGGAGGTGGCGGAGGCGGTTTTACTGAGGTCGCTGAAGGTGGTGGCGGTAGTGACAAAGTTGGTCGAGTCGGAAGGGACGACGGTGTTACGGCAGTGGTGGTGATGGCATAAACCGAGAGCGCGTTGTTGCCTTGGTGGTGGTGGTGGTGGTGGTGATTGTGGTGGAAGTGGTGATCGTGGTGGTGTTGGTGGTGGGAGGGGTAAGTTGGGCTGTGAAGAAAATGGCGGGTATGGGGGCGTAGGCTTTGGTGTTGGAGACGGGAGCTGTTGGAGACGACGGAGTAGGAGCAGAGGAGGTGGTGGTAGCAGGGTTATTGAGTGGGTTGTTAGGGCGGTTTTTGTTGGCGGTGGCAGTAGAACCGTGTGGAGCGCCAGGAGAGGCAGGGATGGTGTGTGTAAAAGAGCAGAGAGAGCAATGGGGACAGAGAATGAATCCGGAGGGAATTGTGGGGGCGGTGGTGACGGTGAAATCGGTAGTGACGGGGATTGCTGGGTAGTGCTGGCAGCGTGGCAGCTGGCAGTGTGGCGGCGTGGGTGGTAGCAGCGGGCGGTGAACGGTGATAGCGAGGGATGCAAACTGCGATGACCATGACATCTGGCGAGGGCTGCAGAGCAAGATGGCGGGATTGGCGATTGAGGTAGCAACGGGTAGCGGCTGATGTGGAGAAGTTGGGTTGTTTCTCGATCAATACCTGGCAAATATCGGAGCAGTACCCTAAAAAAATGCGCGCGATGCAGTCTTCCCCTTCCTTGTTCTCTCCTCTCCCCATACACACACACACACACACACACACACACACGCATTCGCGCGCGCGTTCTATACTACGGTATATGCCGAGAGTCCAGACGGGCCGTCCAGACAGGAGCTTCGAACTTGTCCCGATTGGGTCGCTACATTCCTGGAGGAGACATCTGAAGGAGAGATCTCCTGGATAACGGACGTGTAGGTCGGCGCCGGATCTCACCATCTAGTAGAGGAAGAACACCGTCACCTCCTGAGGCAAAACATTCACTAATCCATCCAGACAGTCCATAGCAGTTGACGTGGCCGGAAAAAAAATAATGCTTCATAGAGCAGTTGGAGTCAGTGGTGAGTTCTTGCGATGAGGCGGTGGCGTTGTCAGTTGTAGAGGCGGTGGCAACTGCTGGAGTGGCGGTGCTGCAGCTGCTGGAGGCCGTGACTGCGGGAAAGGGTTAGGTGAGAGCCCTGGTGTTGTAGGGGGTGTGGGGGTGGTGCGGTGGTGAGCGGAGGGGTGAGGGCAGGGGCGAGGGCGGGCAGACTGCACGCGGTGCCGTTGGCGGCGGCAGCGGCGGCGGTGGCGGCTGCTTATTGTATCCTCCGAGGGGCGTTACGGCGCCTCGAACTCATAACCCCACGCGACCTGCCCAATATCTGCGCCCTCCACGCCCACCTAACACCTCCGCCCGGCGCGGTGGGTCGCGGCGGCGATCTGCGTGGTGAGAAAAGGGCGACCAGGGACCACGTATCTCGTTGCAAGATCATTAAGCCAAACGAAACGACAAGAATGACTGCTGCGGGGAGCCGAGAAATGAAGTTTACAATTATGAATTCCGCGTAATAAATTACCATTTACTGTTTACTATTATGAGAAATCTAACCCATCGATTCATAATTGCTGTGGAAATTTTGGAATCAGGTCGATGTTAATAGTCACCAAAATCCTGGCAGAAATTGGCATTATATGGAATATGGTAATTGGACCTTGGTAAATGCACAGTAGTTTTGACGAAATGTGCCCGAAAGTGATGTAGCATAAGGTTATGTTCTTCTCTCTGCTACGTAGTTATAGTAAATTATCGAATGATGTATTATGTATGGTGTTGCAAAATATGTGGTTGTATGCCTTTGCTTGATATGATAATAATTTGCAAAATAAAATTTATATTTTTAATCGAAATTTAAATCTACATTCCTTGGTATCGCACGAAATCCTTACGTTTGCAAGTGCATGGGCACATGGACTGAAAAAAAAACGTTATACTCGTAGCAAACAAAGAATGTCTGAGCGAATGTCCATCTGCGTCATAAAAGTAGAGATAGGAAGGCTGTGTAGAAGTTTATTTACCCGTAAATCTGGATATACCAACTTGAATTCTTTCTGTCCCAAAGAAATATATTCTTATTTCCTTGCATATTTAGTATTATTTTGCGTACTGAGTGATATTTGCGAAACGTGTGTTTGCTATAATGGTATGTATCTGCCGACAAGTAGTCCGTTTACTGTTGCAATAAATGTTTGATTTTTTATTCCCTCGGTAACGTAAGGGCTGCTCAATGACTATTTGTGAATGAAAGTACGAAACTCCTAAAATATTCTTGCATGTAAGTGGGCTAGGTAGTGTTATGAACAGCACAACAATTATGCTTGAGAATAATGTACTGACAAAAATTATTGTAAAATTTCACTAATGTAACAAGCAATGTTTAGTAATTTTGATAATGCAAAGACTAGACCTGTAGAGAAGCGGAATTACGTTTGGTAACTCAAATCTACCTTCTCTATTTTCAATTGTTGCAAATGAAATATTTTTCTAATTAATGTGTTATTGAGACATTGTTGGTACTCGCATTGCATTGATTATGCACACTTTTAAGGGGCTAAACATGAAATCTTCTAAAGAAGATACAATCTTTTAATATGATTTGATTCTTCCTCGCTAGCGAGAGAACGAAGAAAACAGAATTTCCCTATGTGTTTTTCTAAGAACGTTTTTAAAAACTAAGATGTTTCACTTCTAGTAAAATTTGCTGTAAATTTTCAAGCAGAAGACACCAAAACAAGTTCTGCACTGATTTACATTATTTATCTTATATTTTAAGCTAGAATAAATAACATTTAAAGCGGGTTTGTTATGCTTAGAGAAGAATAAGAAACCGAGTCTTTAGATCTATTATAGATCGCGAGCACCTGTCAATGAATAGAGAACTTGAAGACGTATAATGATACAGTCTACTGCATTTCCATTCAGCCTATTTTAATTTGGTTTATATTATTTATTGCAAGACATGAAATTTCGCACACACTCTGGTTATAGATCCGAAGCCAGAAATATCAGTTACAGCCATTGTTGTTTTTTTCCGGAAACGTTTATGATGTTGATGAAGATAAGGAGAGTAATGAACATGTAAATGAAGATGGTGGGAAGATAGACAGTGGAGAGAAGACGGGAGGATACCGATAAAATCTCCCACGTCTGCTATAAATTTCCCTTCGGTCGGTCAGGCATCGATTTAAGGATCGTCAGGACATCGTGGTGAAAAGAAATTGGCCTGACCTCTGCTTCAACGGTCGATGCTTTTAGTTGGTCACTTATTATTATTATTATTATTATTATTATTATTATTATTATTATTATTATTATTGGTTATTTCTCTGTTTGTAATACATAATCTACATTCATTTTAGACGTTGATCGAATTATTCCAATTTACTCTTCTCAGAAGGAAACCGTTCACAATGGTAATAGAGGAACTTCAACAATTCACTCTCTGCGGCTCATATGTAGTCATGAGTATTTCGAATATTCTCAAAAATAAATTAAAAAATCGAAAAAATAGCAAGGTAAAATGGATTATTTAAAAAATGAGCTGGGGTAATTTCTTTTAATTTCCCCTTTTCTCACCGTATATGAGTCGGTTTTTGAGTTATTATTAGCGACTTTTTCCGTTGTTAATAAAGGATCATTGGGTCGGTTGCAAGTTTTGTTCATCAGAGCGTCAAAAGAGCAGGGTAGGATATGTGTGTCTCAACAGCTCTCTTACATTACTTGATTTCGGGATCTGTTATAACACCTCATCAAAATGGTCTCATAATTTTTACTTTCGAAGACGAAAGCACTCCATTTCACATCGGACTCTCTGCACCAAAATCACATGGAATTAATATAGTTACCCTTGAAAAAATTCTTCGAAATTGTTTCACAGTGATTGACGTGTTACTAACTTACTGAGCACTGGTCTATTAGCTCGGAGCTGTTGTATTTTCATGGTGCTATCAATAAAGATTCATTCACAATGAAAGCATGGATATAGGATAATAAATGTTTTAAATGTAACTATCAGTGTACGTGAAGCCAATCGTGTTTCAATCACAATGGCTTTGAATGAATTACATAAAATACAGCATATAAGCAAGTAGATTTCCTTATATATGGTATAAGTAGATTTCCTTGTACCATGGGCAAAAAAGTCATACTTCTATAATCTTTCATTGGCGATCTTAATCAAGTGCGATTTGTGTTCTCGTGAAAGACATTGGTTTTAACGAAAATTCTCCCCCCTTTTTACACATTTTAAGCACCATGGCAATGTGTTGTTCTTAGTTAACAATAACGTGATTGTAAGAGCTTAGACTTCGCAAACTAGCGTTTTCGTCTTACGTTTAAGTTAGTTTCCGTTTATGAGTATATATCCGAATCGTTGCATTCTAATAGAAGCTTTTTATTTGTTTTTAATATGTGTTAATATTTTTTCGACAAAAATTGTCTTTCAAGGGTGTGAACAATTAGAATAATTTGAGAGAATGAAAGGAGAAATTACAAACTAAACGTGATACTAACAAATTTATGTAGTATTTTAGTGTACATGTAGTATTACCTCTAAACATGGTACTGATAAATATATGCAGTATTTTAGTTTAATTTTTGGGCGTCATAATGATCTTTAAAACTATTCAACAGTTATAAATGGAAAATAATACATGAAAATTTATATTATGAATAAAAAAGATGCAGAGAGAGAAGATAACTAGTATGGAGGACTTTTCGCTGAGCATTCCAACGATTTGGTCCGCAATCTTAGACGTCAAGGCCCACTGCGCGTCGGCTGGCGCGAGATGCGCCGCGCAGGAGGCCTGGCTGAGCTCACGGCCCCCTATTGCGCGCCGCGGGTGCCGGCCGATTTGTTTCAGCACATCGCGGCGGCGGTGGGTGTGCCGGGCAGGCGGGAGGGGAGTCTCCCTATAAACCGACCGTGGCCAAGGTATGCGGATCACGGGTCGCCGTCGCTTATGCCCAGACTAGGGAGCGACGGAAACGTTCGAAGGAAGAAGCCATTTTAGGGGAAATGAGGACGTATTGTTGTAACGCTCGCTGCAATATGTAACGCTCTCCCGAAGGGAAAAACGACGCGGTTGATGTATAAAAATGTTCCCGATTTTTAGAGCTATCGGTCAGGTACGTTGGGTGAATTGTGGGACTACCCTAAGCGAAGTTATCGATGAGATTCTTCTGAACAAGAGATTTTTTAGTTTCAAAGAGATTATTCATTAATAATATTATTGGCATGTAGGAACAAGACTTTGCACATGTATAACTATAACTCGTTAACACTGTCAGTCAGATATGTTGAAGTGTCGCAATCACAGGAGAAGTCCTAGGCAGTGTTATTTACGTATGTCACATCATGCCCTAACGATATTTCGACTATTTTTCAACTAAAAAATTGATTCAAAAACGAAATTGTAACAAAACTGCATTTGACAATGAGATACTGCTCCACGTAGAAAGTATTCACTTTTTATTTTTACATTTTTCTGTGAATTAATGTTTGTTTAAGAACAATATGTTTCACGAGATTTTATATTGATTCTAGTACCGACGCAGGCGTGGGCTAACCTGGAATGGTGAACGACATTAATAGAAGTCTTTTTAACCATCAATCTCAAAACTTTAAAGTTTATGCGTTTATACTTGGTTAAAAAGGTGACAATTAAACGTATTTATTACAGTTTTCCAGTTTATTGCAAACATACATTTCATGGTTTTCACGATCAATTTATCAATGCAAAACATAGATGTGCAAAAATTACCTGCAATAACAACACGTGCTTGTCACCCTTCCCCCCGACCTGGAATAAACGGAAAAGCCTTTGAACGAAATTAATGCGTATGTGATAATGCATATTATATGAATGGTGATGGAAAAGGCAATCGAGAGCAGGGAAGGTTGTATAAGCCTGAGTAAACCTTCTGCGAACCCACTTTGCGTATGACAAATCGCCCCCAAGATCGATCAGCGTTTGACCCGCGGAATTCAGAGTTGGGTAGTAAAGCGCCCTGATTGTCAATACGCTACGAGTCGCCCCCAACCGGATGTACAGTAGCAAACAAACGCACTGACCTGTAGAAGTAAAATGAATATTGATACTATGGATTTATGGTATTCTTTAATATTAATTTTTTGACAATAAAAAACGACTTCCTTTTTGTTAGTTAGGAATGGCAGGTAGTTTATGATTTTAGGAGATTGCAGATTTCATGTTGTTTGAAGAGCTTCTTTTAGTTTCAATTTAGTTACCTTTATTACATTACTTTTTTTTCAGAAGTCCAAAACTGTTTGTTCAAATAATAATGTCCTTTCTATGAAAGATTTTCTCTTAGCGAAAATGGTTAATTTAAAAAAAACTTAAATTTGTTCACTGAATATAATGTGTACTATGTGACATTGAAGACATTTCTTCGTGATACGATGAAAAGCAGCTGTAATGTGAATAGTGGAGAGGTCCGTGGGCGGCGAAAGCTCCGCCTCGCGATCGCACGTTGGACACTAAAGCACGCGAGGGCGCGTACGTTATTCGTCTATGCCGGCAAAGTTGGCTCCTGGCATCAACTGATGTCACTGCTTTGCCTCCGACCGGGATCTGTCTAGGAACTGAATCCCGAAGGTGGCAGGATTTTCGACTCTGGGGACATACATAGACAGAGTGACCTTCTGGAGGAGAATTCTAACGGCCGGCTGCTCTGACCCGTACTTTTCCGTAGATTCTCCGATCAACATCAGACAAATGCCGGAGAATGCCTAATAAACGACCACGGACCTCGCGTGATCTCTCCTTCCTGTTTCTTGTCCTGTTCTCACCCCCTTATATAGACACACTCTCATGCCCTACACTGCCTCACATGGAGAGAGGTTAGAGTGTGTCCCGGTTGGGGCCATGCCACGCTGCTGGGACATACGTGGTTGGGGAACAACCTGATGTCAACGTATGCCCGCGCCGGATCTCACCAACCAGCGTGGGAAGATCTCCGTCACCTCCCGCGATTAAAACATGTACTACACTTACGGTACTAGAGACCTTAGCCGTTGACGCGTCCGGAATCACTAATCAATCGATCAATGGAGGTGAAATGAGGTTTCAAAGCCCAAAAAGCTCGAGTGCAAGTGCAGTCACTGGATCCCGCGTGCACTTCGCCAGCGCGGGGCAATCGCCGGAGCCATCGTTGGCCCATTTGGCGCGCAAATCGAGCAACCGCTGGCGTTTAGATGTCTCTCTCTCTCGCGCGCGCTCTCTCTCTCTCTCGTCCTCTCCCGGCGGCAGAGCTCGTTAAGTGCAGAGCGGCGGGAGCTGCGGGCGATCGCCCAATAAGGACGAGGTGCGATCCATCATCGCCCCTGAGGCGAGGCGAGGTGATGCGAGCGCAGGTCAGATCCGCCGCGGTGCGCGTACGGGAGCTCAGCTGGCCGACCGCGTCCGGGCGACGCTCCCACGGCCGGATCGGGGGCTTCGGAGCGCGGGTTTTGTGCGCGAGGGCGCTCGCACCGGTGGGCATTGCGCCGTCCTTCTATTGAATGTCGGGCCGTGTGACGGATGGGTATGTATGAGACGGAGGTCAACCGCTCCGGCTAGGCCTGTTATCACATGGATTTTGGGGGATCAGTCATCTGTAACGCGTTTTAGTGGACTTTTATTTGGTCAAAATGTTTTTTGCTGACATCTTCGTGAATGTCTTACTCTTCTCACTGTCCGATTATCTTTCTCTTCACAATAGGACCGCAAGCTCTTCTAATGCTGATATTTAACATTCGCTCCACTCTCTCTACTTAACTAACTCCCAGGTTCCTTCTCATCTGCCTGGCTTCCCGTGTCTCATACTCAGCCTTCTTTCTCTCTGGTTCTACTCTTTTTTCTTCTGACACGCTTTAGATCCCTCCCGTCCCGCCCTTGCTATTTTCCACTTTATTTTATGTCCCTGCGGGCATTCTCTCTGTTTGTCTTCTCGTCGTCGTTTTTCTCAATTCTCCCCGCGTTCTGTCCTCCCTGTCTTCCAATGTTAGCTCTTTCACATTCTGCCATCGTTCTCTCTCGGTCCGCTATATGGAGAAGAAATTTAGGTGGTGACTGCTCTGATCAGTAGTGTTCGGTGGTCAATCAGTCCCAAACAAATACTGGAGCACTACTCCAACAAACGGGCCACAGACCACTCGCGATCTTTCCTTCCCATTCGTTGTTCTATTATACCCCTTTCTTACACACACTTACACTTACATGCACCACACTACTGGAAGACCAGTCGAGATATTAGATCATGTCCCGGTTGGGCGGTGTCCGCTGGTTGGGAAAACCCCCACTAGCAGTCGATAGGTCGGCGCCGCATCTCACTATTGGGGGGGGGCAAAGATAACCACCACCTCCCGAGAAAAACATAAATTATACTTACGGGACTAATGACCTTTGCAGTTGATGCGCCCAGAATCACTTATCCAGGTCCACCACCGCCCCACAATATGACGTTCCTCTCTGTCCGTCTCGTTTTCGCTTCCTTGCCCCTACCGTCGCTCTCTCGCGTTTCTTCCTGTTTTGGTCCGTTGCTATATTTCTCCTCGTCCTTGCGCTCCTTCTCCTTCAATCTCGGGCTCTGACACTCTCCTACGTCCCACTCCTCCCTCACTGTTCACCGCCACTGTCCTCCCGCCACATACCTCTTCCCTGTCACCCTCCCCCACTCCTAATCCTGCACTCTGGAGAGTGTACAAATAGGTGGAGTGGGGGGAGTGGAGAGAAGGCAGAGGATTCATCCCATGACGAAGGCTAAATTTTAACACGTACCTCAACATTTCGCCCTTTTAAGATGTGTCATTTTTATTGGCTTCTGACGATAATATTTCTTTCTCCTGAAAAGTTGCAATTTTGATTTTCGTGTAGTTAAAATTTAGATTCTTATCTTCCTTCTCTCTCCTCCACCGCCAACGTTCTCGACCGCCATTGACATCCCCTCCCCAACCTCTACCACCTTTCCCGACCGCCATTGACTTCCCCTCCCAAATCTCCACCACCTTTCCCACCTCCGTTCTCCAGATCTCCACCCTCTCTCTTTCCCACTCTCTGTACTCCCACCTTGTCCTATTTCAATATCCTCCTCTAGCCATGTCCCAACTCTCCTGTCATCCCCTTTGCCTACTCGCCCGTTCTCTTCCTTCCCGCCCGCGTTTTCCGCCCCGCGCTGGCCATCCGGCAGTGGGGCCGTTCGGCCGCCCGCCTATCAAAGGCGCATCAGGCGGGCGAGGGAAGGGGGGGGGCGTGGGCCGGCGGCTGCTATTATTCGTCGCTCCATCAAACCGCAGCCCCAACACGGCGCGGCGCGGCGTGGCGAGCCTCAGGTGGCTCAGGGAATGCGGGTGGCTGCCGCGCGCCGGCGGCGTTTCAATAGCTCTTCCTCGGCCCCTCCGCCGCAACGATGGCCCAGCCGCGCCCCCCCCCCCCGCCCCGCCCCAGGCGCGCTCGCCCTTTGGACCATGGGCGCCTTCCAGGGTGCTGCTCCCTGCCTGCCGCCGGTTGGGTGCCTCGAACTGACTTTCTTGTTCACTCCGGTCCACTCTGCTCCATACTGCTGTCATTCATTCGGTCTCGATCTCCTGCGGGATGATCCAAGGATGTGATGCCTGTCTCGTGGCTTCCAGCCGGCCATCGGTTTCTCCTTCCGTCCTTCTGCTAGTTTTATGCCACGGACTCTCGGTTTCTGATTACATATACCTCTCGACCTTCTCGCGTTCCCGTATGGCTGTGTTCCATCCAGATCCTCCCTTCTGTAAAATTGGCCTCCCGCACCTACATTCCCTCACTCTGGCTTCTCGCAAGGCTGTTGTGGTAGCATCTGGTCTGAATTATTGCAATTTTATTCCTATTTATACGTTTCCTCCGTCCGTTACGTGATGTCGAAACATTACATCTGTTACGTATTTCTTCACCGGCTTACCCTGCTCCATTCCGTAACGTCTCCTCTTCTCAGTCGCTTTCATCTCATCCCCTGCTTGGTCGCTGGTTGTTTGTGTTCATTATGGTCCGCTCTTCTCCATGCAGCTGTCATTTATTCGGTCTCGATCTCCTCCGGGACGATCCAAGGATGCTTTCTTCATGGCTTCCAGCTGGTTATCTGCTTCTCATCCGTGCTTCTTCCAATCTTTTTCGTACACCGTCCACTCTGTTCCTGTCTACATACATCTCTCCGCCTTCCCTCAACCTCGCGTTTCTAGATCCCCTCTCCGCGTGGCTGTTCGCGTCAGCTACCCATCCCTCTTTTGTTATCTTCATTAGTACACTTTGTTCCATCCAGTTCCTACCCTCTAAACTAGCCTTCCGATACTAAATTTGGGTAGGGCTTGCTTCAGGCACCAGCTTGTCTGTTGTCTTGCTCAGTTTCTTCTCCCTGCAAATGCTTCCCTTACCTGTTACGCGATGTACTTCGTTTCCGGTACTCCCTGTTCTATCTAATTTCGTCTCCACGTGCTCTTCGGCGCCCTTTCCCTTCCCCTGCATCTCTCGCTGGCTTTCTTGCTCGCCCCGATCCGCTCTGCTCCGTTGGGCTGCCATTTATTGCCTCTCGATATCATCCTTGATGTCCACGGATGCCCTCATCGAGGCTTTCGGTAGACCATGACGTTGGCGTTTCTTTCCCTGCTTCTTTCGCCATATTTCTTGTCCAGTCCTCTCCCCCATCGTAGGTACATCTCTCCGCCCTATCCTTCCTGTGCTTCTATGTTCTTTTCTCGTTGCCCGTTTGGCGTTTGCTTCCCGTTCGTTTTTCGTTGTCTTTCTTGTCCAGTATGGTTCGACCGATGGGAAACATCAAAATGATGGTAAAGGATTTTAGGATCCACGTTATGAAAATAAATGTATTGTCAAGACCTCCAGCTTCTGCTTCTTATTTTTACCTACATCTTTCACAAGACTCGCACCTAACAATCCAGATCAACGTGTTTCCCAATTCCTTCAGACAACAATTTTGCACCCAGCCAGCTAGTCATTCATCCAGCCAGTAAACTATTTATCCTCTAACTTAGACATTTACTTTCGTCCAGTCGCTCAGCTAGCCAGTAATCCAACCTGTTAGCTATTCATTATGAACGCTTAATTCACGCCATGCCGCGGCATGCTAGGCATTCTGCCAGACACCTAGACAATCCGCAGGTCGGCTAGCCATTCCGCCGTGTAGATGGCCAATCTGCCGGCCAATTTGCTAACAATTTATCCGGCTTTCAAGCGTTGAATTGGACCGTCCAGTCCGACAGCCGCTACCCATCCGCACCCGGTCCTTTCCCGGCGCCCCGGCGTGGCGACCGTGTGCGGCGGGGAGGCTGCGGTGGCGCCGGTCCGCGCTGCGGAGGGCGCGCGCCCTCGCGTGCTCTCGGGTGCGCCGCCGTGCGTGTGGGAGCGGGGTGCGGGCGGGCGCTTTGTGGCTGCGGGCTTTGAGGATTCGGCGTAATCTCTTTCCGCGTTTGCCGCTGTGGGATCCGCGCGCCGCATGGTTTTTTGCGTTTACCCCTCGCCCTCTCCCGGTGGAGCCCTCTGCAAAGAATGTTTTTTTAAAGGCATTAAGTCTCCTACCTTCCCGTTTGTGTGGCGCCGCGTGTTAAAACCACCGCTTTTGTTATGATATAATGATAAAATAATATACAATACCAACAACAACAACAACAACAATAATAATAATAATAATAATAATAATAATAATAATAATAATAATAATAATAATAATAATTTTATTTTCCAAAGATTTACATCGATAGTATACATCAGATGTTACTATTTACATAACAAATTTAGAACAACAAAAACCATCACCATAAAAACACCAAAACAAGTAGAAAGAATACTAATTTTGCTGACTACATTATATCATGTTCAACCTATTAGCAAAAATAACTTATAAAATTTGTTTTATCCATTAAACTATAAACCCTCTCTAAGTACTTTTTGTACTTCTCACAGAGTGGTGTGTTACTTTGTAATTTTCTTTGTTTCTTTGCGTTTTTTGCATATTACCGACTACGGTTCATCCAGTCTTCTGTACTGTTTTCCGTTTACTGTATGCTGCGATAACCGTTTCTACTGAAATTAGATACTGATATAAGCCAAACAGTGACTATTATTAACATCAATTAAGTGTAAACTGTGTACATTACTCATTGGTTATTGAACAAGCCATAGCCACAAACATTTTGAGACAATTTATTAATTAGGAAGTAAATAATACGATACAGTATCAAAAATTAGTCTATGCAGTGAACAATTAACAATTGACATAATTACTAATTGACAAATTACAATCAAATTATTATCCAAAAAATAAAAATAGTGTTACCAAGAAAAAAGATAAACAGGAATACTGAAGAAATTTATTATAACGTAATTAATTACATTCAGTTCATAATAGTTTCTGAAAATCAATACAAAATAAACATACTATACTGATTGTATAAATTGCACATACCCAGAAACCAAAAAAAAAAAAAAAAAAAAAAAGAAAACTTGTCGTCTGCTTGATACGAGCTGCTAAAATCTTTATTTCAATTCGCCCAATGTTTAGAACAAGCTACGCTGTAATTCGCAAAACCTATTTTACTAAGACATTTTCTTTGAGACTTTATTGCTCCTCGCATCTTGATTTTCTTACTTTCTTACATGCGGTCTCCCTAACCCGTTCTATTTGCTCTACTTCGAAGATCAGTACTTATGTCGATAATGCGGTGATTGCCACAGAAATACCCGACTTTTACTGGTTGCGAGTTCTGTGCATTCCGTCATCCTTCGGAGGTGCTGAGGACGGCAGCGCTGCGTGGGCCGCGCGGCCGCTGGGGCTGCGGGGGCGTAGATCATCATCAAGCGCGAAGGCAGCTTCCGGGCGGCGCGGCGCGGCGCGAGCGCAGGCAGAGGCCACTGGCGAGGGGCCAGCTGGGCGGGCCCTGTGATTCACTCAATGGCAGCCTGGCCCCGCGCGCTGCTCCTCGCCCGCCCACTCCGCACTTCCCACTTCCCGCAATCCCTCCCGGCCGCCCGCTATCACGTCTGGCCCTCCCTCCGCCTTTCCGACTGCCCTCACGCCTGTCTTCTCTCTCTCTCTCTCTCTCTCTCTCTCTCTCTCTCTCTCTCTCTCTCTCTCTCTCTCTCTCCTGCCTGTCCTCTCGCCCGCCCGCCCGCCCGCTCGCTCACCAGTCCATCCACCCATCCGCTCCCCTGTCCGTCTGCCCGTTTCCCCGTCCGATCGCCCGCCCACCCGCTTGCTCGCCTGTCCACCCACCCATCCGCTCGCCTGTCCGCCAGCCCGTTCGCCCGCCCGTTCGCTTGCCCGTTCGCTTTCCCGTTCGCTTGCCCGTTCGCTTGCCCGTTCGCTTGCCCGTTCGCTTGCCCGTTCGCTTGCCCGTTCACTTGCCCGTTCGCTTGCCCGTTCGCTTGCTCGTTCGCTTGCCCGTTCGCTTGCCCGTTCGCTTGCCCGTTCGCTTGCCCGTTCGCTTGCCCGTTCGCTTGCCCGTTCGCTTGCCCGTTCGCTTGCCCGTTCACTTGCCCGTTCGCTTGCCCGTTCGCTTGCTCGTTCGCTTGCCCGTTCGCTTGCCCGTTCGCTTGCCCGTTCGCTTGCCCGTTCGCTTGCCCGTTCGCTTGCCCGTTCGCTTGCCCGTTCACTTGCCCGTTCGCTTGCCCGTTCGCTTGCTCGTTCGCTTGCCCGTTCGCTTGCCCGTTCGCTTGCCCGTTCGCTTGCCCGTTCGCTTGCCCGTTCGCTTGCCTGCCTACCCGCCCGCCCGTCTGTCCCGTCCCCATATATTGCCATCTCACACCCTGCTCACAATTTTTTTGGTATCTTTTCCTGGTCGCTTTGTTTTCTAAACCTCTTAAACACGCCATCTGTCCGACTTACTCGATCAACCATCCGCTACTCTCTCGCCCGGCTGTCACGTATGTCGTCTTACCCATCACCTCTTTCACTCCAAAATCCTATTCTCGAGATCAAACCTCCGCCTCACGTGCTCTCCTGTACCCTCGCGCGCTTTCTTGCCCTCCCGCTCCTTCTACCGCTTGCGAGAACGCGTGTTCTCCCTGTCGTCCCAATTTCCCCTATTGTTTTGGCTTATTGCTTCTTTTCGCTTGAGTATCTCCTTGCTTTTCAGATCTTTCTGTAGTTTTTCTTGACTTTACCTCACTGCCCGTCCTCATATCCTGTCTTCGGCTTCCGTTCCAATCCCGTTCCGAAATATTATTTTTAATTCTTTACCTTACACTCTACAACCGTCTACTTCTCTCATTCGTGCCTTTCCCATTCCAGTTCCCCAATTAATAAAAGTGTTTTTCTTATGTAATTTTTCTTTTCTGAATTTTCAATTCATTCCCTCCTCCCTTCGTTTCCTTTTCTTCTTGAGCGTTCCATGCAACGTCTGCAACTCCCTCATGAGCTCTTCCTGTCGCACTCTTTTCACTTGTTTGTTCACTTGAAAACTCCTTCAATCAATCATAGACAGAACCACTAAAATGTTCTCTCCATTTTCGTTTCATTCTCATTTTCTTACTCTTGTGACCTCCCCTCCCACCTTCTGCCACTATTGCCAAATGGAATTTCGTGGTGATTTACGTTTCTGAAATTTTGTGGATTTTTTTTGTTTATACGCTTACACCGAACCTTACACAATATAATGGGTTTAAAAAAATAACAGCAGCAATAAGTTTTCTCATCGTGAGAGCGTTAAAGATTGCTGACTCTGAATAAAAGTTTTTGTAGCGAGTGTCAACTTACGATTTTGTCTGAATTGTTTCAGGTAAGCAGACTTGTTTTAAACCAGCGCATGAACACCATAACATCACGTAAGTAATATTCTCTAAGGTAACATTAAAAAACGTGAAAATTTTTCTCATTTTTTATTCTTTAAGAAGGGTAATAAATTCCCCAATGTTACTTCGTTGAGAACGTCTCATATTTAAGAAATATCTGCATAAACAGTACTATAAAGTAGTAAAAGTTGCCAAAACTATGAAATTGTCTCTTTAAGTTCACTTTCTAATAGAAGAGGGTAGTGTAACAAATTAAAATTAAACTTGTTTCTCATGCAACTGAAATTGAGGTACTTCAATCTATTAAATTAAGAGAATAGTAAATAGTAGTAAAGTTTTCTGAAATTAAAGGCAATATTTACTTGACCATACAAATAAAAAATGTTTATCAGACCGATATAATACTACAGTTCAGATGTATGATATTTTATAATACTAGTACTTTTAAATCTTAATTTTAACGATTCCAACACATACTGAACCCAAAGCGTCAATATATAAATAAAAGAAACAAGTATGTTCATTTCGTGATTATATCTTTTTTGGCAACAGCTTCGTAAGAATAACATATTAATCTTTTACAACCCGACGGGAAACTAGAAGTTTAGCACAGAAACTACAAATCGTCCGGAGAGAGAGAAAAAAAATTCCGCAAAGCGTCACAGGTGTTCCCTTTGCTTGCCAAGTTCCCGGAAGATATTTCAAGGATGAAAGAGTTTTCACCAGCATCGAAAGTTCGAGAGCCCTGCATTAAGGAAGAAGCTGCAATTTAGCGAGAAAATGTGGGGAGGTGGCGAATAAGAGAGCAGCGTGGTGGAGGCTGCTCTCTTAGTGCATGAAATGAAGAGGTACAGCGCTAACTGATTGTAGTATTAAGCTATTTTCGGAGAGTGGAGGCCAAGGGAAGCACACTTCTCGTAAACACCGTTTAGCCTCACAACAGTACACATCGTTATTTGTATCGGTGTTGCTGTCAACATAAAGACCGATTTTATTCTCGAAATAAAGAGTGCTTTAAACGTGAATAAAGAGTATCTTGAATAACACTTTTCTTGCGCTTATAGTTATTCATAAGAGGGATGAATCTCTTTAAGTTATATAAATGGGTAATGAAGTAAGACACTTGACATAAAATGGCTTCCCAGTTGAATGCAATTTATAGGGATTGTAAGGTAGAATTAGTGTATTTCCGTGTTTCTGCGTCAAGTTACTTAATTTTGAAAAAAATTAATATTAAAGTTGCAGTTAGACAAATATAGACTTAAATGTTGTAGTCAAGGTGCTGTTGTTTAATTTTTGAAAAAGATACTCGTTCTTTATGAAACTCCCGTAGAATTTAGTTACATTCAGTTCCTCCCAAGGTAAAAAAGTCACTTTAGCATCGTCAACTCTAGTGGTAAAGTGGCATTTAAATTGTTTGAAAAAGATTAGTACATCCCCGCTAGGATTAAAGTAAACCTGTTTTCTTTCACGACAAATCCTTCCTGGAATGACGAGGATTCAAACTCTGGGCCTTGAGGAAAAAGGACAGCTACATCCGAGGTTGACCCCAAGAAAGCGTCAATTCCTGTTTGTACTGAGCAACGTTTTCGTAGAATAGAATGCAAATCAGGTGTCCCCAGTGTACCGGCTGCGCTGTTGAACGAGGTTCTATTTTGCATC
The DNA here is from genome assembly GCA_038098605.1 of Gryllus longicercus. NCBI lineage: Eukaryota > Metazoa > Arthropoda > Insecta > Orthoptera > Gryllidae > Gryllus > Gryllus longicercus. Next base: position 852,031 of record JAZDUA010000385.1, on the reverse strand, counting down.
CATCTGCCGGTATCATTCGACGAAGTGATTGGCTTCCAGAAGCACAGTCGAACCTACCCACGCCGTGAAGCCTTTGAGCCGAAAGCTGCGCCCTTTTCTCGTGGAGAGTCCTCGATTAAAATGTAAAGCGCGCTTCCCGAGGCATCTGCGAGGAATTTTAAAATCAGAATTTCCTTTTGCTGATTTATCACACGCCTTTCTAATAATTAAATGTAAGTAATTAATAATTATTTACGGAACTTCAGGAACGTCTCAATTTCTTATTCTTCCGCCTCCCGTCTCCTCGTTGCTCGTCTGCCTCTCGTGCTCGTCAGTAATTAAAAGACCTTCCGCTGTCGCCCCCGCCTCCACCGACGCTCTCTCTCTCGCTCTCTCTCTCTCTCTCTCTCTCTCCTTCTCTCTCTCTCACTCGTATTTCTTTGCACCCCCGTCACCTCCGCTACCACTGCCACCTTGCCCACCGCTGGAATTCCCGCCACCCCACTTGCCCCGCCAACATCGTTCACCGTTCCACCCCTAGTACCCACCTATCACCGTACCAGTGCTACCCCTACTACCCAGCCACCACTGTACCCATGCCACACCTACTACCAAGCCATACTCGTCGCTGTACCACCCCTACTACCCAGTCATCCACGCCTTTCTCACTATTACCCCCATAATCATCGTCCCTGCCCAAAACACTATCCACGCCACCGCCATCTCCCACTTCTGCCGTCCCCACCACTCCACCTTCCCACCCACCCACGCCGCCTCCTTTACTTTCGCTCTCCCTACCATCTCCACCACCCTCACCACCTCTGCCTCCCCCACCATTCGAGCTACCCCGCTACCTCCACCTCCTCATCTGCCATTGCCGTTTCCACCGTTTCGTCGAGCTACTCACCCGCGCTACACGCTCTCATCGCCATCCCAGTTTCCGCTTCTCAACTCCCACAGCGCCCATCCTCCGCGACACTGTCATCCATACCTCCGCCTCTCTTCTGTCACTTTCTCCACCTCCAGCCATTCCAGGAAGACCCCTCCCGGCGCCTCCCTCCGTCCCCACCGCCCTACTGCCCCCCGCCCCCGCTTCGAGAGCGCGTAAGGAGGGTAATCCATTACCTGCGATGCGCTGCTCTGGGGCGGAGCTGGTGCCGCCCCGGCCCTCTGCTGCACATTAACTCTTGCCTTTCCTCCCGGCTTGATAGTCTTAGCGACACGTGACACATTCTACGGTTAGTGCTTCTTCGAATTCGTCTCAGTGCAGCAGGGAAAGTAAAACTGACTGCTATTAATATACTAGAAGAGTGAATATATAGGCTATGCAATCTTATTGGAATTGACTTATTCATTTAAATAATTCATTTTTTTTTCTAATTGCCATTGTCCACTTTTAGTCACCAACTAATTTTACTATTATGATGAGATAACCAATTGTAAAATGCTGATGGTTGATAAATTGTTACGTAATACTTAGAAAACTAATGATCTCTAGAAATGCCGCTGCGTTTCCGCAGAATTTGGAATTTCTAGCAATATTGTTTCATCGTAACCTTAATATTTTTCTTTGTTCACATTTTAATTTTTTTCTTGATTACTTCCTTCTGTCTTATTTGTCTCAATGAGTATTGCCATCCTTTTTTCCCTAAAGAAAGCTAAATATGAATGAAGTAAGGCCAACGTCACGGATAATGACGTATGAGACCGGTCAAAGGTGTTGAGAATGACGACGTGACAGAAAGGTATGGTAGGAATGATTCGACCCGACCATTAGTCGATGTAATGAGGCTGAGCGTTTGGCCATCTCTCAAGAGAAATTCGACATTTAAAAAAGGAAGTTGGTCACAGGTTTTCAAAAAAATGTAAATTTTCATTAAAGTATTAAAAAAACTTCGAAATTGTGTCATGTATAACATATTTTAATTCATGAACTTCCGAGGGCGGTAACGCAGTTATCCTGTAGTAATAAATGGGACATATTTTGCACTATAATTTGTTGTTTCTATTTGAGGATAAACTTTTTTCTCGTACACCTAAATAACTAATACATTAAACATTAAAAATTCTAAAATTCTATAAAATTCAAAATAACGGTTTGTTTCCTTCTGTTCTCTCAAAGCATCAAAATGATTAAGAAAGCAATTATTCGTCTTATTTTTTCACGGAGATCGCGGGGGCGAAGGTAATGGCAAATGCGATGGAGCCGAAGACGCACGTGGTGGACTGGGCGCATTGTTAGTGATGGTGTGGGCAGTGGGAAAGAATTGATTGATTGTGTGATTGATATATCGCAATGAATCATGTAATGAGTCCGGTTATTATTCCCGTTAGTGTGGTGAGTGTTTCCATGCCTCAAGGTGGTGATGTTTCTCTCCTGCTGGTTGACAAGATCCGACGCCGTCCTACATCGGTTTGCGGGGATTTTCCCCAACCAGGTTTCTCCTACCAGCGAGACATCGCCCCAGCCGGGACACACACCGAGCTCTCGACCGGTCTGTCAGCATGGTAGTGTAGTCAGGTGTTCCGACTTTTGTAGAAAGTACATGGTGGACTGATGTTTGCCCGTGTTGCAAAACATGGAAAACACCCAATCAGAGGAGCCTCCCTGAAGAATTGTACTCCGCCCAGCGGTTACATTAGTCCAACCTGTCTAGCTAGTTTCGTAAATCCACCACCGTAGGGATTTTAACCCTAGGACCACCCGGTCTATAAGCTGCAGAGACTGAGGCAATGTTGGTTCTGAGCGGAGTAGGACTGTAGTAGCAAATTGGTTTGATAACGAGCAGGGAGAGCGGAGATGGAGTTGGCAATTGTGGAAAGGGGTGTTCTGTCTTCGGTGGCTCAGGACGTAAACTGATGCCCATAACTTACGCTATATCCTAAAAAAATTGGCATGGTACACACGCGATCTTCCCTTCATCTTCCTTGTTCTATCCTCACCCCTTATTTACACACACACTTACTTGCCCTTCGCTGCTACACTTATGCGGGGATCATTCGGGAGCTAGTGGAGCTTGTTCCGATGGTGGGAGATAACTGGTCGAGAGAAAAAAACAACTGCAAGCCGACGTGTAGATCGTCTCCGGATCTCACCACCTAGCCATCTCCCGTGGTAAAATACACCTTACACTTTGACGCACGGCTAATGCCCATAGCACTTGATGCGCCCGGAGACACGAGATAGTCAATCAATCAATCAATCAATCAATCGAAGATGTGATATACCTGGTCGAGAGAAAAAAACTCTTGCAAGCCGGTGTGTAGGTCGTCTCCGGATCTCACCACCTAACCATCTCCCGTGGTAAAATGTGCACTACACTCTGACGCACGGCTAATGACCATAGCAGTTGATGCGCCCGGAAACATGAGATAGTCAAATCAATCAATCAATCAATCAATGGAAGATGTGAAACAGCAGGTGATGAGGAAACAGGGGCCGTTGGCCGCTTCGGCGGTACACGGGCTGCGCGGGGCGGGCAGTGGCGGAGTCGGCGTCTGGCGCGCGCTGTTTGGACGCGGCCGTTGCTGATTGCCGCTCGCTGATTGGGGGGCCGTGGGGGGGGGCGGGCGGCTGCGTAGTAATCAGCGCAGTCGCCTGTGTGTTTGGCGGCAGCTCGCGCGCTCTCCGCACGCAGCGGGGGCGGGGGGCAGCGCGAAGGAAGCCCATCCGGTCGAAGGAGTCCCGCTAGATAGCACATTTAGCCACGGAGCGCCGTATTACGTTGCGGATAATGACAGATTATCCGAATGCGTTCGAACGGCCGAGTATAGCGCGAGGCCAGTGTTGCCGCTGTATCTACAGCGATGCTGACTCGGAGGTCCTAGGGTTCGTGGTGCCGACGGTGGTGGATTTTCGACACGAGCTATTTTGCTACGTCGATTGCAGCCGCTGTCTGGAGGAGAATTCTAGCGGCTGGTTGCTGTGAGCGAACATTTATCCAAACAATACTAGGCGAATTCTAGAGTTCTCTTAATAAATGGGCTAGGGACCGCGCGCGTGCTTTCCTTATTTCTTCTCTCATTCCCGTTCCTTACATACATTTACACGCAATACGTAACTACACAGGTCGGGTCCACATTCGAAAGCTTAAAGCTTCCCCAGTGTGGGGGTGTGCAGCAGACGTGTAGCAGATCAGGTGTAGAGATTAGGTCAAGCAGACGTGTAGGTTGGCACCTGATCTGTACATCTAGTTGAAGAGAAACACAGCCATATCTAGCCTTAAAAACATTAACTACACTATCGGCACTCATAACGGCACTCATACCACGTAATGTGTGCAGGAACGTCAATCAATCTGTATGTAATTAATACGTTTGATAAAAATTAACGCTTATTTGGCCCTCCTGGTCAGCAGAGGTTGATAAGGATGAAGGGTCGAAGCTCCCTCTGATCAAAAGGTCGTAGGTTCGAATCCCGCCTCGGGAATGAATATTTCTGTGTGTTCGTGTTGTCCGTACGTGTTCCTGCAGTTAAAACAATCTCACTAGCCGCTATTTGACCAAGACGTTGAAAAGCGATCTTTAAAAAAATGCTTATTAACTACAAAAAAGACACCGGCTATCTTAAGTATTTTAACTGAGGTGAATAAAAATAAGTCTATAATTACGACGGGTTGGGTTTCAGTCCCTTAAGATGAAAGGGAATTAATGAAATTGACACTTTGAATTAGAGTTATGTACATTTTCCGATGTTATTCTACAAAATGGGTTACCTAATTTTCTGGTATTTCAGGTATTGTGTATTTCAGGTATGAAATACTAATTTTCGTCAGGATATCTTAACTTTCTGTATTTTAATTACTATTTTCTGAGTTTGTTAGAATTAATGAAAATATAAAATTGTTACAGCACTTCATTTCGGTATTGTTTAACCCTAACCGTGTTGTTGTTGTTTTTATTATTATTATTATTATTATTATTATTATTATTATTATTATTATTATTATTATTATTATTATTACCATTATTGTTATTATTATTAATTACGTGTAGTGGCATTGGGAAGTTGAGGGAATAGAGGTAAGAAAACATTATAGCTCAGTAATCCACAGTGTGGCGAAGTGTGGTATAAAGAGGTGACGTGCTATGGAAGCTTGTATGGTGAAATGTTCATGTTAATTGGTAAATTTTGTATGGTCATTGAGTTCTGTAATTTTAAGTTAGTGTTTTCTGCCACTAACTTCTCAAACTTAATTGCAGAATTAATATTAAATCTAATCTAAAAGTGTAGGAAATATGATCAATGATGTATATTTATGCAGGAACTTAATGGTCAACTTACCATGTATACAATAAGTATGTTAACTGCAAGTAACACACGTACTACTTATAAATAATACTCTGATTCATGTAACGCCCTCTTGAGACCCACCTAATGCCTCTTGACATCAAATTTCATGTTCAGAGAAACTCCCATGTGTATTTTATATTTAATACAAAATACGCATAAGATTTTCTCTGAACAAGAAATTTGATCTCATTTTGTAACTAAATATCATATCTGTGCACATTATCGCTTGAACATTCTCTTCCTAGTTCACATTAAATATGCATTGGTTAAATCACAAATATGTTTATGTCGCGTATAAATGGAAATTCTTCTCAAGCGATTAGAATATTATTTTGTGATGTGTAAATAGTATTCGCGACAGTACAGGATTGCAAATTTTACGCCATATTATCGTGTAAATAATTGCACATATTCTGTCGTACCTTTGCATTTGCGATTTGAAATATTTAGAATTAATACATAGTTCGCATTGTGTCGTGAAATATTTAAAGAGTTGTGTATAAAATGCCGTCCTAAAATGTCGAGATTTATAAATTGCGTCTTATTAAAATGCAATAAAGTTTACGAAGAATCAAATTTCAAACCGGATGATCGATTGGGCATACATTTAAATGACAGATCTGTCGTATTCACTTCGGTCAATACGCTATGATTTCCCTGTGCGTAGCGGCTGTCAATTTAGGGTGAATGAAAACCTTGATTGAAGTCGGAAAATTTTGCAACTTCCCCTCGCCGTTGTAAATACCTCCCTAGATAGTAGGCTTCTGAGTAATGACCACAAACATGATCCATGCTTAGGCACAGCTGGTGATGTTTTCATCTGTGGAGGTTGCCCCCATGAGATTGCTTCCCATTTTCATCATTTATCCTGCTCAACGTCATCAATCATTAATCATAAAGGGTTGTCTAATCTGCTCCAAATTACGTCGTGAGCTGATAACTAAATAATGATGATAAATTGTGTAGCTTTGAGCTCAGCTGAATCATGCGCAGAATTGGCGCATGGTATTGTTTGTTATCTGCGAGCCGTCATTTTTCGACAGGAATTTTTCCATGGACTCCTAGTAAGGGTCATCTTACCCGCAAGGGGCTCTGTTTATTGCCTTGAAATAATAGATATAAAATTCTACAATCGTATGATTAATAACAGGTGCACAATTGGATTTGCCTAGAGAAAATGCTCTGCGGCGAATGTTTTCTACGAGCTGCTGTCTCTACGAGTAACTAACGTAAACCATGTATCACAAAATGTATGATCAAAATACGAGGCATGTTCTGAAAATTATGTTAAAAAAGATTATAGGGGAATGTATGAGCTGAAAAATTGAAGACTATATCACAGCAGAAGTAAAACCTTTATTAATTTGTCTGAATTAACTGTTATTGAAGAGTTGTCGTAATAAAAGTACCTTTGAGGTAGAACTAGCTCCAGGCACTTCTCGGGAGACTTGAAATATTAAGTTTCACTTTTCTGTTGCTACCATGCATGTTTTTCGCGTGCGTTATTTGACGAAATCAAAGAAATTGTTATCTGATGGTGCCCGATCGGACTATAGAAAGGGTGTGGGAGAAATTAAATGGAGAGACTTTATGCCTCGTTCTCAATGCCGAGTATAAAAAAACATTTCAACGTTCTCTGCTTCGAACCGACCTAGAAATTTCACGGCCAAACCTTGCGTTGATTATTTACTTATCTGACAGCTAAAGCGACGTACATCTACAACTCACTTATTGGCAGTCCAAAGGGTAATCAAATTCTGGATAGCATTGTGTCCTCCTCCAACTAGGTGCGCAAGTTCCCTAACAGAAATTCGTGTGTTCGCTGTGATGAGTTCCTCAGTCCGAGTAGCAATGTTTTCGGTGGAGTATGTTCTCGGGCGACCAGTCCGCGGAAGGTAACCGATGTTAGTTTTTGCGACCTCAAAATGCATCTCCCAACGCTTCTGGCCGCGACGCACTGTTCCCCGCACATTCTCTGCACCCGGAGGTGAATGCGGCAGAAACTCTTTCACGAGGAATTCAATTACTGCGCGCTGGCGAAACACCGTTTCCACACAAGCCATTTTCTCCTACTGGATGTTGCGCGCAAACCCGACGCAATCACTCCACCTTCAGATCCCGGACTTGCCACTTGCCAATGCATGCTATAGCTCTACCAGTTACATGTTATATTCTATTGTTGCTATATGTATCTTATCTTTCACGTATTTGCCATTTTTTGGGTCTGTTATCCCACTTTACCTGCCAGCTAATGGCATCCCCTACGCGTGAGACTAGATTAATTCCTACGCCTAAGGAATAAGAGAGACTTGCGCCAAACAGGACGAATTCCCAAGCACCGTGACTCTCAAACACCGCTGCTTAAGTTTTATTCGTACCACATCTACAGAGACTGAAGCGAGTTTAAGGAAAGCTCCAAATTTATTTCGCCCTGAGCGAGAATCGAACCCGGAATCGTACCACGAGATGATAGCACGCTCCCCATGTAGCACCTTAGAGCTTCCCTTAGATGACCTACCGGCGGCAAAATGTTGATCATGACCGTCAGTGATACGAGTACATTGACTACCACTGTCACAACAGTCTCTGACATATCCACCTGTACATCGTTTCCTGCCTGACATAATACGGGTGCTAATTGTTGCCCGAATTGTGTCATGATTTGGTTGATTGATTAGTGATTCCGGGCGCATCAACTACTGAGGTAATTAGTCCGTAAGTGTAGTGTATGTTTCTCCCTGGAAGCTGGCGATGATCTTCCTCCGCTGGGTGATGACATCCGGCGCTGGCCTACGTCGTCTTACGGGGATTTTCCCCAACCAGGTATCTCCCATCAGCGGGGCACCATCCTGGTCGGGACAAGTTCTAAGCTCCCGACAAGTTTGGTAGTATACTCGTGTTGCTTGGGAGAGTAAGTGGGTGAAAGTAAGAAGTGAGGATAGGACAAGGAAGAGTAAGGAAAGATAACGCGTGATTCGTGTCCCGCTCGTTGCTGCTCCGGCATTCGCCTGATGATGATCGGAGAAATCATGGAAAACTAACAATCAGAGCAGCCGGCCACTAGAATACTCCAGGCAGCGACTGAATTAGATCTAGCTCTGTAGCTAGTGACGAAAATCTTGCCTGCTAGGTTGAATTCAGTCGCAGTCTGCAGAATAATCCTAGTGTCCGGCTGCTCTGATCGGTAATTTTCCGTGTTTTTCCCGATCAACACCAGACGAATTACGGAGCAGTATCTTAACAAACGGGCCACGGACAGCGCGAGATGTTTCCTTCCTCTTCCTTCTCTTATCCCCACCCCTTACATCCATTTCTACTAACATGCACTCTATAACACATGCCGGGAGACCGGTCGGAAGCTTGAAACTTGTCCCGCCGGTAGCGGTGCCCCGCTGGTGGGAGATACCTCGTTTGTGTGAACCACACTAGCCGACGGTAGGTCGGCGCTGGATCTCTCAATCCAGCACGGGATGATCCTCGCCACCTACCGCGACAAAATCGTGCACTATACTAACGGGTCTAATGACCTTAGTAGTTGGAATCGCTAATAATCGATCAATTACTGTAACACGAGCTATTGTACCCTATAACGAGGAAGGACATACTGGTTCCCAGAACATTCAAAGAATAATTGAAGATAAATAAATATTTTAAATAAAATTTCTTCCTAGGCGGTAAGCAGTTTTGCAAAAAACGAGGTCATAAAAAATGAGGCGGAGGGGCGTGTGCATGGGGCGCCGTGGCGGGCGACACAGCAAAGCACTCAGGCGCTGGCCGCTCCCGCGCCGACTGCATCGCGCCACCTGCCGCGCTGCAACGCGCGGCCCCCGGCACGCGCGCCTCCGGGGGCGGCGCCCCCTCACTTTTCTTCTGCTCCGCCCGCGCTCCTCTGCTCATGCAGCTTCTCCTTCAGCTCTTCTTCTTCTTAATCTTTCTTCGTGAACGTCTTCTCAATGTTTCTCTTTTTCGTCTCAATAGTTCTTCTCCTCAATATTTCTTCTTCTTCTCAATATTTCTTCTTCTTCTTCTTCTTCTTCTCAATATTTCTTCTTCTTCTTCTTCTCAATATTTCTTCTTCTTCTTCTCAATATTTCTTCTTCTTCTTCTCAATATTTCTTCTTCTTCTTCTCAATATTTCTTCTTCTTCTTCTCAATATTTCTTCTTCTTCTTCTTCTTCTTCTTCTTCTTCTTCTTCTCAATATTTCTTCTTCTTCTCAATATTTCTTCTTCATCTCAATTTTTTCTTCTTCTTCTCCTCAATATTTTTTCTACTTTCCATCTTTTTTACTCTTTCTTGTTCTAGCTTCTGCATCTTCCCCTTCATCTTCTTTCTCTGTTTATTCTTCTTCGCCTCATTATTCTTTTCATTCATCTGTGAGTGTGAAGACGCGTACTACTCGTTAATGGGACGGCTACTTACATTTGTGCGCTTTTAAACCAGAAACTAGCTAGCATATAGTTTTGAATACGGTAAGTGCGTTGATTCATCCTGTACAAGGTGATGCAGACCAAATGGGAGGAAATCAATGGAGCTTATTTTCCTTCGCCGCTGTACATCCTCTTTAACCCTCCTGTGTTGCAGAACAAAGAAAATAAATGTCATGAGGTCGGTTTTACTCTAATCCACATCGAGATATGGGATGATTAAATAAGTGCAGATATTCAACACGTTCCCTGTACTTATGAAAACACTAAAATATCTCCACACGTCCAAAGTTTCCTGTCAGGAAGTTTTAGTGCAATATTCTCTAAAATTAAAAAAAACAAAACATTTTTCCAAACGTCCTGGTGTATTTCTAAATTCTGTGATCGATGCTGCAAGTTCATGCCAAAAATCTGTGTAATTTCGGGGAGTTCCATGAAAATATTTGCCGTATAAATTGCACACGTCTCTGACCCACATGCACGTAGTAAGTAGGTTCGTTCACGGACGGTGTAAAAACCATCGAGTGTTGGGTTTTACACGTTATTACGTTTTTAACGTTACGGCTCACAGTAACTGAACGAATGATGAACTGGACAGTGTGAAGAATGAATGGAAGGGTATGATCAAGCTGAGCAACGTGGGCACGCGAGGGCGAACGTGCGTCTTGGAGTAGCTGCTTCCTGCCTGACGTTCCGTGTGGGCGCCCGGGGTGCGAGGGAGCGCGGTCGGGGGCGAGGAGGGGAGAATGCCGCGGTCGCCCGCCACGTGTGTCGCCCCGGGCGGCGGCGGCGGTGGCCGCGGAGGGGGGGGAGGGCGATCGCCCGATAAGCTCTCCCCCACCCCTCCCGCCCAGCCCCGCCCCCTTGCCGCTTCCCATTGCACCGCGCGCGGGTCGCCCCTCCCCGCCCGAGGTCCCCCGGACCGCCCTGCGGTCAGCCGCACAAGGCGAGAGATTGGGGCGGTCAGGTGACGTCATTAGAGGCAATCAATCGGTCATCGGATTGGATGCAACGGATGCGTGTTTGGAAGAGTTCGTTAATAGTTCAAATCAGGTTCAATTGAAACGAGATAAAACTACTGAACTGCAGCTGCAGAAATGTTTATCAACCCACATTAAATTGTTTTCCGGAAAGTAGCGCGGAGTACATTCAAGAACAACAAATTAAACGCTCTCATGTAACACTATAATAAATTATATATTCGAGCAAAAACAATCTTCACGAATACTGCAATAACATGTTTATAGTATTCCAAGAATGTAAAAAAGTTGTTATTTCATAACGCAATACGTTGAATCGCAAACAGTTAATGTATGGAGGCCTCTTCCTTCTTGCTATTGCATGGCTTCAGCTCTGTTGTAAGCAATGACGCACAGACTACGAAAATTCCATCGCACTACGTATTGTGGAAATAGATACAATGAGATATTTGAGTTTTTTCACCCAAAATAGTAATTTACGTCTTACGGACGGAGAACGTAACATACGAGTGAGATTTTCCAGCCGAGGTAACAGTAGGGAGCGAGGCTGGAATTTCCAAAGTAATGAAACATTTGCAACACGTTTTATTTCATATTACGTTGCGTTTCCTTACTCTTATTTTAATTTGATATTGCAATATTTCACGCTATATTGGTGTCAATAAAGAATTGTCCACTGCGCCAGATCCACCTAGAATCTTTATGCCTGTGGATCAATTACAGTGCTCTGAACATTTTAAAATGGAATTCAAAGATAAAGATATGCTTCGGAAATCGATAATAGATGAAACAAATGAATAACTAATACCTCAGAATTTGAAAAAATGATATAAAAAGATGATGAAAAATGTGATTCTGTAAAAAATACAAATAATATTAACATGGTCAATGCGGATGTAATTGTGGCTTACTTATCAGGCTTTGTTCTCAATTTTTGTCATCATAAGATATCTACATTTTTCATGAATGAATGTACGTTTCATTCTCATTCTTGTAATCAACTACATCACTGGGGGTGGCCAATAACTTAAAAGAAATGAGAAAAAAGTTCGTTCAAAATTTCCAAGTTTGTAAGTTGGTGTGAGATTTCATTACGGTACACTGTACTTTAAAGCCCCTCTTTTCGGATTCTTTGTGTCACGAAAACATCCGAAATGCAACATAGAATGAAATAACATTTTTGGTTTTTTCCCGAGTTCCTAGGTATCTAATGAAACGATAGGAATGTCTAACGTATCCATAGCCTGCATAGTTAAAATCTTGGAATCATAGGGTTATTTGATAATAAAGAATAATAATTTATTAAGCCAAAGTATTGTAAGTTGATACAAAATACGTTTGTTTAGGATCTTTTGGGTCAATTCCCAATTTTTGGGATTTTCCCACACTGAAAGAATTATTATTTATCATGCTCATTCTTGTTTGTAATTCAACAGTGGGATTTGTAGACTCTTTTGACATATTTATTCATTCTCCCCCAACTAATGTCTTTCTGTTTTTAGTAATTTTAATAGCATTTTTTAAAATATCGTATAATAAATTTTTATCTTTACGTCTTTATCTTTTCTCTTAGCCTCATTATTTGTTACCGAAATCTATTTTTGTACCGAATTTTTTAAACTATATCTTCCGTTGACAATCGTTTAGGATATTTAATTTTTATGGTATTGCAACACCTTGACCGACTTCCTTCTTATAGGACTTATTAGCCACATATTTTGCTTTTATGGAAACGAATCTAAAATATTAGAGTTTTAAATAACGCCATGTAAAGGTATTTAAAAGTGACAGTAGTTTTATTGTGGCTACAAAAAATTCGAGAGGATGAGTGCTGTACTGTACACGCGTTTGAATGTGTGTAGTGCTAGAAAATAAAACATGAACTAATTGTTTATTTTTACTGCATGAATATTTATCTTGACCAGATGAAGTAGTTTGATATATATTTCTTTATTAATGATGTCACCTTGTTCAACATACGTAATAAAGTAAGAAATGGGACAAGGGAAATACGTAGACGTAATAGAATGAATGTCATGTCGTGGACATGAGGATGGGATAAAGCACGACCTGCGTCAAAGCCACTGTGGGAAATAGAACCAAATGTAATGTAAACACACGTATCGCGCGACGAAGTAGAAGTTTGGCGGATCTGGGTCAGATTCACGAGGAATAGAACCGATGTAGTGATGCGAACTTGGAGAGAAGTGCATATATATTCTCCTACGGAAGCCTCATTACTGGACGGGGATGGGTGGATTGAGTTTCTGACTATGCACTTTCACATAAAACAATTGAATAAAACAAATTTACTATTACGTCTTTGTTTTACTCGTATGGAAACACTTTAAACAGCAAAATAAAAAGTAAGCAAGTTGGTGAGGAAAATTTCCTCTAGAACTAAAAACATTCCTTTACAAGGAACTGTGTTATGTTTGCACCACATTCTGTTATGTGAACCATCACCCCTCAACGTCATTAAACTGTCCAATTTCAGAATTGTGACTATTAAACAGGTCAAGCTGTTGACTGTCAAATTATGTTTGAGCATTTCTCTGAGGGGCAGAAGTTTATTTGGAAATCAGGTTAAAAAACAACGGCTGGAGAATGGATCCCCGAGGGAAACCTTTTGCTATCGCTTTATCAGTGAGAGATTCTCTAAATTTTCTCCGCCACTAACATTAATGACGATTCCAAAAAAATCTTCTATTCCCAGGCTCGAGAATAAAGAATGTACGCATGCGCACAGGGGAATCAGGGCGGCCTTGCCCTTGCTAAAATTGTCGCCGCGTAGCTTTTCGCAATAAAACATTGCATTTATGAAAATGTCAATCCGCGATTTTTCCCCTTTTTTTGTTGAAAATTTTGGGAATTGTTTTTCAGCCATCAGGAAACTCTGTAAATGGTTCAACATGCAATTTTACGTTAATATTTTGTATGTATTTTTCGTACGTTGTATTACAATTATCATTTATAATCATTCCACGTGTTATTTATTTATCCATTAATATTTAAAGTAAAGTAAATATTAGTAAAAATATTTAATGTAAAAGTTCCCTTAAACTGTATTAGTCCACCCATGTTGTAATTCACTCGCGTCTGTGATATTTAAAAAAAATGTGTTCTTTGATGAGTAAGGAGTCATTATTGATGAAACCAAACTCGTACTATGGGTTCGTAGGCTTCCGCGGCCGGAGTCAATGCATTCTTGGCTATCCGGGATGAGCTATGCTATGTGCTATGGGCAGTATAGCTCTGAAGAAGGCTACAGCAAGATGGCCGAAACGTCAGTACAATTGACCGAGACGCGGCTCTTCCTGGATAACCAAAAATGCACAAACCCCTACTATAATCTAGTAGGGATAATTATTAGTTACTATAATCTAGTAGCGTATAATAATAATATTAATAATAATAATTATTATTATTATTATTATTTACCCATTATCAAATGCTTTTCTCAAAAAACCTTTCATTACAAGAACTATGATTTGTGTGATTCTATCTTTTCTGAAATCTGACAGGTTTAATCCTACTACTTGATTTTCTGCTTAATCTGAGTATGTTTTAGCGAGAGAGTGAGGACAGAGTTGTAGGGAGAGTTGGCAGGTTGCTGTGAGGGTGAGAGGGGTTGCGTGGGTGGTGGACAGAGGAATCGCAGAGGGTTGGGCGACGAAGAAGAGGGGGAGGGGGAGGGGGCGGCACTAGGGAAAGTCCTCGGCCGGGCACGCAGGGCGCCCGGGGGCGCGGCGAAGACGACGGCGTGGGCGGCGCGCGCTCGGGAGTTGGGAGTTGGCAAGTTGATGAACCCGGGGCCGGAGGTGCGGTCGACTCCCTTACCTGGCGCGTGAGTCTCTCCGTCCTCGACCTCCGTCCACGGGGGTCCCGCTGGTGGGAGACGCCCACTAACCGACGTGTAAGTCGGTGCCGGATCTCGCCATTCAGCGATAAAACAAAGTACACTTCACTTACGGGACTAGTAACTTTAGCAGTTGACGGAATCACTAATCAATCAATAATCCACCGCCCGGAGCCAACGGCCCTACGTTCGTTGTCTTCGCGGTACAATCGTTCGCGACTTCCCTTTCATTCCAGTCTCCGTTGCTCCACCCCCTCCGTGACGATGTTCTTCACTTGTTCACTTCTACAGCTGTTGCTTCATTTTCATGTTTGCTACCTCAGTGTTTGCATCCTTCTTCGCAACTCTAGTCCTTCTAATCTTGCTCGGAACTTCGTTTTTTATGTTCTTGTCCTTTCGTCGTATGTTCTTGTCCTTTCCGATTTTTGTTTTCTTCATTGTTCGCTCTTGTTCTCTTCCTTTCCCTTCTTTGCCTTCTTCATCTTCAGCTTTTACTATCCCTCTCCTTCCTATCCGCATCTCCAGTTCTCCATAGTTTCGAACTCTTGTCCTCTTCACAATCATCTCCAAATATCTATCCACCGTAAACATAGTATTACTTCCTACTTACTACCGTTACACGTCTTCATTTCATAACCAACAACCATTCAAGCTCTGCTGTAGACACTTCGTCAGCACCCGGCTTCATCCTCCATGTCTTCGCCCTTCCTACGCCCCCGCCGTCGCCGCTGTGATCTTCACCTCCTCTCGACCGTTGCCCCACCGCAACCGACGTTGTCTCCCCATGCCATCGCCATTCAACCATTACCTTCACCTCTATGACCGGAGGCAGGACTTTCAGAACTAGCTACATAGCTAGGTCGAATTCAGCCGCTTTCTGAAGAAGAATTTTAGCGGCCGGTTGCTCTGATCGGTAGTTTTTCCTGGTATCACCGAACAATACCTGGTGAATGCTGGAGCAATTTTCTAACAAACTGACCACGAACAACGGACACTTCTGTTCCTTGACCTCTTCTCGTCTCTTACTTACACACACTTACACTTATATGCACGACACTATCACACACGCCGAGAGAAGTTGGAAGCTTAGAGCCTGTGTTGGTTGGGATGGGATATACCTGGTTTGGGGAAACATCGCTAGGTCGGCGCCGGATCTCACCACCCAGCGGAGGGGGAAATATCACAGCCACTTTCCAGAGGGAAAACACGCACTACACTTACGGGAATAATGGTCTTAGTAGTTAATGTGCCCGGAATCACGAATCAATTTATCTCTACGCTCAACGTTGCCGCCACCGCCTTTGTGTTGCCGCAGCCGCTGCCACCGCTGTCTCCTTCTCCTCTCCCGTCGCCTTCTCCGCCGCCGTCTCCGCCGCCATCTCCGCCCCCTGACGCCGCGCCGGAAGAGCGCCAGACGCGCCGGCGCGGGCGGGGCGGTCGCCCGCGAGCGCGCACGGAATATGAAGTCGGGACACCTGCCACGCGAGGTGCGCCGCGTCGCCTCTGTGCTGATAGAATCTCGGAAGCGTCTGCCTCTCGCCTCGCCCCGCTCTGCCCCGCTCTGTCCCGCTCTGCCCCGCTCTTCCCCGCTCTGTCCCGCTCTGCGCCGCTCTGCCGCAGGCCGTGCCTCGCCACGCGACGCGGCGCTGCGCTGCGCGGCGGCACGCCCGTCCCGCCCACCCGTCTGCCGTTCGTGCGACCCCGCCCCTCGCCCCCCCCCCCCCCCACGCAGCCCCTCCGTCTGCCAGACCTGCCCTGCCGACCCTCGCCTTCCTCATACCCGGACGACCCGCCCAGTTTCAGACCCCATTCCCATCGGGCGGACCGTATCTCAGACCCAGATACTGCGGTGCAATTTTTGGAATTACATTTTCTTTACGAGTCAAGTAAAAAATTAAATTTATAAAAAGTTAATATTTGCTTCTCCTTTATTTTATTTATTTAGTTTTCTATAATAATCTTTTACTTTTATTTTTATTGTTCCCGGCATACTGAAACAATGTTGTAGCATTCGATATGCGACACTATGCTAAGTTGTAAAAGATTTTTCGATTTTTCGCTTGGAACGCCTTACTGCGGGCGTAATTCTTCTCTTTTCGTATTCCTTGTTCAAGTTTCTAGCCCGCCTCTTATCATTACGCATCTGTGGATATGCTTTAGGTCGTTTTATCTTCGTTCAAACCATCGTCAATTCTCTATTAAAATTATTCTGTTCTTGTCCTTTGCCTTTCTCAGCTCCTCAACTAGTCCTTCCCCTTCCTTAGAACCGTTCTATATCTTTTTCTATCCATTCTTTACGTGTTTCCTAAATGGAATCTCTCCCTATCTGCTCCCGACGTACACCCGCCTCGCTCCCGGCTCTAGCTGGCCTCACGGTAGCAGCACTCCCGGTTTGTGGATTCATTTTTTATATTACTCATTCACTCAATTTTCTCGGGTTTTCAAGCTCTTTAATTTACTTTTTTGGAGTCTTCTTATTTGTCACGTTCTTCATTTCTTAATTAGATATTCCTACCTTCTTTGCATTTCTTTACCATTCTTCCTTCACATCTCTTCACTTTCGTTTCGCCTCCCCTCCCCTCCCCGCAAGCAACTCCAGCCGCCGCCGCTGCGCTGCCGCCCCACCCCCCGCGGCTGCCAGGCCACCGCTACCGCCGCCGTTTCCGCCCCGCTCCCGTCCCCGCCACCGTTCCAACACCGCCACCCCCGCCCGCTTCGCTCCGCCCCCGCCCGCTTCGCTCCGCCCCCGCCCGCTTCGCTCCGCCCCCGCCGTCACCACCGTCTCTGCCGCCTCCGCCGCCTTCGCCGCCGCCCCCGCCGCCGTCACTGCCGCTGCTGGCGCGTGCGTGGCGAACGCCGCCTGAATAGCTGAAGCGGCTGCTGGTGCACTTTGCGGCGCCGCGCCGAGCTAATTAGCAGCAGCATGGAGCGGGGTAGTGGGCGGGGCGGGGCGGGGCGGGCGCCCGCACTGGCGCTTGTCGCCAAACAGCGTCAGTGGGCTGGCCCGCCCGCCGCGCCGTTCGCCGCCTTTTGCCTTCCTCCGCTACCCTTCGCTGGCACTCTGGGCCACGCCCACCCGCGCACTCTGCCCTCGCCCTCTGCCATCTCCCCTACCGTTCATACCCTCCGCTTTCTACACTCTACCCTTCAAACTCTACCCTCAAACACTCCGCGACTACCCTCTAATACTCGTCCACTACCCTCTAACCCTGGCCATATATCCACCCTTTGCCACGCACCCTCGAACCTTCACCATCTACCCTCGAACCTTTGCCATTTCCCCTCGATCCTTTGCCATTTCCCCTCGAACCTTTTTCATCTACCCTCGAGCCCTTACCATATTTCTCACCTTAACTGTCTATCCTCCGCTCTCTTCCCCTAGCCTTCTGCTGTCTACCGACTCCCTTCACAAATTAGCTTCCCCCTCCCTCTCTGAAACAGTTGCCCTTTAGTCGCTGATCTTCACCCTCTAACACTATCTACCCTCCAATCACCGCTCTGTACTTTGTAACCTCAGCTCTTTATCTTCTACCTTCCGCTGTTTACCTTCCGGTCTGTATTCTCCATCATCTACTTTCTACCGCCTTATATCATCTACCTTCCTTCTTCTACCCCTCTAAATTCTGCATTCTACCCTTCGCTTCGCCACCCACCTTCTACTCTTCACCCTCCTCTCACCGCCTACGTGTAGGCCAGGTCACGCTTCAGGACGGTCGTCAAAAGGAGGCAAGACGGTGTAATTCACTTTGGAACTGGGAAATAAAGAACGCGCACGGAATGAATAAGTTGTGTCTGTTGTTGCAATCCTGGCCAGAGATGTTACAGAGAATGGCTTCACAAGAGATTCCAACCGAGACCATCCGAGAAGTCCGGATGGAAGCGGATTTTCGACATGTAGTGTTGAGTCAGGTACATAGGTAAAGCGTGTCTGAACATTCTAGTGGTTGGATGCACTGATCGGTCGCTTTAGTGATTTCTGACTATGCGTTACTGATGAAAGACCGAACAGGACCTTAAACAACGAATGAAGAATTGTAAGGAAAACTTACTTCCTCATTTTGACTTATTTACCATTCTTATAGTTGGTATACGATCGTACCCCCCTTCATAATTATTTAAATCACACTCCAGTACTCTTTTGTTTGGTAGACAAATAGGAAGATAATAGCAACAATGAGTCAGAAGAAGAGAAGAAAATATAAATATGTTACCTGACCCTCTGTTGCGTAAACGAAACATTCTGCCTTCGTTACCTCTTACGCTTGTTAATTATCTGGATTTTAATTCTACTCAGTGTTATGTCATACAGGTGCCTAGGAAAAATGAACATTATCAAGTCTTAGAACTATCACAGGTACCTAATATTGCAATCTTTTGCACTCCATACCTGTACCTTCGTCGAGGTCTAAGGTCTTTCGGTGTTTCATCAGTTCTTGACAATGTTTTCAATTGAAATACTCAGCAATGTCTATATCCACCAAAACACCTGTCACTGTTCTCGGTATCCTTACTGAATATGAATATGAAGAGGAAGATACGATGATAAGGTGTGTCTTTCCAGCGTAGTCGTCGGCGGGAGCATAGTTCACGTTGGGAGCGTGGTCGACGGCGGGAGCGTGGTCGACGGCGCAACGAGGGCATTGTCGACGGCGGGAGTCCTAGCGTTTGAAAGAGTATTAGCGTTGAATTGGTGGCAGGAGAAGGTGAAGCGTACGGAGGTCGGCGGTGGAAGCGTGGACGGCGGGTGCGCTGGGCAGAGGCGGTTGTGATAAGGGAATATCGGGAAACAGGAGCGCAAGCGCCGGCGGACGGGGTGTCGGCGAGGACGGCGGCCACCGCATCTGCCGTCTCGCTCGCCCAACCGCCCGAAAGAACAACTCAGATTCGGTCGAGGGGGCCGCCAGAAGCGGGGATAATGAAATGTCGGCGAGATTAAATTCCGGGCCGGCGAGCGAGCGGGCGGTCGGGCGGTCGGGCGGTCGGGCGGCGGTCAACGCCGTCGTCGCCGGAAGGGAGAGGCGGAACGGGTCCCTGGAGACGGTCATCTCCGCCCCGCCCGCGCACTGACCCTCCGGAAGCGAGCGCGGCAGGCCGCGGGGCGGGAGGGCGGCGGGGGAGGCGGCGTGCGTGTCGCGTGCGTGTGGGTGCGGCGCCCTGCAACTTCATTATTTGACGTCCCCTGATCAGGAACATTCGGAGCTCTAGCCAGTCGCACTGATGATATCTGATGAAAAACATTCAGAAGGTACATAACAGAACGTACATAACAGAACACATTAAAAACGTACATAACTTTCACTGTAATATAATTCACTTCGTTTCCACAAGTTTTGTAGTTGACGGAGGCGGCGTGCGTGTCGCGTGCGTGTGGGTGCGGCGCCCTGCAACTTCATTATTTGACGTCCCGTGATCAGGAACATTCGGAGCTCTAGCCAGCTGAATTTGCACTGCTATCTGCTGAAAACGTATATAACTTTCACTGTAATATAATTTACTTCGTTACCACAAGTTTTGTAGTTGCTCCACAAATTGTATTTGCTCCGCAAATTGTAGTTGCTCAGCAAATTGTAGTTGCTCCACAAATTGTAGTTGCTCTACAAACTGTAGTTGCTCTACAAACTGTAGTTGCTCCACAATTTGTAGATGCTCCACAAATTGTAGTTGCTCCACAAATTGTATTTGCTCCGCAAATTGTAGTTGCTCCGCAAATTGTAGTTGCTCCACAAATTGTAGTTGCTCTACAAACTGTAGTTGCTCTACAAACTGTAGTTGCTCCACAATTTGTAGATGCTCCACAAATTGTAGTTGCTCCACAAATTGTAGTTGCTCCACAAATTGTAGTTGCTCCACAAATTGTAGTTGCTCCACAAATTGTAGTTGCTCCACAAATTGTAGTTGCTCCACAAATTGTAGTTGCTCCACAAATTGTAGTTGCTCCACAAATTGTAGTTGCTCCACAAATTGTAGTTGCTCCACAAATTGTAGTTGCTCCACAAATTGTAGTTGCTCTACAAACTGTAGTTGCTCCACAATTTGTAGATGCTCCACAAATTGTAGTTGCTCCACAAATTGTAGTTGCTCCACAAATTGTAGTTGCTCCACAAATTGTAGTTGTTACACAAATTAATAAACCCTCGAAGCAAGAATAGTTGTTTTTTTTCAATGACTCACGCCGTGACTGACGGCGGATCATTGTTTTTCTTCTGACCAAATCTAGTAATGCTTTGAGAGTAAATCTATTATTTATAGTAGGAATAGTAAGTATGTGTTGAGCGTAATGTCGGTGAGAGAGGCGCTATGTGTTGTGTGCGTCTCCCTGCAAGTTCATTATTTTACGTCTCCTGATCAGGAACATTGTGAGCTCCAGCCGTATTCCTACTGCTATCTACTGAAAATAATTCAGAACGTTACTTAAGTTTCATTGCAATCTATTTATTTCATTACTGGAAGATATTTAGTTGCTGTACGAAGTGTAATTTCTATACAAAATAATTTTTTTTCAAAAGATTGTTTTTCAATGACTCCTACTTTGGTCGAAGGCATTCGTTTCAAGCCGCTGTGTCTGAGCATTGCTTTAAAAGTAAAGTATGTTGCATGCTGCTCCCTGCAACATTTTTATTTTTACTTCAGAACTGCCTCGGCTACAGAGGTATTCTCTACTCCGCAGACAGCTGCTTTCTAGTGAATATGTTTCAGAGCGTTTCGTAACACGGTTTCAATTAAAATTCAATAGTTTAACTTTGTTACTACAAGATTTTTAGTTGCTACGCGAATTGATACACCCTTTCAGCGATAATTTATTTTGATTAATGGTTCACTTCGTGATTGAGTTGCTCACTTCTGGTCTGTTGAGTTTCTCAAGGTACGTGTTAGCAATATTCTTTAAGTGTGTTATTTAACGTATTGACAGAATTTATGGAACATAAAGGGGGTAGTGAAGACGCGTGTCTGCATTTGGATGCGCTTTCCTCGAACTTATTTATTTACGTTTCTCGCTCAGAGCTCTAAATGCTTCAGAGCTATTCTCTACTCAATAGGCTGATCTGCTGCTGTCTGGCGTTTGTTCTCAGAATTTTTAATTGTCTTCGGTACCAAAGTTTCTGTGTGTTCTTTCTACTTTCTTAATATATAGTTTGTACGAACGTTTGAAGTTTATACTCTTAAACATTTTACTTCGTTAATCTGAGTATTGAGTTCACAATCTGGTAAGCCTACTTGCAAGCGAAGCAAGCTTGTTTAACAGTCCTGTTCTTTAGCTCGACAGCCCCATACGGGCCTTTGTCGGTCAGTGGTGGCCCAGCCTCTCGGCCAAGGGAGATTCTTGTGGTTAGCACGAAGACTTCTCTAAACGGTATATACTGGTCTTCTCAACCTTAGGGTGGACTTTCTCATCGTCACACAGCAGTAGATACGGGGACATTTGTAAGAAAAGTGCACAGTTATTATTTTACCCCGGCTGTGAATCGAACCCGGGGTTGCGTCCTGGAAAGCGAGCACACTAAACAACGAGTAACCGAGAGCATGTATAATAGTAGAGTGCCATATAAGCATAGAACTGCCAAAAACCTTTATGATGAGCTTACCATCTAAAGATATTTGTGTGATTCAAAATAAGGTAGGTAATGATCAAAATGTTTCTTCTTTGTATCAAGCTAATTTAACAACAATTTTTGCCTTTTAAAAGAAATAGCTATATATCACGTACATTTTTCTGACGTTTACGATACGTTCGTAATAGAAAAAACGTCATTTCTCAGAAAGGTTTATGCTCAATACTTTGGTTCTGCTTATTACAATATAGCATACGTGCATGTTTCAGATGTACATATACACACTCTATGAAGCGAAACATAATAAAAAAGAAACACATTTTCATAACTATGGCGTGATTCAGTACTCTTCATAATGAAAGGTGTTCAAATAAATATGTAAAACAACCATTTCTATTTTCTTCCTAATTTTCTACTTTGTCGAAGAAAGTATGAAAGTAACATCCAAGTGGATAGGAGTCTAAATCAGTCAGTATTCGGTTGGAATCATTTGTATTAATCTTTCTGCTAACGTTTCGTCAAAATAATTTTGACATCTTCAGAGCTGAAATTAATACAATTTTCATATTGTGTAGCAAGTTGACCACAATATGTTAAAGTTAATTAAATCAAGTTTTCTTTAGCAAATTGTGATGTATTTTATGCTCATTTGTACTTGGTGAAAATAATGAGTTTTGTATGATTTGCTGTTTCAGGTGAGTTCCTGTACCAAATTTGAGATTTTGAACGCAACGTTGTAAGCATGCCGCCTTGGTAAGTTGAAAGATATAAATTTTATCTGCTGGCCAGTGTGTGATTTTCTTCATTCATTCATACTCATAACTAAAGTGCTTCCAACTCATTTTATTGGATTACCTCTCTCATGTTTTGAAAAAAGACGGCCCTGTCGCGCTATCCGCCATTATAAAATGATACGTATGCATAAAAATTAAATCAATTAAACGATCCTACGTCGATCTATCTGCACTAAGCAAACACTAGAAATGACGGCTACGATTGGAGTTTTGTGCAGAGTCAACCGCCAATTAAGTGACGGCACCGAACAACGGGTTTTCTTCGGCGCCATTACTCGCCTTCGCTTTCGGCGAAGGTGGCGTTTTTCAAAAATACTGGCTTTATTCAGAGTTCCTTGCTAGGGTAGGAAATATCGCCCGTGACCCGGGGCCCATTTGTTAGGGTACTGCTCCGGTAATAGCCTGGTATTTACAGAAAATTACCGCTCAGATGAGCCGACCGTTAGAATCCTCCAGACGCGGCTGACTTGTATCTAGCTAGGTGACTTGTGTAGAAAAACCACAGTCCGGACTCAGACCTTAGCAGCTCCGTGAGAGTCGCTGCAGGGGCAGTGGCAATGCCTGCCCTGAGCTAAACTCAGCCGGTGGAGGCCCGGCGAGTGAACAGCCCCTCCGCGGTGAGCCTTCCGTATATAGGCTAGCGGCGAGCGTCCGGGCTCTCCGCCTCGAGCGCACGTGGGTGCGTGGGCGGAGATCGCGCACGTCGGCGCGTCCGGACGGCACGTGCACGCGGCCGCCGTAATTGGCGACGGCCAGGACGCACGTCCCGTGGACGGCACGGCGATCGCGGCACAGCCCTCCGACGCGCCTCCGCCTTCGTCCAGCCTTCGACCCGCCTCCGACCTAGTCTTCGCTACCCGCGTCCGTTCTTGCCTCCAACTTGCCGCTTGTCTTTGCCCCGCCTTCGCTCCGCCTTCGCTCCGCCTTCCCTCCACCTTCTCTCCGCCTTCGCTCCCACTTCCACCCTAGCCTTTGCTACTCGCCTCCTTTCCCGCCGCCGTCACCAATTTCACCCCGCCTCCACCCACGCCTCCACCCACGCCTCCACCCACGCATCCACCCACGCTTCCACTCACGCTTCCTCCCACGCCTCCACCCACGCCCTTACCCTACCCCGTCCCCGTCTCCGCCCCAGCCCTCGCCCCAGCACCCGCCCGTGTTTCCACCCGTGCATCAGCCTCCGTCCTCGGCACCACCCCGCTTCCATCCGCACCTCCTCCTCTCTCTCTCTCTCTCTCTCTCTTTGGGTCCGTCGCCACCCCAGTTTCGGCCTCTGTCCCAGTCCCACCCCCACCTCCAACGCCGCTTCTGCCCCCGCCTCCACCACCGCATTCATCCCCGCCTTCATCTCGCTTCCACACAGCTCCCCCTCCACATCCACCCACACCGCTAACTTTCCCGTCTCCGCCCCCGCCTGAATCCCCGCCTCGGTCACCGCCTCCATCACCGCCTCCATCCCCGCCTCCATCACCGCCTCCATCACCGCCTCCATCCCCGCCTCCATCCCCGCCTCCATCACCGCCTCCATCACCGCCTCCATCACCGCCTCCATCCCCGCCTCCATCCCCGCCTCCATCCCCGCCTCCATCCCCGCCTCCATCCCCGCCTCCATCCCCGCCTCCATCCCCGCCTCCATCCCCGGCTCCATCACCGTCTTCATCACCGCCTCGGTCCTCACCCAAGCCGCCGCCTCTGCTTCTAACGCGCGTGCCCCACCACGCCTCGGCGGTGGCCACTCACGCCACTTTCCCGTCTCCATTGCCGCCACCGCCGCCGCCCTTGTTGCTCGATTTCCGCCGCTTCCGTCTTTTGCGTCCGCTGCCTACTCTGATTCCAGCGTGGTCACTCCGGTTCTGTTTGGGCCAACTTCACTGAGTTTAGCTTACAGCTCAGCTAGATTTAACGTTGTCTCTGGAGCAGCTCTGTTCGGGAGATCCTAGGGTCAAGCCCTGACGCTGGCGGATAGTTGAAACTACCTATATAGCTAGGCTGAATTTAGCCGCTGTCTGGAGGTAGTTTCCAAACTCCAAGTTTAAAATACCTCACTCCTGATAAGAGTAGGGATTTAAACGAAGATGTCTATGAGGTGTTGCTCTTATGCGTCTTGCCTCTTATCCGTCTTGCTCCAGAGCATTATTTTATGGATACAGAAATTTCATGGAAGCTCAGCATTGTTGATGAACCAGCCAATGATGTAAATTATCAATACTTCATCTGTTCAATTAATTTGTTTACAATATTTGGCTTTGCTTATATTTGTTGTCATTTTCAGAATTTATCCATGTATGATTCTCGTAATCAACTGCTAGCCGAGTTTCACTCTTTACTACTTTAATGAACTTCCAAATTATCTTCTGCACCTAGAAGTTCAAAGCACCTTGTAATATCGTGTCAAATGAAAGGTTAATATGTTAATATGTTTATCAGTTTTTTGTGCTATATATTTGTTAACAGATCATTAAAAATCGGATCGATGTGTTTGGGGAACTTCTAATTGGAAAAAGAGTTAGCGAAAGGAGCTGTACGAATTTTTTATTTTCCTCCATCAGTAACTATTTAGGATGGATACTTGTAGGAGCTTATAGTCTTGTTATTTTCTATTAATTGATCGTATATCTGTACTGAAATAATGAATTGAAATTACTGCGCCTTACAATTTTAGCAATTGGTAATGACAACCACAAACGATATTGCAAATTTCATGTTAAGTTCTTGATTTATTACAGTAATAATCCAAAGATCGTATGTCAAACAGCAAATTTCCCAAATTTTTCCATCTTATGCTTTAACACAATGAATAATGTAAAGGAGAATGACACGTTCTGTGTGAAGATAGCCGGAATACAGAGTATGTGCACTTCTCTGAAGAATAGCCATCTTAATTGCTGGAGAGTGTATTAATTGAACCCGTGCTCGGGGGCGTTTATTGGTCCGGGCTCGTGGCGTCAGATTGACTTAATGTCGCCTCGCACGTCGCCCGTCTTTGTCAACGCCCCCGCGCCCCTCCTCTGCCTCCGTCACCCCTCCGGCCTCTCTGTTCCCCTTCGGCAGCCCCTGTTCTTCCCCCTCCCCCCTGTCCTCGCAGTCCCCGCGGCTGGCTTGTCCACCGCGTGTTGTTACATCCGGCCCCCTTTATAGCTATCGATTATCGATCTGCAGGCGCGGGAGGCGACCGCTACGGCGGAAGCGGTAGGGAGCGGGTGGGTGAGGGGAGGGGGAGGACCGATGGTAGCCCGGAGCGGTCCGGAACGTTCATTAACTTCTTAAAGATTTATTGTATGATTTGTACCGCTTGCTGCGAAACGTTGGTCATTACATTTTTTTCCCACCGAAGAGATCTTCCTCTTTTTCGCACACCGTGGCTCTATAATGTGTTTTCCCCGTTGGTTGCACTTTTTACCGGCGTGCCCGGTTTTATTTTTTTCCGGTTGGGCGATGCGGAGTATTTAATATCACGGGATTGATTCGGTGGAACTTTGATTTTTCCCCCTCCGAGTTTTGCCCCACTTCCATCTCTTACGTTTTTCTTTTTTTTTTTTTCATCATCATCGCCCTCTTCTTCTTTTCTCGCAGCAAATAGTGGCGGTTGCGGGAGCCTCAAGAGGGTGAGTTTGGCGGTAGCTCCCCGGTTCAGTGACCCGCGCCGCTCGCGCTCCTTAGATCAGAGGCGGTATGAAGGAGGTCTCTTCCTTTGAGGAGCTCCGACGCTCTCCGGCTTAGAGGGTGTGGCGAGCGCGGCGGGATCAAATGTGACGTGGGGCGGTGATGGATGTGGGTCGCTCCTCCCCTTTCGCGCTACCTCCCTCCCTCCCAACCCCCTCTCTCTCTGTCTCTCTCTCTGTCTCTGTCCCTCTGTGTCGCTCTCTCTCTGTGTCTCTCTCTGAGTGTCTCTCTCTGAGTGTCTCTCTCTGAGTGTCTCTCTCTGTGTGTCTCTCTGTGTGTGTCTCTCTGTGTGTCTCTCCGTGTGTCTCTCTGTGTGTGTCTCTCTCTGTGTGTCTCTCTCTGTTTGTCTCTCTCTGTGTGTCTCTCTCTCTGTGTGTCTCTCTCTGTGTGTGTCTCTCTCTCTGTGTCTCTCTCTCTGTGTGTCTCTCTCTGTGTCTCTCTCTGTGTCTCTCTCTGTGTCTCTCTCTGTGTCTCTCTCTGTCTGTGTCTCTCTCTGTGTCTCTCTCTGTCTGTGTCTCTCTGTGTGTCTCTCTGTGTGTCTCTCTGTGTCTCTCTGTGTGTCTCTCTCTGTGTGTGTCTCTGTGTGTCTCTCTCTATGTGTCTCTCTCTGTCTCTCTCTGGGCCTCTCTGTGTCTCTCTCTGTGTGTCTCTCTCTGTGTGTCTCTCTCTTTGTGTCTCTCTCTGTGTGTCTCTCTCTGTGTATTTCTCTCTCTTTCTCTCTCTTTCTCTCTCTCTCTCTCTCTCTCTCTCTCTCTCTCTCTCTCTCTCTCTCTCTCTCTCCGGGGTGTCACAGCACCCTGTGCGTGATGCACGACGGGCCAAACTCCGGTGTTGTCTGGGCTGATGTTCGTGCGGGTCGAACGATCTGAGGTGATGGTCGTCTAAGCGAGTGATGTTTAAGTCTACGAGACTTGGTTACGGTACAAATGTTTTGCAAACTGAATATTGTTCATTTTTGTAAGGGCATTTATTTACATTGAGCCGTAGATGTTATTGCATTTTGTTTCTTATTAAACCAAAGCACTATGGTATATATTTGGGACTTCATTACAATAGTAATTGAAGACAGTTCTGACTGGTATTCTTGTTCATTATATGTTCATAAGCTTGAATCAATGAATCTTACTGGCAAGCATTTCTTAAACATAAGCTAGTTATTACAATGTACTTTAGCTACTACAAATTTTCAAGATATTTTCCGGGAATATCATTGTAAAATTCCCCCTCGTCGATCATAAATGACTTCATATTTAAAACTTACATGACTTTGTTTTTTGTTTAAAGCATTTATTTGGGGTAGATATTTCGATTTAGATAGGATTTTAAAACTAATTTACGTGTTTATATAGTGAATTCACTAAATTCACTTTTGAAATTTTGTGTCCAAAGTCTAGTCACATGTTCATTCGGAATACTATCAAGCTGAACGTCATTACGTCTCCTTCCTCGATAAAATGGAATTGTGTTTTGATACCATTATCTTTCCATTTATACATTTATGATTACCTTCTCCACTATAAAGATCATAATGTGAAGTGTTTACGGGTGTGTTGCTCTCTCCTCTATACAATAGATTGCAAATTGCAAAACAAGCCTTAGATATTATGTCTTAGTAATTTTTCATTTGTTTTTATTTTTTAATTTTCTTGTGAATGGTATTCGAAGTGTAGTTCATAGCATAAATTGTGGTTAAAATTAAACGGAAATTAATTTTCATTTTATCTTTTGCTTCAAAATCATTTGCATATCACTTTTAAAAAATATGAATGGAAAAAGACGAAACGTATGGTAGTAAAAGTCCAGAAGTTTCGAAAAGACATAATACAAATAGAAGTGTAATCAAACTAAGTCAAATTTTCGAATAATAAAGAAATTCGAGTTATGGTATCCATCGAGAATTGTTTAGATACGTGCAATAAGTACGAATATGATGTGATACACATTTTTTTCGTTCAAAAGTAACAAATAATATTCATGGAAAACCAACTACTACATATCAACAATTAAAATCCTTCATAAAATTAAATTATAATTTATTCCTGAACGCGTTTGCAGCAGAGTTCGACGCACTTCAGAGCTTCTGATGAACAATCGTTGTCCCGCGTCCATCCACATGTGCCCCACTGTAGACGGGAGACGCGGATCCTTACGTCACCAGCCGCAGTAATACTGCCGTCTTCACTCGCCCCTTGGACAAATACAGGGACCGCCTTTCTTGTGAGTGGCGGGGCAGAGCGCGGGGGGAGGGACCGAGCACCCGCAGTCATCATTGCACCCAAGGACCCCCTGTGTGTCCTTCCCTTGCAGCCTTGTCTCCGCCTCCCGCGCGCGCCTCCCCTTGCCCCAATCGCCGCCACCGGTATCACCAGGGCTTCCTCGACAGCCCTCAATCGACGGTCTACCCCGCCGCCGCCGCAGGCAAATATCGCTCCCTCACGCACCCTCACGCGTCCTCACGCGTCCTCCCCCCCCCCCGCGTGCTCGCACGCACACACACACGCGCCCCTCGCTCGCCATTCCTCAGCCCTGTCCCTCCGGGGAGAACTTCAAGGGAGTCCCTTGTGCCTGGGCAGCCGCTCCCTCATATCCTTCCCCCTCTCCTTTCTTAGCTCCCTCTGGTACCCCTCCCCCTCTCTCTTCCTCTCGCGTCGGTTGCCGTAATTTAAACAAGGAATCTTTTCATCAGTCCCTGAAATGCACACGAAGTCTTCAGATTTCCCCGCTTTTTTTCACTTCCTCGGGTTTCCACTAGTCACTGTGAACACTTTACTTCGAAGAACCGCGCTCGTTAACTAGCTCTCTGACTCCTTCGGGTCTGCTTTGGTTATACATTCTTTCGTGACGTCCACTCCAGAAAACGTTCTTCTTGATGGCTCCACTTACTGTTGAGTTATGAAGTGTCCTCTAAGTAGACGGGCGTCTCTTACAATGAGATGTCACGTTTATATGCTTTGGCCTGCAGCGTAAAGAGGTTTCAATGAGTTCTCCGATTACCGATCTTGAACTTCCATCAAAGTGAATCGATTACCATCGCCGAGGTTGAAGGTACGTGATCGTTACGAAATCATTCTGGTGTGATCTGTATGATTTGAAGGAAGATGTTTGTCAAACACGAAGAGGGAAAAGTCGTTGACGACTCTCTTGTGAGCTGTAAAATTGTTTGCAACTTCCCTTAGAATTCAGAAGCAATTGGCAGTTTTGAAACGAACCAAACGAGTTTTCTTTCATAAGTTAGTTGTTAACTCACCATTTATAAATAAGCTCGTAAGAAATATTTTGTTGAAAATAATGATGTGGCAGTCTTAGATTGATTAATACGCAGTTCCAAGTACACGTTTCCAATTAAAAAAGTCAGATAAAAGAGATTCTCTAATAATTGACACCCTACACGTTTTATTGCATTTTATATGTTATAATTAGTTTTTTATTGTGTTTTATTAGATTGTAGTTATTGTATAGGATTTTCAATATTTTTTATTCTTTTTATAAGTATGGAGTACATCTTTCTGAATTAGGCAGTTACTTTTCGTTATTAGAGTTTCCTAGTTTTCTGTTCTTATAATATTTAAGAACTTGATGTAAACTTGCAGTGGTTCACTATAAATACATTCTGCAACAGTTCATATTTAAATTTCAAATCTTGAAATTGGTTGAATAACAATCATTTCGTTAACACCCGAGGACCTGAGACCAAGGGAGGCTTAGCAACAAAAAGAAGAGAACAAATGAATATATGCTGTAAATTAATTAACAACTAAATAAATTAGAGTATATAAAACATTGCAATCACGTGTACTTTTTGTGAACATTGTCTCTTCTTTTGTAATAAAATATTTGAATAATACCACATTTAAGACAAATAATACAAATATATTCGTATTAGTTATTCATGTTTCATAACAGTATTCTAAGGATTAATCTCAAATCATAAAACTAATATTGTAAAAGATGGTAAAATATTAAGAAACTTTATTATATGAATATACATGAATACTTATGCAGTAATTGAGTAATCTGTGTCCGCCATTCAAGCGTTGACGCCTTCCGATTCACCAATCGATTGTCTGAAGGAGAGTTTTA
Source organism: Gryllus longicercus (assembly GCA_038098605.1). NCBI lineage: Eukaryota > Metazoa > Arthropoda > Insecta > Orthoptera > Gryllidae > Gryllus > Gryllus longicercus. Next base: position 821,407 of record JAZDUA010000385.1, on the reverse strand, counting down.
GCTACTCCGATGGTAGTTTTCCGTGGTGTATTCGACCAACACCAGGCGAATGCCGGAGCAGTACCCCAACAAACGGACCACGGACCGCGCGCAGATCTTTTTTTCCTCTTCGTCATCCTATCCTCGCCCCTTACATACATTAACATGCACGATACTACCACACATGTCGGGAGACCGGTCGGGAACTAAGAGTTGGTCCCGACTGGGGAGGTGCCCCGTTGGTGGAATATTTTGGGGATAGGTTCTCATTCTATAGGCGATAGTTAAACTTATTAATGTAATGCAATCCGAATGTTTTAAAAAGTACCTCTATTGATAGTTTTTCATGTAACTGTTTCTGAGGATAGACCAGCCGGTAAACTTTACGCATTTAAAATTTGTGTTTAAAATGAGCTTGCGAAGCAGAAACAAAATTTATCATCATGAAAGTACCCGCTGTCAGAGGCGTTAGGTTAACCTAGCAGTTAAGTAATACGCAGATCTGTTGTAGTGATTGAATAAAGTTACTCTACCTGTAGTTGGGAAAGGTTATAGGTGTAGAGTCCAGCCGAAATGTGGTTTGGATAAAGAACTTGACAAATATTCTGAATTTATATGTAATTTTTATTTGTTAATTTATAGCTACGTATCCAAGTGATATATCGAATGATCTTCGTTACTATAAATAATTAGTAGAACACTATAATTGTGTATGTGTCACAGGCATCTGGAAGCGGATTGGGGTGGAGCTGAAAGCATCTCTTGATCCCTGACTGTGCGCCATTGATTAAATACTCGCATTTTCACGTCATGTGAAGAGAGATGGTATTTCCTTTATCTTCTACATAACAAGTAATAGAACCTCTACTTTCATAATCATAATTTTGTCACTAGGTTACGAAAGTCACGTAAGACATTGGATGACTTTGATAATGCAAAAAAATATCGAAATTGTTAAGCAATCATGTGACATGTGAACGGGTTGTAAAAAGGATGATGGGTACGATAAACGTTAATAGTTAAGAATGTCAAAATTAGAACTTTAGTGGCCGAATGAAAATGTCTTCACTTGCACATCATTGTCATAAGGACACCGCTACAACCTCTCTTTTGTGATCAACCCACCCTGAAACGGGGTGAAAATGAGAATATTAAATTATTAATAAATGTACGTTCTTGCATGTTCTGTTAAGAGCAGAGTGTTTTTAAAATGTTTTAACGTGGATAAAAATTACAGCATAGCTAGTACGCATTTCGATGAGAACCTCGGGAGCTCTAAACTCTCACCCAGATTCCAGAGCATTGATTGAGGATGTTTTAAAACTGCACGTTGGCCGAGTGAGGCTGCAGCTTTGTATCCCGCTTACGCGGCTCATATGTCTCTGTGCCCTTAGCCTTACGCGTTCCTCCACCACAACCACCACCACCACCTGCCGTCAGTCCTGCGAGAGCACCCCTTGGAAACCACTTCTGCTCCACCTCCATTCCTTATCTTCACTTTCACCTTGCTTTACCTCCTCCCTTCTCATCCGTGCATTCCTCTGTCTCTCACTCCTTTACCCATCCAGTAGCCTGCCACTTCTCCCACCTACCCCCTTCTCCTCCTCTTCACCCTCATTCTCCATTCCTTCCTGTCTCCTCCACCTTCCGCTGGTGGCTCAGGGCATAAACATCAGTGCCTTGTAACCGGGAGGTCCCAGGATTCGAGATCCGATGATGGCAGGAATATTTACACTAGCTTATCAGCTACGTAGGTCTAGTCTGGGGAAGAATTCTTGCGTCTGGCTGCTCTGTTTGATCGTTCTCCATGGTTTCTGCGATCATCACCAGACGAACCCCTGAGCAACAAATGGGTCTCGGACCCATTTGCGCTCAGTTTCCTTTCTCTTCCTTGTCCTTTCCTGGCCCCAAACACACACTCTCATATGCACCACACTTGTCGGGGGGCCTTTCGCGTGCCAAGAGCTTGTCACGGTGGGGGCTGTGCTCCGCTCGTGGGAGATAGCTCGTTGGGGAAAATCGGCGCAAGCCTCTATAGGCCGGATCTCGCCATCTTGCGGGAAACGATCATCGCCGCCTCCCGCGATAAAACGTGCATTTCACACGTGCATCGGCCAATCGACAAATGCTTCTCTATCCCCAACTCACCCTCTCCGTCTTTACCTCTATTACTTACGTTTCCACTCCTGCCTCCACACTGTCCTCCCCCCGCCGCCGCCGTAGCCTCCACCCGCACTTGACCGCCTCCGCCCCCGGCCTCGTTCAACGCTGCTCGAGGACCTGCGTCCGAACTTGTTGACCCGACGCGCGCGCCGCCCCCGCCGCCCCCGCCCCCCGCCCCCGCGGCCAGCGCTCTCACTCGGCGCGCAGCCTAATCGCGAGCCCTGCGGAACGCCCGAGCGCGAGTAAAGCAATGATAATAATTCTTCCCCGCCGCGGGCCGCGGGGCGGCGGGGATCTGGAAGGGGGCGGGGCAGAGAGGACGGGGGCGAGGGTGGGTTGTGTGTTCCGAAAACAGGCTCGGCGGAACCGGAGCGTTCGCGGTGCCGCGACTAATTTAATTGGCCGGAGGGGTTTGCCCGAGCGTTCGGCAGGCGGGGCGGCCGGCCGCGTAGTGGACTGTGGGGCTGGGCGAGCGGGCGGACGTGCAGGCAGGTGAGTATATTAGGTGAGCGGGGGGGGGGTTGAGACGAGGCGATGGTAGATAGAGTGTCAAGTGGTATGGTGGTATGGATTGGTATGGAGGGAGAACCACGTTTTATGTAGTAGTGTGGGATCTAGGCTAACTTATCACCACAGAGTGTGGCATAAAGAGTGTGGGACAGAGAAAAGCAACTAGTCAGTAAGAATGCGTGAGGTAGTAGTGGCGAGGGAATATACAGGTGGTCTTGTAGGCACCCTGACTATTGGATTCTCTAAGGTAATAAGGTACGCGTTAGTCTATGGTAATCGGTTGGAAGGAAGCATCCAGTTTGTTGGAATTGTCAAAAAACGAATGGATTTTTATTAATAACGAACTAAGCGATGATTAATGAATTGATGATTAGAGGGTGGATAAATATAGATATAGGACGCGAGCGGGCCGTGGCAGTTCTACGAGTCTGAGAGAACCAGTTCGATTACAGCAATGAGGCTGGGTCACCGAGCGGGTGTGAAGACGCGAGCACGGACGAGATGTGTGTGGATGGGAGTGGCGCCCCGCACGGGGCGAGCGGCCGCGCAAACAAACGGCCCCGACGCCGCTCGGGATTCGATCCCCGCACCCTCAAAGGCGAAGTTGCGCGCGCGCATACGAGAGTTGAGAAGTAATAAAAATACCCGCTCCGCCCCTCCTCTCTTGCCTTCGCGTTGCGTCGCGTCGAGGCGGTAACTCGCTGGGCGCGCTCGCAGGGCGGGATGGGTGGGGAGGGAAGTGGAGGGAGGGGGGGAAGGGGGGGAGAAGGGCGTGCGAGTTAATTAAAAGGGCGTGCGAACGAGGAGGGACGCGTGGGGGCGGAAGGAGACCGGACGGGAGGGGAACGGAGGAGGGAATGCGGTCGGATTGGAACGAACAAGGAACTGGCGGAGATGTGGCAGCCCAGCAAGAAGACGGTAAGGGGGTGGGAAAATTGATAACACTCTTGAACAGATATGATTTATGAGAAAGGCAGACGGAACGCGAAAATCGGTGCGGGATAATGGAATTACGAGAGATGAAGAGTTGAGTATGGGGCCAGTATGCGGAAGAGATGACGATGGCAAAATTCTGAATCGGCATGGTATGAAAAAAGAGAAAAAAAATAGAGAAAAATTAAAGAAAGGGAGTATATAATATAAAATTATGGAAAAGAAGAGAAGATTGTATACGCTTTGAGAATGAAAACAAAAGGACTAGCACGAAAGCAGAAGAGGAAAGAAGAAACCAAAATACAAAGACATGGGTGAGAGCAGGAAAGAAGAAGAGAGGAATGAAAGGTAATGGAGAAGAAGAGGATGGAGAAAGAGGGAGATATTGGTAGGAAGAGTATGGGATGAGTAGGAACAAGAAATAAAAGCGATGGATGGATACAAAGGGGGAGATATGAATAGGAAGAGATGAAGGGGAAGAAGGGGAGATGAAGAGGAAGAAGGAGAGATGAAGGGGAAGAAGGAGAGATGAAGGGGAAGAAGGAGAGATGAAGGGGAAGAAGGTGAGATGAAGGGGAAGAAGGTGAGATGAAGGGGAAGAAGGAGAGATGAAGGGGAAGAAGGAGAGATGAAGGGGAAGAAGGAGAGATGAAGGGGAAGAAGGAGAGATGAAGGGGAAGAAGGGGAGATGAAGAGGAAGGGGAATGAGACAGGAGCAAGGGGAAGGGAAGAAGGAGGAGAATGGGGAAGAGGAAGTGGGGAAGGGAAGATGAACAGAAAGAGAAAGAGAGAGAGATGAAGAGGAACAAGTGGGAAGGTGACCGAGAGAGAGAGAGAGAGAGAGAGAGAGAGAGAGAGAGAGAGAGACGTCATGAAAAGAGAGGCGAGTAACACTAAACCATTTGCCAGGTAAAGAAATCCCAAAGAGCTAAAACAAAAGGGAGGGAGCGGGGCGGGACCGAGCGGGGCGGGGCGCGGTAGTTGCGGGGAGAGTTGTGATACGCGGCCCAGGGAGTTGGTCCCCGGCGGAGAAGCAGTCTCCGGGGTAGGAAGTGAATTTAGGCGAGTTCCTCTGCCTTGCGGAAGCGCGCGTTAACGAAGACGTCGGAGAAGTACGTGGCGGGCGGGCGGCGCCGGAGCACGTGCCGCCAGGGTGAGGGGGAAGCAGCAATTGCGCGGGGGCGGGTGCTGCCAAGGAACGTGATAAGGTCGCGGAGGGCGCGGGCGACTCGGCGGCAGAGGAGAGCAGGGGACCGGATGGGGAAGGAATGTGGCCCCGACGATGCCGTTAGGAGTTGAAGAGAGCGGCGGTGGAGGAGGCGAAGTGTTAAGAGGCCTAATCCATCGAATGTGGAAGTTACGGCCCTCCAAAATATTTTAAATCAATTATTGGAAAGTTACGAAAACATGTTAGGCTCTTGCTAGAAAGAGAGCTAAAGGTATAAAAGTTTCTTGCGAGTTAAATGGGATGTCGTATTGATCCATTCGCATTTGTTCTTTGTAAAAATTCAGTAAATTTTTGGCTGCGACGCGATCTTTACTGGTTCCTGAGAAACGCTCCAAACCTGGAGTCGAAACTTAAACGACAACTTAAAATATACGTTCAGTTGATGTTCTGTTTCATTCTTTCTGTAAATACTTTAGGACCTAAAATTATTTAATTGTTTTAATTTTAGCCATGTTCTGAGGTAGCCTACCCGCATAAGGGTTGTTGACGTATGCAATTAACATTTACACGCTGCCGGGTTTGTGTATTCATACTCACGCATATGGAGAGAGCGACATGCTCACCATTGTACGAGGAGCTACAGTGATAAGTATTTGCCAGGAGGGCGTGGAAAAGACTGGCGTCTAGAGGGCAGGACGCGAATGTAACTTCGCGAGAAGAGGCGTGCGGCTTACAGGAACAGGGACGTGGACGAGGGTTGTGCAGAAGCAAAGGCAACGGTGGGTGAGAGCAGAGGGGCGAAACTGACGGAAGTGAAAAGTCTTGGCTGTGAGACGTAAGGTTACGCCGAGGGAGACGTCGGAGACGAGGGCTGCACGAAGGGCATGCCGGAAGCTGCGGCGAGGTCGGTGGAAAAGGTGGCGGCGTCACCGGCGGCGGTGACGGTGATGCCGGTGGAGGTTATGGTGATAACCGTGAAGAAGACGATGGCAGGGACTATGACGGTGACGATGACAGTGATGGTGACAGTGACAGTGACGTTGATAACGATGACAATGAAATGATAATGCGATTACACAGACGATGTCAGTGACGACGATGACCATGACGTTGGCGAAAGAGGGTGGTTGCGATGGCGGTGAAAACGGCAGATTTAGAGACGATGGCGGGGACGATTACCGGAACTATCAGTGACGCCGATGGCTGACGATGCAATGGCAATGTCTGAGCAGCAACTGTGGTTATGGCGGCGGAGGCGATGGCAGTTGTTGCGATAGCGGTTGTGATGACAATGACGGTGACAGTGATGGAGACGACGGCGGAGGCGATCACTGAAATTGTTAGTGACGTCGGTGACAGTGACGATTACGATGAGCGGAACGTCTGAGGCGGCGGCGGTGGCTTCGGCAAATATGGTGACGGCAGAGTCGACGAAGGCAGGGACGCTGGTGACGGGGCACCGGGTGCCGCTGTGACGGGGCTGACGAGGGGCTGATCCCGCTGCCCGCCGGCGCAGGTGAGCTGGAGGCCTCCGCTGATTTAATTACTGTTCCGTTATTTAGGCGCCCTGCCCCGCCCCGCCCCGCCCCGCGCCGCCCCATCCCGCCTCGCCCCGCCCCGCGCCGCCCCGCCCCGCCCCGCCCCGCCCCGCCCCGCCCCGCCCCGCCCCGCCCCGCTTTGCTCCGGCCACGTTCGCTCTCAGGCGCGGGGAAAGTTGGCAGGGAGTTCGCTGTGAAGGAAGCGATGGAAAGGGGCTCGCGGAGGAGGCTGCCTTAAGAGCGCCGGCGCCTCGCTCGAGATCTTGCTTGACTCCGCGGAAGAATGTCGAGGAGACGTCGTGTACGGAAATTAGTGAAGCGTCGATGTTTCGAAATTTCCAAACTGGTTTTGGGGAGATCAGAGCGAAGACGATGGATTTGGAATGTTGAGGAAGGAGGCGTAAATTCACAGGTAATGTGTTGCTAAATTGTATTTCATGATCATGCATTTTAATCATCACATGAAGAACAATCTGAAACAAAATCTTGCCAATATTTTCTGTCAACCTCAATGTGTTACTACGGGGTAATGTTGGAGTTCTGTACCTGTTATTATTGACCCATTGGGTAAGTGCCGGGGGAGGCGAAATATTATTTTGAAGTTATCGTAATGACAGGACCATTCTAAGTTTTGTGTGTGGTTTGCTATTCTTCTTCGATGTAGTAGGTGGGATCGTAGGTGTTTAATTTTTCCGGTAATATTACAATTTTGTATCCTTGTGATTTCAGTTTGGCAATGATAATACAGCAGAATAAATCATTTGAGAAATCTATGCGACGCATAAATGTTACGGGCAATAGAAGAACACAAAGGAATTACATGTGAATTAAGGGAAGATAAGAAAGATGAATACGCGTTGTAGTTAGATTGAGGTGTGGAACTGTCACAAGAAGCATGTGATGTAATCCATAAGGTTTTTCTAAACGTGAAATGTCACTGAAGGTAATACTAAACACACATATTAAGAGTACAGACGTTCCACTAAGATCATGCATCTTGTTACAATATATTTATTACTTTTTATTCATTGTTGTAACAAAATATTTTGAACTTAATATTTATTAAAGAAATAAAGATTTTTGTCTGAAAAGGTTTTTAACCAGTTACTGCTTTGGCTACCCTAATTTCTGCTCGTTTTCTCTATTTTTGTCCGCAAACAAACGCAGATCGACATCTACCTCATTTTCTTTGTTGGTTATTACACTTGATCATATCTTCTTTCGTTTAGCAGAAACACAGTCCCTGAAATTAACTACATCTGTTACGAAACCGTTTCCTAAAACGGACTAATAGACACACCGTCTAATTAAAGAACGTGTTGCTCCAAACTCAAAGGTAATAACATTGTTCTTTGCTACAGGTAACGACGCGTGTTGATAATGGAACAGCAGCTAAAATGTTCCGTTTGCTGTATGAAGAGATCATTTCATTACAGCACGACACATTCGTTGTAAAATCGAAACTACGACGAGATTACCTAGCAGAGGATAATGCCAAGGGAATTTTGTAATGAGTAATACACGTGTGTGTGTTTTATTTACTACCTAGGGTACTCCATTGTTTTCGCCGAATCGCCGACACATTTACAACTCTACGCTGTTCACATTGGCGGAAGGCTTTACGAAAATTTCCAAGAACGAATTAGCTTAACAAATGAGTATCGTTTCTAGTATTACACCCGACTGCTGTATTTAGATGATGTCATCACAAACGTTGCATTTGGGCACAGAAATTCGAACCCCGCTAGAATAAATTCTCAGAACAAGCGTAGCTTTATAATGCGAATTCGTGTGGGAAAGAAAGTTATTTGTGTAACTTAATGTAAATGAAATTTAATTTTCATAGTTCTATTATCGTTCTTACGGGATTACATCTGTTATTTGACCCCAAGTGTAGAAAATGAAATATTTAATGACGTCTTGGAGGTGTTAAATCTGCTACAGGCAAAAAGTGGTGCAACAACATGGCACAATGTTTCTCGTATTAGTGACGTTTAAGTCATACTCTTATATTTATACTGAAACTTATACTACCGTTTTATTTGCCAGCTCGGGGGAAACTCTCAAGAAACTGCTACAATGACAGCATATTGTGTTTATTTACTAATATCCAAAGATGCATACAGTTATCAAGAGGTTTTCCGCCCTCAGGGTATTTGTATGAGGCCGTATTATGGACTTCATACTTGCATACGACGCCGATTACAACATCTAGAGTTATTTATATTTTATATATTTAACAACAAAAACAGTGTAAGAAACGGTTGGGGCAGAAGTACGTGACAAATGGTTAAGAAGCGTTAACAATGAGTACAAAGTCATTTACACTGGTTTGACACTTCGGGCTGACTTTTCCTCATCATCTCTCCCAATTTGAACTACGACACCGCGTCATAGTGGCAGTGACCGTGGTGTAGGTGTCACGGCGACAGCCGTGTGGTGCGGGATTTGTGGATTGAAATCTCGCCTTGAGCCAGATGTTTGCTTTAGTGTTAAGGCATGGTGGATCCTATCCCAACCACCACGTAACATCTCAATAACCTTCTTTCTTTCCTGTCCTCTCCCTACCCGAAAATGTGTGTGTTTGTAATGAATGTGTCTGTCAGTATGATAATGACACAGACAATCTCCGTTGTAAAGCATGTAAAGAATAACGTTTATTTTTCATGCTAGTAGATTTCCTTTCATCTTCTATAACAAATGAAGTTAATAAAAAGGACAATGACTTTTAGATTATTTATTTTATAATTTTCGTTAGTTTTCATACAAAAAATTAGTCTCTTTCCAAATTATAATATATACGTTGTTTTGGAGGTAAATATTTGTTTAATGTACCATCATTCGCCGCTAACTTGGCAAAACTGTACTATATCCAACAATTATCCTTCCATTATTCGCTGAACCATTCCATGCACGCAGTCATCCACATCTCTTTCACAGACAAAACATTGAAGCGCACGCTCAGGACGTTGCCACATCAGTAAGCACTCGTTTCCGTATCCACACGAACCGCGTCCCACGACTCACTTTTCCCTATGGAATCTTTCGAAGAGGATCTGAAACACACACACACACACGTTTTCCGAACTGTGTGTCTTCCGTTGCACACAGAACGTCGCCGCGAAATGATTTCCTGGAAAACCGCGAAGGGTAGTAAAAAAGAAGAAGAACGAAAAAAAAGAAGAAGAAGAAAAAAAAAGAAGAAAACCTGCCTCTCCATTTTGCGGTTTCCCGCGGGATCCGCGGGCGCATACATCATTGGAAGCGCGACACGACCCCGGCTGCGTTTCGAGGCCGGTTGCCTGCGGGCTGGGCCGGGTCGGGCCGGGCCGGTAACGTGCGTCTGGGGACAGATATCACTCTCCGGCTCGCCGTCAACTTCCGCGCGCCAAGCGGTGGACGTCTGTTTCAGCAATGCATACTGATTTCCGCAGTCGGTAATAGGGTGCCTTGTTAAGCACGCGAAGTTGGATTTATTGCGCGCCATACATCTCTTCGCTGGAGCTCGGAGCCGGACGGGGCGTGGGTGAATGGGTGAGTGAATGTGAGGGAGGGCATGCGACTGGGGGATGTGGCGTGGGGAATTTTAATGGTTTGTGATGGGGTAGGAAAGGGTGATAGAAGGGCTAAGAATGTGGTGAAAAAGTAATTAATATAGGTGATGGAGGTGGAGATGGTGACAGGGGGGACCAGCTAAACTTCTGAAGAAGAATGGTAAAATAGGAATATCGAGATAAATAAAACAGTTGTAGAAACAAGGAGAGTGGAATTTTTAAAACTCATATTATAGTTCTGTTAAACACATGTTTTAGAATTAATTTCATGCATTATAGTCTCAGGTGAGGGTAGAAGAGGGGATGGAATGAAGGTGAGTGTATGGGTGTGAGACTTTAGGAGGAAAAAAGAGGTTAGAGGTGTCGCTAGGTTTTAATTATTTGGGATGGAATAGAGAAGTAGTGGGAAATGTGTAATGGAAATAATAGGTCTGTGTAAAGGAAACGCGAGTTAGACGAGGTACTGTATTGAGGGGTAAGCAAAAGTTTTGGAAAATTTAGTATTTTGAAATAACATGGAGAATTCTAATAAGGACGTGGGAAGTGTGGAAATAATTAACACTATTATCATGAAATGATAGTATGGACCTATCTAAAATAACTTCAATTTGGCAGAGATACTTTAATAATACTTTCTTCTCGTATCCACGAATGATTTCTAATGATCAATGCTGAATGATTTGATGATGTCATTTTCATAGTTTCTCATAAAATTACTTATTTGGTGACGCGTGTGAAATTGTCTTTCTGACATGAAATATTATACTTAATGTAACAAAATATTCTAAAATAAATTTACATTTATAGCGCTATTAAATAATTTAAATCTGCGAAACCTTCATTAAATTGTTTTGAAGTTAAATTGGGTACTAAGATTAGCTACAGAATTTGCAAACTTTTTCTAAGTCAAAGACCTAGTTTTAAATTTTCCTCCAAGCGTGTGATTTGTGAAAATACGATGGAGTCGTATTTGTTATAACACCAACATCATTGTTTTTCGGAAAATATAGGTAGTTGTCTCACTTATATGGCTTTTGTAAGGGCAATTCTGAGTTTTACTGGCTTGTTCAATTTGCAGATAACTTGCTAACACTTCGATGATTTATTGTTGTTCTCTTGCAATACTTCAGTGTTTTTGAGGGTATTATGCCTATCTCACATCCATGTCCATGCCCATGTTTTGCAATTGTAAGCTCTTTCTTGCTTACAGTGAAAACAGAAGTACAGCCGGAGGGTTATGCTAACAATCACAGTTTAACAATAGTGGTTGTTCGCGAATAATGAAAGGTCATGTAAAAACCACGAAGCAAACTACATTTCTCTCCTTGATGAAAGAGAAAACCACATGTCGTTAACATTTCCACATTTACTCACAATGTCACAAGCGAGCATTAGTTCGTGTCGGAAAAGTTGTTTATCATACGTCGATGTACTAGCAACTCCTACTTCTTTCTCTTTCGGAGGGAACAGAATAAAAACGTTTCCCCACGAAACCCACATTTATCATCCGACGAGGAGTAAAATTTTATTTCTCGTTTCGAGAACAACTTTTTTTTATTTCGCGAGAGGCTGGTTCCGAATTTTTACAGAGAGATTTGGAAGTTAATGTGCAGCACTGACACGAAGACCCTTAGTCGCCTTAGTCGTCATCTCAAGACTTCGTCCGACATCTTCGCCGTCCCGTCGCCACGACCTCATCTCATTGTCTGCGAAGGCGAGGTCGTCTGCTTAGCACAGGGTTGGGAAACATTGGGCGAATAGGTCGTACGTGGCCGGCCGAATATCTGCAATTTCCGAATGTTTGTGGTTACCGAATGTTTATGATTTTCGAATTTGTGATTATCAACCATTTGTGATTATCGACCATTTGTGATTATCGAACATTTGTGATTATCGAACATTTGTGATTACCGAATATTTGTGATAATCGAACATTTGTGATTATCGAACATTTGTGATTACCGAATATTTGTGATAATCGAACAATTGTGATTATCGAACGTTTGTGATTATCGAACGTTTGTGGTTATCGAACGTTTGTGATTATCGAACGTTTGTGATTATCGAACGTTTGTGATTACCGAACGTTTGTGATTATCGAACGTTTGTGATTATCGAACGTTTGTGATTATCGAACGTTTGTGATTATCGAACGTTTGTGATTATCGAACTTTGTGATTATCGAACGTTTGTGATTATCGAACTTTGTGATTATCGAACGTTTGTGAATACCGAATATTTGTGAATATCGAACATGTGCTTGGTAGTTTTTTCGTTATTTTAAGTATTTTTGTAAATTTTGGTTCAACATGTTACTACGGCTGTGGCGAATTTTCGAGGTTTTGAGAACCTATTCTGAAACAGTCCATTGGTTTCTTCTGGATTTTACTAAATTTTACGAACTATATTTTACTCTGGAACGTCACGTGCATAGTAAATTGCGTTTTTATCGGATAAACCATTGATAATATTATTACCACATTTATTAGTTCGTTTTGCCATAAAAACGGACTTGTTAGCGATTGTATTTAATTATGCTTTTGTTAAATTCTGGATTGCCAATATACCGGTATAAAAAATAATAATTTTGGAAAAAAATATTTGTCCAGCATTTTCTGGTAGAATATAAAATTGGGTATTATTAAACTTTGCGTACTGTCAACAAAACAAAGGGAGTAAATTCATTTCATAATATAATTTAATGTTACTTTGTCAGCAAATTATTCCGCATAATAGAGAACTAATTGTGAAATGATTTCACCGTATGACAGGTTCCATATTAAAGTATAGTGGATGGTACACAAAATATTATATCGTAAAGTGCGTGTACATTTACCGTATTTACTATGAATTATTGTAAATTTATATTTCGTGCTTAGATAAGACATTTTGTAGGATGAGAAATAATATAAAAAAACAAAACAAATGAATACAAGGATATCCCCGAAAATACTTAAATAAATTATCCTTTCTTCATATCATACATTGCTTTTTCAGAGTCCTCATGGAAAATTGTTTCTGTTAACTTCGACTTCTACCTCTTCGTCTAGATTTGATCTTCGATATTTGTATGTATTTGAGAACTGACCCAGAATTCTTCTGTTATGTTGATGTGTTTGATTCGTGTTACTCTCGATTCATTTATCCTGTCACCAGTATTGTGGATTTTAAGGGGTAGTGGTTTATTTCCGCAAAATCACTCCGGAAACTGATAGAAATAATACAGAATACCACAGCATATCTTGAATACTCCTAGTACGATTTGGTAGGCTGCATTTGGGTCGAGGCTCGGCACCCACGGCAACCCTTGCTCGTCGGCTGCGAGTTGCCGACCCCTGGCTCTGGAGGGTGGGGGAGAGGGAAGCTGGGAGCTGAAAGAATTCAAGAAAGAGCCCCGCAGTCGGCAGCTGCCCCTCGACCCGCCCCCGCCAACTCTCCGTCGCCGCCGCCGCGCCGGGGGCAGTACAGATAAATTATCCTGGTGACGTCACCCCGGAGGACGACATGCTTCTGCCGCCGGCGGGGCGGGGCGGGGCGGGGCGGGGTGGGGTGAGTCGGGGCGGGGCGGGGCAGGGCGGGGAGGGGCGGGGCCGGGCGGGGATAGGAGGATCGGGGCGGGGCGGGGCGGGGCGGGGAGGGGCGGGGCGGGGCGGGTGCGGATGGGAGTGGTTGAGAAAGCGACGCGAGAGGGAGGACGGTGAAGAAACGTCGACGATCAGGAAAGAGTAGTATGGGTGTGGTAGTGGGAAGCATAATTCAATGTTTTAACATAATTCTTTAGGTGTATTTGTTTGGGTAGGCTGCACAATTTATGTGTATGTGTTTAGAGACTGAAAAAAAAAATTCCACAATTTGTGTATTATTTCAGTGTGAGTGAGCAATGACGTCTATTTTTCATACTTTTTGGTGTATTGAATTGTCAAACAAAATTTGTTAAATTGAGTCTTCTAACCGAATTATTAATGTTTATTGTTATTATTCGTGTTGTTATGATTTATTATTACTTTAATAAACTGATATTTTCCGCTGAAAACACAATTTGCCTGTAGAATGTATTATTATTATTATTATTATTATTATTATTATTATTATTATTACTATTATTATTAAAATATGTGCGAAAACAGATATCTTGGTGGTAACACCGAAGGGTGGTATATCGTCGAAGAACAACATCCATAAAAAATGCCACATTCATTGCGATGTGGATAGCAATGAAAGCCATTTGACGTGCCTTATTTCCATATCTCACCCAGCCCTGTCCCCTCCGAAGGTCGGCACCCCCAGTGTCCTTGGCGCTGGGGGCGGGAGGGAGTCGCCAGGGGCCGCGGGCAGCTGCGTGGAGCGAAGGGCGAAGGGCGATGGGCGAGAGTGATAGCGAGCGCCCTTCAGGGGCGGTGAAGAAAGCGCCCGGAGTGCCCGAGGCGGCGGCGGCGGCAAATTCTGGATTAGGGAAGTCGCCCGCGCGCCGGAGGGCGGGGTTCAAAGGATAAAATTAAACAGCGGAGGCGTCGCGGACCGCGCCGCAGAGCCTGGGAAGCGGGAGGAGGGGGGGTACGTGGGGCGGGCTGGAGCGGCGCTGGCAGAAAGAGAAGGCCTGGCGCGTGAGTCTGTGTAGAGAGCGAGTCGACGTCTACGACAATTCATTGATCATATTTTTCATATAGAGTTTGTAATATCACTTTCGACCGCATTGTGGGGGTAATATATGATTAGATTTTAGATTTGGATGTGATTTAGGTTTAGCGATGGAATGTTGTTCGTGTGTATCTGGGGCTGGTTTTCTGAGAAACAATATGTTGGAAATTTTGGTGAGTCATTGGAAGTAGAATCAGGGATAAAGGGTGACGAGGGATTTGCTGTAAGGCGCGGATAGGGACCGGGGCGTGGACTGGGAACGAGGTGAAGCCATGTTTCGGGAAAAAGACGAGATGAGGATTGGGCACGAGACGAGGATCTGAAGGTGAGGAGCAAATTGTAGAGCACTGCATTGAGGGTGAACGGGTACCCGGATGTGAGGCAGCGCGGGTGCGAGTTGGACGGGGCGCGAGAGGCGGCGGCGTCGCGGCGGGAAGGCGTGGCTGGCTGCAGCCCCGCTGGGGTGGGCGGGGCGACCCTGCGGGGGGCGACAACGGCGCGGCGGGCGGCGAGAGCGAGGGTCAGGGCGGGCGTCACGCTGCTGACAATGAAAGCTCGTTAGCGCGCTCCTAGACCCCGAGCCGGCGTCCCACCCCCGCTCGCCCCCGCCGTTCCCTGACGTCCGCTCTCGTCCTCCCCGTCGCTCGTGCCGACCCGTCCCCGGAGACGGCCCCTCGATCGTCCAGCCGTCCGTCGCGATCGCTCCCGACTTTTGTTCCGTCGCCGTGAAAAAAAAAGAAAGAAGAAAAAAAAGAATACAGAAAAAGCGGAGTTCCCATTTCCGGGGGCATGTGCCCGCAGCTTGTTTCCCGTTCATTTCCTTGGCTTTTCGACTTATTCAATATTTATAAAGCCGGTAAAAGGTTACGTCGAACAGTCATCGGAGCCGAATTGGGCTCTTGCTTTTTCTTCCCTCGAGGATGCTTCTGGAAATGTTTTCAAGAATATTTTATGGCGAGGTAAAGCACTTTCTGTAAGCATCTGATGGATTCGTCGGTGAACGAATGTTTCATTAATTTATAGAACGTGTTGTTATTAGTGTAGCATTTAATGTACCATTAATGTGGCGTTATTGAAGCATTAGTAATAGTCGCTGAAAGAATAAAAATGGGAAGTTTATTAAAAGGACCTTATTTTTTGTTCCAAATTCAAGAAGTATTCAGAAAAAAATGTTCAGAAAAATGTATTTAAGAAGTTTTCAGTAAAGTGTTCCTTCCAGCATCCTCTGAATTTCACAAATTGTATGTCTGATATTCTGGGTAAATATAAATGAAAGATTTTTTAAAATAGAATGGCATGTCCGCGATAGGCACATGGCATAGGTTTTTATCGTTTTCGTTGTATATCAATTTTCAAATTTTGGATTCATGTGGATTTCGACTAAAGAGAGATAGAGAAAGAGATAGAGGGTTTGCGTGATGTAAGGTTATGATAAAGGGTTCGAAGGTAGACATAAAATGAGATAAATTATCGCAAGTTTTAAGGCAATATATGCTACGTATACATATAATTGATCAAAGAATCCTAAGGAAACGATAAATAGAACACCCGATCTTCTATCAAGGCAGTTGTCTCGCCCGACCAGATATTTAGCTGGCATCGAACGTCCCTCATTATCGGGATTCGAACGAAGCACCTTTCCCTTTACGAAGCTTGAGTTCGAGTCTCGCAACCCACACTCGCCAACCCACCCGGTGCGATATTAATTTGGAATTAATAAATCTACTCTCGTGGGAAATCACGGGCCGGCGTTTTCGCGCTTGACAAAATTCACTGCTTGCTCCATTGAGCGTATCCCCCAAACATATGCACTACTCCCCGCCGCGGTGGGCAATAACTGCCATAAACCAACGAGGATTTACCTCGCGCTCTTGGGACCGAAACTGTAAAGGCTTACATGACTGCATAGAGCTGCAGACGATACTGACAACAATACGGCGATTGTAGGCACGGGTAAAGATAAGAATTAAGTGACGCAGAAATTTACCTTATTACCGTATGTAAAGCGTTCGAAATATCATTAAATACACTTTTGAAAACAATACAACTGCAACTATCGCACATAATAATTGCACTTCCTTCTTAAACGCCGAAATTTTACACAGAATAATGAAAGGAATATAGTGCTTTAATTTTTGATAGTTTTGACATTTCCTTCTGAAACAGTGGCTTATACTGCTATTGACGTAGTAACTTTACACTGCTATTTTAATACATCTCTTTATTAATTGCAGAGTTTGCTACACATTCTAAAGCACGCTATTTAGTGAAGTGAATCTCTCAGCACTTGTTCTGCGATGTACTACTCTCGTCGAGTGCCACGTGCCCGCAGCAGACCCGCGTTGGAGGACGGAAACAAAATTCGCAATTAATGGGCGGCGTTCGGGCTCAGAGAGCAGAGGGCCGTACTTGCGGCGGTAGGGGAGTGTAGCGAGGCGAGAGCATAGTGAAGCGAAGCGGGAGCGTTGCGAAGCGGGGCGGGGCAGGAGCGGAGCGTAGCGTAGCTAGGCGGGAGCATAGTGTAGCGGGGCGAGAGCGTAGCATAGTAAGGCGGGAGCGTAACGTAGCGGGGCGGGAGCGTAGCGGGGCGGGAGCGTAGCGGGGCGGGAGCGTAGCGGGGCGGGAGCGTAGCGGGGCGGGAGCGTAGCGGGGCGGGAGAGTAGCGGGGCGGGAGAGTAGCGGGGCGGGAGCGTAGCGGGGCGGGAGCGTGGCGGGGCGCGAGCGTAGCGGGGCGGGAGCGTAGCGGGGCGGGAGCGTAGCGGGGCGGGAGAGTAGCGGGGCGGGAGAGTAGCGGGGCGGGAGCGTAGCGGGGCGGGAGCGTGGCGGGGCGCGAGCGTAGCGGGGCGGGAGCGTAGCGGGGCGGGAGCGTAGCGGGGCGGGAGAGTAGCGGGGCGGGAGCGCAGCGGGGCGGGAGCGTAGCGGGGCGGTGGCGTATCGCACCGGGCGGGAGCGTAGTATAGCAAGCCGTAGTACAATGCGGATAGGTGCTGCGGGGTGCGACAGAAGAAGCGTAGAGGGGTGTAATTAGCCTGGCTTTTATCGGGGCAGTAGCCGAAAATTGTACAATGTATAAACTGAATAAAATTGGTTTACTTATTAATGAAGAACCACCACCCACCACAATGTATAGGATAAATCGAGAGGAATTTCTAATGTTCTAAGAATAGTTGAATTGTCGAATGATCAGAGGATCAGTGATTACTTAACACTCGTTAACAATTTTACAATTGACTTTTACTGTTTCATGGTGTCATTGTCACACAAGCAAGCCAAGCGAATGCATAGAACTGCCCGCGACACGTCCTTCAGTGCTCTCTCGTGGAGAGTGCGTGTGCTTTCCGTGGAAGCCAGCGGCTCGGAAACGAAATGCGCATTAAATGGGCAGCACAGGAGACGTGGGCGCGTGGACAAGCATCGGCGTAGTGAGGGGGCGACGGGAGGGGAGGGAGTTCGGCAGGGGACTGTGACGTGATGTGTTTAGCGACGACGTCGTACCGAGGACGATCGAGGATGATTGAGGATAGCGATTTTGTCGGGTGCCGCAGTAAGAATTGTAGAGAGGGAGGCGGTGGGGTTGAAGATGAAGGCGCCGCAAGCACTGAGGACAAAGAATAAGGAACTCATGAATCCCAGAACCAAAATAGTATGTGGTTTCCCCCAAGTGGGTGGGATCTTGTTAATGAATAAATTATTATATTTTTAGGTCATAAATTTGTTTATATTACAGGTATTAATTATTTTTCTGCGCCATATGTAGATCGATCAAACATAACATTTTTTCTTAAACAGTCATCTCTCAGGAACGCACTGAGTGAAGAAGTACTAATAAGAGTTGAAACATACAGTAATCCGTGTAACAGTAAGCTGAAACATACAGCAATTCGTGGTGGTGGGTTCGATTACGATAGCGGCCAAAGGAGAAGTGATGGTGAGACGGTGACAACTAGATACGGATAGTAAGTCAGCTATGAATGGCGAATAGACAACTACCCCACACTTACTTGTTCTATCAAGCGGATTACTCAGTAACGGGGAAGACGTGTGAGTTCCAGGCCTGTGCGCGAAGGTAGATGGGAACACCTTGCCTGCAGCCAGGACCTGGGCCACACGCTATCAAACAAAGGAGCTCTATCCATAGGTGGGCGAGGACTCCCGAAGGCGGGCGGACTTCCAGCAATGGGGCGGAGGGGATGATAATGATGGGCGGCGACGGCGATGGCGACGGCGAGGACGATGGCTGGGATGATAGCATGATAGTCCAGAGAATGACGTTGGCATTGAGGTGGCGAGGTCGGTTTATCCGCAAGGGAGCGGAGGGAATTGATTGGGGAATGGGGCAATGGAGAAAACTGTGAGTGGGCGGGGATGGCCGTGCTGGGAGTGGCGACGATTTTGAACATGCTGCGAGGCCGATGACGGGGCCAGCCGGAGAGTGGTGCAAGGGATGGCGGCGGGGACGGTCGCCCGCCGGGGGCGAAGCGTTGGGGGGGGGGGCGCGGGGGCGTGGACGGCCGGGGGCGGCTCGGCGTTCGCGTGCGCAACCTGCATTAAGAGGACGGCTCGCGGAAGGGAAACGCGGCGGCGGCGGCGCTCTCGCATTTGCGTGCGCGAGTGCGTGGGAGTGTGCGTAGGCGAAGGGTGCGCGCGCGTGTGCGTGCGTGCGTGTGTGTGTAATAAGTGCGTCTGCAGCTGATCGCTGGTCGCCGATGGCTGGTCTCTGCCGCGCAGTGGTCCGTGTGATGGATGCTGGTACTCGCGTTTCTCAGATATGATAATGGGACATATCTTGTTTTTCCATGACGCGAATGAAGTTCTTTCGTTTGTACGACGCCACATTGTAAGAAAAGAAATAAAACATAATACAGTGACTCTGAAAGTCGGCAAAAATTGTTGCGTCATCCCTCTTTTAATGCAAATTCATTGGTGGAGATAGTGCGGGCCATACAGACACAACCTTGGATTTCTCAACATTCAAGAATATTCAACCACATTATGATACACCGAATTTGTCTTACATCTTCTTTCATGATCTCGAAGTCTATGAAGTTTCTATTAAGTTTCCCCCCCCCCTTGATTTATCCTCGGTGGTTGCGGTTCAGTTAAGTTTTCCTAAAACGAATCATCAGCGAAGTTCTCCTTATTTAAGGAATTGTTTTCTCTGATCGCTTGATGTATGAAATGGGACGCCTCTAGAGAAATATTTAAAAAATCTACTTTTTATACATCGTTGAAGTTAGCAGGAAATCTGTAATTGGATTGCAGACGATGCAACATAAAATCTACCTCCTGTTGCTACATGTGATTTCTAGCTCAGTGAATTTGTTGTACAACTCCCTAAAAGGGCTCTACTTAACAACGGGCATAGAATTTTAGATAGATCCTCTTGTCGATATATACAATTTGCATTGAGATCCAAGGATTGTATTTTGAAATTACGAAAAATTTACCACACTTGCTGATACTTTACGAATTGTCCCATCTAATTTAATTTTCTGTATATTTAAGGTGAGTCATTTCGGAGCAGCCTAATGTCAGCAATAAACAATACATTTTCCGTTATGACGCCAACAAAGATCACTGAAGTGCAGTTTAGTCTCGTAAGAACATTAGCATTGTAAAGTGCACTGTATTTCTGACGGCCGGCTGACTGCCTAGGGTTATAGTCCTCTAAAATCGGACGCAATCACATGACCGCACGCGTTTTAGGCCTGTCGTAATTTGCATCCTGTAATTCCGTGAACTCACATTTTTGCGTTTGTTTGTTTGAATACGGAAAACGTAGATATTTTGCTTCGGCAATATTTAAACTATCGTTTTAGCTTAGACTCATTCTAAGAACAATCTTCTAGAAGAAGATTATTTCTATGAAATTGTTGTTAAGAAACAATGTATTTAATAGCAAAATGTAATAGGATTTGCATTAAAATTGCAATTTGTTAATCTACTTGAGCAGAAAACGGTGATGTTTTTTTCACCTGAACTAACTGTAGATTCTCAAACATCGCTTGTGGTGCTTCTCTGCACACACATCTGCGTTTGGTTCCACTGATCCAATCCGGCGCCACAGTCCCCGGCGCCCCGCTCTCGTAATTGCAGCCTGTTGTTTCCAGCGGCCGCGCTTTGCACTCTCCGCGTCACCCTCCCCTCCCCTCTCCTCATCCCTCCCCCTTCCAAGCTCCCCTTCCCCTCCCTCCTCGCCAGCGCCGATTGCTCTCCGCGAGCATAAATCGCGGTTAATATCGCGGCGGTGACGAAGTGTTTCGACGCCCCGAGACGCGGGGTTGGGGGCGGGGGGGGGAGACCGAGGGGTAACTAACACCCCCTGCCCCCTCCTTCACCCCGCGGGGGCGAAACTATCCATAACACACTGTGTTATCGCCCGGAACGGTAGTTTGCTTAATGGATGACGCCCCGATGAGCGGATACAATTCGCCTGCGAGAAGCTGGGAATACAAGACTGTGATCAGAGCAGCGATAATTTACGAATCGGTTGAAATGAGCTTGCTTTGTTTCTTCGTAAATCCTATTGTTAGGCTAAAGAAGGATCTGGGATTATTAAAAAATATTAACATTGTAAACGAAACTTCGGTTTGAATGATAGCTTTACTTTGTTTCTTTGTTATTGTTTTGTTTTCCTTAGGGCTGGTGATTAAGAAATAAAAGAATAAATACTTGATTTTTTTCGCAGTGTACTTCAGAATTCTATCAACAAGGTTTTTCTGTTTCTGGGATAGTGTTTTATTTTCTATTTAGTTGGTTTGCGATATCAGTAAATTAGAAAATAATGGTGGAATTTGATACAGGTAATTTTTCATTGGAACAAATATAAGCTTTAACGGTTTAAAATGAAATTCTGCAATGATAAAATATTTCCTTTGAAAGTATCTCTAATTTGCATTATTATTTGCATTGTCGTTCTTGTCATATTTTAATTTTAATATTTCTCTGAGTTTTCTTTCATTATTTTAATGCCGTTTAAATTTTTTTGTTGGTTCGATAGCTCTGGATATGAATGAAAATCATATATTTGTATTCAAACAAAAAAAGAGAAAAGTGAACTCTTTCAATAAACAAAACATACATTCCAGAGGTACAATTAAAACAGCATTAATGTTATTATGTTTGTAATTTTCGCAAGATATTTTTTCTTGGGGAAAATACTGATACTGAAAGCTTGTCGTACATTTTAATTTTTCGTTAGAATTTTACCACAAATATTTATTTATACTCTTTTTTATATTAAAACATCAGTTTACATCTTCCTCATCCCATGGTTAAATATGTTTCAACATTTTGTTATATGAACGAGAGAATAGACAACGCGCATATATCGCTGTTTAACATCGCTGTTTTAAACACGTTTTTTCAATAAGTAATAATTTTTTCGCACTAGACTATCACGGGGTGCAACATATTTCGTAAGAATATTCCTTTGGATATGCTGTTTATTAAACTCTTTTACATTATCGTAAATATATTATTTCTCCATTTTAATTCATTTTGTGTGATGGAACTAATGGAAGTGAATCCTTGCTTTCAAACGTCGTTCACTTTATTTCACTCAGTTCCGGCTTACAGATAATTAATCTGTGTGATAGGAAGTATTTAGAGCTTTATGTGGAAATTCATTTTTTAAAGATAGACGTCGGCTTCCCAGAACAGTTTTATTATGGCCACAAATCACGTGGTGTCTGGAGCTTCGCGAAGCACAGGCCTTCGGAGCGTGCGACATTCTAGAGCTGCGGGGAAAGAAAGTCTGCAGCCCGGCAGTTTTAAGAGCAATACATCTCTCTTCTTCCTTCCCCATCCTCCTCTAGTCTTCTTTGCCATGTCATTTCTTTACTATCTCTCTCTCTGGCTCTCTTTGGCTCTCTCTCCTTCTCTGGCTCTTACTCTCTGTCTCTCTCGCTCTCTCCTCTCCTCCCCCTCCTCTCCCTCCCTCTCTCCCCCTCTCTCTCCCCTCTCTCTCCCCCCTCTCTCTCCCCCCCGTCTCTCCCCTCTCTCTCGTTCACTTCTTTCCCTCTCTCTCGTGCTCTCTCCCTCTCCCGTTCTCTCTCCATCTCCCGTTCTCTCTCTCCCTCTCTCTCGTTATCTCTCTCCCTCTCCCTCGTTCTCTCTCTCCCTCTTTCTCGTTCTCTTCTCTCCCTCTCTCTCGTTTTCTCTCGCTCCCTCTCTCTCCCCCTTCTCTCGTTCACTCTCCCTCTCTCTCCCTCTCGTTCCATCCCCCCCTCTCTCTCTCTCTGTGGCGCTGCAACGTAGATCTCGCAATGATCAGACAGTACTTTGGAAACCGTTGAGATTATGCGGAATAGTCCTTGTAGGAAAAAGAAATCAAAATCTCGCCCGAACTTCGCAGTAGGATGGGGAAAGTATGATCGCGCGCGGTTCGTAACCCTCGTACGTCGGACTCCGAAAGAAGGCTGTTGAAAGAAAGCATTGGATAGTCAATCGAAGTACAGGATTTTTAACCAGGAAGCGTTCCAAAATTCAAAAGGTGTAAGAAATGTTGTGCTTGATTTTAATCTCATTCATAAACCCAGAACAACAATGCTTTTCCTGGAATTCCAGTTTTGGGAAAGTCCCACCATGCTAAAATACTCATGAAAATATCTACTCCCGGGGCGTAATCATAAAACCGCGACCATTCAAACCGAAATAGCTGAGGCGCGTACAAGTCAGGGATTCCCAAACGTTTTTTAATTGATTTGATTCAAAACTTTTTTTAATTGATTTGATTCATTGTCCATCTTGATTTTTTTTAAAACCTAAAGCGTAGAAAATAATCATTACAGAAATAATTGCAGATAAATAACGTGATAAAAATTAAACAAAGAACATGAACAAAAGTTTTGGAAAAACATTTACATAATAAAACAGTTTTTAAAATTCATGAAAATCTTGATTACGTTGATCAGTTGCATTTTCGACCACCGACCTCTTGGTCATCACTGCCCAAATTTAAAATTTCATCGACCCTCAGGATGTCGATACCGATCCTTTTGGGAAACACTGGTCTGAGTGATTACGGTTACCTAGGCATTCCGTCGGGATTGGAACTTGGCGCCTACAGGTTTACGAAGCTTGTGTTGCGGTCTCGTAACTACTTACGCTGTCGGGCACGGTATATTCTTTCTTACCCTGTCGTTATCTCCGCTACTGTGCTTCACGCCTCCTTTTCACCTTGCGCGCCCTGATGACGTTGCTGGGACCCAACTCTTTTTTTCTTTCTTCCTTGCTATCTTTTTCGCGATACCGCCGTAAACCATTATCCATTGTCATGATAGGCAGCACGTGACAAACAGTTCTACAGCCGGGATGAAGACTTACTTTTCATGGACCATATTTTCGTTTTATGGACAGTTACGTCCGGCGAGGCAGGCACGCCCCCGGGACAGTGCAGCCGGATGGGCGGGGCGGGGGCGTGGGCGGGGGCGTGGGCAGGGGCGGTGGGGGCGGCGGCTGCTGTGGCGATTCCTACGCGTTCAGTACACGCACCTTTCCCGGCCGTACGCATAAATCTTGCCTAATACGTCCGCGTCCGCCGCCTGGCCATTGGGCAGAGGGGCCTGTACTCCTGGTAATCGACGGTTCCGGGGCCCTGTAGCAAGGGCGAGAGCAGTTTTGTGTCCCTCCCTTTTATAGCTAATGAGCTGCACGGGCGATTATAATCTAGTTATCTTTTTATTATCGAATGGGAATTGAGTAGTAAACTGGAAGTGAACAGCGTTTTACTTTTAAAAGTAGATGGTATCTTGGTCGTAAATTGTTTGGAAATTGTGAGTTTGCGAAAATATCGTAATGTTACGTAATGGAAACGATATTTTACTTGTGAAAGTGAAACCGGGTTCACGTGGTGCCCTATGTTCAAGTGTGCTATTCTAAGACGGACGATAACAGTTTGTTGGACTACACTGGTCTTTTGATAAAAATGAGAATTACGTCCATAATTCAAAAAATACGTATCCCACTCTAAGTTTGTCCAGAAGGTGTTGGGAATTCATCTACAAGAAGCAAACTCTGAGTTCAAATTTATTGTAAAATAATACGTTTATTATAAAATGTGTCTGTGAATGAAATCATTTCCAAAGTATTGCTTCTGGGTTTAATTTCTGTAATCATTATCAATATTATAGTGTATTAGTTTTCCTCCACATTTTATATTATAACAATTATATTATCTTAATCAATTTCATTTTACTGTGTATTACGTCTTAAACTCAAAATTTTATGTCACTGTCCAATTTACGGCAGATCACAAAATAATATTCTATAACTACTTATTTTCGGAAAGTTTGCAAGGAGATAGATTTTGCGAGACTACAGACCACCTATCCTCCCTGTTCTCATTTAATTTTTATTTACATCAATTTTCTTGTTTTCTTCTTTTTATTCTTCTTCGCGTTAAATTAAGTTTGGAACCATATGATCATACCAATTCTTGCTCTTTATATAATTAATCTTCCTCTCTTTTGAATAAATTATTCATCAGTCTTTCACTATGTATATTTTTTCTCGTGAAATCATGATCAGAGTTGTAGGTTCTATTATGGTTTGGAGTGTGTTCCTTTTCAACATCTTGCCCCTAGGTATTTAATTTGTTGCGTCCTCTTAAGCTCACTAATATGGGCTGAAGAATTCTCACTTATTTCTTCATAGATGCTAATTATTTAAGCGGAAATGTATTTCCCTCGCATTACGATAGATCCTCATTTAAGGCTTCTTTAGGACATTTGCTAACCGACGAGGTAGCTTTTATCGATATAAAAAACTGGGAAAACCTCGCATTTTTTGTTGCGTTGTTGGTGATGACCACGGATGTCTCGTAAAGAGGAAATGTGAGAGAATTGTTTCCTGCAACGGTGGATTACGCGCAGATACGCAGATGCTCCAAAGAATTATTCTAATCGTCAGAGTCATTGTCTACATGAGATGCTCCTCGACTTACGTTGTCTTTGAAGACACACGTGAGACCGATTCGTTCGATAACACATACGTGACCTTCCACCCATTTCTTCAGGACTATTCTCCTGCCGATCTATTGTCACGCCCAGCGTCGGGTCGTATCTCCGCGCACGTGGCGTTGAGACGTAAATCTTGGCTAATACTCGCACGTTCTCAGCCTCCTAGGCCGCCGCCGCCGCCGCCCCCGATGCCGTCTGTTTCTCGGAGTGGGTGTAATCGACGCCGTGCGGCTAATGCACCTCCATGGATTCGCATCGATTGACGAGGTGTGCTACTACACCGCCCTCTCCCGCGCACCGCTCCCGGTCGCGGCCTACGGCGCCCCAGTACGTCGCTTGTAATGCGCTCCGGGCCGGCCGCCACCCCCCGCCCTGCCGCCCTCGGCCTGTCCCTGCCTTATCGCGATATGCACAGCCGCGCGCTAATAGTACCGCGCAGTACCACGGTCGCGTCCGCGCCCGTGTTCGCCGCCTGGCGCCCCTCCATGCGCCCCCTCCCTGCCCCCGCCGGCCCGGCCCCCTCAAACACACCTCGCCCTGGAGGTAAATCATGAGCCGGCCACCCTCCCCTCTTCACCCCTCTCCCACACTCTCACCCCTGCGCTCCCCGTGTGTTGTTGCTGTTCCAACCCCCTTCCCTCCCTCCGCGGGTCGGGACACGCCCCGTCCCGCCTTGATAACACTCCCTCCCACCCCCCTCTCACCTCCCCTCTCACCTCGTCTCACCCCGTTGGACCCCCGCCGGTGCCTGGCGCCGGCGTCGGCGGCGGCGGCGGCTTGCCGACAGAGATTTACTAACCGACGAGGTAGCTTTTTATCGATATAAAATACTGGGAGGGCGTCGCCGTTTTTCTTGCGCTACTGTGATGACCGCAGATGCCTCGTAAAGAGGGGATGTTTAAGGTTTGTTTGCTGCAACGGGGGCTGCGCGTAGCGAGGGAGTAAGGAAGTTGGACAGGTTTTGTTTTTGCGTTGTGACGAGTTTCGAAATTGTTGAGTGTTACCAGTATATCATTGTCAAATTCGTTTGTGTACACGATATTTCGCATTTTTTTTCCCCACCTCGCGTGGTGTGGAAACGCCATATCACATACCTTATATAAACATCTAACTCATATTCATCATTGCATAACTGGGAGAGGATGCAAAATATAATTTTGTGCACCGGCTCGCCGACCTCACATTAGATAGGACTCTAGAAGGCGAATACTTGTATTTGTTTAACAGTAACGTGCTTTTCATTCACTCTGTAACTAGAGAAATTCAACTTAGTTCTACAATTTTTGCAATTCTTGGAAAAGAATGAAGACAAAAGTGACAACACTGAACAACATTGTCTGGAATACATTTTCATTCTTTAACTTTAATCCCTATCACATAAATTGAGGGTGAATTTAAAACTCATCATTGCTTTTGACTAAAAGATCCACTTTTGGTATCTCGCTAACATACTCTCCGATTCTTATCTATCTCTCCGAATCACTCCCCGTTTCTTATTTAATTATATCATATTACGTGTTAATTTATATAATGTATGCTATACTTCATTCCGTCCTCCCCATTTGTTTAAAGAATTTTGCCACGTAAAAATTCAATAAAATATTTATTTCAATTTCAAATTCAAAAAATATTTATTTATTGATTCAATTTCTTACAGTTTTCAGAATTAAACTTTATTCACAAAATACTTGTACTATGATACGTATTTAAAAATTTTGACTCGTTTTTTTTTTTGTTTTTTGGACAGACAAGGATAAAAGTGCTTTGAAGTGTCAACGTCCAACATTGGGATCAAATATGTCTCACAATGTACCCACCCAACGTATCCTTGTATGCGAAGTGTACTGTAGACTTAGGTCATGCTCATCTAATTTTCGAAGACTCGTTCAAAGTACGAAAATATATTTTACCAGTCCAGTGGAACGTATCAAATCTCTTTTTCTCTTTACCGTATTTGTGATGAGGAGATCAAAACATAAATATTACGTCTGTCAATGAAATTAAAAAAAGATCACCGAGTGGATGTAATCTGTACATCAATTTCATTTACAGATTTATGCCCTCCAGTTATTCACAACGCAGAATTTTATATTTAATACTTACATTTTAAACATTATAACGTATTTTGCTTGCATACGTTTTACACATTTCAAGAATTATTCGAAATGTTTATGTATCTACCACTATTTGGTAATATTATAACGGAATGCATTCTCATCAATGTTCTATTTTGCACCTGATACAGAATTTCAAATAATTTTCATTAAAACCGAGTACAACAAATCCACCGACAATCCATCGCGAGTGCAAATATCCGTAGCATATTAAAAAATTTACAAAAAAATACCTCTTTTCCTTTCAAGGGGAAACACGACACTTTTTTGTTCACAATATTTTAATTCAGATATTCTCGCATCGAGTCCATTGTAGTTTATTAACTCGCATTTTTAAAGCCTGACAGAACTCGATACTTGTTTCCCCTTGTTCCTGGTTTCAATTACGGGTAATATTTTTTTCTCTCTCCCGCTCACCGCTAACTGTGTGTGTGTGCGCGCGCGCTTGGTGCGAATGGTGGCGAGCGACCCAAGCGTTGGAGCTAAATGTGTGTATGTGTTTACTCCGAGGGAACCGGTCGGCGTGCAGCGTCAAGTGTCATGTTGGGGAGCAATTTCCCGTGTGTCGCCCCCACCCCCTCCCGCCGGCGTGCAAGCGTGTGCGCGGTGTTTTTGTTGACAAATTTGTTAATTGCGTCATAAACCGAGGCGGCACATCGGAGCTTGTTCCCCCTCACCCGTCCCGTCCTCACCGCCCTCCTCACCCCCCTCCCCGCCTCCCTCGCCACCAGGCAGGTTTGCCAACCCGCTGAATTCGCTCGGTCGTTCACTTCGCCGCTCGCCCGACCACCAGAAGTGGGCGTTAAGTTGGACCGTCGACAGCCGCTCCCCGTCCAGTTGCATTGATCGACTGTGGTAGCTCAGCGGCAACATGGTTGTCTTTGCAACGTTCTAGTGTTCGAGTCCCGACGGCATCGGATTTTCGTCGTTAGCTACTGGTCATTGTCTGTGTGGAAAAGACTGCCACTCAACGAGGAGAATGTGGAGTGGAGAAGAGTGGTAGCATTGATAAGTTGTATTCTACTGTTTTTTCTATAACTGGCGAATGCCGACGCAAAACCCAATAAACAGGCCATTGACCCCGCGCAATCCTGCGCATCATGCAACATCATCTCCTCTTACTCGCATCCTTGCAGTTACTGCGCTACTCTACCATGCATGTTGGAAGACCAGAGCTTGTCCCAGATGGACTGTTGGGGAAGGTACTTTGAAAATGCAAAGCCGGCGTATGGGTCGACACTGGGTCTGACGTTTCAGCGGGGGGGGGGGGGGGGTAAATCCGCCACTTTTCGAGATTAAAAATGTACTACATTTATTGATCTAATAACGTCAGTGGTTGAGTCGCTTGGAACAATTCTCAATCATTCATTCACTTTAGTTTCACTCTAAGAGGTAAATCCGCTAGATTGCGGTAAAGAGCCTCTAGTTGTTCACCTATCTACATGTCAAAACAATGTTTTGTTCTTTGATGGAGTCACTCCGGAAACATATCTACTGACCCTCCCCTTTCATGGACTGAATTGTTGGGTATTGACATATTTAGTCCCATTGAAGTGCATAACGCTGTAGCTACATTTAATTATTATACTGTTCACCGCCTGGGAAGGGATCGACTTTTCGGCATTACAACGGTGTTGGTCATTTTATATATTTCTTGCGTCGTTCTGTGGTTGAGAGAATTTGGTATCTGAATATAGTGTAAATGTTCTGAGGGTTAAAGTTTGCTGGGCATTTAGCCAGGGTTGTTTGACGTGTCACAGGCGTGAGCCTGTGATGGATGTTGTGCCGTTCAAAAATATACCACCTCCAGCTGGGATCAAACCTGCGAAATTGGGTTTAAAATGCCGTCCCTACATCGTCCGGAGCAGAAGAACGTGAAAAATATTTTGCTGTTTATGAAGGTATCGCGTATATAAAAGTACAAAAAATGTCACAATGAAAACATTTCGAGTTCCTGCTCGTTTCTTTCCTTCTACTGTGTCACAAAATAACCTAAGCATTTTATTTCTCGTGAATTCAAGTTTACAATTGACAGAGAACGATAGAAAGCAATTACCAGAGAATTGCTGAATTTCACTATTCAGTTATGATTTCTTGAATAGTGGAATGTCGTTTGTCATATGAACGTATAAAACCTGGAATTGTTACATGAAAAAAATAGAATTGTTATTGCACAATTTTACTGGGCTTGAAATAGTGCAGCCATTGCTCACCAAGTGAACTTCGGCAATGTGATAAAACACATACGGAAATCAAATCACAAATATCATGACCAAGATGGTTACCCGTAGGAACGAAATTCTGAATTAATGCATGCTCTAAGTCATCGAGGTCATGAAGATATATGCTTTAATTTTTTTATATAATAAACATGTGTGGTAATTCTAATATATTAGAAGAACTAGTAAATAAATTATATAAAGAGGATGCTGACTTTTTATTTTAAAGAAGAAAAAATGGCGTTAGAATTATAGGAATTATTTAATAACAAGGGATTTACGTAGTTTACATCCATATCTAAATACATTACAATTATCACATTTATTTATTATATGAAAGTAATAATATGTCTATACAATATAATGAAGATACATAATAAATAATAAGAACCAATCTGGATGACAGAGAATGCTGTGACCATGCGTAGAGACTCAGTATTTTTCAGCTTCAAAAACCTACGTACGCATTTCCCGCTGTCGTATGGAAAACAAGGCCTCACACCCCCGCTCCCTCGTTCCCCCTTCTCCTAGACGAATATGAGAGCGTTAAGCGACCGAAAAGAGAGATGAGCACACGCTACGCAGCTGGTTTAAACCGTTTACCGCAAACTAAACACACATTCGCGCGCGTGTGCGTGAAAGACAAGGCACACTCATCCACGCCCAGGACGGAATTCGACCCACCTACCCTTCAATACGAAACCCTTTTGAGTCAGCCGAAACTCTCTACCCTCTCTGCGATCCAGGTCAGCGTTTTTAATTTATTTATATAACAAAAAAATACTTGTGACAATTATAAGGCCTTAGAAAAGGGTGGAAAATTATGTAAATTGATGAATGGTAAAAATTTTAAAACATGTCGGCTTACAAATGTTATAAATTAATTACGTCAAGAAGAGATAAGGTCTCAGTTTTTCGTCTACAACAATTTACATTCGATTTTGCCACGGGAAAACACGGGTTCGTACCCACCATCCCCTCCCCTCTCCCCGTCCAACACGATGACGTTAAGCGGGCGAGAAGAGGTGTACTCTCCTCACGCGCTTGCAATTAGGCCCTGCCCTCGCGCCCGCCCCTCCGCCGCCCGGCGCGCGGCTCAAGTGGCGACTGCGCTGCGGAAATTAGAGGGCCACGCGCCGCGTTGGTCGGACGGGGAGGGGGAGGGAGAGGGGTTGTTTGGCGAGGGCGGGCGCAGCGTGCAGGGCAACATCCCGAGAGGGCTCGGAAAGGGCCTTCTCGCCCGGTGAGTTGTGATGATGTGTATCGATTTCGAATAATGTTTTTTTGGGGGCGGGTGTGCGTTGAGAGTGGATGGTGGGCTGTGTTTTACGAGTGGTCGGTCGGTCGGTCGGTGGTGGAAGGGTTTTGCTGCGGTGGGGCGGCGGGTTGGAGCTGTGTTCGTGGAGGCGAAGATGGTGGGTTTGATTCTCGGGTAGGTGTGTTGTGGTCATGGAGTTGTGTGGTTTGTGTGGCTCTTCGGTTTGTGTAAATCGTCACGACATCCATAACCAGCTCGCTCTTAAGATCATGCAGCCCTCACATTATCCATCTGGTGGAAGAATATGCTGAATATGTGTATATTAGTCGTCTTCAGAGCAGAAAGGCAGGCATACATATAGCCTTCTCTCTGGCATATATTTCAGGTGTAGTGATTCTTTTCTTCTTCTTCTTCTTCTTCTACTTCGTCTTCTTCTTCTTCATCATCCTCAAGTTCCTAGGAAAATATATGTAACTATTATATATCGATAGTCTTATTCCATTATATCTGATCGCTCCTATCATCAATATAATTACAATGAAACATGATTCTTTGAAGAGTCCCATGATATGAGCTACGGGTTCGGTATATGTGTGTAAAATTAATTAATACGTCATTTGTTTAGTTCGTAATCACACATACAAACTTAAAAGAAATATCATGGAATGCTTATATTTATTTAAGTTATAATATTAATAAGAATTATTATTAATATTGTGGATTTACACCAACAGTAAGTTTGTATTTTAGATGCCAGAAAATCTATGGTAAAAATTGAAGCAAACCCTGAATTTATAATACGTTTCGTGATAGTAAAAGCTGCGTTTTTAGTAATCCTTTTTATGTGTATGCGTGATTCGTGATACACTTTTGGACGTGAACGAAAAAATCTAGAAGCTTTGTGGGAGCTGCTGCTTCTGCGAGTTATTTACCTCGCGCACTCTATCTCCGTGTCTCCAGCGTCCTCTCTCTATTAATCTTGCTCCAATCCCTTTCGGATATTCTCCGGAGGCAAAGCGGCTCGCCACTCGACGGGCATTTGGAGTCGGTCGCTTACCGTTAGAGGAACGTTTTATAAATCTTGCACCCTGAAGCTCGGCCCGCGGTTTTCAATACTCCTCTCCGCCCCCAACCCCCTCCCCCCCCTCTCTCTCTCTCTCTCTCTCTCTCTCTCTCTCATTCCCTGGAGTCACTTGCGCGAACTCGGCGACGTATGGGCAGGAGGAGGATTCGCGCGCGAGTGAGAAAGTGAGGTTAAGGGAGACCGGTTAGATTCGAAGCACTGCAGCAACGTCTCTGTCTGGAAGGTCCTAGGGTTCGATTTCCCTCACGGACATATTTTCACACAATTTTGCGAGGATTTTCCGAACAATCCCGAATGCCGGAGCAGTACACTAATAAATGGCCACAGATCGCGCGCGATCATTCCTTCCCCTTACTTCTCCTATACTCACCCCCTTATACACACTTACACTTACATGTACTACTCTACCACCAATGCCAGGAGACCGGTTAGGAGTTTACAGCTTGTCTCGGCTGGGGTGATGTCGAGGGAGATACCTTCTGTCGGGAGACCAGTCGTGTGCTTAGAGAATAATGTCAGCTGGAATGCTGCCCCGTTATGGGAGATACGTGGAGAGGGAGAAACCCTGTAAGCCGAAATGTAAATCGGCGCAAGATCTCCGCATTCAACTGTAGGAGGAACACGACCGCCTCCAGGGATATCACGCAATACAACCACAGGACTAATAACCAAAGTAGTTGACGCGCCTGAAAACCTAAATAGCCCCTGACGCGGCGAAGCGCCGCTACGTGGCGCCACTGTCTCGCCGTCGCGCCGCGTCGTCGCGTTGGCACACGACAGCCGCTCCTCGCGACCGTCCCGCGCAGGTCCTGCTCGCCATTAATTCCTGCCAGAAACGCATAAAAGCAAATTGAAATCTATGCCTCCGGACGTGAAATTGGAAGTTTATTATTAATTATTCGCGTTTCAATATATATGCTCCGGTCGCGCGCGCGAACGGTCGGATTCCGAAATGAAGAGATACAGGGAGAAGCGGCGGCGGCGGCGGTAGCGGTGGCAGCGGCTCGGGCGCCGAACGGTGTGCATAATTAACAAAAGCTGTCCTGAACGCGCAGTCGGCGACTGGTCTCTGCGAAAATGGATCGCTGCGGCGCTGCGGTGGAGCGGCACGGGGCGGGGGAGGGGGCCGCGGAGGGGGTATGGGGTGGGGCGGGATGGTGAGAGGAAAGGGATGGGGAAAGAGAGGCTGAGCAGGGCACAGGTCGAACCATTTTACGGGTTATAGGGTTGACGCAGGTGGGGTGGCACTGCAAGGAGAGGGATGTGGCTGGGCGGGGTCATGATGGGACGATGAGATGATGGGTTGGAGGGGTACGTGGAGGAGCAGAGAGTGCGGCGAGCGGAATACTGGATACTATGGGTATTATAGGTTGGTAGGTACTGTGGGTTGGTCGGTATTATGGGTCGGTGGGTACTGGGTTGCGCTGGGTACTCTGGATCTCTGGGTACTCTTGGTAGTTGGGTACTCTTGGTCATTGGGAACTATTGGTCATTAGTACTATGGGTTGGAGGGTACTATGGGTCGGTGGGTACCATGGGTAGCTGGATACTATGGGCCAGTGGGTACGAAGGGGCGGTGGGTACTATGGGTCGATGGATACTGTTGGTGAATAGATACTGTGGGTCGGTGGGTACTCTGGGGCTGTTGTTACTACAGATCAACGGATGCAGGCCAAGATGTATGGCGAAGTAATGATGAGCGGGTACAAGGTTAGCGCATTGTTTGGGGAAGGGATACTGTTGCGGGGCAGGTAGTGATGTGGCGGAGTGGGGAGGGGGGGGAGACTCTCTACAAGGCGCGAGGTGGTGGTGGATGTGGGGGTAAAGCAGCATAACGCTAATAAGGAATAAGGACATTCCTATTCCTGTATATGGAGTACGAAGAATACACTATATTTTAATGTGGTGTACTGTAATGTCATGTAATATCGAATTTGAATGAAAATTGTAATATATGCATTAAGACAGATCATTTATTTGTTTACCTCGAAATACTTGTTTTAAATATTACTTAAGATGTGTGTAACTGCAAATTCGATAGATTAATTCAAGTTCCAAATGCGCCGCACTGTCATCCGTAACAAATAATAAACCGCTTTGTCATTACAGTTCCTCTCTAAAAATCTTACGTTCCCCTAACACATTATTTGCTTACACACGTGATGTGTGGTGAAGATTGAGGTCAATGGATGCAGCGAGAAGGATGGAAGAGTGTAAAGTGGCATTGATCTGAAGATGGTAGTATCGCGTTAAGGGAGATGTAAAGTGTGGGTCTACTTCAGTGGTGAGGAATTTGGGTATGACATTTGAGAAGCACGTCAATGCGTAATACTTGGTGCAGCGCGTGAATTTCCATCAGGATCTGACATGGCTGTGGATAGTTGCGTTTTGGTTGCGTTTATATTGGTCCGAGCGTTATGGAGTGTATCGATCTAGAAGTGTACAGGTGTTACGTAACGTGGCTACCACTTTGTACTCCGGCTTGTCACAGTAGCGAAATATTGTCGTGAAAAAGTCATAATGTTGTGTCATCATGTGTTGTGAGAGGTTGGATGAGACGGAATAGGACGGTACAGCAGGGGTCGGTTTGGGATGGGGTGGCATGGAACGGAATGCAACGAGTGGAGACAGAATGGGGCGGGCGGGGCGGGCCGGTACGAACGAGAGGGGAAGCTTAGAGTGTGCTAGACGATAATAGTGGAAGGGCTGGGAAGGTGTGTGTGGCGGTGAGACGAGGCGAAATGGGACAGGAACTTGGGACTGGGGCACTTTGTACGTCGACAAGGAGGACCCCGACGGGCCCAAGTGGCGAGGTAGGGCCGGCGGAGCGGGGCGTAGGCCAGGAGGTCGTGCGGCTGTGTGGAGGGGCGAGGCGGGTAGGTTGGGGCGGGGCGCGCGTTCGACGCCCCGTTGGGAGCGGCGCGCGCTGCGACAGCCGAGGAGGCGTGGTGCGGCGCGGCGCCATGCATGTTTCATGGCGGCCGCTTCCGCGCTCTCCGTTTGAATGCTGCCCCGCCCCCTCCCCTCAACCCACTCCAGCGACACCGCCCCGTGTCCCGGTCCGCGCCACCCCCCGAGCCCGCTCCACCACGCGTCCAGCCTCGCCCTGCATCCAGCCCCGCCCCGCATCCTTCCCCCCGCCACGCGTCCTGCCCCGTCACGCGTCCTGCCCCGTCACGCGTCCTGCCCCGCCACGCGTCCTGCCCCGCCACGCGTCCTCCCCGCCACGCGTCCGGCCCCGCCACGCGTCCGGCCCCGCCACGCGTCCTTTCCCGCCATGTGTCCTGCTCTGCCACGCGTCCTGCCCCGCCACGCGTCCTGCCCCGCCACGCGTCCTGCCCCGCCAAGCGTCCTGCCCCGCCAAGCGTCCTGCCCCGCCAAGCGTCCTGCCCCGCCCCGCATTCCGCCCCGCCACGCGTCCGCCCCGCCACGCGTCCTGCCTCGCCACGCGTCCTGTACCGCCACGAATCCTGTCCCGCCTAGCGTCCTGTCCCGCCACGCGTCCTGCCCCACCACGCTCCTTCCCGCTTCACCCATTCGCACCCTGCTTTGCACCCCGCCCATTACTTCGCCCCGCGTCCTGACCCCTGCTCTGCCTCCTGCCCTGGGGCATCCTCGCCACCACAGCTACATTCAATTTCGCCTCTGACTATCCTAGTGTAACTACGTGTGTAGGGATCTCCACAACGCCACAAGGAAAGCAGACACGAGTGAGTATATACAAGTTTATTTTCAAGATGTACATACAATCAAAACCTCACTCTTAAGGCGGCTTGTTGGAGGTACTGCAGCCCTCCTCTCTCTACATGCGTCTTGCGGCGACACCTGCGACAGGTCTGCTAGGCCGCCTTGCAAATTGGCACCTGGTGTGCCCCGGCAGATCGACAATCTGCCTGACTGTTCGAGGAACACGTCGCCTAGTCCAAACACATTGAACCACCATGTGCCATCGGCACTCCGCACCAGCTTGGGCGGACGAAGTTTTGTGGACTCGCCACGAGGAAACCAGAGTTGTTACCCACCCGCGCGACGCGACGTTATATAGGCGCGAGTCACATGGCCTCCCACGTCATTTCTCCCCCCCCCCACGTGCTGGATAGAGACATTCTCTGGCGTTGTCTTTGCACATGACCCCGTGCCTTCTGGAAATTCCAGCCTTTTGTTCGGGTGGCTATTTTTAGAACCTTCAACCCTCTACCTTGTGCTTCAGCGCTGAGCTGCTGCATAGCCGTGAAGCTGCACTAGCCATCGCCGACGCTGCCGGCCACACACGACTAAACGTCAGGCACAGTTTTTACAACCGCTGCGGTAAGTTTAACCATCTCTCGGCAGTAACTTTTCACACCTGGCACTGTGCTTCGAATTTCGATTGATTCACATGAAATATTTGGTGGACAAATCTGGTTTGCAGAAGGGTTTCTTGAGGCGCTCCTAATTCTCGTACGGTTTATTTCATCATTGCTTCATCATATTATTTCATTGTAATCTAACTCAGACTGCACAAATTGGAATTAAGGCATTGTGTCTTGAAAAATACCAGAGGCACCGTCGGAGCCAATTTCTCTTCTCTCGTCTCTCTCTTCCTCTCACCCCATTCCCGTCAGCACGTGGTACGAAAATCATAATGGCATCCCTTCTGTTGCGATTTGAAGAGCGTTTGTTTTGTGTTCCCGCACACAACTGAGAGAGGTTATAGGTATTGAAAATTTTGCAAACGAAACCTGCAGAAAAATTAGACGGTTTTTGATGACTGTTAATCATTTTGTGACTGTTATCCGTCAATACAAAATACCCAAAGAAGACACAAGTGTTTATTGTTTAAAAGTCATGATTGATTGAGATAAACGGGACTCGACGAACGGTGGCATCGTTTCCCCTCTAAGAAAATATTTCCCGAAGATAGATTGAAGTATTGCGCGTGACACGGTGTCAACCCGTTGGTTCCAGGGAATCCTGAGGGATGTCTAAGGGATCACTGCCTTGAAAAATCTGATCTGACTTCGAGAATTAGAGATCATTAACACTATTGGTTATTATTATTGCTATTGCAGTCGTATCGCTATCGCAGTCAATAGATCTCGTGCTCAGTTTACCAACAGTCCACCACCGTTGTCTTGAACGTTAATTTTCCTACGAATTGCCTGCACTCTTCTCTCACCATTTGTGTTATTGTCATTCTCTCCCGATTTCCCTGTTATTTATATCTCTCTTCTTCCCCTCTTCAGTCTCGTGACCTCTGTCCTTGAACTTCCCTCTGTCCCTCCTCTTCCTCATCTCTGTCCCGCTCTTTCCCTCTGACCATCACCTTCTTCCCCACCCTCTCTCTCCCCATCTCTGTTCACTTCTCCCCAATCTCCCTCATTGTTTTTTCTTTCCCCTTCCTCCTCTTGGACTGTTCCTTTCCCAGCTAACCCTTTCCTCTCCTGCCTCCGCCCTCCCCCACTCCTCGCCGCGCCACAGGGGCCGGCCGCTGCGCCGCCTAGGTGGAGGAGGGATCAGGTGGTCTCTGCCAAGAGGGGGAATTAAAAAGTCGCGCGGACTCTGCGGCGGCGGGGGCGGGGCGGGGGCGGCCCTGGGGACGTGCTCCAGTTCCAGCAGCGACGGCGCCGCAGGAGTTTCGGGAGCGGCCTGCGCCGACCCGGCGGTTCCGAGCCCCCGGTGTCGCTGTGTTTAATGAATACAGAAGAGCGCCTCCGAATTGTGACGTGGGGCGGGCGACTGGGGCCGCGGAAGACAGGTGCGCCTATCTGAGCCCTTGTACGGTTTAATGGCCCTCCCGGGGAAAAGCCGGCTCCTTGTGCCAATTAAAATTCACCGCCTACTCCTCGGGTTTTGCGCGTTACACAGGACGGAATAATTGCAGATTTTTTTTCTTCTTCGTTGTGTGTGAATGTTTCAGAGGGGAATCTGTTTCTTGGTGACGGTCTCGGTTCTCCTGAGAGGATTTAATCAGTGATGTTGACATATTAAACGAGTTGAAGATGAGTGAAATGTTAACGTTCTTGGTGAAGTTGAAAACGAGTGTCGGTGAATCTGCATGAGGGCTTCGACGCGGATAATCTGTGAATGAAACGTCCAAAATTAAATTTGTTCTACAGACTACTCGGTCCGAAACTTTAAATTCAAGAACGGTTCAGTGAAATGTTCATAGTTTTTAAAATATTGTGAACTGGTGTGGAATTGATCCTATTAAATTAGTTAGTTTAATTCTACTAATAATGCATGTTTTCTTCGGAAGAATTTCAATTCTAAACTTCCGACTGTCACCTCTCTTGGTCCGACCGTGGTCAACCTCTCTTGGCCATCTCTTATCTATGTAATCTTATTCATTACCCTCCATTATTTCTTACATAAAGCTCTCTCTCTCTCTCTCTCTCTCTCTCTCTCTCTCTCTCTGTCTAAGGAAGTGGGGGGAGAAAGTGCTTACGTTAATGTTACAGAATGTAGGTCGGACGAGGACTCAGAAGTAATAAAAGTATTACCCAAGAGGGCATCTGTGAGATATAAAAAAATATTGGCGAATTACTTAAAATATGATGGGTGGCTTTTCTCCTTCTTCTTCTTCGAAGATTAGACCAAAAGCTCAAATCAATGTTCAACGTTCAGTCAATGAAATTACATTAAATTCACGTAACAGAATTGCTTGTAGTCTTGACAGAGGACAACCTATCTGAATTAGAGATATATGTGAATGAGTGAGTGAATTAATACCAATTCCCAGCGTGTAAACTACTAAGTGTGTTATTCCCGCAAGTGAAGTGCATGTACACCCTGGGAGGTGGCGGGTTTCTCCCTCACTCAAATGTGATGTCCGGCGCCAGCCTAAACTTCGTGTCGGCTTGCGGGATGTTCCCCTCCAGTTCTCTCCGGTACCGACGTACAGAAGCCATCTCCCTCAAATTAGCGATTCAAATTTTTCGTGAGGAAACCAACTTTCAGACCCTTTAAAACACCGGATACGCAAACCGTGTCCGCTAGATTCGCGGAACATGTACCAGCCACCAACTCCGATTCCAACAAAGTTTCTCTCGTGGACGGGGCGGAAAATTCCGGAAAAGGAGAGGCGAGGAGGGTGACTTACAAGGGGGAAAGGACGACTTAGAAGCAATAGAAATGTCACACAAGAGAGCATCTGTAATATATAAATTAATGTTGGCAGATAAATATGAAATTATTTAAATCATGTAAAGTGGATCTTCTTCGATGATTTGGTCCAAGAGCTCAAAGCTTTGTCGACCAACATTTAGTTAATAAAATGACATTAAATTTACCTTGTCGCTATATGGCGAGTGTAATAAACTTCTTTAAAAGATATTCCCTTTTCTTCCTGCACGAGTTGGTGGGGTCCTCCCTCTCCCCCTCAACTCGCGACAACCTATTTGAATCTTAAATAGGAATGACTTAGGACAACTAATCTTAATTAGGGATATAAGTAAATGAGTGAGTGAATTAATATTGATTCTGAGCGTGTCAACTACTAATCTCATTAGTACCGCAAGTGTAGTGTATGTTATACCGCGAGAGGGAGAGAGTTTCCTCCCTTGATGAAAAGTGACGTTGCACACTAACCCAAACGTCGGCTTGCGGGATTTTCTCCACCACTTGTCCCCCGTACCGACATACAGGAGCCATCTCTCTGAAATTAGCGATTCAATTTTTTTTTGTCGTGAGGAAAACAAATTTTTATGTGCTTTAAAATACCGCTTACGCACACCAGGTTCGCGATATTCGCGGAACATGTACCAGCCACCGACCCCGATTCCGACAAAGTTTCTCTCGCGCCCGAAGCGGAAAATTCCGGAAAACGCCGTCGCTTCCCGCCGGTCGAAGCGAATGCTTTTCCGAGCAACGCGAAGGGATCCTCGCCTGCGAGCGGGCGGGCGGGCGGGCAGGCACGGAAGGAAGAAGCCTCCGCCAAAGGAGAAAAAAAAAAACGAAAGCAAGAAGACAGAACTGTCCTTCAAGCTAATGCGCAGCAAGCACGAAACTTTCCAAGTTGGCCCGCCTGTCTATCATGGCCTCGGCCTCGAGATGAACGCTGGCCCAGGGCGGTGAGGAAAGAGGGCGAGGCGGGCGAGGCTCAGCCGAAAGCGCGAGGAAGGTAGTGTGGGAGAGAGAACTGCGATGAGCTCTTCTCTTTCGCTTTCGGGAACACTCGAAATGGCGGTCAGATCAGTAAGCAAATGGTTTCAAATTGAAGTAACTAGATGAAGTAACCCGACGTTTCGGTTATGTGAATTTTCATAACAATCTATGAGAGAGGCAAAGTATTGATTAGTGTCGTTAGTAGAAAACTATTGGATTGCATTAGCAAAAATGTTGCTGAACAAAACCACAAAATATTGTCTTCCAAAAAGTAGCTATCTTACTTCTCAAAAACAACAAATAAAACACTTCGTACACTCCTGTAATACTTCAAGAAATTAAATATTTGAGCAAAAATTGCCTTCACTTATCTCGAGTTCGTGGGTATCTAACTAAACCTTAGACCTCTGGCTCGAAGAGGCATGCTTTTGTTTGTAAGTTTGCGTGCATTGGAAATTAGCAATACATAGGCAGTTTTATTACTTCCCTCGCCACCGTCCCCTCGTCCCGGACCTTCCGCCTCCGCAAACGTCCCAACGGCCGAGTTGAGCTTTGAGCCTGCATTACCGTTATCTCTGCAGTGACTCTGACCTGCAGGTTCTATGGTTCGAATTCAAACGGTGTCGGGTTTTCGACACTAGCTTGATAGCTAGATGGAATTCATTCGCTGCCTGGAGGAGAATTCTAGCGGTCAGCTGCTGTAATCGATAGTTTACCGTGGTTCCTCCGATCAACACCAGACGAATGCGGCAGCAGTACCCAAAGAAAAAGACAGGCCGATCTTTCTCTTCCTCATCCCTTCCCTGTCCTCTTCCCTTTTACACACAATTACACTTACAAGCACTTACACTACTACACATTCCAGGCGACCAGTTGGGAACTGTTTGCGTGATCCGCAAGCAGCGGCGATCGGCTGACAGAGGAGGAAATTCCCGACCAACCTGACGTGTATGTAGGCGCCGGATTTCGCCATTAGCGGGGCAGGAACGCCGCCACGTCAAGGGATAAAATTTTCTCTAATCCTATCGGACTTACCAAAACAGTTGACATGCTTGGGAATGTCAGCCACTCACGTTTGAAGGAACAAACTTGTGTGTAGGGTTCTTACTGCCCACTCTCTACCTCTAGGTGTAGATGTTGAAATACCGGTCGATTCTTGTGAAATTCTTGGTGAACAAATCGAGGCTGTGATATGTTTTCTCGTATTGCTTGTCTTCTCATTCTATCATCACTCAATCATATCACGATCATCATTATCGCCGCCACCACCATCATCATCACCATCACCAATCCAGATGTCTTTGAAAATGGTTTGTACTGAGTGTCGTAGTGAAGAATGCCCTCTGTTACAAAGGGAGAACTCGGAGGAAACGACCCTCTGACACATTCCGGCCTAATTGATCAACCTAACTGCACGTAATATTGACGTGCCCGTTTTCGCGTCTCGTCTTGAACATTTGCGTTATCATCACAACCATCATCATCAAACAACGTCATCACCATCACCAACCCAGGTGCCGGTTCCGGATGGTCGAAGATCGTTAAGGCACTGGTGCCGTAGCGATCTCGGACCGAAGGATCGCGGGTTCGAGTACCACCTCGGGCATGGTTGTATTTGTGTTCGATCTTTCACCCCCTATCATCACCATATCATGTCATCTTCACAGTTACCATCCCGAGAAATGCTATAATTGACGCTAATGACCTAGATGTTGATACGACCTTAAATAAAATAAATTTAAAAAAAAACTATCCAAGTGTGTTTGAAAACGAAACGGATTGAGGATCGTAATAAAGAATACCCTCTATTACAACGGGAGAACTCGGGGAAACGACCCTCTGGGCCATTGCGGCCCAATTAATCAACCGAACGGCACGGCACATCCGCGTGCCCGTTTTCGCGTCTCGTCCTCTGCGCGCGCGCGCGCGCTGCCCGCGTGCCCGCGTGCCCGGGTGCCCGCGGCCGCGCGGGGCTGGGGAGAGGTGGAGGGGGAGGGAGAGGTAGCGTGCCGCCCGCACGGCGTTCGTGCCTGGCTTTGTTGGTATTGCGAGCCGCGGCGTCGCGTGTGGTCCCTCGCCGGCCGCGATCGCCTGCACTTCTGCGGCGGCGGCGGCGGAGACCACGCGCAATGCCTCCGAATGGCCAGGGCGCGGGCAAAACTATGGCTGTGGTAAAAGGCAAAGGCACCACCGGGAGAGTTACCACCAGGGCTTCATTTATAAAATTGTAGGTCCCGGAACGCGTCCCGACATAAATGATTTATATAATAGGAATAGTATTTGTGTAATATAATTTAATAATTGGAAATCATACTTAAAAGAAATTCGTGAGAATGATAGCACTGGTTCTATGTGAATATAATATTATTATTATTATCATTATTAATATTATTATATAATTATAATTATAATATAATAATAATAATTATTATATACTTATATAATAATAATAATAATAATAATAATAATAATAATAATAATAATAATAATAATAATAATAATAATAATAATAATAATAATAATAATAATAATAATAATAATAATAATAATAAGTCGGCCCCGTGGCGCAGACGGTTGCGGCAGCCGTCGTCTGTGCCGAGGGGGCTGCAGGTTCGAGTCCTGCGTAAGACATGGTCATATTTGTGATTGTCCCTTCACCTATCATCATCATCCTATCATCTCATAATTCACACTTCAAGGCGTAACAACCTTGTCGTAATCCAAGGATACAGCTAAAAAGCAGATCCTGGAAGAATTACACACGTTAATCGTGTAGCGTGGTAACAACATATTTGCGCAAGGGAATTTAGAAGTACTAATTATGTGAAAAGACAGTTCTAATTGGGTTACATATGTCCATACGTCACTTGTTTTATTGTCGCTCTGTGATTTTATTATGTTCTTACTAGTGTTCAATATGCATACAGTAATCGGTTAACCTGTTTGTCCATCAGTTTCGATTAAACCTCTTCACTTTCTCGATTCGTGGAAAGTTAAATGCCATTCAATGCTTCTGTGTTTGCTGCGGACGAAGTGGCCATTTGGCCGGATTCTGCTTGGAACGATAATTAAAAAAAGAAAGAAAAGGTTATTTGGAAGATTTCAATAATCTAAAATGTATGTTCGGAAGTTTTTTAGAGCCGACAGAGGTAATTAGTTCATCGCAACAAGATGAATCGAATGGCACTATTTTATATCCGGGTCATCCTAGAGAAGAATTGTAAGAAGAAACTAGTTTAAAGTCAGAAATATTTTATGCAGTGAAAAGTTGTGACTTTGTATTTCTTGACTGCGTCTTCATCATAGAAGAATCGTTACGACTTGATTCATTACAATGACGATAAATAAACGTAATATGGAATGAACCTAATAAATATATTTCCGTCGATATTTTTTTTCATGTATTATGTGCCCGAGGGAGGACGAGGCGTTATTGTGTTTAAAATTTGTATTCATGATGAATTTGCACACCGCAA
Organism: Gryllus longicercus; assembly: GCA_038098605.1. NCBI lineage: Eukaryota > Metazoa > Arthropoda > Insecta > Orthoptera > Gryllidae > Gryllus > Gryllus longicercus. The sequence continues at coordinate 777,727 of JAZDUA010000385.1, read as the reverse complement.
ACGAAAATGTTTAACATGAAAATACTCGCCTGTGACACGCCCCACCATGCTGATTATTATTATTATTATTATTATTATTATTATTATTATTATTATTATTATTTAGAATTATATATTATTCTTGTATATTTCTCAGTCGTAATCACGGTTCAAAAAATGTTTCTACCATTATATCTATATAATCTTCTATACTTGCTGATTACAATTATTACAAATAGTTTCGAACAATATTTTAAGGATATGGTGTCACAATAAAGCGTCCAAAAGATTTAACAATTCTTTATATTGAGATCTAATGCAACATTCAGCAGATAAACTTTGATTCATATGAAAAATAATGAACTAACCTACAGAATAATATCGATTGTCAGCAATTATAGAAAACCTTAAAGTTTTAATACACTTTTGCTGTGTTATTTTACTAACGTAGCCCGTTGCGTCGGGTACAACAAGTTCTTAATTAAGTAATCATGATTCACTTTGGGTGTTTTCAACTTTCTTGCGTTATAAGTTTTAAAATAAGCTTTTCTACTACTCGAAATATACACCTCATATTCCGTCTAAAACAACGTAATATTACATCTTCTTAATGTAAAATTTATTGTACAAATCCAAGGAGGTACATTTAAGTTTCGAAAAATCAGGTACAGGAATCATAACATATGGTACCTGATATGGCAACCCACTTTCTCTTTAGGCTTTAAAAGTGCACTTACGTAAAATTTCAAGTTACTTCAGGAAAGGTACGAACTAACGTTCTTACTACCACAATAGATGTATGGACATATACGAGTATGTTAGTCGACACATGCTAGTGAACGAAATTCCTCAATAAAAAAATAACGTTTTGGCGTCGAGAGCATTTGGTCACACTGTGCGTGTTTGCGGCAGTGAGGGGAAGGCCTTTTTATTATTTTTTGTTCTCTCCCGTGCGATACCTAGAAGTGTATGTGAAAGCAACACATGTGAGTAAAACCTCACATGTGCGCGCGAGCGCTGTTGTGGAATACGTACTTGGGTTGTTGATACGTGATGTGGTGTAATTTAATTTAGTGCGGATGTGTCGCACGCAACATTGTCGTAAAAGGATGCTTCGCATAGGCGATGTGGGATATAAAAGCTTTTACCGGTTTCTACGAAAGCTGTGCTATGTTTTGCTGCATTGCAAACTAATTTAAATAGAGTATGTGACTTCTTTAAACTTTCTTTCGATCGATATTTCAATCAAAGTATGTCACTGCATAATAATGGCGAAAAAGTGACTACGTTGTATAATAAAGCGTCTGACATGGATATTTGAATTTCATGAACTAAATTAAAAAATAGTAAGTAACAGTGTAAATTTGTAATGTTGTAATGTAACATTTAATGACATCTTTTCAACTTCAGTTTATATATTTTGTCAACCTCTCACCTTCTTCCTACAGCTGAAAATCTTTATTTCTTAAAGAGAATCTATGAATCCAACGAAACATTTATAGGCCATAATATGTCGAGCTGGTTTAGGATTCAGTTAGTGCACTTTTGAGAGATAAAAATCATTTAATTAGTTAACAAACTCGTATTTAGTTAACTATTATATGTGAAATTTATCATTTCTGATACGCCACAGGGCGGTCACAGCTAAACATAATATTTGATGATGGAATATGTGTATGTTGACGTTTCATCAGCTCCTTTCCATGGAGAGCATGCATACATTAATAAAGTTATCCCCGTAATTCACTATCGCATCTCCTTTGTTTTAGTTTACACATAGGCAATACAATATCAATCGTCGATCTTTCTCCCACCTTTGTAGTGAAACAGAAAAGTGCTACAGAGTGACTGCAACCAAGAAGTAGGGAACTTAGAGGGGGGAAGCTAAACCCGCCTAAACGCGTTTATGGAATAGTGCGCTTGCGAAAACTCCATTCATATTCATACCTAGGTACACTCCACTGACTGTCATCCTGAAGTACGCGTCTTTGGCACTAATTAACCTTCAACACACTCCATCATTAGTTACCTGCTTCCCAGTGGAGATCAGGCCCCGTGTTTCGTCCGGCGTGATGCTCAATCAGCGCCGTCAACACCCGCGACGGTGGCGCCGCGCGGCGGCAGTTTGTCTGCCGTTGGTTGACCGCCGCGGGCGCGTAGACGTACCTGCGTTCCCTCGCACCTCTACTGCTCGTAAATTACCTCGAGCAATATTAATTCACGACTTAGATGAGATTTACATGGTTCGTTTCGCAGAAAGATTTTGCTTCGGGTGATTAAGTAGTGTTTCCGGTCGCGTCAATTGCTAAGGTCATTCGTCCCGTAAGCGTAGTGTTTTTTCTCTCAGTAGGCGTCGCTGATCTTCCCCCGTTGGATGGCGAGATCCGGCGCCGACCTGCCGTCTGCTTGGGCGGTTTTCCCCAACCCGGCGGGGGCACCGCCCCGGCCGGAATGAGCTTTAGGCTCCCGACTGGTCTCCTGACATATGTGTTGGTGTAGTGGATGTATGTAAATATTCGGTGAATAGTGGAAAAGGATGAGGTCTCCCGCGGTCCGTAGCTCTTTTATTAGGGTACAGCTTCGGCATTCGCCTGGTATTGATCGGAGATACCACGGAATACTACCGATCAGACAGCCGGTCGCAATAATTCTTCTCCAGACAGCGACAGATCTCGAACTAGCTCTCTGGCTAGTGTCGAAAATCTTGCCACTGTCGGAACTCGAACCTAGGGCTTCCCGCACAGAGAGACTGCAGAGGAATCAGGTAATGCCTAAGCCGGAGCGAAATATTTCGGAGTTTCAGCGAACGCACGCTTGCTCAGTTCTGTAAACCTCCAAAATGGTTCAACAGAAGAAAGCGTGTAAATCACGTCCTAGAATGTAAGACAGAAAACCAACTGAATTCTCCAGATCACACGTATAAGAAACGTGTGAGTCACAACTAAGAATGGAGCGAATTGGACAATGTGGCGCTATTACTCCGGTGCGATGTGCACCATCAAATCACTTAATAGAAACAGATCACGCTCTTGCTTCCTCCCTCCGTCGCAATAAGTGTTTCCGCAGTATCGCAGGCGCTGAGCGGCCCTATCGGTTACGTCATCGCCGCCCGTCGAGGGGCCAGGCCGCGCCGCGGCTGCTTGCCTCGGCCCCTTTGTCAACCGGCGCGCGCCCGGCGGCACCTCCCGTAATTAACGGTCTCTGAATGAGCCATGTGCCCGGCCACCCACCGCCCTCTTACTCTCCCGCCATTCCGCGCAGTCGCTCGCCCGCTCACTGAATCGCCCCGATGCTCTGCCCATCCTCCCGCCTCCATGCCAGCTCTCATGACCGGCCGTACTGTTTCTGATCGTTCTTTCACGTATTCACGCCCTCCCTCCCAAACACACACACACACACACACCCGCCGGCCCGCCCTTCTGCCTGCCCGCCCGCCCTTCTGACCACCCGCCCGTCCTTCTGCCCGTCCGCCCAGACCACCCACCCACCAACCCACCCACCCACTCGTCTTGCTTGCACGTCTGCTCGCTCGCTCGCTCGCCCGCCTGCTCAAACACCCACCTGCATCTACCTGCACAAACATCTACCTGCCCGTCCATCCCCAGAGCGCGTCTCTCACGTCAGTTTCCAGCTCTCATGTTGGGGCTCCCGTCAGCAGCTCGCCAGTCTTCATTACTTAATCGAAAGTCCTCCACTCCTAGCACTCCACCAGACATTTACTCGCTCTCTCAGCATCTAAAAGACCGAACTGGAGACTCAATCTCAGAAGCCATTCGTACCCGCAACCCAACTGCTACTCCTACCCACAACTACTCGCCACTCTAACAACCCACTCGCCACTCCAACAACCCACTCGCCACTTCCACAACCCACTCACCACTCCTCTTGTTTTACCTAGACCCTCTCTCATCCACCCACGTTTGCCAGTGTACCAATGAGGACTCCGTAAGCTTTTCACTCTCTTGCTTGCACATCCGGTCACGCATGCGTGCATACTCCCGCACTTGCGTCTCGTCTGCCCGTTCTTCCAGCTTGTGCCTCATCGCTTGCCTGCCTGCTGCATTTACAACCCACATTTTTTACGTCTACGAGCGCTGTCCGCTCAACAGCTCCTCACTACCCATGCCTCCCTAGGCGACTCGGCCGCCGGGAGTCGTCAGCACACGTTCTAATTTTCCTCTCTGTGCACCACGACTTTCCCGGCCTCTCTTTCTTTTACAATATATCCGCGTACACACCCGCCTGTTCCCGCACTCAATTTCTCAAAAACCTCAACAGCGTGCCTTCCCACCAACCCAACTTACTCACTCCATCACCTCCATCAGCTCTATGTCCACCATCTCTTCTCTAACTACTCGCCGCTACCAGCCTTGCATTTGGCAGCCTCTAGCATTACGTTTTCACCCTCATGAGCGGCCAATACTATAAATTGCTCATCTGTCCGCGTCTGACGTCTCCCCGGTCTCGGTCTCTGGCTCTTACGTTCTCGCAATCTCACCCACTCTCACACGCTCACCCTCACTTAAGACCTGTCCAAATTCCCTGAACCCGCTCGCCCGCCCGCCCGCCCGCCCGCCCGCCCGCCCGCCCGTTCTGCCCGCCCGTTCTGCCCGCCCGCCCGCCCGCCCGCCCGCCCGTTCTGCCCGCCCGCCCGCCCGCCCGTTCTGCCCGCCCGCGTGTGTGTCTGTGCGGAGCCCCACGAGGGCGACGGCGTGTGCGAGTGCGAGGGCGTCGGCGGCGACGAGGGACGCCGCCGGGCGTAATGACCGCAATATCGAGTGATGAGTCGCCTTCCACGCGCGCGCCACGCCATGCAGCGCCTCGCCGCGCCGCGCCGCGGCGGCCGCGCCCTTTATGCGCCGTCCCGGAGGACCTTCCGCGCGCCTCCCAGGAGGAGGAGGAGCGGGGCGACGCGCGTGCGATGGCGCCGCGCTGGCGACGAGGGGAATTATTGTGGCGCTGCCCGCTGCGCGCCGGACAATGAACCCCCGGCGCTCGACGCTGAGCGATGGGCGGGAGGCTGAAAAGCTGCCACGTAGTGTGTGTAAGCGAGAAGGTCGCGTGGGTCGGAGTGGTGGGTTGGAGTGGGTTGTTGGAGTGGAGTGTGGGTTGTTGGAGCGGCGAGAAGGTTGTTTGAGCGGCGAGTAGGTTGTTGGAGGTGCGATGGGTTGTTAGAGCGGCGAATGGGGTTGAGGGGGTGGCGAGTGGGGTTGAGGGAGTGGCGAGTGGGGTTGCGGGAGTGGCGAGTGGGGTTGAGGGAGTGGCGAGTGGGGTTGCGGGAGTGGCGAGTGGGGTTGAGGGAGCGGCGAGTGGGGTTGAGGGAGCGGCGAGTGGGGTTGAGGGAGTGGCGAGTGGGGTTGCGGGAGTGGCGAGTGGGGTTGAGGGAGCGGCGAGTGGGGTTGAGGGGGTGGCGAGTGGGGTTGAGGGAGTGGCGAGTGGGGTTGAGGGAGCGGCGAGTGGGGTTGAGGGAGCGGCGAGTGTGGTTGAAGGAGAGCGAGTGATGTTAAAGGAGTGCACAGTGGGTTGTTCGGGTGGCGATTGGGTTGGGTGAGAGTGGCAAGTAGTTAGTAGGAATGGCGGTTGGGTTCCGCATAGGAGGAGTGAGTGGGTTGAGGGTGGGAGTGGCGGCTGGATGGGATTGGAGTTGCCAGGGCTATTAGGTGGGCTATTAGGTGTTGAGAGTAAGGGTAAATGCCTGACCAGTCTTCTTTTCAATAGCATAAATATTTTAGGTTTGTCCTTGCAAAGAAATGTTAGAATGCAGGAAAAGCTGTCTATATCACAATACTGAGAGACTCATAAGAGACTGGAAGTTAACTAAAACGATTCAAAATTAAGGGAATTAATATTACGTAAATAGTTATTTAACGGGAAAGAACTTTCAGCCCGTACATACACAAAGTAATTTACCATTAATATTTTTCAAGTGTATTTTTTGTAATGACTCGTAAATCCTATTTTTTGAAACCAGTGCACTGTTCTAGTTGATTGCTGCATTTAGGGTTTGCCCAAAATACCTGAACTAGTCTAATAATTGACTAAAGTCGCTTAAATGTGGTAATGGGCCCACAAAATGAGACTGCAGTTTGCGTTGTGAGCTGCCCATAATTCAGCCTTCTCTCTAATCCATCATCGCTCCAACGCAGACCGCAATATCGGGTGATGTGTTGCCATGCACGTGTCACTCACGGCCCGCGCGTCCGCCCTTAATGTTCCGTCCCTGAGGGCTCGCCTGACCCTGCTCAGTCCGGCGCTCTGATGCACGTGTTGTCTTTGGGGACTGAGACGAAAGGAACGGAACGGGGAGGGGGGTTCATCAGCGTTGGGAAGAAGCGGACAGTCGTCCAGACACATCGCTTCTCCGGTGGCACACGCTCACGGGAAGTTTCCCTTCTTAGGGCCTCTGGCTAATGTTTTCATCAATAAAAACATGCAGAAGATGTTGGCGAAGAGTTTGTGTGGGTGAAACTCTTACATGAATTCTTATGCAAGAAGGAAAAAAGTATGATTTTCTAAATAACACACAAACCAGGCATGCTGCTTTTTTATTTTATTTCTTTAAATTTTAGAGTTACAATTGTTACCGTGGCTTAAGAGTTACAATTGGTTTTTATTTGCAAAAACTTGCGCTACTACATATACTTTATATAAGCACTGTACAAGCGCTGTCGACGTTTCTGTTACACCTAGCAGGTTCGTGGCATTTTTTTCTAGGAATATTTCCATTTCCGCTGCCAATATGCATTTCACCGGTACGCTTCATTTAATTATTCTCTACCTTACACTATCCTATCACTAACCATCATTTCGTAAAGGATCAAGGATTACATCGTCGTTTAGGTGATAACTGAGGAACTAGCTGAGACTCAAGACTACCTCAGCAGGTTATCGGTTAATAATGACCCTGACTAGCTAACTAGATAGAGAGGAGAAATTGTGAGAGAGTGGAGGACTCCCTCCTAAGACTCTACTTTCGGATGATAAGGAGTGGATGGCATGCCTGACGGGGCGAAATGTGCAGCTTTGTTGAAGCTGCCCCCTGAGTGTAAAAAATACTGAGTTTGGTTTCAGATCAAAATATTTCCTGCAACCTGCACGGATCGAATCTTCAACCCCCGATCACTAGTACACCCAAATAGTGAAGTATTGACTTATACACTTGCTGCTACCGGTGTTGCTTGTTCAACACAGTATTTTCGAATTCCCAGAATGAACACTGATATCACCGCCAGTATCGAACAAGTCGAAGAATCTGTGTATCCCGGCGAAGCATCGCGGTCGCATGCCCGCCCGTGCATCTCGAGCGCCGTCACTCGCGAAGAGCTGGCGAATCGCCCACACCCACCGCCCACGCCCACCGCCCACGCCCACCGCCCACGCCCACCGCCCACGCCCACCGCCCACGCCCACCGCCCACGCCCACCGCCCACGCCCACCGCCCATGCCCACCGCCCACGCCCACCGCCCACGCCCACCGCCCACGCCCACCGCCCACACCCACCGCCCACGCTCACCGCCCACGCCCACCGCCCACGCCCACCACCCACACCCACCGCTCACGCCTACCGCCCACGCCGACGCCCATGCCTACCGCTCAAAGCCCACACCCACTGCCCACGCACACGCATCCCCCATGTTCAATGTCCACGCCCACCACCCACCACCTACTACCCACCACCCACCACTCACGCCCAAGCGCACCGCACACGCCCCCCGATCATGCCCACCCACACTGCACACACTCCGCTCACCCTCACCGCCCGCGCCCATCGTTCACGCACATCGCCCACACCCACCACCCTAGCTCACCACCCACGCCCACCGCCCACGCCCACGCCCACCGCCCACGCCCACCGCCCTCCGTCCACCGCCTACGCCCACCTCCTACGCCCACCGCTTTCGCCCACCGCTCTTGCCCACCGCCCTTGTTCACCGCCCTTGCCCACCGCCCACACCCACCGCCCACACCCACCGCCCACACCCACCGCCCACACCCATCGCCCTCCGCCCACCGCCCTTGCCCACCGCCCTTGCGCACCGTCAACGCCCGTCGCCCACGATCACGTCCACCACCCCTGCATATCGCCCACGCCCAAGGACGATGTCCCCCGACCCCGCCTACCCACAACTCACACCGAAGCCCACTGTTGACGCCCGCCCACACCGCACACACACCGTTTACGTCCAACGTCCATGCTCACCGCCCACGCCGACACCCACCGACCTCGCCCACCACCGGGCCATCGATCCCGGGGCGCCACGGCTAACGAGTGTCGCCTGCCCCCACGCGACCGCCCCGCCCCGCGCCGGCCGCACGCGCCGTCGCCCGCCCACGCTACCGTTGTCTCCGTAATTATGATCCGGTCGGCGATAGAAGCGGGCAGAGGCGGTTAACTATGTATGGCAATTAGTACCGCATCGATGGGCCGGCGTTTTTCGGTCTGGGACGAGGCGCCGGGGATCGTGGTGGAGGCGGTGGTAACGGCGATGGTAATTGTCATGTCAATGGAGGATGGCAGTGGTGATCACTGTAGTATTGACATTGATGATGACAGTGTGTTGGAAATTGGTTGTGCTGGATGTGACAGCGATGTTTGTGTATTTACGTACTTATTTATTCATTTCCTTATTATTATCCGAGAACTGTAAACACGTTTTAAGACGCTTAAGAAGAAAAAAAATCACATTTGTAGTATAGATGTACAAGAGATGCAAGGCAAGGGACTATCTCAGCATTTTCTCAGTGAATCAAAGCAGAACTTAACGATAACACAATTGAGGTGAAGGTCATTGATTCAGAACCTGATTACTACAGTTGTTGTGTAAGGCACATTCATTCCTTTACAATTATACAATTAAAAATTTGTCGAGTTATATTGATACGCACAGGTGACGTCTTGGTGATAATGGTCATGGTAGATGATGGGTTATAAGTTGTAGATATTTGTTGTGGTCCATGAATCACCTATTGTATCTGTAATGACGAAAGAACGATTGAATTGGCACTGACGGTTAGGCCCGTGGTGATTCATGAACATGGTGACGTATGGGCTTAACGCTTCAATTCCGCTCTACAGCACAGATAGCTTAAGAATATGAATTCATTTCCTGAAGATGTCCTGAATCAATCAGTCCACATTTCGTCGGGCACACATTTTCATTTCCGTACTTTTCGTTATGTATGAACACAGAGGAAAATCACATTGATTCAAAGAAATTACATCTAAGATATCAAACTACTTCGTGGGAACGGCCAAGTCGACTAGCTAGTCCAAACAACAAATCCTTGGTAATACTACACACGTTTATTACGCACTGCTATTGTTGATTTTATATATGAATCATCACAAAAAGGAAGTGGTTTTAAAGAATGTTCACAGCCAGACATTAGACACTAAATGACAAATACTTCTTGTCTACTCTCAATATTTGAAGAGTTTGCATAAATCAGCTCATTAAAATATTAAATACCCTAAATTATGATAAACTAGTTTGTTGTAGAGGGAATTACAGCAATAAGAAGGAGGATAATGTATTAAAAATATTATACCATTCTGTCTTAGGGTAAATACACGCTACAGAAGAAAAAGTATATGATGTTTAAAATCAAGAAACAAAGTATACAGGAGTTACTCTAAGAAGGGACCAATTAGACAGGTCGGGAAACTAATTATTGTTATGAAGGAGATGGCAAGTGGTCAATTCATTTACAAATGAGCAATCTCTAAATGAAAGCATAGACGACTTGAGTATATGGACATAACCTGCAGTTATGTTGCCAGCAGTAGCCAAGCAGGACCTGTCAAAGTGGTCCCTTCTTAGAGTAATCTCTGTATATGATAATGATAATGATGACAGTAAAGAAGAAGAAGAAGAAGAAGAAGAAGAAGAAGAAGAAGAAGAAGATGATGAAGATGATGATGATGATGATGTTGAAGAAGAAAAATTAAGAGCACATTATTGAAGATAATTGTGAACTTCCCATTACATGCCGTTTCTCATGTCACGCCATAAAACAATTCTTCGACCCTTGCATCACTAACCCAGAGACAAAACTACTCCATCGCTCCGCCCCAGAACCCAACCGCGTCAACGGAGGCAGCCCGATAATACCAAGACGCTTCTCTTAGCCCTCTCTCCTCCATCTCCCACTTCCTCCCCTCCCTCCGTCACTCGGCGCGCGTCACCTCCTCGGGGCTATTAGCGGCACCGCGTTGTTTATTAATTGTTGTTTGCTAAATGGATTACGGCAAAGTGCTGCCGAGATTCGCCGTTGCCGCCGATCGAGTTTGCGTCGGTAAATCGCCGCCGCCGCCGCCGCCGCTGGAGGCGGGCCCCGCCGCCGCCGCCGCAGCGCAGGCGAGGGCGGCGGCGGCGGCGGCGGAGGCGGAGGCGGAGGCGGCGGCGGCGGCGGCTGCTCCTTCAGCCAGGATGAAACACGTCGCTCACATGCAGGGGACCACCAAGCCCCTTTCCTCCTTCAAACGGCAAGGGTGGCTCAGGATAGCATCTAATGGCACTGAAGTACCTGTGACCGGGAGGCCCTAGGGTTCCACTCCCGACGGTATCAGGATTTTCGACACTAGCTAGATAGCTGGGTCGAATTCACTCGCTGTGTGGAGGAGAATTCTATTGGCTTTCTGCTGTGATCGGTAGTTTTCCGTGGTTTCTCCGATCAATACCAGGTGAATGCCGGAGCAGTACCGTAAAAAATGGACCCGACCGCGCGCGATCTTTACTTTCTCTTCCTTGTCCCACCCTCATCCCTTACTTCCAGTAACATGCACTACACTTCTATACATGCCAGGCCTCTTGTCCCGGCTGAGGCGATGCCCCGCTGATGAGAGATACATATGAGAGAACAAAAGACGATGCGTATGCCTACAAAACTTCTGAACATTCGAGAATGACTAATACAAATATTGATGTAATGAAACACTCAAAGTTTTAAACAATATGGATATTTGAGGTATGATGTCCCTCGAAAATTCTTCAGATATGTGCGATATCTACGTGCACGATTGACAATATCTGAGTGACAATATCACAGTGCAATATCTCAGTGCTCAAAACGGTTTTCCAAAAAGGAGCGCACAGTGAAAGAGCCACGAATAAAATACTGTCGTATAACACTACTTCAAATTAAATATATTAGCAAAAAACTGTCACATTTAAAAGGATGACTTATTCGCTTTAACATAAGAAATGAAAATAATTATTCCTAAAGGGGGAGGGCAAAAAGTGTCAAATCACTTCTCCAACAAGCTGTCATTTACCGAAATCCAGCTCCGCTAACCCTAAAAAATTTGTACATTCCTTACTTTTGAAATTGAAAAGTAATATAAATATTTTAACAGATTTAAAATCGCGCCTTTATCTCTGGACACAGTGCTGGTGAACTCTAGAAAGTACTTACCTTGGTCGCATCCTTGACATGGAGGAAGGTAGCGGAGATTTTTTCTTGCTCGATGGCAAGATCCTGCGCCGTCCTACGTCGGCTTGAGGGGTTTTTCCCCATCCGGGTATCTCCTACCATCGTGACACGACCCAAGTCCTGCTGTAAGCTCCCGAAGTGTCTGGTGTTGAACATTTAATAGAATGGGTAGCTGCTGTTATGAACACGCGTGCTAATGCATTGCCCACTTGCTTCATAATAAGGGATGTTTGTACATAAGAATCAATCACTTAAAAAACACTCATTTTTAAGTGTCCACTGTGACTTGGGCCACCTCGTTTTGAAGATCATCACGGGTCCCCGGAGGTTGTGGCGCCGAGAGCAGGTGGCCGAATCGCTGTGGAGGGTGGGTGAGGGAGAGGGGGCGGGAGAGAGGTTGCGGAGTGGGAGGACGAACAGAAGTTGAGACCGGTGGAGAACTCTCCCTGGATTAAGAGGGGTTGGACCGCCGCGCGATCTGTCGGGTGTGTTAGCGAGGCATTAGGTGGCTTTGTTGGCTTGTCCGGAGGAGGTTCCAAAATGACGAAGTACCTGCAGATGCGTCGCTTGACATGTGTTTTTGAGTTGGTGCTCGGTAATTAGAAAATGGAAAAAGTGTCATTATAGAGGCAATCGAATGGAGATATCTTATTCAGTAACCAAGGGAATGTTTGTTAAACACGTAACAGTAGTAAGTAATGAAGTTATTTGAACATACAGCGACACCACGTTAATAAGTCTCGAATGGTAGTGGTGGGGCCCAACAAACATACTTAGCTTGTGTTAAAATTTCCCCTCTTGGGATTTTGAGTCCATCCTCCTGATCTAAGAAGCCTCACTTGCGGAACCACAGATGCGTACATTATTACAGCCAGTGGTAAATTAAATAAAAATTCCAGTACTTGAAGCTATCACTTGAAATTATTTTAAAGAACAAGTGTTCTTTTGCAATAACTCAGCTCTTAGATTTGCTTTGAGGCATTTGCCCTGCATTAGAAGCATATATTTTTTCACAACTGCGTATATAGTTGTTTTATTTAAAAACATTAGAATTTTTTTTCAATATTTATTTTCCGTAAGGTATCAAAATCTGATAGATATGTGTACTTTAAAACGTAGTTTCTTTTTTTCCTTCCTGCGTCAACATTTTATAATAAATACAAAAGGATTAATTCTTTAAGGATTTGAGAAATTAATTACGAATACGAATACATCTTCGAAAATACTAATACATCTGAGATTTTCCTCGCATTCGTACCATAGCTAAATCGGATGTTGGATATTAAAAAAAAAAAAAACACGATCTGCTTTCGAGAGATGTGACGTAATCATAAAGATACATAAAACAATCGCGTATGAGGATAAAATCTCAACGACAGTAAACTTGTTTAATAAGGAAGTGAAATTACTAATTTTGTTTTCTGTAGATGACATTTCTATTAAAGACAATAATACAATAGAATCCTCTTCATTGTCTCACTCATTTGCAATCTTTGAGCAAGTGATGTTTAAAACTGCTAAGTTGAAGTTAACTTTTTGATTGATTTAAGAATACGACATAAATAATGATAAGTACTTTAAATTGCCTGTACGTATTTCTTTCGTGTTTTCCTACTAGTTCGCTCGTGCAAAGAAAGTGTCGTTGAGAATCGCTGCTCTGCATGTCTAAGGCAATGATTTCCTTTGAAATTGCCAGCAATGTGACACCGTGAAGCAAAGCAATGAATCAGTCAGCAGAAGGGAGTCCGTTCGGTTGCACCTTCTCCTTAGTGCTACAAAGTCTATCGCGTCCTCTGTTCCAAACTGCCTCGCCTCCATCTCCACTTTTGCCTTCATGCCACCTCCACTTCTGCCCCCCGCCATCTAAGAGTTTGCCTCCCCGCCATCTCCACTTCTGCCTTCTTCACGCTTGCCTCCCCGAATCTCCTCTTTTACCTCCTCGTCATCTACTTTTCGCCCCTCCGCGAAGTGCAATTCTGCATCTCCACCGCGTCCATGTCTGCCTCCCCGCCATCTTCACTTCAGCCATCCCATCATCGCCTAGTCCGCCTCCGTTATTTCTCCGCTTCTTCCTTCCCGCCATCTCCACTTCTGCCCCCCCATCTCCGCTTATACCTCCCCGCCATCTCCACTTCCTCCTCCCCGCCATCCCCGATCCCGCAGTCTCCGACACATTCTCGCCGGTCTCACCTCGCCGTACCTCTATCCCCGGCAACCCATCTCCATCCTCGCCACCTCCTCGCCATCTCACATCGCCATATTTCTAACCCCGCCCCCCCCATCGCCATCCCCACCGCCGCTGCCGCCGGTGCTCGCCGAAGGAGCGCAGCACGCCGCAAGTCGATCAGCCCTCCCGAAGCAGCTGCTGCGGTCGCCGCCCCAATCGCCCCTTCACCCCTTGCGGGCGCGCCGACGGCCCAACTTGGGCTTCCGTTGGGGCCGACCTGCGGCGCCGCCTGCCGCTCGCCCGGGGCTGCTGTGCTTTATCGCATTCTGCCGTGCTGATACAAGTGAACGTCGAAAGCACGTGAACCGCATCGAAAAAATATTCCAATGCTCATATGCTAACATTGTGATTGGCAGTTGTGCCCTCTACGTAATAATGGGAGGTTACGAGGAGTTCCCTCTACTCAACGGGGTGTTGCCCAGCTTTCGGTGTAGGTGACAGTTGATGCTATTCTAGTAGCTGACGTAGGGTGCCATTCGCGGGACTTCCGTTGACGGTTGCGTTGTCTTAAGGAGCCAGCTCCGAAGATTATGACTATTAGAGTGACCAGAGAGAGGGATAGCTTCTCAACGTCTTGATAGACCAGATCCGGCTGTAATGTCAGTTTTAATTATTTACTTATGTATTTATTTCATTTCACGTAAACATCTTTTAAAAAATCTGTGTGTGACTAAGGGGGAGGAAGCGCAGTATGGAGCCGTTTCTTGACCTCTGGTACCTCTGTTCTAACTCATACTAAATAGAATAACTACTGAATCGAATTATCAAAATAGGTAGCAACGAGCGTTTTGGCAAGAATTGCTATGAAAATATTACATCTCGGTAATAAAATATATTGGCAAAAGCAAATCATTTACGGATTTGGGCTATTATCTCTTATAGTGCCCTTCGAATGGGAATCAACGTCTACTGGTAGGACATGAATAACGATTATTGGAATAACTATATTCCCAAATGAACTTAGTAAAACTTGCACAGATAGGAAAGCTACATAACAGTTAAACTAATGTGTGACGTTAGTCCATTTGGTTTCGTGTTGAATATCAGGCGTACATCAACATTAATATTCAAAACTCCAACTGCCATTATTATGCGTTCGGGCTATTATTTTTAACGCCATTCTGCTCTAGCCGTTTTCATTTCTTTTCCGAGTTCATCAATTCTATCTTCATGCTTTTACTTATGTAATAACTATTCAAATCACGGCGTTTTCTAATATTCCAATAGCGTTTAAACATAACCCTTTATTTACTGAAGTGGAACCGACTGAAACAAGTTTCATTTCACGAAACGACTGAATCCAATAATGTCTTCCTCTCATAATATTTCCATCCATCTCATGGAGTGACCGAAATTTGAATTCCTGTACCGAGAATCGTAGAGCGAGCAAACGTGCTGGGTCGGCCAGGGGAAGGAGAGAATTGATTAAAACATAATATGTGTCGCGGTTTAATATACTCTCTGAGAAGGAGGGCATATTAGTTGGCCCAGACTTCTGCTTCTGCTTACTTATTAAGCGCTCTGTGGCTTTATGCAGAGCGGGAAGTCTTCCGCCCCAGAACTTAGGCACGCGGGCGGGTGGGTTGGGGGCGTCTTCTAGGAACGGCGTGAAATGCACTTGCCAGCGGGGAAAGGGGGATGGGAGAAGGAGAATGGAGGGGTGGGGGGACAGAACCTCCCGGGGCCCTCGCTTTAATCATAATCACCTGCGCCACCTAGCTGCCGCCGCCGCCTCCGGCAGATTCCCGACTTTCCGTTCCCTCCAACGTCGCCCACGCTGACGTCGTGCACGCTGACATCGTGTCCGTTGATGTCACCTGCATTCGACGATGTTGCTGCACACACACACTAATCCTAAAGTAGTCACTTGGGGATTTTAAGGTTAATGCTTCATTAACTGTCACATTATAGTAATTTATTCTGCAAGGCAAGAAAATGTCTTTATCTTATCCGACATAGGCTGCTTTATATGCCTCCTTTATCTACTGTTTACTGACGAATTTGAAGTAGATTATTATGGCTCATTTTTATATAAATAATCTTAGTAAAGTTTCCTGCAGTATTTAAAATTGCTCATTATATTTGATGAAATAAGGAGTACTGCGGAAGTCATTATAGTACCATTTATCGTGACACATGCTGTTAAAAAACGTCAAAAATTCTAAAAGGGAAATTTTAGTTATATTACATGTGACTCAAATGTCGTTACGTGCTCGTTAGTTAATTATGTGCTTTGTGAATAATTAGCCAACACGCTGTTCTATCCATGATTTGTAGAGTTACAGGAGAGAGAGAGAGAGAGAGAGAGAGAGAGAGAGAGAGAGAGAGAGAGAGAGAGAGAAAATATATTGGTTTTATTTTCTTTACAGTTCTCAGTACCTTTCATTAGACTTTGGCTTCTCTTCTATGAAAGGAAAACACTGCGTGTCTGTTGCAGAAGTTGAATTATCATGCTTAATTTTTGTCCTAAAACTTAAAAAATTTCACGTATCCATTCCAAATAATTCCCTGTTGGATTAGTTGTTTTAGTTTAAAGGTAAAGAAAATGAAAACGAACTACAAGAGGTTGGGGAAATCATATTTTGTTCCATTCTTTCTGTTTTGGTATATAGAATATAATAAAAAATACTCATTTTCACGAACAGAACCTATATTGTACCATTATTTTGGCACAAAGACTATAAAAATAGATATATCTAAGACTATAAAATTTGAAAACTATTTTGGGCGTGTGTGTGTATGTTCTACTGTTACATATAATGAACGCCAATAAATGTATTGGTGTTATTTACTGAAAAGCCAATAAATCTATCTTACAAATAAGAACTAGTACAATTCTTTTCTGCGGAAGTACTTTTTCCCTTCCCACTGCTATTTTCATCAACGTTTCATCGCTACCTTTATTTTCTGTGATAACATGTTTTACCATGACTCGATGCCAATATCGTGTCTAACTTCGTCACTACCACATGATATTTCGTTTTTTACGTCCCCGTACACATCAGATTAACTTCCTTGACTTCTTTATTCTTTGTTGTTTTTACTCTTATCTCGTGTCTGGTTCCGACTGCACTTTCCCCCTCTTCCACCTTCTCTGTTGCTGCAGTATCTTGCACTTGACCTCCCAACCTGCAACTCGTCATTTCCGTCCTTCCCACATCCCGCTGTGGAGGCAGTGATCTGCACTTCCATTCTTTGGAAATTGAGCTTCAACCATTTTTAACTCTTTCTTTCCCATCCCAGCTCCACGCGTATCCGAAATTGGTTTACTCTATGAACGAGTGCATTGTCTCGGTCACCATCGTCACGTACTCATCAATTCCGTTACATTGTCATCACCACCACTACTGTCATTTGCGCCTCATTCTCAGGCCTCCTCGCCATTCTCCGTTCACACCATCATGTCCTCGTCTTCGTCCTTATTTTATTCCTCCTTGTTATTTTTCCGCTCGTTATCTTTGTTATCTTCATCCTTGTTATCTCCCATTCCTCATTGTTATCCTCCGCTTCCTGCCCTATTCTTTTTCGTACTACCTTTCTCTTTCCTTCTCCCACACCTTTTTTCCTTTCCTCTTCATTCTCCACTTTCTGGAGTGTCTCTTTTTACCTTCATGTTCGTTCTTGTCTTTATCCTCCTCCACCGCAAGTTGTTCTCTCTGTCGCTTCGTCTGCCTTTGTGATGGCTTCTGCTGCCGGCTCAGTTCCTCCCCCTCCTCCACCAATTTGTCGTATCTCTTTCTCCTTTCCCCTTCTTTCTCTTCCAGTATCTTTTATCCTCTTCTTTTTCCTTCTCCTTCTCTTTCTCCTCCTCCAGTGCCTCATTTTCCCTTCTTTCTGAACGCTGTGTCCTCGTCTTTTCCTACCACCGTCGCCGTCGTTCCCTCTGGCCCCGCCCCCCTGCCGCGCCCGGGTGCAGCGCGCGCGCCTCGAGGGGCGAGGCGGGCGAGGGGCGGGGCGGGCGAGGCCTGGGGCGCGGGATCAGGTGGCGTCGCGCCCCGCGGCGAGGGGCTTTATTAGCGCCCTTTGTCACCCGCGCTCGCGCCCGCGTCCGCCACGCCGCTCCGGCGCCAGCACCCGCCCCGGCGCACCGGCCCCGCCTAGCACGTATCCCGCGCAGCCCGCGCTGCTAACCACGCTTCAAATACCCACGCTCTTTCCATGGCGGTGGCGATGGGGGTAATTAAGTTTGTGAAAAAAACGTATTTTTAATTAGGAGCTTTATAACATTATTATTAATTATGAAATGTGCACAAAACGCAATCAAACGAACAGGAATTCGATGATTTTATACATCATATTAGAGCATATTTAGTGCAGTTCGTGTTAATGCATCATATTTCCATTATATTTAAGTTATTATTCATATTTTATTTCTTATTTGTTCTTGATGTGGCATATTTCTGCTGGAATTTCAATTAATATGCATATTTGTCTCCTGAAACCGAAAACTGTACTTCACACATGTGAATGGTACTCATTATAAATCGTGGAAATGTCTTTAGTTCGTGCAAGCAATATTTATCTGAACATCTTATAGATGATATCATGGCACTGGTACTCGGAAACGATTTGTCCGTTTATGAATGATTTATATAATTTATTTTATATTATATAATTTATATGTTTTATCTTTGATAAATAACTTGTGGCATCGGAATTGATACTTCGACGATGATTCAGACGAAATCAGTATAATTTTCTTTAAAAAGTATCGCAACTGCGGCCCTGTGAGAGGTTTCTCTGCTTTCATTGGATGCCATATCTGGGGGAGTGATATGAAAAAATATAACTGTTTCAATTTGTCTGTAAAACTCAAATATTTGATTGTTCCTACCTATCTCCACACTCCGCGTGTCGACTAAATTCTCATATTCACTGGACCACTGCTTATGCAAAAGTATACAGCAAGACCCCAAGGAAAAAGATGCTCACGATTAAATATTTGTTATTCACGTGTTGCATTATGAGCAGCATTTTTGATTCTCTTGGTATTTAAAGAATTGTTGAACTGTGTACAGGATAATACTGTTTTTCTTCAAATATTCAATTTGTTGTAATGCTATTCGAAAGTATTTTATTTGTTGACCTTGAGTGTGCTTGCTACTTTTTGAAACACCTTTTTGTGTGTCACATTTTTTTGTGTGTCACACATTTTTTCTGCTTCAGGTCAGTAAAACTTTAATATTTCTCTTGTAAATATCCCGATATCATATCTTTTACTAATGAATATTTTCTTATTAAAATAATAGTTTCATGTAAAATCGAAGAAAACGTTTTTTATTTTATTGGAGTTAAAAGGTTACACGCACTTATTGAAGATGGTTGTAAATTTGTTGCTATTCAATGTTCCTATATTCTGACATGTTTTTAATATATTGAGAAACTACCTTGCTCTCTCTTGAGAATGGTTAAATAATTCTTATTATTTATAGTAGTTGTACCTTAATGTGGTTGTTCGTGTTGCAATTTATCTATCAAAAACGATCGTCGTGTCGTCGAGCAAGCATGTGAGTGTAGGAGAAGCGAAGATGACGAGTATTTAGAGAGGGAAGGTCGGAGAGTTTCACTTCTGGGATTTTCTTTTCGGTTATCGATAAAGCCTAATGCGTATCCCTTCCGTTAGTGCAGAATTAATCCAATAGCGTAACATCGCCTCTCAGAGAGGACGCATCAAAATTTAGAAATGCATCAGAATATATCTTTGACCCGGAAACCACGGTTTTAAACCTCTAGTGAGTAGGCTTTTGCATATATATGCGAACTCTACTTTTCATTCTTTGAAAAAATATAATTTTGTGGCCAAGTTTCGCATATGTGTGGAAGGGTGTGTGTGTACTACAGTGCAAGGATATTTCCTCCCGTGCCGAGAACTTCGCCGGCGTACCGAAAACCGTCCTGTGGCCCCATTCTTCAGCACGGTGTGGCTGAAACGGTGCTGGCTTGACACAGCGTTCCCGCACCTCATAGCGCGTGTATGGCGACGCATATTTCTCGAAGAGTTGTGGAACCGGGCGTTTATGGACTCGGCACTAAAATAAACTGCTCGGAAAGCGCCAGGGCGGTAACTATTGTAGAGCGCCAGACGTTTTATGTTGAGTGTTAGGAAAAGGTATGCAATATGTTATTAAGTGTGACGTGAGTATCGTTCCGTTACTTCTTCTGTGTTTGCGACATATACGTTGTTCTTAGGGGCAGATCTCACCGATCCCTTAGTCCTTTTATCGGCAAAGGTGACTCAGGTCATCAACTGATATCACTGCAGTGCGTCTGGACGGGAGGTCCTAGGGTTCTAGTCCTGACGGTGGCAGGATTTTCGACACTAGCTAGAGAGCTAAGTCGAATACAGCCGCTGTTTGGAGGAGAGTTTGATCGTCAGGCTGCTCCGATTGGTTGCTTTTCGTTGATTCTCCGCTCAACATCTGATGAATGCCGGAGTAGTACCTTAACAAATTCCGCGGACCGCGCGCGATCTTACCTTCCTTGTCCTGTCCTCATTCCTTACTTACATACACTTACTCTCACCAGCACTACACTACCACACTTATCGGGAGACCTATCAGCTTGTACCGGTTGGAGTGGTGCTAAGGTTGTGGGAGATATCTTCTTGGGGAAGAATCCTCTCAAGTCGACGTACTAGGTCCGCGTTGGATCTTACCATCCAGCGAGGGATGGTCTCCGTCATCTCTCGTAATAAAACACGCACTTCACTTACGGGACTAGTAAACTCAGCAGTTGACGGTCCCGATATCACTAATCAATCTTCCTCCTTTCGGGGGGTTGTAGTGGTTTCACCTCTGCCTGGGTGGCGCAGGAACAGAAGATGCACGCAAATACGCGAAGACAATGGCCAATGGCCGCGGGTTCGAGTTCCGCGTCTGACATGCGTGGTCACTACTTACCCCCCTCCATACACACACACACAATATCTTCTGTACATCATTCTGGAGAAATAAGTGATTTATCGCTCTGATGAGGTATATTGCATTTGCTTTCTTTGCAGTTCTCAGATCCTTTCAACAGATGTTGAATTCTCTTCAAAAAAGGAAAAGTTACTGCATACATTGCAGAGATTAAATTATCTAGCATGTTTTTTGATAAGAAATTTAAAATTGCCAAACAAATGTAACCTGCCACATGGTAATTTTTGGTATAGTGTAAGGCTACCAAATTTCAATCATAGAATTACTAAGAGGTCTGTGAAATAAAAGTTTTTGCTACTCTTTGTGTTTTTATACATAAAAAATATAATTATCACGAAGAGATCAGGGAAATTTCCATTATTTGGGCTCGAAGTACGTGAATGCATCAAAGACAAAAGTTTAAAAACACGTTTAGTATGTTATATCGAAACTTGCTCTAATTTTTTTCAGTTGTGGTTAAGCCATGCATAGTTTGTATCCAAAATCGTAGCTGTTGAAAAAATACTGGAAGTAACTAAAAGAGATGAAATATAGAGGTATTCTAAAATGGGCGTGAATTCTACAACTGGTCTCTTACTATAAATAAACTGCATGAATATTGGAACAATACAGATAGAGGTGGTATATTGGGTGTGAGAAATTGTGCCTGATAATTAAATTGTGATACATTTTTTGTAAAGCGCCAGTGACTAAAATCCTTTGAAATTTGAATTCATTGTACGTTTCTAAAAAAAACAGTATTAAATCAAATTGGCAATTGAAATACTAAAATACTTTACAAACTCGTATTGATATTACTCTTCTGTTTTACATTTTGTAATATTTTAGATTTTCCCTTTGAGATACACTGTTATATTATGAATATAACTGTTCTATGTACGGAGAATAAATGAACCATTAATCGAATTACACACCAATATCATTTCTCTCTGAATGTTTCTGAAAACAAAGTGGTATTTTTCATTTAGCCATTTTATCATTTCGGAGCAGAATAGTTGAAGAGATTTCGGAGAAGATAGAAGAAGTTGCATATTAAATATCGGTTACACTCCATTGCCACATTTTTAAACTCTTTTAACTCTGTTTTCAACAATCCCATTACAATTATCGTCTGGTTGAGCATTCTATTTTGTTCGCTCCGGTTTGTGTCTATTTTCGTTCCTTCAATCGTTACATCAAAAGGTTCGCTCACGGGCTGAAGACTTCTTATAAATGAGTGCACTATTATGATAGTTTCCAATTCGTTAGGGGCGGATATTCTTGAAATACAAACCTTTCTACGCATCATAGTTTTTCTGTTTTCTTAGGAGATTCTTACATTTGGTACTATGTAGTTATTTGTCTATTAATTGTAATTAATATATCATATATTTGATTCAGCAAAACAATATTTTTCATCATATAATAATAATAACAATAATAATAACAATAATAATAATATTAGGATGCAAATAATGTGAAAATTAGAAGATTTTACGTATTGCAATGACTTCACTTTCGTCAAACAAGCTCCATAAACGAATTCAATACTGAGTTTTCTTTCGTATTTGAAACGTACATATAGATATATCACATTAATATTGGTTGAATCCATTGATAAAAATCAAAATAAAGTTTTTATAGTGCATTTATTTTTTATTTATTTAACGTTGAAAACGATTAAAAAGTGAGTGTGGTGTGCTAGGGGAAAAGTGTTTTCTAAATTCTGGGACGCTACCTAAGCCATATACATGTTGAAATCTGAATACAGAACGTAACTTTTGAGGCTTTATGTCGGCATGTCCACTTTTAATAAATTTACTTGAAATTTCTTCTTACCAAATGTATGTTTATTCTTATTATTTTTTAGTGACGTTAGTAAATTGGGAATAGTAGAAAGTTCCTACAACTCAAACTATAAAGATAATTCAATTGTATTTTATCACGATGGATGTTATCATCTTAGTCTTTCGAGTAATGTTCATAAAATTACAAATTTATAATAGAGAAGACACATTTCAACACTTAAATAAATTTAAAATGATTAAATGAAATAATTTTAAGGAAGATAAGTTTCCCTAGGGCGGATCTACTAGATATCTTACTTTAACAGATATATTGATTTTCAATATTGTTATATCTTCACGTTTTCCGCTCGTATGTCAATGCTTTGAGACCGTCGTCTAGGCAGAATTGTATAAAAAAATAACTAACAATTTATTTGTAAAAATTATTGATAACATAAAACATAGTGTGTAGTGTGTGGCTTCGTGAGGATTTCCATTTAATACATTTTTTTCAACACGAGTCTTC
This sequence comes from Gryllus longicercus, assembly GCA_038098605.1. Classification (NCBI taxonomy): domain Eukaryota; kingdom Metazoa; phylum Arthropoda; class Insecta; order Orthoptera; family Gryllidae; genus Gryllus; species Gryllus longicercus. Next base: position 754,875 of record JAZDUA010000385.1, on the reverse strand, counting down.
GAATTGTTAACAGTATTTGAAGAAAGGAACAAAATTACCCTCGAATTATATTTTACAATCATGTTTTAGTTAATAGAAGAAAATAGAGCGTTAAAACCTTCTGCACACTTTGAAATAAATTAAAAAGAAAGAAAATTTTTGACTTCGATCATTGAAATGAAGCAATGTTTGCACCTTCAAAATTCAGAGTAAATTTGTGAAATGAGGCAACGCCAAGTAAAGCATATATATATGTGGTGTCGGCATACAATGTTAAATGTTAAAATCAGTTCTTGTTCAACCTATCGTAACAAAACTCAGTCTAAAGTGCAGTGCAACCGATATCGCGTACTCATTACAAGCTGCGATATAATTGTTAAATTTCTTCTTCGAAGGCAATCTGGATTTTGACGCCCTCCCCAAGTACCATGGGAACTGTTTCGAGGTTTACATTCGCCGGAGGAAAGAGCCACCCAGCTGCTCTGGAAGGCCATTTAGGCCTCTCAAGACAGCTTCGTTCCATCTGGGGCGCTCTCTGCCAGCATACGACATTGCCAGAGCGGAAGGGACGGAGCCAGACAAGGAAGTAGTGGTAGGGCGGGGTGGTAGGAAGGGGAGTGGTTGGGTAGATAGTGATTGGGTGGGGGAGTGGTTGGGCGGGGGAGTGGTAGAGTGAAGAGAAGCGAGGTGGATAGTGGTGTGGCGGAGGAATAGAACAGGAAGTAGCGACGGAGGAAAAGAGAAGGGCGCGATGTGGGTAACGAGCGCAGCGCAGACAAAACCTTCGGAAGAATGGAGCTGGAAAAGGAGGACGAAGTGGACAGGACACGGCCACGTGGAAAACCGTGTCAGGCAGATGAGAATGAAATTGGAATGCAGCGGGAAGGCGTGAGAGGCAGTGAATGTGGTGTGAGGGGGTTGCGGATCAGGGTGGCAACGAGTGGGAAAGGGATCGGAGCAGGGAGAGGGGAGAAAGGATAGGAGCGAGTGGGGCAGGAAGGCCCGCAGATGCTGGGCCGTACGTGACAACTCTCCTTAAAAGGGACGCGGAGCGCTGCGTCTTTTCGTTGTTAATTGCGTTCTCCGCGCGGGTCGCTCCGCCGGCTGTGCGGGCTGAGAGGCCCTAACTTGCGTTCGAGTGGGCGGAAGAGTTCGGCCGGAGAGCGTTGCTCGTCTGTTCCGTGAAGTGTAAGCGGAAGAACGGTCTTTTTTCTGGCAAAATCGAGAAAAAAAAAAACACCAGATTCGTTGGTTTTTTTTCTTGGGAAGGTTATAATGCGCTCTCAAGCTTGCGCGTAGCACATCGGTTGCACGCTCGTTTTTGTAGTGCATAGTACTTATTTCGAGTTTAAAATGTTCTTCTCATTTAACTGCTACATATGCACTCACTCGTATCGTGATATGTCTTGGATGATAAGCACACACACTTGCAACAAAATTTTATTAACTTAGCCATGCATTACGTAGACGGTGTGACGTATCTACTGCATTCTCATTCTTATTTTCCTCTTCGTCTGACCACTAAACTTGCCAAAGTTCAGAGATTCTTAACCGTTTTTGAATTTTTAAAATATTTTACAAAATAATGATGTGTGGGTAATTTTTATGGATAATAATAATAGTCTTTCCGATCCGCACAATGTGGCTGAGACCCAGATGTAGTTTTTATAATCACCCATGCAAATTAGTGAATGCTCGAGCCAAAAGCTATTCTGCAAAAGCTGTCAATAATTACCGGCAGAGTTCGGTAACGGAATACGTAATGATTAACATCAGCCGAGGAGGAGTCAAAAAATGAGTTTGTACTTCTTCTGAGTCTTCAATCCACGATTCTTTGGACTCCATCACCACAACATCTCTAATCACTCGTGTTTCTAATACATTATTCACAATTGTGTGTAATTTGAGGAAATAATTGTGCGACCACCACTCGCAACCTTTTAAGTCTCCATCTCCTCTACATTCATCCTGCGCTATCTCGTGCATTAAATACTGCTATTTCCCTCGCGTCCATCGCGTCTTTAAATTTGCTCTGCCAAAACCCACGATTAAGAAAACTGTCATCGAAATATCGGGCAAGAATCTGCGAAAAGATGTATCTGTTAATAAACTTTTCTTTGATTTCTCGCCTATTGAAAAGACATAATCTATTTTGAGTACACGTTCTCTTCACACCTATCGAAGACTCTATGAAGGCCACATGGGTTATCCAGAAACTATCACCACTCCTTCCCTTTCGCATTTTTTCTTCGTCGTGCGTGTCTCTTTACATTGCTTATACAAAGTCCAAAGTCAAAACCTAAACCCTATTTTTCTTGAAAAAGTTTGGGGAAGAAAATAGATAAAAATGTGTTGTTTATTGGTACTTCGATAACTCGTCAATTCACAAAGCTCCAATTCTATTTTGAACAAACGCATTGTTTGTTCGTATCCGAGGTTCCATAAAGATCATTCAGCATCCTCCACTCGCATCTACCACTTCATTACATTCACTTTTGTTCCGTCCTTCCTTTCGCAATACATCGTCTCTTGAAATTGCCCTGACGAAGTCCACAGTTAAAAACGAACCATTTTTTCGAACAACTCTGTAGGAGGAAGCAATGTTAGTTGTATTTGTTGTTGACCTTTACTTCGATATATCGTCAGTTGACAAAGCACCAAATCTATTTACAACAATAGCATTCTCTGGTCGTATCCGCAACTCCCTAAAGTAAATTCAACTACACGCTTCCATCACTTAACTACATTCACTTCCGCTCCATGGTTGCTTTCATAGTTCGTCGTCTCTTGAAATTGCCCTTACAAAGTCCTCAGTAAAAAACGTAACTCTACTTTTTTCCAGGAGGAAGCAATGTTATATGCATCTGTTGTGGATCCTTGGATTTCTGGACAATTGACAAAGCGCGAGATCTATTGTGAACTCTCGAGCCCTCCGCACTCGTAACCGAGCGTCAGTCGAGTCCATCCTGCGTCCACCACACGCCTCCAGCCCTCCACCCCTCCACCCCTCCGCCCCTCCACCGTCTCCACTTCCGCGCGCCCTTTCGTCCATCGTCCGTCGTCTCTTTTAATTGCCCGTTTTTTACAGAGATAAAACTTCGGGGGGAGATTGCCGACCTTTTGTTTTATTGCGGCACTTGGGTCGCCACCGCGCGCGCCCTCTGGCCTTCTTTTAATGGCGGCCGCCGCGGGCGGACTTCACTCGCGGGGCGTCCCGGCAACTTGGCCTGTTTAATTATTGCAAGAGACAATCAGTGCCCTGCGGGCGGGCCGAGGGTCGCCGATGGCGTCCTTGGTTTAATACCCTGCCGCTGCATTGACGCGGGTCGAGCTCTTAAAAAGACGCGAGTGTCGTTTTAAGTTGCGTTTGTAATGGTTGGTCGGGACGCGAGTTTGATGCTAGTAATGGGAACATTAGGCGACGTGATAGTTGTTAGGAAAGCGTTCGTTTTAGGCGGAATGGAATTGGAGTGAATTAATAGGAAGTGTCTGACGGAGCCTCTTGTTGGAGAATGTATATCTTCATAATCCTTCGAAAATAAAATGTCTAGTTCCTTTCAGGATTAGGAAAGAGATTTTATGGACTATTTCACGCGATCACGAACATTATTAATGTTTTTTTTTCAGATTCATCGGTTTCGTTGGTTGGCACGTTGCAGTATCGTGATACAAACCCTTACAAAAAAGTATCGTTTAAATTGCGTTGAAGATCTTCAGCCTGGAAAAAGGGACATGACTTTGAAGTTGGGAAGTTGTGAAATAATAATTATTTATAGATCAGATTGAAATATCATGAATGAAATGAATGAGGAATGACATGGATTTTCTTATAGAATGAACAATACTAGTGAGTTTCTTTACAGGAGCCAGCATCAGTAAGAAAATGTTCCAAATGCGTACAATATTCTTTCGCGCAATTATTAAAATAAGAAAAAGTTGTTTGGCCAGTGACTAGATAAGTCGCTGTATCTAGTAATTGAATATTGTTAAAAAAGTATACAAATATTATTAAATAAATATTGAACTAAGAATTTTGAACGAAGTATTAGAAATTGCCTTCCAACTTTGTGAAGAGAATAACAGGACTTTTCTTTCTGTGCGGCGCTATGCTGGTCATGATAGTGATGTTGGTTGCTTACAGGATAGACTAACATTCGAGTCCTATAATGAGGAATTCTTTTATGGTTTTAACTTGAGTCATAAGATAATACTTCAGTCATAGGCTAAAAATCCTAATGTAAAATACTAGTTGCCTGTATTTGGTGCAAATGCAATTTACACTATTGCAAATCATTTTCATGAAGCCACTAGCCTCTTCTGATCGCTACAAAGCACAGTCGTCAAGTGCAGACTCCTACCCAAACAGACGAGCCGCCGCCGTCACTACAACGCACGTCTGTGCCGCCCCCGTCGCCCGTAGCATCGCAGGAAAGCACACAATTACTCAACGAACCGCAGCGATGGCGGCCTAACGGCGCCAGGCCGCCGGCTCCTCCAAGGCGTTGCCGTTTCGGGACAGCCCCCGCGGCCCCCGCCTCCGCCTCCGCCTCCACCCCCGCCCCCGCCCCCGCCACGGCCGCCCCGCAACGCCCACCCCCGCTGTCGCCACCGCCACCACCCCCTCCACCGCCCCCGTCCCCACAACCGCCCCCGCCCCCGCCATCGCCCCCGCTTCCGCCCCGCCCCCGCCTCCGTCTCCATCTCCACCACTTCCCCTGCCGCCGCCCCCGCCACCCCCGACACCCCCCGCTGCCCCCACTGCCACCGCCACCACCAGCGCCAGCGCCCCCGCCCCGCACCGTCCCCGCACCACCACGCTCCCGCCACCGGCACCGCCACTACCCGCTACCGCCACCTCCGCTGCCTCCGCCTCCGCTCTCACCGCCGCCACGGCCACCACCGCGGGGAGCGCCGCAGAGCAGCGTCAATATTCAGCGCCGCGGCGAGGCACGTTCCATCACGATCACTCAACGGCGGCGCGGGCGCGGGCGCTTTCGACGAAGGTGGTGAAGTGGTGGCGGCGGCGGTGGGCACGCTGAAATTCCCTCTCTCCCACTTGGCGAAATTCAATTACCCGATTCAGACCGCAATGAAGTTTGGAGCGCGGGCGCCGCCGCCGCCGCCGCACGCGAACCGAAGAGAGCGCCGAGCGGTGCGGTGCGGTGCGGTGCGGCGCGGCGCGGCCCGCGTGACGTGGTGCGGAGGAGGGTGGGGCGGGGTGGTGCGGAGTGAGGTGAAGTAGAGTGGGGTGGCGCACCGCGGGGTGATAGGGGGTTGGGGTGTTGCGGCGTGGCGATGCGTGATGTTGCGCGGAGTAGTTGAGATGGCGTGGCGCAGCGAGACGTGGTAGGGTTTGGGGTTGTTCTGACGCGGCGTGGCCTGGCGTGGTGTGGCGTGGCGTGGCGTTGCGTTGTGTGGCGTGGCGTTGTAAGACGTGGGGTTGCGTGGCGTGGCTTTGCGTGGCTTGATGTTGTGCGGAGTGGTTGACATGGCGTGTCGCATCACGACGGTTTGGGGTATTGCGGCTTGGCGCGCCGTGGCATGGCGTGATGTGCAGAGTGGTTGAGATGGGTTGCGTGGCGCTACCCCGCAACATGGTAGGGTTTGAGATGTTGGGCGCATTGTGCCGAAACTTACCATGGTGTGGTGTTGTGCGGTGTGGTTGTCAAGGTGTGACAAATTGCGACTTAGTGTGGCTTGGGGTGTTGTGGCGTGGCGTGATGTCGTGTGGAGTGGTTGAGATGGTATGGCGCACCACGACGTGGCAGAGTGTGGGGTGTTGCGGCGTAGTGCGTGATGACGTAGCAGAATGTAGTCTCGCCGTGGATGCTGGGGCTAAAGTGTGGATGGGTTGCTTACTGTTTGTCCAGAGACGAACATTCGGTGCTAGTCCTACCCACCATGTCTTGTCTTTTGTTCAGATCCTAGGAAGCGAACATTCGCCGAGCATATCTACTGCTTGGGATAGAGCGAGCAGCTCCTAAGCTCACTACTTGGCAAAAACCGAATGTGCGAAGGCGCCTTCAAATTTATGTAAAAGGTGTGAAATTGATAGATTATCAAAGACATTGTCTGCCAAAAATCCGCTAATCTAATTTTTCTGATAGTTTTTGCTCAGTAGTAAGTTACTGGAGTAATACATTTGTGAGGAATACTTCATGATCTGCGCAGATGAGTAACTTTCTCAATAAACTAATACATACTTTAAATTAGGAGCTATAAGTACTATCAATTTATGAAAATACAAGAATTAGCCTTCGGGAACGGCTCCAAAGAAAATACAATTCTAAAATTCTCATTTCTTACAATAACATTTTGAATCCTCACACTAACTGAGTTCTTGCAGACCCAAGAACCCGTAAATGAATTGAGAATAGCCTATCCGAAAACCTCACACCAAACACGCTCTCCTGCATAATCCTCTTTTTTTATTTCTCTTTAAAAAACGCAAAAAGTAATGACGCGAATAAATGTTGCCTAAAAGCACGCCATTCTTTTAAGGTTCTTCCTTTCAAACATCCCAGGGACATCCTGCGAGCGTGCAGTCAACATGGCACATCGTGATAAAACTCTTGCTCCCTCGCATTTACGTCAAGAGTGGCAGTACAGCACAGCGTTCAACAAACGAGCGAATCTCCCCTTGATGTGCAATTTCGCCAGCTATTTTTGCTTCGGAATTACCCATCGAGACAAATGCACCAATGAACGTCCCCGTTCGTCGGCGACCAAGAGCGTCACAGACGGCAGTCGGTGCCGCTGGAAGTCAACGCGAAATTTTTTTATGTTTTCGCGTAAAATCTGGGCGGCAACTTGGTATATTGCACAATATGTTTTACAGCGTTACACTGCGTTTGGTAGCCTATGGAGTAAAGGGAACAATTCTCTTGTGTGTTGAGCCAGTGTTAATGGCTCCTGACGCTGGGTTTCTGTGTGTTATGTTGAGGGAGAATGCCGTTGAGAATTATACAGCTAGTGTGGCTTTACGAATGACATAGACATGTCTGTTCGTATGAAGTAAGTAGTTGTTTCATATTCATGTGTCAGCTGTCGGTAAAAAAATTGCATTGACAAGGGGGCGTTTAGACTCATACTACGTGAGTTCTAATTGAAATAATTTCTAATTTGAGAGAGAATTTACAAATATCAATCGTGAAAGGTTCAAAATTAATATCCAATAAAACATTTATTATGTTATTAAAATGTTTAAATGAGCTTGTGTATTAACTATTAGAATGTTTAGATTCAAAGTACTTGAAATTATCTGTATTACACACTGTAATATGTTTCTTCTATTGTTTCAGGTATGCCTTTCAAATCTACTCTTCATAAAAAGTATGATAGCATGTAGGTGAGTAACATGACGGATGCATGTATAATAATCAGTTTCCCACTTTCACGTTACATTTCAAGAACGCAGAACTGTCCCGTTCGAAACCGAAATTTCTATTGTTAACTTCTGTTTTTTCATCCTGACAGAACTAGATACTTCTATTTGTAGGAGAATTGACAATCAGAATGAAATTCCTTATTTTCTTGAAATTCATTTTCAATTAAAACCATTTAGAATTTGATTCCTCTTTTATTCCATCGTTGGTCTACACGGCAATGTTGCAAATCTACTGGGACGAAGGCTACGAGTTTCAGTCTCGTGTACAAAATGAACGTTTTCACCACGCAGTTGACACATGATTGGTTTCTCATACTGTGCCCAAGTTCCAGCTGTACGTTATTTCATCTAAAACCATTGACGTGTAATAATCACTCCTGATTAATGATGCTCTTTATTCGTATAACGACAACGGTAAACAACTGTGATCTCCTACCAGGAAAACGGAGCCTAAGCCTGAACAGTCGCCAGCGCTCAGAAATGAATACGGCACACATCCATATTATTTCACCGGAAACCAGCGTAATGCTGAGCAATATCTCACGATTTGTCGATTCCTTGCGGGCTGTATCCTCGATTCCCTTCTCGCTCCCCACACCGCGACCATTTCTCTTGTGGAGAGGGGGTTCGGGCGCGGAGTGAGGCGGGAGTGAAATCGAAGGACGCGTCGCGGCGTCCCTGGCTACCCCAACGGCGGCGATATTAGGCAGGCCCTCCCCTCCGCCGCCAGGTGGCGCGCTCCCTCGGACGTTTCGTGGCCCCCGCCCCCGCCCACGCCGCAGCCATCGCTCACGCTCGCTCTCTCGTCGTTGCTCTCGCCCTCAATCACGCTCTCGCCTTTGCTTTCGTACACGGTCTCGCCCTCGCATATGCTCTCACCCTCGCACATGCTCTCGCCCTCGCACATGCTCTCACCCTCGCACATGCTCTCGCTGTCACATATGCTCTCGCCCTCGCACGTGCTCTCACCCTCGCACATGCTCTCGCTCTCGCATATGCTCTCGCACATGCTCTCGCTCTCGTACACACTCTCATACGTTGTTGTCCTCGCACACGCTCTTGCCCTCACATATACTCTCGCCCTCCCACACGCTCTTGTCTTCGCGCGCGATCTCGCCCTCACACGCACTCTTGCTCTCGCACATGCTCTCGTCCTCGCACGCGCTTTCGGCTTCGCACAAGCTGTCGCTCTCACAAACGCTCTCACTCGCGCACACGCTCTGGCGCTCGTCTCCTCTGCACACACTCTGGTCCTTAACTGCTCTTTCGCTCGCGAAGAATCCCTCGTCTACTGGAATCCCTCGCCTTCGAACACGCGTGGCCACAGAGCTGCGTTGAATTCAGCCAATGTCGTCAATTTCCCACTTTCGTGCCTCGAATCATAAGACCTCGGAGTCAGCGACGTTGCGCAGGAAGCAACAAATATACCATTGAGCCATCGCGGCCTGTAGAGTATTTGAAAACCAGTGATAAAAACGTGGCGAGCAGTAGCCTAATCTCAATGCGCTGCACCCTAAGTAACATTATTCCTATTTCCTTGTGATGACCAAGTTCAATCTGTGAGTCTATCTCCAAAACCTGTGAAGATAAGTGGCTTTCATTCTGGCGGAAACCAACTTGGAGCTCTTGCTTATTAATTTAAGTCTGTCCACCTCGCGCCCTCCTTGCATTTCATTATCCCTTACAGATCTTTTCTTACCTCATTTTCTCCCTGCATTAATACGTGTTATACTGATACGTACAGGCGGAGGTGGCTCAGGGCATCAGATGATGTTACTGCAGTGCCCTTGAAGTCTTAAGGTTCAAGTCCCAGCAGTGGCAACATTTTCAACACTAGCTACATAGCTTGACTTAATTCAGCTGCTGCCTGGAGCAGAATTCTAGGGGTTAGCTGCTGTGATCGGTAGTTTTCCGTGGTTTCTCTTCCATTCTCTTCGTTTTCTCATTCTTGTCCTATCTTCAACTCTTACTACACACACAGACACTTACATGCTCTTCATCACCACGTATATCAGGAGATCAGTCGGGAGCTTAGAGTTTGTGGTGCGATGACCCGTTGGTGGGAGATACCCAATTGGGGAAAACCACGCAAACCGACGTATAGACGAGCACCAGAACTCGCCATTCAGTGATGGAATAAAATCCCACCCTGGTGATTAACCATGGGACGTACGGGACTAATGACCTTAGAAGTTGAAGCGCGGGAAACACGAAATAATCAATGAACCAATCAATCTGTATCATAAGTCGCCGTCGTTGCGTACTAGTTGCTCTTGTAGCAGAGAAGTCTCGGAGGCGCTCTAATGGGCCCCGCCTCAAGCAGTGGCTAGGGGAGTCCCACTCCGTCCCGCTACGACTGCCCGTCTCGCGAAGCACGCCTTGCCTCGCACCCTCTCGCGTGCCAGCAGCGCCTCCCCTCTCCCCCTACAAATCCTCCGTCCCGCGCCCTCCGCCTTCTGCAACGCCCCCTCACATGCGTGCATTGTGCATCTTCTCCCCGCTCCGTTGCGCGTGGGCGCTCGCCGCCGTATATCACTAGGCTTATATTGGCTATCTATTTTAACACGAGTGCCGTGCAATATTGAGCCGTATTGCATCGTACACGTGTTATTGCGTATTCCGCGTTTTGAGTGCGGTATCGTTGCTATCGCGCCCCCCAACGAAGGAGGGTGGGAAAGGGAGTGGAGCAGAGGCGTGCGGGTGTGGTGTTCTGCTCGTGTTATTTAATGTGTGAATTTTGTCGCGCGATGGATGCGTGCACGGGGACAGCTTAGTCCATCGCCGACGGCGACCCCGGTTCGCTCGGAGTGCTGTGCTGATAAAACGCGTCAGTTGCGTCCTGGGACTTCTAGGAGCTGGGGAGGTTCCCGGAATTTTGTTTCCCCGGCCGCGGTTCGGATCGGTCGAACAGTGTATTTCGAGTTTTATCGTGTACGAATTCCATTCACTTTCAATAGTTCGGTTATGTAATTCAGCTTCGCTCTAGAGCGAACTATAATGAAATATTTGTGAGTTACATCACTCTGAATCATTGGTTCTATTCAAGCTGCGCGTTCCAATTTGATTTCTAACAATGGTTGTCAGAGGTGGTGTCGACGACATGAAAAAAGTTTTATTGATCCGATTCCCCTGGAAATGGAATGTGCAGTTATAAATGTACTCGTAGGGAGGGGAAGATTTTAAACCGTCGGGCACTTGAATGGAAATCAATCAAATTAGGTACCTCAAAAGTATTTTTTCAAATGTATATGTTTAGGGATATACATCTTTTACTAAAAGCTGTCAGCTCGAGAAACGTGTGAATTGAATAGTCTGGTTAACAGGCTGAATGAGGTCGTCTGAAAATTCAATGTTTATTTTCTCGAACACACTTACTCTTACTTAAAATTAATTTTAAATTAAGTAAAAAAGGAAAGATATTTGTTATTGATGCTCTCAAATTTCTATTACTCTTCCTCAGTAATAATACGAATTCAGTGTTGTTTTCTTTTCTAGAGCCACAATTATCGATGTCTTAGAATGACAGAGTACTGGGAAATCATATTTGGCTTCCACAAACAATGGTGAAATTGGGAATCCAATCATGTTTTAGGATCGTCATGATTCGCCTCTACCTATCTTGCAGTGATCACGCGGTGAAAAGCAGCATATGTCTTTCACCAGGTTCAAGCTCAGTACACTCAAAGTGATGCAGCAGTGCAGCTGCAACTGTTCACGAAGACTACCAATTACCTAGAATGAGTGTTAGGGAACATATGTTATGTATTAGGCCTGTTGTGTATCATAACAATTTTTATAAAAAGAGTTTGATGAAACGTACATAAAATGTCTTATAAAACGTTAAATAAAACAAGTGTGTTGTACCCAATCTGATAATTTATTTATTTATTTTTTTAATTTATTTCTACCTGCTCGGCATTTCTGCCTTTCAGGGGTGTTCATTGTACAATATTACACATTAACTTTTAGGGATGGACATCCGCATGCGTTACCTCCTCTCTCAGGGGTCTGATAAAACGTTGTTCTTTGAGAAGAAACTGTGGATAACAGTTTTTGGAGTTATATGGGTTTATTTTGAGGAGAGGGTGTCAGTGGGTGGAATTTTGGAAAGTGGAAGATGGGTAGGTGATTTAAGGTGGACGAAGGGAGTCTTTAGGGAATCGTGATCTTATTCTTTTTGATGAACCATACGTTTTACCTAGCTTGAATATTGTTGTACTGCGCGATTGGGGAATGGATGAGAAGAATTTATGAGTCATAAGATTTATATATTCGTTAATGGATGATATATTTAGTTCATTTTGGATTTGTATGTTGCTTATGAACCAAGGAGCTGTAATGATCTTTCTGAGAAATTTATTTTGTATTATTTCTATTTTGTTTAGGTTTGTTTTTGCGGCGTTATTCCAGATCGGGCAGGCATATGTGAGCGTTGGTCTTATTATTGTTTTATAGATGGTTAAGCCGCAGTCAGTGCTGAGTCCGGAATTTCTATTTATTATTGGGTATAGTTTGGATATTTTTGCATAAGTTTTATCTGCTATAGATTTGATATGTTGTTTCCAGTTTAGTTTGGTGTCAAGTAGTACTCCTAAGTATTTTGCTGGTGTATTTCCACTCATCCATTCTATATTTGTGTTTTGGAGGCTGAGGAGGGGTGGTTGAGGAAGTTTGCGGAATGTGAAAATTTTTGCTTGAGTTTTAGATGCGTTAATCTTTATTTTCCAGTTTGAAGCCCATTTAATGTAGTTATTTAGGTCAATCTGTATATTGTCGAAGGCGCAGCTAATGTCTGAATGAGAGGTAAAAAGTGCTGTGTCATCTGCGTAAAGGGCAATTTCTGTATAGTCTGACTGTGGTAAATCCGACATGTAAACAGTAAAGAGAAGTGGAGAGAGGCAAGAACCTTGAGGGACTCCTGCATTAATTTCAAATTTGTTTGAGAGACTTGAGTTAATACGGACGGAAAAATATCTATCTTTTAGAAAACTTCTGATTAGATGGAGTAGATATTTGGGAGTTCCTAGTTGGCGCAGTTTGTATAAAAGACCTTCATGCCAGAGTTTATCAAAGGCTTTCTCAATGTCTAGGAACACTGCAATTGTGTATTTTTTGCTGTGAAATGAATTTGCAATATATTCAGTTAAACGGAGCAATTGGTGGGTGGTGCTATGTTGAGATCTGAATCCGAACTGAAAGTCAGGGATAGCGCTAATTTTTGTTAGGTAAGTAGATAATCTGCTGTGAATTAATTTTTCAAATATCTTTGCGATTGAGGGTAGGAGGCTTATTGGTCTGTAGCTTGTAGGAAAGCGAGGATCTTTCCCTGGTTTACAGAAGGGTAAGATTATAGATAATTTCCAATCTTTTGGAAAGTAGCCCAGTCTTAGACAGGAATTAAATAAGGCGGTTAAAATAGTTATAGCTCTTTTGGGTAATTCTTTAAGAGCTCTGTTGTTAATATGGTCGTGACCTGCTGATTTTCGGGTTTTCAATTGCTTAATAATTTTAGATGTTTCGGATGGGGATATAAATTTTATTTTATCTGGGACATTATAGTCTGGTAACAGGACGTTTTTTGTAATATAATTAGTAAAGGAAGAATTTGTATTTGGGTTTGGAGTAAAACTATTTTGCAGATATTTACCTAACATATTGGCTTTCATATGATCCGTATAAGCTACATTTGAGTTGTGTTTCAGGATAGGAATGTCAGTAGTTTCTTTACATAGTCTTTTTATAGTTGACCAGAGTGGTCTACTATTAGGGTGTATTTGAGCTATGGATCTTTGAAAATTGTTTATTCGAATTTGATTTAATTTGTTTTTGATTGTTCTCCATAATTTGTTGATTTTTGCTTTAAGGTCATGTCTGCGGTTGATTTGCCAGAGCCGTCGAAGGTTACGTTTACTTTTAATTAGGTTTAGAATATTCCTTGGGATCGGATTTCTATTGTTAGTGAAAGGTCTTGCGAAAGGAGTTGTTGATTGTAGCAATGCAACGTAGATTTTCTGTGTGATATCAGTTACCTGGTTGTCTATTTCATTTGTTGTTAGTATCTGTTCTGGGTATTGAAGGTTTACTTCTAATAGGTCTCTAAATTTATTCCAGTTGACGTGCCCTTTCGTGCCCAAAACTGTGAAGGGATTATTAGACTGCAAGAGGTTTGAAGATTTTAGTTCAATGATGACTGGGCAATGATCTGAATCTAATTCAGGAAGTACGGTTTGAGATGTAGGTAAGTGGAAGTTTTTAGACACCATTATGTCTAAAATATCTGGGATAATATTACTATTGTACGGGTAGTGTGTTGGCTGCCAAGGTGCTATTACATCTAAGTTTTTGTTTACTGCAAAAGATTGCAATTTAGTGCCTTGCTGGGTTGTGCAATTGCATCCCCAGGCTTGGTTTTTACTGTTTAGGTCTCCTAGTAGAATAACGTTGGCGTTGTTATTAAATATTTCCTTGTATTCTTTTACTGGAAATTGTTTATTCGGAGGTTTATATGCTGTTATTATTGTGTAATCTTTATTATCTATGGTTACGGTGACTGACACAGTTTCCAGGTTAGAAGTGTTGGGGCTAAGTGACCGTTGATGTTTGACTCGGGTTGAAAGAGCAATCAAAACACCCCCTGCTGCAACATTTGAAATTCTGTCACTTCTATATATTTTATAACCGGAAATTTTGAATTTTTCATTTAGAACCAAGTGGGTTTCGGTTATGCATGCAATATCGATTTTGTGTTCGTGAAGAAAAATTTCTATTTCTGATTGTTGTCTTTTAATTCCGTTTGCATTCCAATTCAATAAAGTGATTTTATTTGCCATTATGGAAACTTATTAGCACTGACTGTACAATATTTTGAATTTGCGGGATTATAGCTGAGATTACTTGTGATACTATTGTGGTTATTAGTTGGGATACATCAGTTGGCATTTGGGTTTGCAAAGATTGAGCCGGTGACCACGGGGTATTGGTTTTGGGAAGGGGAGGAAATTCGCGAGGACTAAATGTTGGAGGGCTACGAGAGGGATTGTTGCGCGGCGGCGGTTGTTGCTCTGACCCTGACCTGCGTTCATTTAGGTTTGAACGTGCTTGCTGAGTTTCTTTGAAAATGCGACAGCCTTTGTAATTGGCCGTGTGCTCCAAGCCACAGTTAACGCAATTCGGTTTCTCACTTTTTGGTTTTGTGCATTGAGAATAGTGGTGTGACTCTTTACATCTAACGCACCTCGGAGTGAGTTGGCAGTTTGCTTGCGAGTGTCCATACCTTTGACAACGTTTACATTGTATTGGGTAGTTTCGATTTGTTCTAGGTTGAACTTGTATGGCGCAATGCATCAGGCGATTTAAAGTTAATATTGACTTCCCGTCTCTATTGTCTTTTATTTCTAGAGCACAAATTTCAATTGGATTTTTCTTTTTGTCATATAATCTAGTCACTTTGGTAACAGGGTATTTGAGTTCAAGTTCTTTTAAAATGTCAGCTTCCGAGTAACATGTGGGGATGCCCTTCATCACAGCATTAAAGGTTTGAATAGAAGGGTCGCGGAAAGAATAGAATTGTCTGTTCTTCTCAACACAGTGATGTCTAAAATTACGGTAATCTTCTATTGTAGTGAGCATGATTTTTAGTTGATCACCGGCTGTCTTGGTTGTGAAATCACATTTGACGACTGATTTAATGTCGGAAATCATTTGGTTGTAGTCAAGTACGTTGTGCATAATTATGGGCGGAATTTTTAATGTTTGTTCTGGAGTACTTAGATCACTGTCTTTAAGATTTTGAAGCACTTCGAAACGCGATGAAGTTTGAACATTGTATAATGGCATAGAGTTTTCATCATCATTTCTCTTTCGTTTACTTACGTTTGAAAGCGTTTCGTTGGAAGTTGTTGCCTGCATCTCTTCGCTTTGGTGTTCTTGGGGCAGGGTCGTTTGGGGCGGTTGCTGCTGCATTAACGGTTGCCCTTGCTGCGCTGTGGGTTGATTCTGTTGAAGTAGCAGTAGTTGCTGCTGTTGTTGCTGATGAAGGAGTTGCAGATGTTTCTGCTGTTGTTGTAAAAGTTGAAATTGTGCTGTTGGGAGAATGCACTGATCGTTGTTGCTTGCATATAAGGTATCCATAGCGTTCACAAACACTTGTGATGTACCGTGTAGCCCCGACTCGGGGCTACCTTGTACGTTCATTTCGCCACTCGCGGTCACGGGTTGGTTTTCACTCACTTGTGGTAAATATTTTTTAATACTATTTGCGAAATTAAACTGTTTTTGATGTAACGATGTATAATATTTAAAAAAGACACGTAGATTGCTGTGCAAGCGAAACTAGTTTGACACTCAATCTAAACACACTACGCAGTGAGAGAGCTGTGGCGTCCGATGTTCACGGCACGGCTGCTCGGTGCGAACTGATAATTTATAAATTTGTTTGTCCGGTGCCCTATAAAGAACGTGTACTAACCTGACTATTTCAAGTTCTCGTCTTGCATTACAATTACAACACGAGTACAACTGATCATTGCCAATATACAAATGAGGGAACTTCTGGTATTCATCTCAAGAGCACGTTGCTCTCTGTCACTGACAGCTAACATTTTTCGTCATTTGGAGGTTCTATGCGAGGAAAGTAACCTACAACAGGACGCAAACATTGCACAGTTCGTTGTCGTTTGAGGTTCGCGATTTTCTCACCAGTTACGTTGCTTTCGCCGGCATTGACGAATGCTAACTGGTTGCCGCCTAAAATTACTTTATGAAAATTAAACATGTTCTTTTCTATAAAACATCGAATTTTACTGTGTGAGAGGTAGTTTTTATAAAGTTCAGCGTTCATATATCGTTTCATACAATTTTTTAAAGAAAATATTACTGTTATAATAGTTTTTTTTTCGTTGATCGGCCAACTAGGACCACGCAGGCAAGCACTCTGCCTTTACCGTGGCCCAGTTTTTATTCATTCTCACGGAGGCAGGTGCTTGCGACAATTCTTTGGGGGGGACCAGCATTTAAGCTGGATCCGGTTTTTATCCCCCAAGGTTGTTAGCCCTGGGGGTATGGAAGATGAAATGACGATATATGATGATGATGGGGGTGAAAGGACAATACATACAGACATACACAAATACACAAATACACAAATACATCCATGCCCGAGGCGGGACTCGAACCCGCGATCTTCTGGTCCGAAACCACTCCGGCACTACTGCCTTAGCGATCTCGGCCATCCGATCGGCGTTATAATAGGTATTATATTAATTATAAATATGTTTATTTAGTCTTTCAAAGTGTACAATTTAATGTTACAATTTCTCAGCGTAACATTAAGCGCCTCAGCTTTCATTCCCGTGCAACCGGAGATCGCTAATAAAAGAGGTTGTTCTTCTAATTTGAGGTTGCAAAAATAAATTGGGCTCTAAAACGAAGCGCGTTCATGTCATTCGCGGCAACCCGACCTCGCTGGCGAAGGGCGGCAGCGGCGGCGCGCGCTACTTCGGCGGCCCGTTTTGTTTCCAGACACACATTTGGTCCTCGGAGCGTGTTGGTTTTACCCCAATATCCGCGAGTGTCAAACGCGGGCGCGGCGTCGACCGGCTCAAAGCGGCTGGCACCGCGGAAAAAAGGGGCGTGGCGCGGCGGCGCGACTCGGCTTTTCCTGGGCCGCGCCGCGGCGGACTGTCGGCCGGGAAAGCGCCGTTGTGTGTGGCTGCGGCGTAAACGCCGGCGAGCGGGCGAACGAACGGACAGCGTTGTCGCAAAAAGCGGACGGCGCGCGGCGGTGGCGGCGGTGGGGCCACAACAAAAGCGGCGGCGGTGGCGGCGGCCGCGACACTGACCCTCGTGACTCCCACGCGCTTTGTGTCGGGCGGTCGCGGCGCCGCCTCGTGCGCGGTCGCCGGCCCGCTCCACCGCCCCCACTCGCCTGCCCGCTTCCCCCTGGCCCGACCGCTTCCCCCTCGCCCGTCGGCTTCCCACTCGCCTGTTCGCTTCCCACTCGCCCGGCCGTTTCCCAATCGCTAGCTCGCTTCCCACTCGCCTGTCCGCTTCCCACTCGCCTGTCCGCTTGCCACTCGCCACCCGCTTCCCACTCGCCTGGCCGCTTCCCACTCGCTTCCCCGCTTCCCACTCGCCCGCTCGCTTCCCACTCGCTGAACTTCCGTTTGCCCGCTCCCACTCACCCACTTTCCCATTCACCTACTTTTCCACTCACCCATCCTTTGCAACTCTGCCCCCTCCACAGCTCTCCATTTCATTTCACCACTCCATCGCTTGCCCTCCACCGCCGTCGTCAGCTCGCCGCCCATTGGCAGCCCTCGCGTCATCGGTTCGGTCGTCCGCTTCCCCCCCTACCGCAGCACTTCCGCCCGCACCCCCACTCCCACCGCCTTGCTTGTCCGCCTCTCTCTCTCTCTCTCTCTCTCTCTCTCTTGAAGGTTTGTCGTCCACCTCGCGAATCCCCGCGCTATGACGTCACCACGTCATCTGTTCTCCGACGGATCCGCAGTTCCGAGCGGCATACAACGATAACCACTGCAGCAACAATGTTACGTCTACAGCATCGGTAGCCGAGAGGTCCCAGGTTTCCAGTTTCTGACGATGAAAGATTTTCAATACGAGCTTCATAGCTGGGCCATATTCAACCACTGTCATCTGGAGAAATCAAGCGACTGGCTGCTCCAGTCGGTAGTTTTTCAAGGTTTCTCCTATCAATTCCAAGCGCATTCCGGAAATAAACCCTATCAAACGCCCAGAGATCGCTAGAGCGATATTTCCTTTTTCATTTCTGTCTCCTCTCCGCTTTAACTCTCATGTACGACAACAATTATACGCACTACTCTACCACACATGTCGGGAGACCATACGGGAGCTGCTTAGAGTTTGTCTCGACTGGGGCGCTCTCCGTTGCGGGAGACGCCTAGGGAGGAATTGCCCGCTAGCCATGTCAAGGGTCAACGTGTCAGATTTCAGTGAGATTCCAGTTCCACTTTCTACAGGTAAGGAACACGTTTAGCTTTACGGTATAATATAACATCCTCTGTCTTTAACACTTACTAGCTTTACGTTCCTAACGACCAAAGAAAGTAGTAAGCGCCCAAAATCAATATTCACCCGCTCACTTTGCTCCGCCGACAGTCGGGTTATTTCCCCTTCCGTTCTCCATGTCCACTACCTCCCACGCTGTCCATTACACTCGCTAACAAGATTCTAATCGCCTCCTTTGCAAACAATAAACGTTCGCTTTTTCCCGTCTTCCACACTGTAGGCGCCACGTTCATCCATCTCTCCCCACGCATTTGTCGTCTTCCTTGTGCCGCCACCCTCGGCGGACGGCGCTGTCCACCCACGCAATTACTTCTCCATTTGAATGTACTCCATATTCAACCGCGCAAGCAGTTCAGCCTGACTTGTTCCCGCGCCTTTTGTTCTGACCCGACACCCAGCCATTGATATATTTTTGCTTCAAACCAAACTGCTGACTTGACTTTGTAACCCACCATGGGCGTGACGGCCTGAAACATTGGAGGGGGGAGCAACAACATTTCTGGGCTCCACAGGACCTAATTATTCACGTTTAAATCTTTTTATTTACATTCGACATATTTTTCTAGTAATTACAAATAAAACGTGTAACGAGTGGAATGTAAATATAATGTTAACAATACAATTAATAAATACAATTGAGTATACTACGTTGGACTATTTACAGAATTGTTAAATGGTTAGAAGAGAATCGTCTTCAAATACCCAGTATCAATTCACAAAACTGTCTGAAAAATAGGAAAATTATGAATTTATTATTTTCATGGCAATAAACTGTATCACTCAGAAGATCCTTTTAAAATTTTGCCAGAGGTCATTCCTGTGCGCACGCTTAAGCAAACCACGCTGCTTACTAAAGATTACTATTCAATTCTGTTTGCTACCGACGCTATCCAAGCTTATCATCTATCTACTTTATTAACACTTTTCACTTAAATACGCCTGTATATAGGTGGTTCAATGGACTAAGCCCTTGCACAGTCTGCGCCTGTTATGGTCTTCCAATAATTTGTTTAATAAACATTTTATTAGATAGTAAGAAGCAAAGTAGTAAATAAAATTTTCGAATTGCAAATATTGCGGTTTGTTTTATAAAAAATATAATAACATGTATTTAATATTATTGAAAGCTCAATAAATTGCTCACGATTACGATTCTGTAAGATACCAATCCAACTCCGCGTACAATTCATCCACCAATGCTACTCATTCCGTTCCCTAACCTGGCAACTTAGATTGTCCTTACAGCTCCCTTCTTCTTTCTCGCTTCTGTGCTACCTAGTGCCGAGAGACAGTCTACTCTCAGCGGTCAGATAGCACTGCATCCCATGCTTTCCCTCGCCCTCCTTCCTTGCAACAACAACGTTGTTTATGAAACCCCATAATCTCACTACTCTCCGGTCCTCCCCCTTCCGACATTCACGTCGCATCTCCGCCAATCTGTTTTCACTTCTCCTCTAGCTGCACTGACGTTCATTTGGCTCTGCACTCCCACAGATCACTTCGCAAAGTCCCGTCGATTTTCACGCCACAATGCTGTAACATGCTCACGAGCTCACGAACAATGTTGCCCTTGTCAACCTTGGTGCTTCCGCGGCTTTTGACTTGGCAGTTTCCCCCTCATTTCTCCCTCTCCCTCTCTCCCCCCCTCTCTCTCTCTCTTTTTCTGCTTTCGTGTGCTTCCCTCATGTTCATCATGTCATCTACCCGTCAATCTGTCGTAAACCTCGAAACTCTGCGAACGTGTTTTCAACGCTATCACCGTTCTCAGCATCCCCCTCGCAGCATTTCAACGCCTTCAAGATACGCGCCCACCCCGCTTCTCCCAGCGTCTACACAGCCCTCAGCATTTTCTTCACCCTCCTCAACCTCATCCTCCCACGTCATCTTCCCCCTCTGTTGTATCCTCTTGCCGGGTCTCTTGTCAGCACCTCATCCTTCCTTTCACAACACCTATTATTTGTACTCTTGGAGTTTGAGGACGGCAAAATTTGAAACTGCTCATTTTTACATGAACGCGTTGCCTTCTGAATCCTCGTATGCGTTCACGGTATGTGGAGTACATAGCAACTGCAAAAGAAACGAATATTTTCCTAGTACGTTTTGAAAACACTCCTCATAATATAGAATAAAACTACCGAACATTGCCGATTGGTACTGTGGTTAATATATTGCTCTCTGCTCATATTTTTAGAACGTTCTTTGTTGCTTACGAGTTTACGGTGAGCCAGTGCTTCCTAATCTATATTTAAGCGTAGATGTGTATGGGTGTGTAGATCTAGAAGGCGGTACTTAATGTAAGCAGACCGTAGCGCTCCCATTAGCATCGACAACTTGAAGCGAATCAGTATTACTTTCTTAAATTTACCGGTTGTGTTGTAGTATTATTTTTCAGTCCGTAACGTAGACTTCTTTGACCTCTTTACACGCAGCCTTTTGACGAACGAGTCCTGTATTTTAGCGAACGCGCGCATGCGCTGTGTGGCTCCTGGGGCACCAAAAGCGGCACTGCACATGCGCGCATTGGCCCAAACCCCGACATTGGCAATCTGAGATTATTCTTTCTCACAAAATGAAAATTAATATAATAATACCAATTAATTAAATGGTTAATCCTAGTGAAGATAAAATATTTCATGATGTGTAAGCGTCTGGATAATCAGAATATCGTCGTGGTATTCCTGCTAATCCAAGGAAGTGTTGTGGAAAGAATGTTAAATTTACTCCAATAAATATAACTATAAATTGTATTTTTAATCATTTAGGATTTATTGTTAATCCTGTGAATAAAGGATATCAATGAATAAATCCTGCTATAATAGCAAATACTGCTCATATTGATAAAACGTAATGGAAATGAGCAACTACATAATAAGTATCATGTAAGATAATATCAATTGATGAATTGGCAAGAACAAGAGGACGCGGGTAAATTGGGTTCTAGGTGCTGTTGTAGTAGCCGACGTGGATGGACGAGGTGCGGTAAGGGCGTGTTCCGACTCAGCCCTTCGGTCCGAACCGTTGTAATGCCTTTCGCTGCAGGTGTCGTGCTACTAGCAGCGATTGCAGGCAATTACAAATGCTTCCAGTACAGGATGCAAAAAAATATTGAGTTCGCAGGGAAGCTAAGTTCCCTGGAGGAGCGTGGTGGTGAGCGAGGTTTCAAGTACAGAGACCAAGTCCGATGAAGTATGAAAGTTTAATTGAAAAATAGAGCTGCAGAGCAGCGTGAAGTCGACACAGCAAAGTCTCTGAGCTGTCTGTCCGATATCAACGCTAGAGGATCCTTATATGGGAAACAGGGAGATTTACGAGGCCATTACGCCACCCCCGCCAGAACTCGGCATGCCCTGGACGCAATAAACTGACATAACTGTCAGAGGACTTTTGCCCTTTTGAAAACTAACAAGTTCCCAAACATTCCTGTTTCCACGTCTGGATCGTGTCAGCGTTGACGGCGGTTTGGGGAGCCCAATCACCCATGACCTTAGGCAGGGCGCCTGCTCCAGACGCGACCCTAATTTAAACATGTTTGAAGGGTGATATTTCTCTCACGTACAGTTTGAAAGAAATATTCACTGCTTCTCTTACGCAATACGTACTTCATATGTACGTAAGTGCATTTACCATTACACCGTCGCGCTTCGAGTCCCGCCTTGGGTATGGTTGTGTGCCATGTGTCTCTCATGTACGTGTGGTCGCGGACGGCCTCTGCGGGTGTACTGGTGGCTCCAGGTCACAGGAGCCCGCACGTGTGTTAGTGAATGGTCGAATACGCGTCCCATCGGGACGTAAAGGGCAACCGGCTGTCGATTGAATAATGATCTGGAAAGAATTGTAGTAGAAGATAGCTAGGTGCTGTAAGAAAGTAGCTGGGTGCACACGTCTCACCATTTTTTCCGCCACAATTACATTCCAATTCATTATATCACCAATTGCCACCAAGAATCATAAAAACGACTTTTCTCTTGTTGGTGATGTATTTAACAATGAATACGAACCGCGATCGTTCTTCCTTAGAACCTTCTTCAGGGCGAGGCATTCACACAGACTCGTAAAGTACAGTCCCATGTTTGATTTTCTAAGTCTATGGTCTAGGGCTATGGTTAGAGTAGTGAATGTTGAAAATGAAGACACAGATACGCAGGTAAAAGGTAGAAGATACTGGGAAAGGGAGGGACGTAGCCATGGGAGAAGAAAACATTTGTCATCACTCTCATCCCCACATCGTCACCGTCTCACCTTTGCTCAACGCTTGCCGCGGCCACGGGGAAATATTTTATCACAGGCGCTGTTTTTATTCGCGCCGCCCCCTCCCCCTTGCGCCCACATCACTCTCCCACCGCCGCCGACGCCTCCCTGCCTCTTACCCGTCCGCACGCCGGACGCGCGGTCGGCGAAAACATTGAGCCTGGAGCCGCTATTTCCGGACGCCGCTGATCGAATCGCTAGTCCGCCCCGCCCGCCACCTCCCACCCCCGCCCAGGTGCTCGCGGCGGCTGATTATTTCTGGACGCCCCGCCCCCGCCCTTCACCACGCTCCCCACCCCCGCCACGGACCATGCCTCCGCCCTCGATCACGCCCCCTCTGCCGCCGATCATGCCCCCGCCCCGACCACGTCCCCGTCCCCAAACACGCAGCCCGCCCTCGGCCGCGCCCACCTCCGCCCCGACCATGCCCCGGTCAAGGACCACGCCATCTTCCCCCGACCACGCCCCCCGACTCCGATCACGCCCCCGCACAGTCCTTGCCCTTGCTCACCTTCGTTGCAGGCGTATTTGTGCCGCCAGGAGAATCGGCCTTGATTGGTTACTCGCCGCCTCCGTAACCTCCGTCTTGTCTCTTACAGGTGAGACGGCTCTCTGATAACCTCCGTTGCCGGTGCAGAGTTTAGGTCCGGGAGGTTCTAAGGTTAGAGTCCTGTCGGTGGATTTTTGAAGCTAGCGGTATAGTTTGGTCGAATTCAAGAAATGTCTGGTACTACTCTAATATCTGGTTTTGCGTGTTTCTTCTGTCCAAACGAGAGGAATGTCGGAGGAGAAGTTACTCTAACAGACGGTCTATACACTACTAGCAATCGTGTTTTTACCATCGTCCTATCCTCTACACTACATTTCATGCTCTACATTTCTACATGTCGGGTGGCCAATTGGAGATTAGAGCTTGTACCGGACGCTACCCAGGTGGAGAAGGTACCTGGATGGAAAAACCCGCAAGCCTGAGGATAGAATGACGACCGATCATAGGTTTCAATTCAATTCTTGATTTACTTTCCGTGTTGAGGCTCAGACTATCGCGCCTACTCCTCTGCCTGACAACGCAGTATCCGCTACGCTTCTTTCACCATCTAACAGTGAAAGGCGGTATCACTCGGGCGACAGAGTGTGCGATTTTGATTTTTCACAGAGGTTTCTTTTAAACTAGAGGATCTTTTACATTCTGTAAATCTACTACATGAAACAGCCGGCTTTGCTTCCACTTCATAGGAAGATCCACGAAGGATTTTTTGCTCTTAAAACTCCACATCTTGGGTGGGATTTGCACTCGCGAATTTGGTTATAACAGTGCAATACGCTAACCATAACGCCACGAAAGCCATGTTTCAGAACATGCACTACACTCAAGGGTCTAAGGCTGAAAATATTTTTGGCGCCCGAAAACCATAAGTAGTCACTCTCGATTTGCTTCTCCTCCGTTCCTTTAGTTTCCCCGCCCTCATCTTCCACTCCGGACACTTCGAGCTCTCCTAGACGCTTTTCACGTCTTTCCTTTTCCTCCTCATTTCCACTCTTAATTCTTTCACTTACTTTCTCCATCTCAACTCGTCTCTGTGCTTAGCTCCATCCTTAAGCATCTCATTTCACATAAAACAAATGAGCTGTAAATTAACTCTACATTCTTCTGTATGTTAATATTTTTACCTGAATGGTACACTAACAATGAATGTAAGACAGCTTTTCACTCCACTTTGCTTTACTTAGAAAACGATTGCATAACGTGCAGTGCAGTGCAGGATCCAGGGGGAGGATGAGGGCCATTCCCCCCCCTTAAATACCTAGAGAAATAAAAGTGGGGAAAAGTGCAAGAAAAGTAAAAATAAGAATACAAAAAATAAGTAAAATAGTATTATGTAAATAGTATACAATATAATAGTATAATGTATGTATAAATAAAATAGTATAATGTAAATAGTATACAATATAATGAAAAACATGTTTATTAATAAACAAAAATGTATAATGCCTCCTCTCCAAAATCATCAGCTGGATTCTCCTCCTGGGCACGTGGCACATGGCACGTGTGAACGAGCGAACGCCTCTGCGCCGCGGTGCGCTCGAAGTTGGGACGAGAGAAGGAAGGGAAGGGTGGGAAGTCGGGGCCGGGCGGGTCACGGGCGGACAGGGAGGGCCTCCCTCCGCCCTCCGCCTCCCTCGGGGCCGTGATCGATTTTCGAAATTTCGGAGGGGCTGCCTCGCCCGAGCGTTCCTGCAGACAGCGGCCGGTCAGCGCGCGTCTCCGCAACCGCGCCCGCTCCCGTTGGACCGCGACCCTCGGCGAATCCCCTCACTGCTGCTCGGCCTCTGCACGTTTCTGCTGCAATGCACGGCATGCCGTCCACAGCATTTGGAGAGGATGCCGATAGAACATTTGGATATACGAAGGTGTTCTTGTTAATAAGAAGAAAAATACTATATTAGGGGGCGTGGGGAAAATATGTACAGTATTGTGGAGTAAATGTATATTTAAAAATATGTGAATATGATAGAAAACACTCACTAGTCATTGTAAGTTGTACCAACGTGAAGAAGGAAGATTGGAAGCAAAAAAATGCTTTGACTGCCCCCCCCCCCTCACACACGCACACAAAATCAGAGAAAAATCCTATATGGTTTGGTTCATCTTGAACTGATCTTTTATACACATTTGCTCTAACAGAGAAACAGCTAGATCTTATAGGAATCCCAAGCACAATACACATTTGCCCCACACTCTTGGGTAAATGCGTACTTCAGAGGATGTTTCCAAAAACGTTAGAAAGCCATGAAAAAATCATTGTTTGAAACGTCTAAAGGGCGATTCACAATGTAGAATAACAGTCCTAAATGATGAAATAAAAAAAATATAATTTTTAGTTAATGTAGACCCATTAGAAATCAAAAAGTATAATTTTTCTGATAATGATATGCAATTTCACCACTCCATCCCTATATTCTTAAAATATATTTTTTCCAATATTCTACAAACTTTCTTCATTTCTACATGATTTTCATTTTTGTTTAAACATTTGTTATACCGTTCAACGTTTTCTTTATTCCGATATCAATGAATTCGGCCGCCTGCAAAGAAGCGCAATCCATGACTGTAGTTCTCATGTCTTCATCGTTGTTGAAACGTTGACAACCAACAAAATCGTTTAAGCATGAAGACATGTGATAGTCATAAGAATAAACCTATTTCTAGAGACACCTTTTATACTCGGTGTAACGTGGTATACACACCCACTAACAAGCATCGCTCGTATATGACAATTTCGCAATTTTTGAAGAAACATTATTATCGAAATTAATAATTGTTGGAAAAAAATACGAACACTTTCCGTGCAACGCATAAGTCTTAACAGATGAAATGTATTAGGAATTAAAACACTATTTGCTAGTTGCCATATAATACTTTTCACAACACTTCACGCTCTATTGCACTCTGCTTTAGAAGGTTTACCATTGAAATGCTGAGAGACTCCTTTCCACCAGCTGGAACGCAAAGATCGAAGCCTTCCGCTGAGAACAGACCGCAGCGCGCCCACGCGGAGGGCTGGACGTGCTGTCGACGCGTCGATGTGACGTGAGCAACTCGTTGCGTTTTCTTGCCGCGGGTGGATAGAAGGAAAGCGTGAGAAGTGGGGGGAAGAGAACGGGAAAAAGTAGGGGGTGACTACGGCAGTTCGGAACGGGGAGGGGAAGCGGGAACGTAGAAGCTGATTGGTTGATATTTCAGGCCGCATAAACTTATAAGGTCGTTTGTCCCGTAAGTGTTGTGCATGTTGTATCGCGGTAGGTGGCGGTGATCTTCCCCCGCGGGATGGAGAGATGAAGCGCCGACCTACCCGTGGCCTTGCGGGGTTTTCCTCAACCAGGTATCTCCCATCACTGGGGCTCCACCCCAGCCACAACAAGCTCTAAGCTCGCAACTGGTCTCCTGACATATGTTTTGTAGTAGTGAATGTAAAGTGTAAGGGGTGAGGATATGACTTGGAAGAATGAAAGATCGCGCACGGTTCGTGGCCCGTTTGTTAGGGTACTGCTTCGGTATTAGCTTGGCGTTGATGGGAGAAAACACCGAAAGCTACCTATCAGAACGGGGAATCAGGAGAGGAGAAGCTGGAGCGGGGAGCGGGACGAGGGGAAATGGGGGCGGTGAAACAGCACTGGGGAAAGTGGGAGCGGATGTACGAGAGAGAGCATACAAGCGGGATGGGCGAAACGAGAGCGGAGAAGGGTTCAGGGAAGCGGGAACGAAGGAACGGAAGAGTTGTAAAGAAACCTGGAAAGCGAGAGCGTAGAACGAGGATCGGGGAAGTGGGAGCGGAGAAACCGGAGGTGAAATGGGAACGTAGAAATAATATCACGGAAGCTAGAGTGCAGAAGCGGGAGCGGGAAGCGGGCGCACGGGCCTGGGGAGAGCTTGGAAGCGGGCTGCGGCGTGTGGGGCGGTCTGTTAAAGCGCGGCGACTGGCATGGGGAGCGTGGGGCGGCGCGGGCCGGCGCGGGGCGGCGCGGGGCGGCGCGGGGCGGCGCGGGGCGGCGCGGGGCGGCGCGGGGCCGCTAAACGTGTTTGCCATCGCGCCCTGTCGATCAGCGCGCGCGCACGGCTGCGAGTGCGGGCGCAAGAGGTCGCTGATCGATTCCACATCGACGCCCTCCGACGCCCCACGTCCCTCCTCCCTGCCCCTGCCCTCCGCCGTTCCCGCCCCCCGGTTCACCGCTCCCGCCCCGCCGCCATCTCTATCCCCTGCCTTCCCCCGCCCCCACCCCGTCGCCTCCTCCACAAATTGCCGTCCATCGCCCCCGCCCCGCCGCCACCCGCCACCACCCTCTATCCGCCGGCGCCGCGACCTTCCCGCGCGGGCACTGCGTCGAGACGGGTTCGCGTCGACGGCGCGGCCTCGCTCCAAGGACGAGTAATATGGGCTACGTACTTTCTGAAAATACTGTAAAAATCAAGCAATGTCATTGCTCTGGAAAAGTGTGGAAAAAATCAAGGAATTTGTGATAGAAATGTTAGATGTCTGGGAAAAATTTTGGGATGTCTATAAAACTATATATTATTCTCTTAAAATATTAGTACAGCGTAATTTTTGCTCGATTTTTATGAGGCGAGAAAATATTTTCAATTTGTATTTTGTCATGGCGAAATTGGAGAGCTGACTAATTTGTCGGGAATAGCTTTAATATTTTCTTTAAATAGTGTGAAATTTCATATCTTATTGGAAAACGATAAATGCACCAGACAGCTGGGAAAAGTCAGAGAACTTTGTTCCAGGATAAGAGTGGCTACCTGGCCGCCTAGGGCAAAAAACTCTAAAAGACAATGCAGGAGGTAACCATGAGTACAATAGCAGGACTTAATTTGAAACAAAAGCGGAAAGCTCTGAGCGAAGAAAAAGACCATTGAATTCACATTATTAACTATCGAAAGGTATGCACTTCTGTGTATTCACTCCAAGAAAGTACATAACGATTTATATTATCTGATATTATGCAACCGGGTCTTTACTGTCTCACAGATCAATACCATCAATTTCTTGTAATGAATTATTCTAATAAAACAAAATATATTTGGCCGGATGCAGCGGAGTGAGGGAGGCGGCGGGAGCAGAGAGGGGGGAAGGTGAGGAGAGGGGAGGCGTGTGTGCGACGTGAGCGCAGCTGGCGTGGGCGGTTGCTTCGGGGGAGGGAAGGGGCGGGGGCGCTGGGAAAGGGGGCGGGGCCAGGGCATCCGATGTGTCACGGCACGCCCCGCGGGGTGTCTAGCTGTCAAACGGCGGCGCGGCGCGTAAACTTCGTTAGGGGACGGCCCTGCGACCCCGCCCCACCCCCTTCCCCTCGAATCGCTATCCCTCCCTCCACCCCCCCTCCTGGTTGCACGCGGAGGATCTGATACTGAGTTAACGCCTCCTCGCGTCGGCTTTTTACTGTTCTTGGATGCAATACGATACGTTAACACATGACAAAGGGCCGGTTACTGAGGCTCGGTGGCAACATCATCTCGGTGACCAACAACATCATAGTGGCAATACACTAGAGACTCCATAATCAGAACTTTGTCGATCCGATATTTCGTGCAATCCGAGATAAAAAGAAGTAGAATAAGAAGTAGAAGTCTCGAGTGTGCCAGCTTACCCAAACAAGCAAACGAGCGGCGATAACTCGATAATCTAGACTGGCTCCTGACGGGTTGGCAACACTCCCTTGAAGATCAGAGGGTAGGCGGTTAGTGCCTGTGTCATTCTGCTTCATTGTTGTGATCAGTTCTCGCTCATTTGTTTTCTTCATTCCCCTCTATGAGTCGCTTCAGTAGGCCTGCAGTAATTTGACACCTAATGTATGTATACATCTGTAACTTTAATAGTATCTGCACACTTATTTTTGACTTCGTTTTACGTTGTAGTCGCTGTAATGCGAGGTATCATCAGCCGCATATATTTCGAATTATCGCCAGTCTACTGCAGTTGATTCCGCACCTTTGTTCACCGAGAAGTTCTAGGTTTCATCAGTGGCGGATTTTCGGTATTTACTAGCAGCTGGGCCCAATTCAAGCATTAGAGTAGAATTCTAGCGGTCAGCTACTCTATTCACCCCGGTCCATGGCCCGATTTTTGGGGTACTGCTCCGGCATTCGCCTGGTACTGATCGGAGAACTGTACTTCTCAGAGCAACCGGCCGCTAGACTTTTCCTCCAGACAAGCTTGTCCCGGCTGGAGCGATGCCTCTCTGGAGAAGATACCTGGAGAGGGCAGCCACACAAACGTGTAGGTGACCTCGTAGATATAACGTGTACTACAGTTAGGGCACTAATTACCTTAGTACGTGAGTCGCCCAGAAACAATAAATACGTACTTACTAATACTCACGCTCTTAAGTGAAAGAGACTCCTACCAACTCTCCCTCCATGTCTTCGAAGATGTGCGGAGAACATCACCTTTTGTTGTTCTCAGATAAGCGACACCTATCCCACATAATCATGTAGCACAAGAAATTATTTGCTGCAAACATCACGTAAAACAAACGAGTAGGTCTGTCTAGAAGATCGCTGATATTTCTTGGTATCGTACGTCTCCGACTGCAAAGAAATTCACATAAACCCTCTCTTTCGCACACATTTCTAACAGTCATGACTTCAAAGAACATGTTGATGATAGGAACACGTAAGGAAAGGAAGAATCCTTGTCCCGAAAAAAAAAGAAACGGATCTCGCCATGCATTTAGTTATTCCACGTCTTTACCCTCACAGAGATTTATTAGGCTATCATAAAAAGTAAAAACCAAACTTGATAACCCTCTTAATTCACTTTGCTTACTCTTTGGCGCATTTCTTCTGCACCCTCGTTGCACTGAGCTGTGCTCTCGCATTTCGTCTCGCGCCGAGTCGCACTTCACTGCGCGCAGCCCGCTCCGCCCGCGCCCTGACGCCGTCCCATCGCCCCTCACCCCTCGCCCCGCCCCGCCCCGTCTCGCCCCGCCCCGTCGCTCTCAGCGTCTCCGTTCAGGGGAAACTACGCTGCTGGTATCGCAGGCAATGCCACGGCCCCTGGCACTGTCGCCCCTGCCTCCGTTTCCGCCTTCTCCTTCCACTCTGCCTCCGCCACCGGCCCAGTCTCCGCTCTTGCTGTCTTCGGTTTCTCCTCCACTGCTCCCATCGCATTGCCAACGTTACTTAAATCTCCACTACCATCATCATAGCTGCCGCTATCACAGACACGACCACAGCTCACAACCCATCGCCACTGCCAGCGCTGCCTCTGTCACCAACATCACCTCCATCACCACTACCTCCAACTCCACCACAACTACCACCACCACCACCACCACCACCACCACCACCACCAGCAGCAGCAGCAGCACCAACCACCGCCGCCCATAAAACTGCCACCGCTGCCACCACCATTCCTATCTCTATCTCCACCGCGACCGCTGCCTTTGCCACCGTAGCCTCTAGCAGCACCTGCACCACCAAGACCTCCATCACCACTCCAACCCCACCGCCATCACTACCATAGGAGTCGCCCCCCCCCCACTGCAACTGCTGCCTCAGCCGCTGATGCCATCACCACCACCACCACCACCAGGATCACCACTGCAACCGCCATCGCCACTGCCATTGCCCTCGTCGTTTTCACACACCGTCTCTGCTACTGCCGCCTCCTCCGCCTTCTTCGCCCATTCCCAGCTGTCGCCCCGTCTTTTCCCCCTACTGCGTCCGCCTTCACGTCTGCCGCCTTCTCCTTCGTTTCCGCCACCTCAATCCATGCTGTTGCCGTCGCCCTCTTCGTCGTCTCCTCCCTGCTTCCATCGTCCCCGCCGCCTCCTGCTCCGCCTTCCATCGCTGCCGCCGCCGCCGCCGCCGCCGCTGCCGCCGTCGCGTCCGTCGCCCTCGCTGTGCTCCCGGTGGGCGACAGGCGGGCCCCTGATGTAATTATTTAGATTTGCTACTTGTCGGCTACAAGAGCCTGGGGAGGCTGGCTAGAGCGCCGCGCTATCACGCCGGGCATCTGAAGCCGCGTGCTCCCCCGCCTCTGTCCTTCCCCGGCCTCTCCTCTCCCCGCCGCTCCCCGCCCGGTCGGGGTTTCTCCCCTGCACGTCGCGCCTTTATGCTCGTCTGCCTTGCACTCCTCTCGCCTACACTTCTTTTCCGTATAATTCTCTCCCGTATACTTCTCTCCCGCATACGTCTCTCTCGCATACTTCTCTCCCGTATACTTCTCTCCCGTATACTTCTCTCCCGTATACTTCTCTCCCGTATACGTCTTTCCTTACACCTCTCTCCCTTTCGTTTTTTTCTCTTATGCTCTCTCCCTTACACTTTTTCCCTTCAACTTTTTTCTATTACACTTTTTCCCTTACACTTATTTCTGTTACACGTATTTCCCTTACACTTCTTTCCTTTACACTTCTCTTCCGTACCATTCTCTCTCTTATACTTGTCCTCTCTTTCACTCCCCTCCTCTTTCACTCTTCTGTCCTCTATCATCCTCCCTTCCTCTATTACCTTCCCTTCTTCTACCTTTCAACTTACGCTCTCAGCCGTCTCTTTCACTCCCCGCCACTTTTCTCTCCGCCTTTGTGCTTTTGCACTTGCTTTTCGTACCCTTACGATCCTCGCCCTTCAGCTCTCAGCTTTTGTAGTGTCGCATCGTCCGCTTGTTAGGATGCCTTTCACCAGTCGATTTTTTTCTCTTTCTCGATTTCCAAGCATGTTACAAACCCTTCAAAAATAGTTTTATAATGCCTATTTATAAACATCTTAATCATTTAGTAAAGATTAGTCATGGAATTCCAAAACATAGTGCTATTTGATCCAGTTGTTATTTATATGAGCTAAAAAGTTAATATTGACGTTGGTTTTATCAGTTTGACAATAATTTATTTGCGATTATGGTCGAACGACACAAGAAACAGATTATTCATCGCTGTAGAAACTTAAATTTATAAGTTTAACTGTGTTTTTATGGTCTTTGGGTGGCAGATATCTGCTGCCGAGATACCTTATTAGAGCGAACTACTTGCACATTCAGACATAAATAAACGTACATAAATGAATTGATATAAACGTACATAAGTGAATCATATTCACAAGAGCTGCTAAAATCAAAATGTGTGAATTGCTCCAAGGCTGTCGATAGTTAATCATTCATGAATCAGGAATTTCCAAGAATTTTTCCAATAGTATTATTTTAAAAACTTATTATCTCCCATTCTACAAAATAGACTGACACTGGTTTTATATCATATTATAGATTGGTAGTTGTCTTGACTGTACATGTATTTGTCATAACGGATAACTGGAAAACATTCGTTCCCAGGCTAATAACAAGATGAACATTAATTAAAATAAATGGTCTCGCATTCGATTTCTATTGTCTATTTAGTATCCAGAACAAGAACATTTACTCGACAATTGCTACTTGTAATTTCATATTCTGGACATGAAATGGGAATTCATGTACACTTTGTTATTGGATTTTGGTTGTCAATGCACAAAATTATTACATCGTAGGAATTGTTGTAAAACATAGTTGCGTAGGGACATGATAACATGAACTCGCTTCCCATGTTTGAGTCTGACATTCTCTCCCTCTCTCACACACGCAATGTCCCTTGTCATTCTCTCTTAAGCTTTTGATATATTCTGCTCCCCTGCCACACGCCCGAAAAGCGAGGGGAGTATCGAAGCCCATTTCCAATCCACTTGCATCATTTACTCGCCTATGTCCTCGCATTTTCGGATATTTTTCTGCCATTCTATCAATGTTCTCGCTTTCTAACCAATTCTACTGCTTTCTCAAATATACTGAATGCTTTCCCCTACTTATTATATCACTTTTTGCCTTTTCAAACAAGATATTGCTTTCTTAACTACGATATCTCCTCTTCGACCAACTATTCCCATTTCTCGACCACGTTCTCTCCTCGATTACGTTCTCGCCTTTCGGCCACGTTCTCACCCACTCGCCTATGTTTTTTGCCTTCATGACCGCTTTCTTTCTTTTTAAACCACTTTCTCTCTTTCTCGATTACCTTATCGCTTTCTCGACTACGTTCTCGCCTTCTCGACCGCGTTCTCGCGTTCTCGATCGCGTTCTCGACCGCGTTCTCGCCTTCTCGACCACGTTCTCGGCTTCTCGACCACCTTCTTATCTAATCGCCCACACTCTTTCCTATTCTACCATGTTGTTGTCTATTTTACATCGCCCTCGCCTATTAAACCATTGTACCAACCTACCATTACCCATTGTGCCGTTACGCTACGTTAGACGACGCCCACGCTTTCAACGCGTTCACAGACAACCGCACCCATGCCTTCGCATCCGAACATGTTCGCGCGTAGTCATTCCCTTATTTTGTCTTGAACGTCCGTGCCCTCGTCACCCTCATCACGCCTGTATCGCCCTCGCAGTCACCGCATCGCGCCCCCCTCCCCTTTTGCGGGGAGAACCAAAGGCAGTAGCAGCGGCGATGGCGGCGTTCATTTGAATACAGCGTCGAGGGGAGCCCTCTAATAACTACCTTATTGTTTATGTGATAAGGGACGTGTGGTTAAACTGTAATTACGATGACGCAAGCGGGCGTGGCGGGTTGGGGCGTGGGGAAAAGGGGAGGGGGGAGATTCACGCCTGCGGGCGCAATCGGAGCGGGCTCCCTTCTGGAGAGTTCTTCTCGCGAGTTTGTGCATCCACCGGGCGGAACCGCCAAGTAGCTGCAGCGCAGGGCGGCGGTGAGTAGGCGTCTCGCTTTCGTGAGATATTCCGGAAGCTGTTGGGTGCGGTATCACTTTGGAGGGCTGCGGCACGTTTCGAATGGACCCTTGGCCCTTTGCGGTTGGGGGAGTTCGGGAACCTGAAAGGGGGGGGGGTAGGGCAATGTTGTGGACGATGGACGAAGTCTTGGTGTAGGATTACAAATGTTAGGAATGTTAGGGATGCTGGATCAAGGTCGCAGTTGATGCGCGTTTTGTGGGAAGTGCAAATGAATTTGTCAGGTTTTATTGAATATTTGAAAGCGATGGCTGTTAAAAACTCTTTAAGTTCAATGTGCATACAAATGATGTTTTATAAACTGCAATACAAAGGAAGGCATCTGGAAATAAAATGGTGGTTTATTTGTTTTTCATTTCAATATCGTTTAGAAAAAGGTTTTTTTTATTTCTAGTAGTGTTTTTGGGTTTAAACTTCAAGAAAAAAACTTTCTCAGAATAGTCAGTGTCACTACGTAAGAAGACAATTAATTTCAATTAAATTAAAGCATAAATAGTTATAATAAGCAAAATCCTATCGAGTAATTCTAATAACCTGTTACTAGCATTGCATAGACTTTGCTAAATAAAAAGCTTCTTTGAGTTTAGTTATTGCGAGAATTTGTCTTAACGACGTGATCCCATAACCCTTGCCTTCTTCATTCTCACATCGCTAGAAACATTGACACAGGCAAAGAAAATACAAAATGTGTTTAACGCGCACTTTTGAAATTTTATTAGAAACTTACACAGTAATGTAACCACAATATATTACTTCAACACCAATACATTACACATTTGACAAAAGAATATTCTGGAAAATGAATAATCGGGAAATTGATGGAGACCTACTTACTTAACATTTCGTGAAATCCCTTCGCTTAACTTCTAAACCTTTCCGCCTCAACTAGTTGTGAAGCATTTTGATATCACATACGTGCTGCATGTGTTAAGCGGAAAATATTAACATAGTTTACTTAATCATGTCATCTGCCAAAATACATTAACATACCAACGACCCAAAATTAAAGAAAAATATGATTTGTTCGGGAGAGATTTAACCCCTTGTCATCACCCTAGCTGTGTTTCTACCGTGGAGTTTGTCGCCCCAAGGTACATGCACACCAGCTGGGGCGACTGAGCCACGTGGCGGTGGCTGGTGGTGCGCCCTCATAACAGATTCCGGGTGCTCCCAGGGCGTGGTTTGCGCGGGTTAGCACCATTAGCAGCCTGCGGTTGGGGCATCCCGCGGTCTCCGCGTCCGAGGGAGAGGAAACGGCAACGTCGCCAGCTTAGGCACGGAGAGGAGATGGCAACGTCGCCAGCTTAGGCTCGGAGAGAGGCGGAGAATTTCTGACCAAGAAAGGGGATTGCAGCTATCTCCCAATTTTTATTTGATTTATTTCGCGTTTCCGGGCGCGTCAATTGCTGAGGCCATTAGTACCGTAATTGTAGTATATGTTCTTCTTCGGGAGGTGGCGAAGTTCTTCCCTCACTGGATGGTGAGATATGGCACCGACGTACATGTCTGCTAAAGGGGTTTTCCCCAATCTTGCACCAGTTGCAGCGAGGAACCATCTCAGTAGGGACAGGCTCTAAGCTCCCTACTGGACACCCGATGTGTGGTAGTGGAGTGCTGTAAGTGTAAATAAGAGGTGAGGATAGAAAAAGGAAGAGGAAGCAAAGATCGCACGCGGTCCGTGACCCATTTGTTAGGGAACTGCTCCGGCAATTGTTTGGAGTTGATCGGCGAAACGACAGCAAACTACCGATCAGAACAGCCGACCGCTATTATTCTTCTTGAGATCAACTGAATTCAACACAGCTATGTAGTGAATGTCAAACATCGTGCCACTGTTTGGACTCGAGTCCTAGGACCACCCGGTCAGAGGGACTGCAATGACATCAGTTTATGCCCTGAGCCACCTAAGCGGTAATAAGTTTCTGATTGATGTCGCAGAGTAGAAATGAACTTGCACAAGCCCTGGTGTAATTGTCAGATCCCCCCACTACCTCCGTATACTGCTGATGCCAGGTTCCTATCCCCATCCGATGCAAGTGAAGTTTGTGGTGAAGAAATTGGGCTAGTCGCAGTTTTTTTTTACTTTGGCCAAAGGCTCTTGCCTTCATTCCATCTTTGCTTTTTCCTCATTCATCACCCCATTTCCCATTCTGCATGATTAACATCACCTCCAGCGACACGCACAGAGGAGCTAAGGTAAAGAAAAGGTCGATACTTAAGTTATACGCTATGAGAGACTACGGAACGTGGTATGAGAAAAGATGGCATAAAATGTAACGCTTTGAAAAGAGAAAGAATAAAAAAAATGTGGTTGAAATAAAGAGATGTAATCATGTAAAAGAGTTCAAAAATTCGAAGATTGATTAAAATATAGGTGTAAGAAATGAAAAGATGTATATAGCGCAGTAATTCATGTGAGAAGTGATTTAAGCATTACGTTGTGGATAAGACATTATTAGATGCTTTATTGGCTATTGTTCAATGCCAGGTTCCATTCTCTATAATAAAGTAACTCTTGTAATATTGGGTAAAATAAGTCCCTTTTCATTTGGGAAAGTCAGGACTTACACCGTAGGAAATAAAAAATATATAAATAAATATGGCCTTCAATCACAATGATGTTTGTCGTTTTATTACGTCAAAGCTTGTACTTGTTTCAATGCTCGCTTCTAAATAATAACACCAAATGTTTTTGCATTTTAGTAGCTTAATTTCCTGCAGTTTCAATCCTGACTGTTCGATGCCAAAAGGGACTGATCTTACTCAATACTATAAAGAGTGAAAGTCATAATCGATTTGTTTCACAGTAGCTGAGATCTTTACATTTGATATCTTATTCACTGTCGTGCCGCCACATGGTGGAAAGTAGAAACACGATTATATTATTGTAATACGAAGAAGAACCACGTGTTTGCTGTATGTCTAGTGTACAATCGAAGTGCCTGGGCCCGTATTCGATTCTAAGATAATTAGGAAGAATTGTCATCTTAAGAGTTAGCTCTAGTAGATGGTGTATTCTTCCTGAAGTTTAAAATTTGAGGAGATTTTTTACAGTAGCGACGTAACTGGCATTTAAAATGACGCTCGAGTCGGAGCACAGCCATGTCAATAGTCCATGACCTTCAAAGTGGTACGTCAGAGGTAATGGTGTGGTACGAATATGAAACCAAGAGAGGATATATAATATAAGCGTAGAGGAATTATGTTCTTATGATCCATATTTATTTATAAGTGAAGTATCTAGGTATTTTGTAATGTGTCAATACCTTAAAATGAAGAGAAATTCTACAGAATGTTTGAAACCTCTGCTGATTTATTTGTATACCTGAAAAACCTTTATTTCATAGTTACGAAAACTCAACTGTCATTTTTTTGAGCAGCACGTCGTTTTAAACCTTCATGAATCATGTCGCCATAGCATTATTGCCAAATTTGTGGTGACGTGTGTCAAAAAAGGGGCACGGGTGAATCATGAAACTAATAATAAAACTAAATTCAAATAAGACTCAATTAGTTGATTATAACCACGGTCTTGGTAGGCACCGCGAACCTCTAATTTCTAGAACTGTTCTGCAGTCTTCAAAGAGCAATTCATGCCAAGCGCCGCTTAAATAATAATATTTTCCATGAATGGCCTCAGAAACGTGAAGGCTCTGACATAAGATGAATAGATACGGAAATATAACGAGAATCAAGGATGTTCGTATAATGAAATGTGCTAATGAATAGCGGGAGACGTATGTGATAAACGTGTAGGGGAGATCTAAAGGACTGAGATAACTAGATTCATGAGAAGAGGGGGAGATTGAAGAATATGCGTAAGGCTACAAATGGCAAAGGGAGGCTCCGAAGGGGGTGGCGCGGGGAGGGTGGGGAAGGGCTCGGCCAAAGGAAGGAGGGCGGGCAAGGGCTGGAGGTGACTCAGTAAGCGACGGGGAATGAATTGGATTTGACGTGTAGCGATTACGGCTCAGACGGGGAGCTGGCAGGCGCGAGAGAAATGGAGGGAGTCAGAGCGGCGGAAGGAACGGAGAGGTTAGGCTACGGCTTGAGATTTCCGGCTGAGATCGCAAGGAACTTGTGTGTGGCTCCTGCTTAGGATTATTTTGCTTGAAAGGATCGATGAGTACTTTCGTAATCTAGCATAACCTCTAATAATTGTATTTCTTCTGTTAATATAATAATAATACTAATAATAATAATGATAATAATAATAATGACAATAATAATAATAATAACAAAATGATAATAATTAAAAATAATTGCTCTCAATTCTAAGGAGCTTCCCTTTGTGAATGAGGTCTCGAGAGGTCAAAGAAAAGAAGTGGCACTTTTCCAATTCTGAGAAAATTAAATTAAATTTTACTTGTTTTTAATATAGTATTGTTCATTGTTTAATTGTATAGATCAACATCTGCCACGTTTTACTCACATCTGCCACATTTCTTGTTCTTTTGCTCAGTGTTTCTTCACTGACTTAATTTTCGCCATGCACCATCTCAATTAATTGAAATATAATGCATGCGGGTGACAGTGAGGCAACTTGACAGTTTTTCTTAATGAAATAAAACACAAAAGAAAATGAAGAATATGGTTATTAATAATATAAAAAAGGATGTTAAAATTATAAATAATGGAAAGAAAACAATTATTCACAATGTACAAAAATGCATTCTATTTTTTCTCTGACAATGAGACATTTATTTATGTTTTGATGATTATTTCTGCTTCTTTAGTGTTTATGCAGCGGTATAATCTTTTACTCCACTTTATTGAACAGAATTCTTGCGTTTCTAGAACGCAGCATATCTCTGTCAATCGAAACTTAATTGGCTCCAGTCGAGGAGTCTTCGTTTACCCATACACAAAGGTTTATTCCAAACATGTGGCAGCACTTTAGGGTAGAGTCAGGATATAGACTAATTTGTTTACACAATTGCGGATGAAATGTTTAATCTTCGTTGTGGAAGCTGCGTTATGCCGAGTACGAATTTCGAATCTACCTTGTAATGAATCTTGAGTTAATATGTATGAGTGACTGTGTATCCCATCGACTTGCAAGATAATGTCAAATTTTGTTGGAAATTTAAAATGTAATTAATAGAATATTTTGGGATCACAGTAATTCAGTTGCAAGCACTCATCTACATCCTGCAAATGTGCAACAGTCCCTGGGAATCGTGGGAAGGATTTTTGTTCCAAAACCTAGTCCACCTTAATGAAATACGTCAAAGATTGAACAGAGTGAAAAGTGAATCTTCTGGCTTGAAATTGCGTTTAAAAATTAATCACAAACTTACAAAGAAAATTATGTTGATTACATATGTTAGCAGTTCATTGTCACAAATATCGATATCAGAGAACTGTGCAGCACTTCTTCATTATTTTAGTTATTTCCAAACGAGTTAAAAGAATTACGAAGAATTTTTGGAAATGTGGATGTAAATACTTTTAATGGACTGAGCAATGCCAAAAATCAAGTGAAGCCCTTCACCAACTGGATCTGAAATATAGGGGCTACACTATCATCCTGATAGTGTTTCCATTACTTAACAATCCTAGTATATAGAGAAAGCAGCAAGGCTAGTTCAGGCACAAACACCGTTGTGCCGAGCGTGCAACGCTCTCTGGGGAGCGTGGGGGCGTGGACGCTCGTGCGAGATGGAGCGCGTTGCACCCCACAACGTCGTCGCAGTGGGGCGCTGTGCTCGTGATATCAGCACGTATGCGTGTGGGAGTGCGTTAGATGGGAGATCCCGTCCTCTTTTCACTCTTTATGAGCCCTACGCAGTGCCTCGGTGCATTTCGATCTCTACGGCGCAGGTACGTGCAATAAAGTACTTCGCCCAGCCTATTGCAGGCTAAGCCTTTACAGATTGCCATCGTTGGGCTGACATTCGTTCGTTGACGAGACCACCTACGTAGTTAATCCTGCTTTAGTCTTGTGTTCGTTTTATTGTTGGCGAAATGTTATTAAGGAAACTTTTTAAAACTAGTTCATGCTTTACGTGTGTATTATTCCTTATGCATCATTCCTTTTTCACGTGCGTGTGTGTAAATGTATTTCAATTATTATCATCATATAAGCTGACATCCGTTTTGTCCAAACCACCTTAATTTTGTCCAAAACAACTGAATCCTATGTGTGATACTTATTTAAGAACATTTACTAATAAATACATGATACAAAACATTGTAGGCTTAGTATATTCTATGACTTTTCTAATTGAAAATTGACGTTATATCCAGAAATGGAGGGAAATATCAGCAAGTGACTTTCTAACGTAAGATCCGAAATGTTTTATAACACCAAACCTTGCGCTACTTTTTTCCATAACGTTTCTTTACGTTTACGGAAGCAAAAAATGCTCTTACTCTATACTATAGCCCGAATATAAAGTAGCGATAACAATGTGAAACCGAAAGAAAATGTTCCAACTATAATAATCAATATGTATCCCGTTTTCTCTCCTCGTTCAGTGATTGCTAAATTGCACGCATTCTATTTTCTATTTTATTCTAACCCAATGAACAGAAAATCGCGGGAAACAAGCAAAGATGTAAAATTTTTATTGTTTTTATTTTCAAAAGTACGGTAAAAGTATAAAAACAAAAAATAATTGAAAAAAATGTATTGAAATT
Source organism: Gryllus longicercus (assembly GCA_038098605.1). NCBI lineage: Eukaryota > Metazoa > Arthropoda > Insecta > Orthoptera > Gryllidae > Gryllus > Gryllus longicercus. The sequence continues at coordinate 714,291 of JAZDUA010000385.1, read as the reverse complement.
GTTTCAAAATGTAGGGTTTACAAATAAAATAATTTAATAAAATCTGGTCTTCCTCTTTTCAAATAAAGAGAGCCAGCTAAGAGGTGGGTATATCCTTAAATGATATCGGAAAACTTAAACCAAAGCAACGACATTGTAACTGCCAATCATTTGTTACTTCTGCCATAACCGGTGTTCTAAATCTTCGCGGACAAGTTCTCAAACACCATCATTATCAGACTGATTTCTTATTCAGTTCCAACGTGTCTGACACACTTCACTCTCATTATCTGTAACAGACGGCACCGCAAATTTCTTAATCGAAGTTCAACCATCAACTTGAAAGAGTCATTTCGAAGCAACGCAATATTTCGGAGCTGGTGTGAAAGAAAGGCGCATTACAAAGCATGTTCGAAGGTCTCTAAGCAGGGAGGCGAGTAGTTGTTTGTCACGCGACAGCTCGCGCGTTGTTATGACTTCATGAGAAAGTACTGCCCGCACACCCGCATTGAGGTGGGACGTTATTGCAAACGCAAATGCAATGAGAAATGCCAGCTGAATGCCTCGTCACATTTTCATCACTGACGTTAAAGGTACCGAAGAAGGAATGGGAATATTATTACGGAATTTTGGCAGCCAAATTCCATTACACGCTGATAGAATCTTTGGTTGGGGTTCACACAGACTAGACTCTACAGACGTAGAGAGAGAGAGAGAGAGAGAGAGAGAGAGAGAGAGAGAGAGAGAGAGAGAGAGAGAGAGAGGGACGTAGAGAGAGAGATGGACGTAGAGAGAGAAAGAGAGATGGACGTAGAGAGAGAGACAGAGATGGACGTAGAGAGAGATGGTCGTAAAGAGAGAGATGGACGTAGAGAGAGACAGAGAGACTGAGAGTTAGACATAGAGAGATAGAGGAACGTGGAGAGAGAGACGTAGAAAGAAAGAAAGAGATATGGAGAGAGAGAGACGTAGAGATAGAGAGAAGGACGTAGAGAGAGAGAGAGGGACGTAGAGAGAGAGATGGACGTAGAGAGAGATGGACGTAGAGAGAGAGATGGACGTAGAGAGAGAGATGGACGTAGAGAGAGAGATGGACGTAGAGAGAGAGATAGACGTAGAGAGAGAGATGGACGTAGAGAGAGAGATGGACGTAGAGAGAGAGAGACAGAGATGGACGTAGAGAGAGATGGTCGTAAAGAGAGAGATGGACGTAGAGAGAGACAGAGAGACTGAGAGTTAGACATAGAGAGAGAGAGAGAGGAACGTGGAGAGAGAGACGTAGAAAGAAAGAAAGAGATATGGAGAGAGAGAGACATAGAGATAGAGAGAAGGACGTAGAGAGAGAGAGGGACGTAGAGAGAGAGAGGGACGTAGAGAGAGAGAGAGATGGACGTAGAGAGAGAGATGGACGTAGAGAGAGAGATGGACGGAGAGAGAGATGGACGTAGAGAGAGAGATGGACGTAGAGAGAGAGATGGACGTAGAGAGAGAGATGGACGTAGAGAGAGAGATGGACGTAGAGAGAGAGATGGACGTAGAGAGAGAGATGGACGTAGAGAGAGAGATGGACGTAGAGAGAGAGAGAGAGACAGAGATGGACGTAGAGAGAGACAGAGAGACTGAGAGTTAGACATAGAGAGAGAGAGAGGAACGTGGAGAGAGAGACGTAGAAAGAAATAAAGAGATATGGAGAGAGAGAGAGAGAGGGGAGGGAGGGAGAGAGGCGGAAAGAAGATGGGAAGACTTTAGTAAGAATGGAGCCGCCAGGCCGCGATAAAAAGAGAGAGGAAGGCAGCTAAGAAAGGAGAAAAATAGAGGAGTAGCGGGGACAGTCCAGGCGGAGCACAGTGAAATGAACCAGGGCGTCAACTCGCGTGCGAATCGGCCGGGCCTTTCGGCGCATGCGCAGGGGCGCGGAGCGGCGCGCGGGCGGCGGCGCGGGCGGCGCGGCTGGATTTACGACGCCCGGCGCCGCGACGGCCGCTTCCTGACCGCGGCGCGCCCCGCGGCCGCCGCCCGGAAACGCTAAACGGCCGACGGGGAAGCACGCCGCTTAAACGCCCTGTGTGCTTACGCCTCGTGTCTCTGCGTGTGACGAGCGCCCGAGTAATTTCTGAATGCGGGCGAAGACATGCGCTTTCGCCTTTTAAAACACGGCCCCAGCCGTAAGAAGCTCGAAGATCGCGACTGGCCTCGCGATTTGTGTGGTACTGTGGTGCATGTAAGTGTAAGTGTCGGTAAGTAAGGGGTGAGGTTAGGTCAAGGAAGAGGAAGAGAAAGAGAATGCAGATCGCGCGTGGCCCGAGGCTCGCGTTTGGGTACTGCTCCGGCATTCGCCCGGTGTTGGAGAGATCACAGGAAACTTCCGATGAGAGCCGTCGGCCGCTAGAATTTTCCTGCAGAGGGCGGATGAATTCTATCTATTTAAGTGTGGAAAACCCGTTTACACTCCTCCTAGGATCTTCGGGTCCCAGACGCTGCAGAGACAACATTATTGCTGGAACTGAGACAACTCAGCCGCTAGGAAAAGCAAGTCTGCACCACTAACCCTGTTTCCACTCTACCTAGGTAGCTAGGTCGGATTCTGCCATTGACTGGAGGATAAGTGACGGTTGCTCTGATCGGCATGGCTTCTGTGTTCAGTACAGGATGAATGTCAGAGCAGTCCCTTAACAAAGGGCCACGGACAGAGCGCGACTTTCCTTCCGCATTTTCTCAACTAAAAATCCTTCGGGAATCGATCGAGATTTGAACCCTTGTACACAGAAATAAAAAGCTTACACCCTGTTAGCTATGCGGCCGGTCGTCCTCACCACAATAATGACCAAAATCGATTTCGATTGCGGTGAGCCTTGGCAAGCATTCTTTTTGAAGCCTGACTGAGGTCTTTGATACATCGTAGGCTTTCTACTTGGTAACTGTGTACAGTAAATAATTCTGTAAAGTAAAGTGATTCTGGTAATTGTCGTAAGTGTAGCGCATTTTTTTCATCTTGGGTGGTGGTGGGGGTGATGATCTTTTCCCGCTGGATAGCGGATCCGGCGCCGACGGATCGCGAGGTTTTTTCCAACCAGGCGTCTCCCATCAGCTTGGACATGATCTAAGCTCCCGGATGGCCTCTCGACATGTGTGGTAGTATGGTGGGTGTATAGTGTGTGTGTGTGTAACGGGAGAAGATATGACATGGTAGAACAAGTAAAACGGTCCTACGCCCATTTTTAAGAGTACCGCTCCCGAAATCGCCTGGTATTAGTCGGAGAAGCCACTGAAAACTATGGATCATTGAAGCAAGTCACTATAATTCTACTCGAGGCATCGGTTCGACCTAGCTATCTAGCTTGCGTTTCAAATCCTGCCAATGTCGGGGCTCGAACCTTCTTGGTCAGTAGCACCACAGTGACATCAGTTGATGCCCTGGCTAAGCCGGTCTCAGTACAGTAAAGCGTACCCTCTCCTCCTCTCTGCATCCGGAGCTCGGGTCAACTGCCTGAGCTCTCGGCCGCAGGCGTCAGATGACGCCCCTCGCCTGTCATTTATTTAATTTTACGATACTCCCGCCTCACCCGCCTTGCCACCCGCCAGGCGGCCTGCCCTGCTACCCACAGCAGCCGCCTGGCCGTTAAGGCCGCGTGCTAAGGGGTGTCTTCATTACCGCCCGCGGCCTTAAAACTGGCCGACGCTGCGCGCCGCGCCGCGCTCGCCGTAACCCGGGAGTTGGCAAGCCTGTAAAGCGTTCTTCGCGTGTCCGAAATGGCACCCCCGGACACAGTCCCTCTGCTTGATTCGCGGGTCGGACGAGGTGAAGGCTGCGCTGGGAAAACGCTTCGTTCGCGGGGCAGGTGGGGTTGAATGGAATATAATAAGGTGAAAATGGCCGCCCTGGGTAGAGCCGGCGGTGAAGGAAGTAGGCAGACTACGGACGGTTCTTGTTTCGGCTGAGATGTGGTTGTATTCATTATTATTGTCACTGATGTTCAGATTATGATGATCTTCACTGTGACATTGTTTTATTTTTTTTGTTATTTAAGGTCGCATCCACTTCTAGGTCATTAGCGACCACTATTGCATGTAGCGGTATGGTAACTACGAGGATGACACGATATGATGATAGGGGGTGAAAGGACGAACACAATACAACCATGCCCGCGGTGGGACTCGAACCCGCGATCCTTCTGTCCGAGTTCGCTACGGCACTTCTGCTTTAGCGATCTCGGCCATCCGGGCCGGCATTGTTTTATCTTTGTAGTCATGTAGTCTTTGTACCTGAATTACCAACCATTCACAATCATCGCAGAGGTACTAGGAAAAAAATACGTATGACATAAGTGGTAAAAAGGATTTTATTTAGCGTATCAGCCTCATATCGCAACCTTTCCCTCGCAAAATAAAATAACGCTCGTATCAGAAAATAATTATTTTCTTACATTAGAACGCGGTTATTATAATATGACATAAGGAGGCAGGACATCAACGAGATCGATTGTATCAACAATTTTGGTGCAAATTCTGTGAACTGTTTACGTGTTAATGTTGTTCACAAAGACAACGGAATTGATGGTTTGAGAAAAATACACCTTTTCCTATCAAGGACACTCAAAACAAGGATTTGACTTCACTACGTATTGGAGAAAGTGATTTACTACATGGATAAGAAAAATCCACATTTTTAGTATCAAAGCCTTTCGAAACGGGTTATCCTGTAAAAAATTCAACACTTTTTCCCTGCAGCGATACATAATTCCTCTGTATAACGAGTTGTATACGACAAAGTAATAGCGATAGTACTATCTCGTTGCATGCTGGAAATTGTCTAGTATTTTTCAAATAATTTATCGGTTTATACCACGCTTCTTTTTTAATAGGAGAGAAGTGAAAGAGTAGATAAGTCAATAAATTAATTTTTAAAGAATACTGTGCATTCCACATAAAGTTCCAACACTTAGAGATTGATGATTTGTATTATTCGGATCACGACGGAAAATTACTGTCGTAAATTTCGTAATGTACTATCTAAAAACGAAAAAATAGTGAGATCGTATAGTTTTCTTTCGTGTTTGCAGTCACTCATCAACACGATGAAGATAATGAACTTATGAATATCCCACTAAATCATGGTATGGCTGTAAAGGAAGGCAATTATATCAATGTAGTACATATGCAACTGTCGACGCAGTGTTAATATTGTAGTTCGATTGAATTTTTCGAGTGAATTCTTTGCAGACATATTATTTAGCAGGTATTAAGTAATAAATGATAATTTATTTCCAAAACATGTTTTTTCTTCTTCTTCTTTTTCTTTTTCTTATGAGAAAATATCTCTATACCTATTTTATTATTAAAAATTAATAATAAATTACTCAAAATAAGATTGCTCGCCAATGTCTAATTTGCATACAGTAGACCAAGACACTTTTACGTACGAGGTTAGTTAATTATTTGTTCTTCGCTCGAAACAAATTATTCACGAAACCATTTATACTCTTTGGCTACAGTTGTTGACTGTTGTCATTTGTTGCGACTAACAATACTGTTTGGAAACTAGTGCAGTATATTCCTCTTGTTCCTGAGTGTTGCTCTTTGCCGTTTTGTTCTGAAGTTATTTTACGTGATGTAGAGTTGAATGAATCTCTTCGACTTTGTAATGTCTTTCGCAAAGAATTTGAACTGTGAATTCGAACCGAATTTTGTTACTGTAACATAAACATTAGTTTCTGACAGCTTACCTTTTAACGATAAATAAAAGAAGCTCTTGGAATAAGCACGTTCTATAAACCCCTTCTTCCTTTAAACCACTCTTTGCTATTCTCTTTTTGGAATTGTCATTATACATGGTACACAGTACACATCCGATAGAAATTTTCACTTTTATCGCCTTCGTCACTTCACACTAAAACTGTGGATATGACGACAACTTTTGTTTATTTTAGACTAACGCGACTTTTAACACAATTCCAAAAATACTTTTTAAAATATGTTTTTATTGAGGCAGTCTTTTGTTATTATTCCTTGTAGCTCTTTGGATTTTGAAATTACAAAACTCTTGAGGGGTATTTTTATCAATCCGCTAGACGTACTCGCCAGATTTCGTTTTTTCAACTTCATTTACTTATGGTTTAGTGCATTGTTCCGTCACGCCACAGCAGCACCAGTGAAATACGGCGGAAACAGCTGATCTGTAGGCGTGAAAAGAATGGTAGCAGGATCGATGAACGAGTGCGGACTTCGTAACCGCTTTGTAAAGGTTTTATAACAGAAGATCTAATCCAAATAAACCAGATTTGATTGATTGATGTTTCGGGTATGTACGTTGTTACAGACGTTAGTACAGTAAGTGTTGTGCATGCTTTTATCGTGGAAGGTAACGGTGATCTTCTACTACTGGCTGGCAAGATCCGGTATCCACCTACCCGTCGTCTGGCGAGGAATTTCTACCTCCAGGTATCTCCCCATTTGTGGGTCGTCTCCATTCCAGCCTGAACAAGCTTTAGTCCCCCGACTGATCTCGCCGTGTATGGTGGTATATTGCAAGCCAAAGTAAGAGGGGAAGATAAGACAAGGATAGATTGCGAGCCGTTCATGACCCGTTTTTTAGGGTACTGCTGTCGGAGAAACCACGGAAAACTAGGAATCAAATCAACCTGCCAATAAAAGCGTCCTGCAGACAGCGGCTGAATTCGACCTACCTATTCAGTGTCTAAAATACACCGCCGACTAGAGACTAAAACCTTTCGGTCTGATTTACTGCAGGGACAGCGGCACAGTTCTGGGCACAAGGAATAATTTAATTTTACAGAAAGGAAGTCAGCGCGCCCTTTTTTGTTTTTAGAACGGGTGGCTTTTTTGAATGTGTTAACAGCGCTCTTCAGACACCTCTTCCTCACAGTCCGTGACGTCAGCAGACCTCGCGGTTGTTCGCGGGCGTGTATATTTAAGCGCGGCGGCTGTTGCCAAAAACGCGCTCGAGCTCGAACGCGCCGGAATGGCTGTCGGCACGCTGTCGGCCGCCGCCGCGCGCGCGGAGTTTGCTGGCTAATCCCAAAACTTGGCACTAGGTGGCGTAACAAGATTCCAGCGGCGATGATTGGATGGCGGCGGAGCGCAGCGTGGTGCGGCGGCGGCCGGCGAGTTGCGCCCAAGTTAGGGCGGCTGGAGGGCGCGAGCGCGTCCCGGCGGAGGGCTGAGGGCGGAGCGGAGAGGTCGGGAGGGAGGTGCTGTCCGGGAGACGAAGATCGGAGGGCAGAGTACGATAGGTGGATTGCGGTGGGTAATGGTTGAAGGGGTGGGTGTACCGCGGCCTGCGGTTGCGGGGTGGTGGGAGTGCGGTTGTAGTGGTAGGTCGGGTGTGTCGGGTTGTGGGTGTGTAGGGTGGTGGGTGTGTCGGCGGGTGGGTGTGTCGGCCGGTGGATGTGTCGGCCGGTGGGTGTGTCGGACGGTAGGGTGTGTCGGGCGGTAGGGTGTGTCGGGCGGTAGGGTGTGTCGGGCGGTAGGGTGTGTCGGGCGGTAGGGTGTGTCGGGCGGTAGGGTGTGTCGGCGGTAGGGTGTGTGTCGGCGGTAGGATGTGTGTCGGCGGTAGGGTGTGTGTTGGGCGGTGGGGTGTGTTAGGCGGTGGGGTGTGTCGGGCGGAGGGGTGAGTCGGGCGAAGGGATGTTTCGGGCGAACGGATGTTTCGGGCGAATGGGGTGTGTCGGGCGAAGGGATGATTCGAGGGGTAGGTTTGCTGGGCAAAAGGATGTGTCGGGCGGTGTGTGCACGTAGGGCGGTGGGAGTGTCAAGCAAAGTGCTGTAGAGCGGGGGGAGTCACAAGCAAAGGGGTTTTGAATGTAGGTTGATCGGGCAAAGGGGTGTGGTGCGGTGGTGTGCCGAGCGAAGGGTGTGTCAGACGGTGGGTGGCCAGGAAGGGAGTGTAGTTGGTGGGAGTTTCGGGCATGGGGTGTAGTTTGGTGAGGGGGCGGGTGGGTGGTATGTAGAGAGCAAGATGTAGATCGGTCAGTGTGTTGGACAGGAGTGTAGTGAGGAGATTGAGGGGTGTGATGGGGAGGCCGTGAGGCGGAGAATTATTACAACGTGTTAATCGGGGGAAAATGAAGCAAGTGCCCCAGTTGACGTCAGTGTTTCACGAGACTGTTCTACGAAGTTAAAACGAGTCGCGCAGTAAACACGCGAGTGGTGCAGTTGGAACTCTAGGAACTACTTCGAGAAATACACTGAGGAATAATCAGAAGTAAAGTTTTTTCAAATGCTTTTTACGTATGAAACTATGATCATAGAGGAAAGATATTTCTTTTCTCTTTCCTCTATGCTATGATGCAGTTTGGAGTTAACAGCAAATGGAAGTTTAATATTGTTAATACGGATGTAGGTGAAAAATCTGGTAACTGTTGGTACATTATTTCAAATTTGGCGCTTCGATCAACTCAGTTTCGCTATTCTTTGAAGGCATTTAAGAAGAAAAGATTATCCATTTCAAACTTCCCGCTTCGAGATTCGGCCAAAAACCGCGCGAATTCTTTCCCAATTGACAAAAAAATCATTTTTGCACATAGCTCTTCGAAATCGTCTTTCAACTGCTTCGAAAAATCACTAATAGGTTGCACCACCTCGTGGGCTACCGCGGCGAAAGCTTTACCAATTGTCAGGCATCCCATAATCCAATTTTTTCCACCTCAGTCGCGACGATCTCGCATTGTTTGATAATCAGAGGAGCCGCGACCATTTTTGTAGCGATCGTGCCGAGAAGCTAAGCAATACACGTATTAGTTGCATTGAATGCTGGTCGTACGTTGCCAGCAAGCAATTGCCGTGTAGTTTCTTAGAACCGGCGCTTTGAGACGCAGCGTGAAAATGCAGAATTCATGAATGATCTAAAATTTCTTAAGGAGGTCGTTTATTTTCGTTCTGACATTGATAACCATGACTATCTCTTCAATACTCATATGGCAATTTGGATTATGGATTTTTATGGCAAAGTAATAATCTTTGTCAATTATACTATATCACTTTTTTCAGAGAACTCGCTCGTCTGATGAGAACGCAGAAGGCGATGCATGTAACTTCTCGTCGCAGTTTCTGCTAATGCTTTCCCAATCATCTAAGCAATATTTCGCAGCCTCAACAATAACTATTGTTTATTTAAAAATTTCATTTGTTGATTCTTTAATTTTTTGAGTGACTATTAATACGCCAATTAGAATTATTTGTAAGTCAATACACGTGCAACTAATATGGACTTGCAATGGAAACACAATCCTTATAAGACAGAACTTCGTTGCAATCGCTAGAATGTTAGGATATACTTTCCTAAAAGCATTAATTTTTTTAGGCAGTATAAATATTATTGTCTGTGGTACTGTAACTCAATATAAACGTTTCAGATAAAATAGCACTTTGGCATACTCACTTTAGTTTGTAGAGAGTTAATTATAAGAAGTCAAGTAAATATAATTTTGAAAACTAAAGTATGTTTCATACGTCTATATAAGCAAAATACTATTCGGAAGTAATAGCAAGAAAAGAACAAGCTAGAAATGTTTAAGTAGTAAAATAGTTTCACTTTCCTTGGAGACAATTATTGAGAACAATAAGAGGCAATTGAAAGTACATACGGTATGTGTTTTTTTCAACAGAGCACTAAACAATAAAAAACCAAAAGATAATATATGTTAAGGAAACTTATGTTTTGGAAAAAAATATTTATAGAGTGATTTTGTTAATATCAGTATATTTTCGGCACATTTGCAACTTCAAACCATAGTTCACTTTTTACTCATTCGTGTGAGAGGAAAATTGAGGTTCTTTACTGATTTATTTATTACAATGAACATACAGTAAAACTATTGTGGCTCGTTTCATACAAAAATATCTACACAATAATTATACGGCAGCTCAAAGGATAAAGATAAGGCGTTATTGTGCCAGCGAGGTTCCTTCATACGAGGGCCGGAAGCACGCAAAAGCGGCGCCAGCACGGCGTGTGCCACAGGAACAAACGGGGCAAGAACCGGGAGATAGCGGGGGAGAGTAGTATGGCAGAGCAGCAGAGAGAATAAAAGTGCTAGAAAGAAGCAGGAAAGAGAACAGAGAAAGAAGGTAGGAAAGAGACACGGGGAAAAGGGCGGGAAAGAGAATAGGGGAAAAGGGGCGGAAAAGAGAAACGGGGGACAAGGAGGGAGAAAGAGAAAGGGTTAAAATATGTACGGAGAAGAAATTCTGAAAAGAGACGAGAAAAAACTAGCAAAAGGTATGGGGAATAAATAAGGGAGAAAAGAATAGGAAATAAATAATGGAAGAAAGAGTGGGAAAGAAAGATAGAGAAAGGAGGCGGGAAAACGAAGTAGCAGGAAAAACCAGGAAAGTGAAATAGGAGAAAGGCCGGGAAAGGCCATTGGAGATGAGGAGTGGCGAAAGGATGGGGAAATCGATTGGGAAGATTCACAAGAAGGGGCAAAATGTGATAAACAGAGAAACGCGAGGTAAGTGAAAAAGGAACGAGAAACGAGTAAGAGGAGCACGACAGAGCATCGGGCAAGGAACGCGATAGCAACGAAAGCGGAGGAGAGAGGAAAAGAAACAGCGCGGAAGCAAAGCGGGGACGGGCAGCGGGGCCCGAGCGGAGGCGGCTGCGGGACGCGCGCGCCGCGCGGCGGTAAAACCCGAAACGATAATTACCCGGCGGCGGCGGCGGCGGCGGCTCCTCGATTAGGAGGCGCGCCATCTCTGCAGTTTATCTGGACGCCGACAGAAGAGCGACGAGTCCATTAGAAGACTGCGCGAGCGAGCGACGAAGGAGTCGATGGGAGGAGGAGGGGAGGGTGATGGGGAAAAGCGGGGGCACGTGCCCTGCGGGAGACTATCGCGTTTCGCGTTTGCCGTTCTGGCAGCAAAGATGATCGGGAGCGTTGCGTACGGGTGAAGTATAATTCGATATTATAATGAAAAAAAAAAATGGTTCGCGTCATCTTTTTTCTCGGTAATTTTTTTCGCTGATTGTGTTTTTTAATTCAATAACCCGGGCAAATTGGCTTTAGGAAAGAGAAAAAAATTATGAAGCTAGTAATCGTTGGGTGATATTTTGTTTTTATTGTGGTTAAATTAGTAATATTGTAAAATTATGAAGTTCATGCCATCGGACCCTTTATTGTTCAGTTTTCTTTGTGTTCTACCGTTTATTGCCGGGTCTACTTATGGAAATCGAAGTTCGTTGCATACTATATGTAAAAATGATTTTCTTTTATTAAAATTGAATTTCCAGAATTAATTTGATTGCGCACAGCCACGGGACACGTATCTCCACGTCAAATAGCCGATAATGCAACAGCCTATTGCATTCGTTGACACATCTCAAAACCATTTGTAATGTAGGTCACAATGTTACTTATAAATGACTAAGCACAGCTGATTCTTACTTCTTACTCTACAACTGTGGTTAATGTACAGAGTACGCAACCCCAACCACATGACCGAAACGTAGTGAGGCAATACGTTTTTGTACTTGTGTATAATACGTGACCAGTACTTTTCTTCATTTCAACATTCAGACTTGTGCGTGAATTTCGTTGTGGTTTGGCCGTAAATATTTATTTTGAATTTCCGGCAATGTGGACCAATAAAGGGTTTCTTTATATTCTTTTCCACTAACACTACGCCTGGTTGGATGTGTGGAGTTGTAACACCTGTGGTTTATTATTACATTTTTTAACATCCACGCTCGTCCGGAGTTTCAATATAGAACTCAAGGACAGACCGGCAGCACGCAAGACGAGACAAACAAATTTGCTCCGGTGCACTCAGGTTCTGCTTGAAAGACAAAGTGAGTCTACCTTAATCACGGTATTCGTAGTTGCCAACAGTACGGCCTTCTCCATTGTTCTGAATAACCACACATAAAGAGGAAGTTTCTCCTTCAAAACTTTCAGCAACAAGTCCGTTAAATGTAATATTTATTACTTTTGTTGTTATTGTTATTATTATTTATCATATTATTATTATTATAATTAATATTATTACTAATACATTTTGTCCCGTGTGACAGTGACCCGAAAATGTGGTAATACTGGAGAAAATTAAATTGAATCTTGAACGAGTGTTTTGTATTTTGTGTGCAAAGAAAATCCAGAGAATAGGCAGCTCTGCAAGAGGATTTACTACTCGTAGTAAATCATTTCCATTCTTCCATCCTTCATTTCCATCCTTCTTTACGACTTCTACAGTTGTGTCGTAAATATTCTTTTCCGGTTCTTCCGTAGATGAAAATAAAAAAAATGCATCTATATGAGAATCCAGTGATAAAGGCAATGTGTTCACTTACGTCGATTCACCCTAATCTTTCCTGTTAATAGTGCAGCGCCGGTGATCGCGTCCCTTTCATCAAAGACCTGAAACCCTAATCAACGTTGTGTTCGTTACCTTTACCATCCTTTGCTTTGTCCTACCTCTACGGTGTTCTAAGAATACATCGATTTCTTTGCAGACACAGCTGTGATGGGTTTACGACTTTGTGATTGAGGGAATAAGTGTTTCTTAGCATAGCAGTTATCACCAACAGGTTATTGACAGATTAATGCATACATTGATTGATTGATTATTTCATGTGTTTGGGCGCGACAACTGTAGTGATCACTGTCCCTGCAAATGTGCATGCTGTCTTCCTAAAGGTGGCGTGATATCGAGCGCCGATATAGCTCAGCCTGCGAAGGTTTCCTTCTCTAGATATCTCCGCTAGCGGATCACAGCACCAGCTGGGACAAGCTCTAAGCTCCCGACTAGTCTCCCGCTATGTGCGGTAGTGTAGTGTAGCCAAGTGCGTTTGTTGGTGTTTGTGTTTGTAAAGGCAGAGGAGGGGACAAGGACGAGGAATGATTCCACGAGGTACGTGGTCCGTTCGTTAACGTTCGAGTACTCCTCCGGCAGTCGTCTAGTATTCATCGGAGAAACCTCGGAAATATATTTTTTAATTTGAAAGCAATTCAAATTATGTAGATGGATAGTTAAATTAGAAAAATAGATGTATAGACCTTGGATGTCTTAAACTTATGAACGATTTGTGTTTAAAAATGTATCTGTGAAAGTGGTCACCTGTGATGAGTATATTTGAAACTGAAACAAAGCTTAAAAATGGACGGAATTTGTATGGATTATAGGCGGTTCTTCACGGGCCGGTAGATTTTTGTGAATAGTAGCGATTTTGTATAATAGTTGATAATATGTTACGAATTATTCACATACAATCGCTATCCACATTTAATAGGGGAATGAGAAGAGATGTTGACAAAAATGGTGGAACAAAATGGCAAAAAATGTTTAGAAAATGTAAGAAATTTTAAATATACAGAGGAACTTGACAAATAAAATATTTTAAAATTATTAATTTATTATTTAAATTAAATTATTAATTTATTATTATTATTTAAATTAAAAATTTAAAATTATTTTAAAGCACCGTACATAATTTCAAAGTACAGTAAAAATGGATTGTCAGTTATTTCCTACCTATCTTCGTTATGCACAAGGTCCGGGGTAATGTTGTGAGGTTGGTAGGATGGCGGCGGCGGCGGCGGCAGGACGGGTGCTTGGAGGCGATTACGGAGCGGACATGGCGAGGATACGCCCCCCGTCCTCGCCGTTGTCATCGTCGCCGCGCCATGTCCCCCGACCTCGGCGCCCGCGCCGTCGTTGCCGGAGAGGACGTCTCGGGTTTGGGAGCCGCGCGAACACGGCGGCGGGGGCGGGGGCGGCGGGGGCGGCGGAGGCGGCGGAGGCGGCGGGGGCGGCGGGGGCGGGGCGGCTCTGCTGCATGGCATTCGTCCGCCTGGAGACGCTATCGCGATGGCGTCGTGCTGCACGGCCCTCTGATACAGCTCGTTCTCCTCGACCAGGGGTGCGGGTAGTTGAGGCATGGGACGGCTTAGTTTGGGTCCAGCCCTGGTTGCTCAGCTCGACGCAGGATGTCGCTCGCCACTTTGCGAATCCTCTGTCAATGTTTTACGTCAGATTTGCGGCGTTGATTGATGATTTCGGGCTAGTCAACTGCAATGGCCACTAGCCCTGGAAGTTCAGTGCATGTTTCATCACTGATGAGCTGTGTAGTGCATTTTTCATCGCGGGAGGTGCCTCCCCCCTGCTGGGCGGTGAGATCTGGTGCTGAACAACACATCGGCTAGCAGGGTTTTCTCCAACAAGGTATCTCCCACCAGCTGGGCACCGTTTCAAGGACCCTAAAAACTTGCATTTTTACTAAACAGCGTACTAGATGACGTAATTTATTATATTTAATAATCTGTTATATTGAGGTTTTTCCTTTCCAGGGCCCGGCAATAAGAGTTTTTCTGACGAGAAATCGTCTTTTTCCGGACATGATTACCAAAATTTATCTTTTTACGAAGTGAGAGGATAAAGTAAAAAATGGAAGTTGTAGCGTTTTGGGTGGTTGAGGTGCGACTGTGATTTCCGATTAATTTATGTGAAATTTATTTATTTTTTATTTTTTAACGCCGTAAAACAGTTAAAAAATATTTGTAACTTGGTAAGTGGATAAGTGCATTTTTTGCAAATTTTCTTCACCTCTAGAAAACCCAATCTAACTCATATAAAAGGTGAATTACGAATGCAAGTACAAATGAGCGTTTTTTGGCGAGAATTGGCAAAGAAAATATTCGCTCTCATGTAATAAAATATATTTTCAAAGGCTGCAGATTTTGGTTAGTATTGCTTATTGTTCCCTTCGTGAAAGAACCGACTGACTGCCACGAGAACAGAACAATTATTTGAACAACTATATGATGTACAAAGCCACGTCTCGGGAAATATTCTCTGAGTTTTCCTGTTTCTCCTGCCTTTTCGCCTTCCATTTTGCCTCCATCGTCGTTATCATGTGCACTTTAGATCTTAACTCAAAGATATTAACCGTTCAAAAGTCCCGCTTTTCCAAAATATAAATTAATAATTGAAATGAATAGCAGAAAAAGAACATACACCGTTTTTGGTTTACCTTGTTTTACAAATCTAGAATAATGCATTATTGAAAATAACAACTCTTTTTTAAGAGAGTTTGTTCCGTTGGACTTAACTAAGATTATACAATTTTTATTTTCTGATAATATTGTATATTTTATATTATTATAAATTTTATAACAATATATAATATTCGGAAATTCGATATTCGATTTCTCTAATTTTATTATTGTAAATTTTAATGTTTTCAAAGTCAATTTGAATGTTATATCTTTTGTTTCAAACACTTACAAAAAGAACTTGTCAAAATATGATTTTTTGCCGCGAACTGTGAGATGTAAAGTTTTAATCATAACAAACTAGTGGAAATTGTTGTGTATAGCTTAAATATTATGAAGATTACATAGAAGATTTCTCTGAAGAATGAAACACAAAATGGATAAAATATTCAATTTTAAATCCGCCACTTAGATTTCGCACTAGTATTTGCTCCATAATATGTGCATTTCTTTTCAATACTTTTGTCAGCCGTATTTTATCAATTAATGTATTTTGAGCCGTTTGTTAAGTCTAAAATAAGTATAGGGTCTACAACTTTAGAGTTATAGACCGACTTGGCGTCATGGGTAAAAAGCAAACAAAACAACCCGAGTACCCGAATACCGTAAGGAAGACAGATCAGATTTGTAGAAAAGATGAATTTCGAAATTATTTTCATCCATTTTTTATATTAGAACTATAGTATTTTTAATTAAACTAACAACTATTTCGAAATAAATACTTTTCCTTAATTGCACTACTCGGTACACAAAATTATCCACGCCCGTATTCACGGCAGATTTATGGCCGGGTAAAGGTAAACCGGAGTCCAGTGTAATTGCGGTTCAATTGCGACCTCTTCAATATCCGGGCAGTGTCCACGCTGCCTCTCCCTTCCCTCCGTTCCACTGCTGGCTCCCTCCCCGGGGCTCTTCCCAGACCCCTTGTCATCGCCGCGCGGCATCCGGCGTCGAGTGCGGGCGGGGCGGGTGCGGGGCTGGGGCGGGGCGACGCCTGAGTGTGTCGGCGGGGGCGGCGTGTGTACTAACCCCGGCGCGTGTAGTCATCGCCGGGAAACATCTCGGAGGGTGTGAAAAGGCTTTTCACGGCCGCCCTCGCAGCGGACCGCTCCTCCTCCACTTCACTCCGGCCCGCCCTCCGCTCCCGGCCCGCCCCGCTCCGCCCAGAACCTCCGTCCTGTCGTCCCCCGTCCCGCACCGCCCCGCGCCGTTCCGTCCCGTGCCGTCGCACACCGCACCGTTCCGTCTCGCCCTGCCCGTCCCGACCTGCCCCTCCACGGCCCGGCTCGCCCCCGTCCTGTCCCGTCCCTTCGCGTCCTGTGTCGCCCCGCCTCGCACAGCCCCGCCCCGCACAGGCCCGCCCCGTACAGCCCCGCTCTGTCCCGTCCTGCACCGCACTGGCCCGCGCCGCCCCGTCCCGTCACGACCTGTCCCGCCCCCGCCCCGCCCCCTAAGCGCCCACCGCTGCGTCGCTCTGCGCGCCGGCAAGTGCCGCTCGGAGAGCCGCCCGCCGCCTGCCGTCGCGTCAAGAGCGCCGCCACTAGCAGAGGAACGGGGGAGACGCTGCGAGCCGGGCGGGGCAGGGCGGCGAGAGAGGAGGGTATTGGGAGCGGCGAGGTACTAGGTGCAGATGGATGTGGGGGGCGAGGACCACGTGGACAAGGCTGTGAGGGTGGCGAGGGCTGAGAACAGGGGGGTAGGGGCGAGATAGTGGTCATGGTCGGGAAAAGTATTGCGAGCGACACGAGAGACGGTCGAGAGTATTGCGAATGTGGGCACGACTGTAGGAGAGGTGAGGATTTTGAGTGGGGGGAGGGGGGCATACTGGCTTAGTTAGCTCCGGGCGTCCACTGGTGTTACTCCAGACCTGGGGTCTCTGACCGTCCTAGGGTTTACCGAGCAGGATTTGTGACTCTAGCTACATAGCTATAAGATTTTGAATTCAGCCGTATTATAGTGGATAATTGTAGCGACCGGCTGCTCTGGTCGACGGTTTTCCGTCTTTTATCCGACAAACACCATGTGAGTGCCGGAGAAGTGCCCTAACAAGCGAGCCACAGATCGCGCGAGTAGCTAAACTGCCACACATGTCGGGAGACCAGTTAGAAATTCTTCCGAATGGTGGAGGGAGACAACAGATTGGGAAAACCCAGAACGCCTAAGTGTAGGTCGGCGCCGGATGTCACTATGCAGCGGAGGAGATCACCGCCCCCTACCATGATAAAAACATGCACTACACTTACCGTAATGATATTGATGATAAATTCGCGGCGGCGGTGGTGTAACGGTTAGCGTACTGGACTGTTGTACCCAAGTTGGCGGGTTAAAAACCCGATGGATTTTTAAGGGCGAAAAAATCCTTCATACGCCTTCCTTCGGAGGGGAAGTAAAGCCGGCTGTCCCATGTTTGTAGATTTACTTGCATGTAAAAGATTCTCAAGCCTAAATGACGCCTCTGAGCTAAATTCAAATCGCCTGTTTCTCGTCCAAGATACACCTTCTTTCTCCACTAGTTGGTGAAAGGAGCGTAGCGAAATTTGCGTGGTCAGATGGAAGAGCAGGCCTAATGGCCTGAGTCTCGCCACGTAAAATAAGGTATTAATTCAATTCAATTCAATTCAATGATAACCATAGCTGATGACGCGCCGCACACGAAACAATTAGTAAATCAATGGATGGGGCATAGATGATAAAAGTGGACTGGGCCCATGAAGGCGGGGCGAGCGAGGGTGGTGAGTGAAGCAATGAGAATGGCTGCTGTTGAAAATTGAAAATTGAAAATTGATATGTAGATGAAGATATAGAATCGGATGTAGAATAAGAAGAAATAAAATAACAAATAGAAACTGAAGTTCTACATTATCCTACAACCATAAATACCGTGCACACATTTCACCTTCGCCATGTTTCAGTAACCACAGCCCAAGGGATGTAGAATTCTTCTTTTATTCTTGCAGCTTCCTAGCGCGCGCCCTCGCCGGCCGTCCCCGCTGCCCACGTCTAGTGCCAGGCCGCCACCCGAGGCCAAAAACACTTTTAATGCCATTATACTAATGCATGTTTGTGCAACGTAACACGTTCCACTGTGTATCTTGGACCTGCCCTCTCTGCCCTTCGCCGAGTGTCCTTTTCAAGAGCCTTTGCCTCTCTTTTCTTTTTTGCTCACTCTAGCGCGGACGTGTTTTTTCGTAGGCTAGCTCTCAACCCTTCTGTGCTTCCCCTAGGCTGCAAAGTTTGGTTCGTTTTTTTTTCTTCTTTTTATGAACTTCGGTAAAACAATGACAATGTTAACAAGTGAAATAATTTTTTTTGTACTGATGTCGAGCGCAGAAATGTCCAAAATAAACAATTTTCTTAAAAATATTAGAAAAAGAAATTCATTGTCTCTTAGTATTATGTTTTCTCTTTGTTCACTTGTAAAATTGTAGGAACTAATTAGCGTAAAATTTTTAAACAAGATGTGTGTATTGTTGAAGTGTGTTTACTTGGTTGTAACATTTTATTTGTTTTTCTTCTGCCCGTGAATTGTGCTGATTGCATTATGCATAATAATTTTATGTCCTGTAAAGCACAGAAATTTACGATCCCGAAGATTCTCAAAAGTACTTTTGATGGGAATGTAATTCATATTTTCTGAATCTATTGTGTTTTCTTTTGCCTGAAAGTTCAAGACATTGTTCGGATATTCACAATTCCAAAACCACGTATGGTCCATCACTTATTCACAGCATAAGTGAAACCAAACATAAACTTTTTCAGACGTGTTTTTGTAATCAACTTAACGCCTAATGAACCATTTTACAAGATGGATTTATTGAAAAATTTTCCGTTTCAATTGCGTGTAATATCAAATCCATTATTATGAAACTGATCACAAGTCTTTGTTATTATTAAACTTTTTTTTGGAAGTAGATAATTAGATCTTCAGACGTCTGCCAGGATTGCAGTGTAAATACCTCACCTCATTTTTTTTCTTGTGAATTGCTTTGCAACGTTAGTGATTATTTGATTTACGATATTGTCGCAAATTTTTATTTGGGAAGTTTTTACTGTGTTCACTATTTTTTATGGAAACGAAATTCATCCAGAATCTTAATCGTGAACGTTATAAATAAACCGTAAATAAACCAATAATCAACTTTAAATGCAGCGTAAATGAAAAAATTCAATAAGGGAACATCAAGCCGACTGGTCACTATACCTCTAGTCCTCTTCACACTCCTACATATACAAAGAAAATCTCCGGGTGTCACTGACTATAGAGAAAAGTATTCATGAGTATTCAAAAACAGCTGCCAAGAGATCCAATACCACTCTGGGCGTCTTCTATGCACCCCCACTCTCTTTCTCCTGTCCTGTCGAGAAGTCTCTCTCACCCTTTCCCACTTTTTTCTGTCTTCGTGTTCATTTTCTTGTTTCCCTCGCCGCCTCGACGTGGTTTTTCCTCCCGTGGCCCCCGAAGCCCTTCGCCTTACGCTCTTAGGTCCCCCGGGGTTCCCTATCTTGGCGCCCCCCTCCCCGCGTCTTCCGTTGCCCAACCGCGCCCTCGTCATCCAGGACGCCTCACCCGCATCGCCCGACTACGTGGCCCTGCAGCCTACATCGTTGTCACGTTCGTTGCCAGGGCTGACCCGACCACCTTCGCAGAAGGCCTATCCCAACCTCTGCCTTCGCTTTGCTACATACGAGTACCTACTTGTATTTATTTAACCGTGCATTTGAAGTAAATCAGCTGTTCACTGTTTCATACAAGCGGGAGCTTGAACGTCCCCATGGTGACGTCACTGCAGTGACATATAAGCTTCCGATTGGATGAAACCGCAACAGCTGATTGATGTCAAGTGCACGACTAAATTGTACTATACTACCGTTGACGCTTCTTTTTTATTGTTTCTTTTACTTATTTTTCTTCTCGTTTTTCATTTTCTTCCTTTGCTTATTTTTCTTCTTATTTTTTTCTTTTTCTTCATTTTGTACTTTTCTTTTTTCTTTTACTGCTTCGTCATCGCTATCGCTAGGCGTGCAGTCTGTTTTATCAGAGCATAACCTCGTCTCTTCTTTGCTCTATTGGGACGTTTCTCTTTTGGGCTGTTATTCCATGCAGTCTTCAGAATTCTTTCTTCTAACATAGGACAAATATATTCCTTCCCTTTCTTTCTGAGAATTGGCTCGCAGCTGTCATCGGTATTGCGTCCCACCTTCACTGCTTTGCTACTCACTACTTCCTCTATAGCTACGGATTATCCTTGCAAACACTCGCCGTTTCCCGATGCCTTCTTCCATTGCCCAATCCTCTTAATACCCTTGTCTAGGTCGGCGGTAGGCATGTGGTGAATATGGAGAACTGCACTCTTTTCACACATTTCAAGACTACACTCGTTTATGTAGTTAGAAATCTGTATTTGATTTATTACAAGAAGAGTGATCACGTTACCTTTGACGGAGGTAAGCCACCAGCAAATTAATGTTTATTTTGAAGAAGAAAAAACATTTTCTCTTAACGTGGGCAGAAAGCTCCGATTTGACCCCTCACCGCACACGCACCCTCTATATCACAGTCTCCACCACCACTACCCTCCTCTCACCTCCAACTCCCATCCCCTTCCCTCACCATCCCTCCCCCTTCCCTCTCCTCTCCTTCCAGCCCCTCCCCTCGCCTACTCTTTTCCCTTCCCCTCCCCACCCTCCCCTCCCTACTTTCCTCCCTTTACTACCTTCCTCCCCACCGCTCTAAATTCTATCCGTCGCTTCCCCATTCCACCCAATCGCCATCCTCCTCGTTCCCTCCCCTCCCCTTCCCCTCCCCTTCTCCCCCATCCCTCCCGTCGACGCGCGTTTCCAAGCAAGCATCGTGTCCGAGACGCGCGTCGGGCGTCGGACAGGTGGGTTCCGCAGGGAGCGATAGCTTTGTCCGCCCCCGCGCCATTGTGTACACAAGACTTTCTCTCTTTTTTTTTTTTTGCTTGCTCGGCGCGCAAGGCGCGGCTTCTTCGGACCGATAACAGGGACATTTGCTCCTAAGCGACTGCCGCGCTGCGGCGGGCGGCTCGTCCCCCCTCCCCTTCCTCTCCCCCCCTCTTTCGCTCTTTCACTCGCTCTCCTCCTCCTCTGAAGGAAGGTCGTTAATTCCCTGACTGAGGGGCGTTTAAATAATACTTTGTTTTCTTATGTGTATGTATCGGTTTGACGTGTTTGACGATGGTATTTTCACTGCTATTACGTTTTGAAATAATTTGGGATGAAGAGTGATTGTTATTGTTATGAAGTGAGGAAAATAAGTCAATATTTGATGAAAAATCTCAAAATCTGAGGACAGGGTAGTTCTATCATATAATTTTTTGATACCACACTACCTACGTGCTTTATAGAAGCACCTACGATATTATCAGTATCAGTTATTTAGGTTTTAAAATGGAAAGGTGAACTGGATTTTTTATCAAAGTATTAGAAATGGAATGCTGTGGTTGCTTATTACAAAGTGAATGCTTGTGTTACTTTACATATAATAATATCAACGTAAAAGATAACTTACGCACGTTCCTATCACATGCGACTTTTTAACTATTAAACGAATAGCGACTATGTTACGTGGCCTTTTTCCACACGACAACATAGTTACCCTGCCCCTGTTAAATTGGCAGTTCAGTGGTTGAGTCATGTTGATGTCAAAATTAAGACAAATTCACTTAAAAACCTAACAACTATATAAAACTATTCTAAATTAAATGTTTTCAATGGGGAAATATTTGCGATGCAAGCACTCTGCTGTCGTATTTTTTATAATATTATATTTATAATATTACCCCGAAAAAGTATCTCGATGAAATTTTGAATGCACATGTTGTTTTCTCAACGGGCGGTACGTTATGATTGCCATTTTCATTCTATCATACGAAATGTGAAGTTAAAAGATATCTCCATCACTGCTCTCCTTTCACCTTGACAGTTCCTGGAGAAAAGTGTGGGTTTGGAGTGTCACGAACATATGCAATTAGAATGCAAATTCGTACGTATTATCTCAAAAAGGTACATGCAAACTAATTACGGGGCCTTAAGACCCGTCTCGTTGATAACTCTTACCTGCGCGTGGATTACGAACAAAACCTCTCCCGTTACCCCTCGCACTTAGAATTGATCTCGATCCCCCAGAATTGCGATGTAGTAAACAGTTAACGAAACGTAAAAACGAAAAAGCATTTTGATGTCAGTTCTCAACTGAAGCTACGAGGAAACGATGGGCTGTGTTTCAGAGACAGTGGGGGTAAATATTTTACCACAATTAAGTACTTAGGTTGGTAAACGCCTGACTGGCATTTTAAGTTGCCCGATGATGTTATCGACCTTCTACGATCAATTTCAAGTGGATACTGGATATTTGTCTTGGGTAACGAGTCGCGAACCCGACAGAGCAGCCAACTTTTCGTATGATCATCCAGACATCGTCCAACCCAGTCAGGCTGCAGCATCGTTGGCCCCAATTAAGTACTTAAGCATTTCGAGATGTCCTGGGGTTTGAGTCCTGAAGGTGTTGCAGATTCGACAGCTAAGTCGAGCATAGCCGCTGTCTAGAGGATAAATTAGCGGTCGGCTGCTTTGATACGTTGTTTTCATTAGTTAATCTATTTCATACTTGGAGAATGCCGCAGTAGCACTCTAACATACAATACACGGACCCCCTTTTTTTCCTCTTCCTTATACTATCCTTACTCCTTACTTACACACACTTGCAGTACATGCACTATATTACCACCCAGTGTAAGCCTAGCTGAGTCGGTATCCCGCTGGAGGATGTACCTGAAAGGGGAAACCTCGCAAGCCGAGGTGTAGGCTGGGTCCGAATGTCATTTTCCAACGATGGAGGCATAGAGCTGCCTGCCGGTATAAACATGTATTACACTCACAGGATCCCAATTGTTTCTTTACTTGCACAGAATCACTCGCTCATCGTCCATTTCAGCTTTCGAGCTAGTGGAGAAAATTTACCATTGTGAAGCCTCGAGCCTCGAATTTTTCGGTGTGCAAAGCCTCAATGCGGACCCCTGAAAGTTCAACGCATCCGGGAGAAAATCAACATACATTGGAAACATTCGATGCTATTGCGTCAGGAAGATGTTGCAAACAAATAACTAGAAAGGTTTTGAAAAAACAATAGTGGTGCATAAAATAATTTATCAGTACTCCCATTTGAAATAAATGACCGATATCTTGATTGACAGATTGTACATCCAGAGTTTCGAAGTGTATGTCGTTGTTGAGTTGTGCTGCGTAAGGATGGCTAAATTTTAACACTATGAATCTAAAAAAATTGCAACTTTTCCCGAAGAGAGAAACAAACGTTGCAAAATTTATATTACAAAGAAATAAAAATACTACCAATTTAGGTCATTTTAACACATTTACAGATACTTTCTGTGACACATGTCGTTAGAATTGTGATGATTTTGATGTAGATCTTCATATCTTCATATCACATATATGTCATTATTATGATTGTGTCTTTATGGCATTGTTAACTCACAATTGCTGCATTTTGAGAAACGTGTTGTTATAATTTAGCCATCCAAAATGAAAATTTGAAGGAAACATTGGTTATGAAGTTGAAAAACTTAAATTGTTTGACGTTGCGTAAGTAATGTGCTATTGCTTTGGATGCGAGCAGAGAAAGAAATTCTTTTCAAGGAAATTCACTTAGAAGTTACAAAGTTGTCCTAGCCCCCTTGTAGTCTCTACGAAACCCCAGTGAGGTACAACATATATTGTTTATACTGAATTCTCAGAAGAAATCAGCGGAACGAATAAGAATATATCATCTTCCTCTCAATGCTTTAAATGTGACGAAAAGTGCTTTCGAAACTGCAGATACGTCAGTGGAAGGAACAACAGTGCCAGGATGAGTAAAATGTACTACCAAAGCTGACGAGAACACCCAAAAAGTGTATGATATTTCTGCTGGTTTTGATTATATTATATTAAACAATGTATTGCCATGATACTCTTACGTTCACATTGTCAGTAGTAAATTTTGATCTCGGACTGGGATGATAGTTACCTGATTGTAATTGTGGCGAACATTTCGAAATAATTTGGCAGAAATCTGTCCTTGTGAAATTATCCAAGTCAATATAATAGTAGACGGAACCGCTAAAGTGAATAAAAAAACTGCAACTCTGGAAAAAATACGGATAGCTTGGCATTATGATAGTAATGTCACGGATTGAAATAAAATGTCTTTTACATATTTGGTTTTTACAATCGTTGTGTTACCACAAAGCGGAGACTGACCTTGCAGCAAACAAGAAATCTCCGTGCTCTTAGGGGATTGAATAGCGAATGAAATACTTGTCCTTCTATTACCCAGTTCAAGGGATGTAGTTGCATTTGCCACTCCTGATACATAAACTATTGTACATAAACTGACCGAAAGCTGCTTCATATCTTCAAAAATGCTTCTAAATTAATACTAAATGTTTTTCTTTCACGTAATATAGTTGTATAAAAATTATAATCTCCTGAAAGGCAAACGGTTCTAGCTGGTGCACGAAAACACTTATCCTTCCCCCACATCTCTCACATATTTGGATTGGGGAAGGGAAAAATTCTGATAAGCAGCCGTTCTGTCACGCAAAGAATAATGAAAAAACAAACGAGAGGGGATATTCGAAGGAGAAATTTTAGTAGTCTTTTGAGTGAATAAATCGTGAAAGGTAATCTTAAAATTGTTTTATGTCACGATAGTCTCTTGTGAAGAAGATATTATACCGAGGTGAAATGTTATGACTTAACATACGATGGAAATTTTGTAACGCATGCCAAGTGTAAGCTTTAATGTTTAACAGGATGCCAACCAAGCAAATTTTCTTTCCACTAAGATTGTGTGTTATTTTTGAGTAATAGTGTAATAATAAATATAAAAATAAATTCTCAAGTATTATTTTGTTGAATAATATACTTTTACGAAGACACAACATGCACTTTAATCAAACTTTTTAAACCGAAACTATAAACATAAATGGGATTTTAGCATCAATAGTTAATATTTTTCTACAAGAGGATTATTCATTACATTTTGTTTACATTGATGAGATGCCTGCCTTGGGGGGGGGGGGGCGAGTGCTGGAGTTTGAGAAACGTTGGAGTTCTGCGTAAGGCATGTTTTTGTTTAAACATAATTGTGACGTAGCTGGTTTATCATATTATACTAATATTCTATCTGAATTTCATTTACTAAGAAAAAATCTAAAATTCTGAACAACATTAGAATACAGAAATTGAGATGAATGTGTTTCTTTAAAACAGGGAAACATTAGATTGAATTCATTCCTGATCAAGTGAAGCAAGCAAAAATACAATTTACATAACAACCGTTTCTGTAGTAAACTGAATACATATTTGGACCGTTTTCACTAACTGCCAGTATGCATTACGCAGGAATCATCATCCTTACATCATTACAGTCATCATAGTTTATCCCTAATGATCACCCTACTGTTTCTCTTGAAGTAGAAGACAGTGGTAAACATACTCTCACCTGCTCACGAAAATGGAGGACATAAAGTAGTAAGGTTCGCCTGCGTGTATTGATGATTATGTGTGGGTTATTTTCTGCAATTACAGAACGTTCTCACTATCTGAATGGGTATTAATATTTTAAAAAAATGTTAAACGTTAAGATAGATACGTTTAATGAAACTCACAAAACTGTGATCCTTAGATAATGAAATTACACTCTTAAATAATATTTCAGAATGAAAAATACAGATGTACAGATGATTGTTACAGTATCTGTAAAGTAAGCATGTGTTTGTGGTACATTACACTCACTGGAGTATTTAGAGACTACTGATAAAATTGTGTGTTGACGTTCATTGCGGGGTTCTCCAACGTGTTCCTTTTGTTCCAGGTGAGTGATCTACCGAGTGGAATGTGCACGCAAGATTATTAACTACGTAGGGACTCGCAGCTCGCGGATACGCACGGCTTAACACGCACAATCACGCAAGTAAACTTGGAATAATATCTAGCTTTATAGATTGTGTCTTCTTGAGACTTGGATATGTAGTGGATTTACATACCATTAGAATAGTAGTATTTAGGTATATAATTTGTTTCTAAATATTATTTTTTGTCTTTCGAGTTATCTCGCGTATAAAGAATGGAGAGGGAAAAGGAGATGGATGGGATTACATAACACCATATGAGTTTAAAAATTATTTCGCATCTTGCACTGCGCTGAACATCATATAAGCTTATCCCCAATTTTTTGGTCCTCGTCTTCTTCTCTATACTTCTCTTTCTCTTCTTTGAACTCTTGAACTTTTTTCTCTCTTCTTATTTAATGAATGTCAATTGGTTCAATACATCCAACAAAATAGTACTTTTCTCCAAGATAGTTCATGGGTTTTCAGCCATAAAAACCATCAAATGTGTAATATTGCATTTCTTTATTGAGAATGATAAATAACTAAAAAAATATATTACATTTTCATAGTTTTGTTGTTTGAGAAAGTTATTTTACTTTCATTTTTTGATTGTAATATTTTAAGTATAATTTCTAAAATGTATATTCCCTACACCTTCTTCACGATCTTCATTATTAATTTCAGTAGCTCCAATGCTTATGACGAAAACACCTGAAGCAAACCAAAATTGATGCACGAAGGGTACAGTTTTTTTCTTCATATAGTAACATTTACCTTTAGTGCAGTCTTTAGATGTGTACATCAACAGTAATTAGTGAGAAGTACCTTTAAGTACAAAACGTTATCTTCTGTTTAATATATCTCGTAAACCCCTCCCACAGACACTCTGACATCAAGAGCGCGTTCTAGGAAACGGCTTGTTTTGTACTCCATGTACTGGAGCCCTTGACTCGCTTGCAAGCGTGTTTCCAACCAACATTGTTTTGTTTGCACAACGGAAAGGACAAACTAGACGGGGATGAGTTAGCAAACATGAACATAAGACGAATTCTGAATATTATGTCGAGAAATAGTTAACGCGTCGGCGAAATTAAAGTGTGTTTTGTGCAGCAGATTTTCGGGCTTTAATTAGGAATTGTTTGCTTATAATAATTGTACGTATCTGCTTCACTGTTTAAAAAACCAAAGCTATTATTTGCGTTTATTGCGTAGGTAAACTGGAAGGAGCTGGCTGAGATGTTATTGGGATATGCTAATTGCAAGTCAGACCTTTTTGGTGTTAGTTGAAGCAATTTCATTAGAAGGGCATTTCAGATGAACCTTGCGATAGTTTGGTCTCTATAGCGTTAACTCGTATGATGTCCGTATTTTGCTGGCTGACCGCGATCTGTTGAATTAGTTGGATATCCACTGTTGTTGCCTTTCCATTGACGACAAATTGAGTAAATTATTCGTCCAGCATCGCTAAGTTTATCTCTAGAATGGGTTAATCGGCGATTAGTGTTTTTAGGGCATCATTGATGAGCTGCCCGGTAGACTGTTAGAAACTATTGTACATTATTCGTAGCACTCACTAGTCGGCACTGTTTTCACAGATCACACAAATTTCGTTTGTTTGTTGTGTAAATCCTCCCGGTTTTCACTACGACCCGTTTGATGTAATGAATTTCCGAATTCGGGTCAGCTGTTTTTTGACTAATCGTATATTGAAGCGTGTTCTTTGTATTTACTTAGTCATTTAGATGCTCTGGGAAACTCTAATTTGTACATTTTAAAATTTTGTGAGAAATATAGTTTTCTTACTGTGGAAAGAACACGATTTATTATTTACTTTTGTATTTATAAAAATCAGTATATACAAATAACTGTATATTTTATTGGATAATGATATCGTGCATGTTTAGACTTTTCGATGTATTGCGATATTGAGTTCTCGATATTTTAAAATAATTCCTCTCACTTACCCGCTCCAGTACTGAAAGCGTCTTCGCCCTCATGTAAACTCCTCCCGTAACAAAGACGCACCGCGTATCTACTTTGTTTTGCCAGCGTGCGGGCGCCCGTAGAAGCCACTTACCGTGCCCGTGCCGATAATGAGCGGGGAAGTTCCGCTAAGTGACTGGAAATACGCCCTTAATACCCTTTCTGCCGCTGGCGGTCGATGACACCGTAACGTCGTTAATAGAGGGAGAAGGGACTCCGGGATTAATTATCGCCTTTATGCGTCGCGGGGTCTGTTCTACTTCGCTTTCGGGTTCGCGCCGGATTGATCGCGCGGTTTTCTTAATGATTCTGAGAAGACAGCGCGAAATGTTTAGGTTGAGATTCTCGGTGCCAATCGCAACTTCCTCCTTCGCAAAGATGATGCGGCAGTGTGATCGATGTGAATTTTCTTGTTTGTTGAATTATTTTAGGTTTATAATTTTTTACAATGACTTAATCATGCGATTTTTAAAAAAATGCGCTTATGGCTATGTAATTATGAAAAGAGGATATTCGTAGATTAATTTATTGCTAAAATAATACTTCATGTGAGAGAAATAAGTTTG
Organism: Gryllus longicercus; assembly: GCA_038098605.1. Lineage (NCBI taxonomy): Eukaryota > Metazoa > Arthropoda > Insecta > Orthoptera > Gryllidae > Gryllus > Gryllus longicercus. Next base: position 685,839 of record JAZDUA010000385.1, on the reverse strand, counting down.
CTGCAGAGTTAAATGAACTATTTTATAAACATTCGGCGTTATGTTACTCGTTTAATTACTAGAACGTTTACTTTTAGCAATTCTTAATTATGGCAGATTGCTTTACGATGTATTTGATCATGCACATTTTTAATCATTCTGTGAAGACGTAGTCTTGTGGTTACAATTCCCGCACTTTTCTCTTTCGCTAACACAATAAATAAGTAAAACAACTTTTATGTATCCTTTTTATCAAGCTACTGTATTCTCTTTCCATTCTCCATATTTCATTGCCTAAACTTGTAGCATTCCAGCAATTGTGAGTCGCTTCTAATCTTTAAAATGCTTACAATTTTAATTTTGGTTACTGTTACTTGTGCCTTCAAGCATTATAAATTAGTATATTTGCTTAAATTGATTCGCTAAAAGTGCATTGTTTTGTACCACCCATTTTAAAAATAAGTTCAATACGTAATCTCTGTCATATATTCTGACCAAAACCAATAAGATTTTCAAATATTTCAAGAGATATTTATTTTAAAATGTACTTAGAGGAGAGTGATGTTTAAAAACGTGAACGTTTATAAAGTAACTAAAGGTATACCGACTAGAGCTTCTTTAATTGACACAAATATGCGTAGATATCTCGCACGTACACTGTGAAATACAAAAAATCTCTTAATTGAAATTATGTATACCACAAACTTGTAGAGAAAAGTGAACAGTTCGTTACGGATAAGACGCTAAACAATGTGAAAAATTCACTGTAAACATTTCGTCCCAATACCTTTGTATATTTTGCTCACTACCGATTGACCTTCATTACGGCCTCTTGAGGGCAAAAAGTCGATTGTGTCGACCCTGTTCAATGTCTTACTTATCTAATGACTTTCGTTCCATTAATCTTCCACTTGTAACGCCTACCTTGTAAAAACACATTCACGTGCAGAGAATTCGTGTCAATTCTTCCTGGTATGCACATTGCTTGCTTCATAACACACATGAATATGGACTGTTCTCTGTCAACAAAATATTACTTAGGTAATTATTTATATGATGCAAACATATTCTATTCGTGTGCAACTTCGTTAACAGATTAGAACCACACGGTATTGATTCTTACTCATTCGCTTACTGTCAAACAAATCCAGAAGTAAGTTTCCCATTTCAGTGCTGCGAAGAAAGACGAAAGACTTTGTCAGTAAGAAAAATACATCATGATAAATTGAGATTGAGACAAGCAGTATTGATTGCGTTTTAGTTATAAACGCAACTATAGTCTTTGGCAGTTTTGTTTAAACATAAGAATTAAAATTTGCAGCTTGCAATTTCAGATGTTTACATTCTGCAGTATTTTTGAAACTGAAGCTCACAGTACCCCAATTCTTATTATCTCCATTTCAATAACGATTTGGATACGCGATGTTTGCAGTATTGTAGAATTTACAGTATCCTAATTTGGCAAAACTCTCAGTCTCTCTGATGATATTAAAAATGTATTACTGGGAATAATTTTAAAGTTATGAAAATCTTTGCAATTAAAATATGAATATTGGATTATTTATGAGAATAAATGTTGTTTACAAAATATTAGGCATTCCTCTTCAGCATAAATCTTAAGCAGGAGCTCGTTTGTCTGCCTACATATTAACTCATCTCTGAGCTCAACAACTTCGAAATCGTTATAGGTGTTGTGGTGCGTTATCGTTGGCATTTTTCATGAAATAATTGTAAACGTTGTCATTGCCAACAAAAGTATTTAATATAATAGCAGCTTTCGATGGCTTAGCCATCATCATCAGTTGTCTGCTGGATGGAAGCCACTAAACGACTACCGACCGCGACGACTACCCAGTCGGTAGTCGTTTTGTGGCTTCCATCCAGCAGACAACTGATGATGATGGCTAAGCCATCGAAAGCTGCTATTATATTAAATACTTTTGTTGGCAATGACAACGTTTACAATTATTTCATTTCGAAATCGTTTCCGAGGGCGGAGAATATCTCAGGAGCCAAGTTATTCCCACCACTACCAAAGCGAGGTAATTCGTCTGGGGGGTAACCTTTTGAGTTTAGGTCAATGGCGAATTCCAATTTATTAAATTGCCAACGTTTGTACTTTTATAACACCTTCTTCGGGGGTACAAGAATAATTTGCAGTATGGAGTGATTAATTTTACGCATGGCAATGTATTTTACACAGTATTTTAAGTAAAATTGTGTGTCAGATTCATATAAACGTAAATTGTGTGTTAAACCCTGAGAAAGTATTATAAAATAGTATTATAAAAAGTCGTAATTTTTTTAAAAAAAGTGTTCATCATTGGCCTAAACTTAAGAGGGCACTCCCCAGTAATTTAAGTTGTCAAGATAAGAAGTACTTTTGATTACGTAGTTGCTCACAATTAATACGACCGCGAAAGATAATTTGCTCCTTTAATCCGTAAGAAAGAACAACAGTGTCTGCAACGATTACCCTGCCCTTGCAATTTCCGAGCCTTCAACATCCATTGTGAGAGCGGAGTCTGCCCAGGCAAGACAGTCTCCCCGTTTCCCGTCTATAGATATGCCCTCATAAGCAAGAACCGAGCATCTCTTTTTTGTTTGCTGTTTCCCTACTTGGTAACATAGGTTTTATGAGGTCTTTTATTCTTAGTGATGCTGAATTGTGCCGGAGACTCGATTCCTCAGGCGGGAAGATGGTCCACAAGAAATGGGAAACTTCAGAGAGACCATTGGCTACGAATATCAGGATTAGAAACATTTTAATATCGCAGGTTGCAGGTTTAATAATAACTCAAAGGCATTCAGATAGAAGGCATAATAACAGGTAATATAGTGTAAGTGGTGTTTGTGAGATATAGCATATTAAATATTTAAAAAAAGGTATCGTAATAATTAGGGAACGTATTTATATGAATAAGTAATCTATGAAAGATGAATTAATTTATGAAGCAAATCTTCAAAAATGTACCTTATCAAGTATCATCAGAACACTGTTTCACGTAATTGTTACGCACACTACGTTCATCTGGCACTTTCCTCTTACTTTACCGCTCAATGAAATTCCAAAGAGTAGTATGTTTCCACAATGAAATGTCTGCCCCTGTGAATACACCTCCGCTAGATTTTCAATAGAATGTACGTTGGTATTAGTAGGCACACCACTTTCAACACAATAGCATCGCTTAGAAGCCGCCTTGTTACCAGAAGGAAGAAGCGTTCCATTGTTTTCCTCATCCTGTTCGCTCGCATTTGTTGGTGAGCTCCATCTCTGTTGTGTAGAAGATCAAGTCACGTGTGTGACCAACTTGAAGGATGGTCTCGACAGGAGTTAATTCTAGAAACGATAGTGATTTTCATGTTAAATATAATGCATAATTCAGTTACGGGATATTAATATTAGCTACAGCTACAAAGAACCACGTACTATACAGTAACACAGATTTCAAAAACAGATTTATGAAAGTAAAATATAGTGCTTAAATGTTTTCAAGCAAAATATGCAGAACAATTAGAAATATGTAGAAATATGACGCTTATTAAGAAAACAGAAAAATATGTTAGATATACATAATGAAAACTTTAAAACCATCTTCTGGAAGTTCTAGAGAAATAAGTTTTTGTCATTTATAACTGAAATTAATTTATTTTTGAATTTAATTGGATTATTTATTATTAATTTCTTTTCTCAGTCAAAATAACTAATATCACAATAATGAAGAAACCTCTGCAAATATTCAACAACTATACTACACTGAAAACCGTCGCTCGTTCATTTTATTCGTATCTTTGCTGTGGTGCTTTCCCTCTTTAGCATGTACTCTCATTTGATGGTGGTTCAAGATGCATCGCTTTTACGCAATCTTCACGCTTTCGCGCATCTTTTGTGCTATCCGGGCCGTCACGGCGCCGTGGACTACGCGCGCTCACTTTCACTCTCTGACTCCTCGAAACATAACTCGTCTCTGCAACACTGCATCCTCCGTTGCCGATACTGCCACCAAGCCCCCCATGCCCACCATGGTCCCCATGCCACCTCTGTCACCACGACAGCGGTGACCGCTGTCGCTCCCGACCCCCCGTACCCTCCCTCACCTGATTTTCCCCTGCCCTCATCGCCTCGCCTGGGTGCGGCTCCGACTGTGCAGCGGCCCCGCTTGCCCTACGCTCCAGGAGATGCGGCACACACCTGCATCCTCCGCGGCAGCACCTCCACGTGCGCATCCGTTGCCGCTTCGCGATCTCTGTGCGCGTCATCACAATCGCCTCCACTGCCCCCTTGCGACGCCGCCATGGACTTTCGCCCAGACACCCTTTCACTTGAAATACCACCATCACTGTCGCCACTGCCAACTCCGCCACGTCAACTACTTCGGCAGTCACTGCCGGCATAACCACGTCTATAAGTTTCGTCACTACTTCTGCCATTACTATCGACATCACTGCCCCCGCCATCACTGCCTCCGCCATCACTGCCTCCGCCATCACTGCCTCAGCCATCACTGCCACTGACATCACTGCCACTGCCCCCGCCATCACCGCCCCCGCCATCACGGCCCCGTCATCACTGCCACTGCCATCACTGCCACCGCCATCACTGCCACCGCCACCACTGCCACCGCCACCACTGCCACCGCCATCACTGCCTCCGCCATCACTGCCGCCTCCATCATTACCACCGCCAGCACTTCCACCGCCACCACTGCCGCTGCCACCCCTACAACCGCCATGGCCATCACTAGCCCCACCGTTGCAGACGTTGTTCTCTCCGCCTCCGCCTCCGCCGCCTACCGCTCGTGCACGCGCCGGCCTCCGTGTTTGCGTGAGGGCGGGGGCGGGGGCGGGGGCGGGGCGCGGGCCGGGAGAGAAACTGGATTGAGTTCATTACGTCTGCGCCCGACTAATGTACGAGGCGAGTAATGAACCTCGGAGCTGCCGCCGAGTGTCTGCGTCTCGCTGCGACCCGGCCCGGTCCGGCCCGCGTCCTCCTCTGGGCCCCGTGCGCCCTCGGCTCCGTCCCCACTCCGTCGCACGGGAGACGCCGAATGTCACGGAAATAGCACGCTTAAAAATATTTTGTAACAATTCACATAGCATGGCGTAATCTATTGTTCCAGGACTGTGGGCAGGCATTTAACCTTCTGCGTAATTCGTAAAAATAAACAAAGAATGTAATGAACCAAAGATCTCCTATGTATAAATAAGCAAAGTTGACGGTTTGTACAATGGCGGTTTGTATAGTTTTTAAGAAACTATCGTAAGAAAACACGGTAGGTGTGTTACTGCTGGATACGGTAGTACTCTACAAGCCTGAGATTTGAGAAGGAACTGTTTTGAGTTTTTAGATTATACTATAGAGGGAAGACAAAATACACAACCAATCCTAATCAGATTTTTCGCTGCAACACACGTTGTCATCGTTCATACCATTGTATCATTCATTTCCAAACAATTTAAAACGACCATATATAAAAGTTGCAAGTAATATATACATTAAATAGAGATAACCATAAATGAATCCAATGGTATTTTTACCCTTTAAGTGTTTTAAAAACGACCATTAAACATGTTCTCATTATACTCGCACAACCTCTTCCTCGTTAAGTGTCCATGGAATGCTCCGATTATGTCTGTGCGTTTATCCGTCAACCCACTTTTCTCCAGACCATTCCACTGCCTTGTCAACTGTATACTAACGTTCTACTGATCTATCTCTCTTTAATTACTCTCTCCTGTTCATTTCGTGTGTTTTATAAGCCTGTGTTTGTCTAAGTTGATAGACAATCGGGAATCCGCACAAGTTTTTTTGGGGTTGTGCGTCAGCTCTCATACGCAGACAAATGTTTAGCGTAGATTTTACTTTTAATCTTTTGACGGTGACGTTATTTAACTTCGTAACCCAACCTCTCGTTTCTGCTGAGAGTGTTTCCAAATTATTCACGCATATTTTTCTTTTCTTTATCAGAATCTTTTCGCAATGTATTACATTTTCCTCAGTTTTTTAACGAGTCATAATTACATTCAAATGTCATTTAATTATTTCAATTAACATTATAATTAAATTTACATCAATTCCATTTTTTATCGTGGAAATAATAGCTAGAATGAGATTTAGACAAATACAATTCTTTTGCAAATTATCATGAGCAATTTAGTTTTCACAACGCCATGGTTGTACCAGAATTTTCGATGGGCACTTTCGTTTTCTACACGCAACCGTCTTGGTTTCACGGACACTCCCATCTTAGCTGGTTTTGCATCAAGATTTATTTGTAGGTTCACTGATTCAAAGAAGTCAGGAATATGTCATCAGATAACTAATGTGATATATGGGGATAATCAATGTGAGATTTGAAGATATTAAATAAGAATCCACAGTTTTTAAAGTCTTCCTAACAGAGATGATCCATTTTATTGGGATGTACAGACAATAAAGAAATAATAAAACATTGTTTTGTGTGACCTCTGTGACGACTCTGCAAAGAAAAAAAACGTCGGTAGTGTTTTGACGAACCTTTGACTTATGTAAGAACTTCTCTACGCCTGTCTTTTTGTCGCTGAGTTTTAACATTAGTTTTTTAACAGAAAAATCTATTTCTCACATTACTTAAAGCTAGATGATACCAGATGTGGCTGTGCAACTATATGAAGAAAACCAGGGAAGCTACATAGAATTTTGAAAAAAATGATTTTTACTAAAGAAAATTGCAATAGAAACCATGTGAAATCACTTATTAATCCATTCTTTCTTCCTTTTATTCATTTATTCTTTATTTCAATCATTCATTCATTATTGCTTTCATTCGAGCATTAATTCTCGTACTTTTGTAAGTATTCAATTCGTTTTAAGAGATGGTACTCGACTAGATAACTCTAGATAAGATTTTAAAACAAACTGATTAGGACGCAAGTGAAAATAGATATTAAAGCACCCTTATACCAGACGCATCATTAATCATAATAATTATTCCCTCGTTCTTTCATTCTTTTTGTTTATTCTTCCTTGCTTTGTACATTAATCCTCCCTTTTCTTTATTATATTCGTTTTTGTTAATTCATTCATTTTTCTCTTCATTCATGCATCATTCCTTTCGTTCATTCATACATCCCATGGTTCATTCATCCTTCCTCTCGTCCATTCATATTTCCATTCAGATATTTAGCCTTTCATTTTCTAATGCACCTTTGCAGTCCCTTATACATCGATGCCTTCGTTCATTTGGTAACACTTTCGTATGAATGTTCAAATCTATTCATCAAATAATTTGTTGATATATCCATACGTGAATTCATCATTCAAACATTCGCGCACTCTTCTTTCATTCTTACACACGTTACTACCTTCGTTTGCTTTCCATCCGAGCGGATGCGATCGAGCCCTGCTTTTGTGGGGCAGCCCAAAGTAAACAGACAACCGCCGTCGCGTGACGTAACAAGCGTCAACCGAATTACGCGGAGCGCTGGTGACGCGTCCGATGCGTCACGACACGACACGATCCGACCCGACACGCGGATTCGCGCCGACACACGAGTTTGATGCGCACGCGAAGCGAGCGGCTTTTGTTTTAATCCGGAGCAACTTTTAAGGCGCCACCGTCCTTGCGGGGCTTCGGAGAGCAAAGCGGAAGAGAGAGGGAGAAAGAAAAGAAAAGAAAAAAAAAGGCTTCCGCGGACAAAAGAAGGACAAGCGGCGCCGCGTGGCGCGACGAATTCGCGGACCGCGCGGCAGCTTTTATCCGGCGTCACAACATACTCCGCGTAATTGTCTCGGCCGCCGTTTGAATGGGTTCTCGAAATTCATGAGGTTCGAGCACGGCTCCCCGAGAACGCCGCGACTGGTCGTGGTTGGACGAAGGATAGAGGGTCGGCTGGCGCGGGGCGACTCGTGGAAGCGGGGGAGGCAGGAGAGAGGGAGGGCCAAATCCCGTTATTCGGTAGATTTGGTGTTTCCAAAAGCCTAATCGTGTTTGTCGTCCTCTTTGCCATGCGCTAGATACACAGAGAAAAAGGTAACAATGCCCGCGGGGGAAGCTGGACAAAGGGCCCGCCCTTCGGGGGGTGGGGGGAGGGGAGGGTCGCGATGGGCCTGCTGTTCGTGGGGGAGCGAAGAGGAACGGGGAAGGGGGGAGGGGAGGAGGGGGATGTTCGTGGATGTGAGCAGCATCGGTGATGCTCCTGAGAGACAAAGCTGCAAGCAAGTGCCTTTGGCTCTAGTGGGCGAAAAATGGCTATGACATTTATTTCCACGCTGCTGCCATTTTTGTTTCATGAGTATATGTGTTTACTTTAATAAACGAACAACTAATTTAAAAAATGTTTTGGGAATGGAATTGTGCCCTCTCCAGAAAATTCTATTAAACGTTGTTAAATAATGAAATGGTGCATATTTTTATACAAATATTGTTGTTATTTTCTCTATCCTTTTTTGTGTCTAGTAAAACAACGAAACGTACGTTGTACACCAAAGATTTCTTTTCACAGAAGGTAGTTTTTCGCTACTTGTAGATAAATTTAATGAAGATGTAAACAACTTGAACGAACAAAACAAGTAAAGAGAAATACGTCGTAGAGGTGTTACACATTATTTTGTCAACAAAATATTATTGAAAATTTGATTGAATGATATAAAAGGAGTATACATCGTTTACAGAAAGATGTATTCAAATCTAGCTATTCTTTACGTGTTCCAATATATTCAACTCGTATCGTAGTTTTTTCAAGCACACATTGATGGATTTTTGGAAACATCAATTTAATCAATCTATCAATTTATCAATCAAACAATCAATCAATCAATCTATCAATTTAATCATACGCCAGTGTTAGAAAAACTTGTAAGTGTCGGATCATTCAAACCCGTTTCGTAAAGCGCTTTTTATCCCCCGAAAAACTCCTTACGGAATTGGACGGCGAAAGCATGCGTGCCGTGTCTTATACGAGTGTATCTACTGGACGCACTACCGCATGCCTTCCGCGTGCCCGTTTCTTATCCCATTCACGTTCTCCGGACATTACGTTGGAGCGGCCCAATTTGTCACCTCCGCAAAACAGCTTTGTTTCACGCATTCGTGCCTTGTGGTGTTTCTCTGGCGTTGGATACATCGACAATCCTTCTTCTTCGTAAGTCATGCGAATCAATTGACCCACTACTGGTGTCAGTGTAGCGTTGATAATTAGTCGGATCGAGCTCAAGAATTTCTGGAATTGTCTCTGATGTTTACGCGGTCTTCCAGTGTGTATCGTTGTTTGTGCCAGAAAGTGTGTGTTTATGTAAGCATTCTAAGACAATCGGACAGTTTTACGCATTTGAATTAAACTGTCCAGACGCTTTTCAAATAGTTTTTCATACCACTACTGTAAGCTCCGTTGGCGCAGGGCATTGAATAACGTTCAAGAGCGCGGAATCGAAGTATGCGGGTTCAAATCCCCAGTCAGGGGCGCCCAGAGAAAACCAGGGTCCTGGGAAAGTTGTTTCAAGAAAGCTCCTTATTTAAAACAAAAAAGTTCCTCCTGTACAAATTCATAAACTGAATTAATTTCTCCATGCATCAGAAATAACTTATAGCGTAAAATTAGGAATAGTGATAAAATAAGTAATAAATTAATGCCCCTGTCCGCAGAGGCATGGATTGTGTACTCACTTGTTAATCACATGTGATTGTGACGTGGCTGCCTTCTTATACAAACACATATAGTTTCTTAACCAATATCTGCAAATAGGACATGCCTTACTATTGATACGTTGTTATTATTCAATTTTTATGATTACTCTGTCAACTACTATCCAGTGAAAGGCAACAGAAAACCACCATTGTGATCACCAGACCGGAAAAGGGGTTGGTGTGACTGCGCAAACTTGTATCCTCGCCTATATTCTCCAAACAAATAAGATAGTCGTCATCATACGAGAATAACTCGATAGCCCAAGTGTTCGTATATTGGGCTTTGAAAAAATTCATTCGCTTTTGGGAGGAGGTAGGGCTCCTCCAGTTGTGACAAATGTAAACGACAGAAGAAGGGGTTGATGAAAAATGATTTTCTTCAGAACATTTGTGTGTTAATTGTTAAATTACTAGCTTCAATTCAAATGGTGGGTTTTAATAAGTCACATTTTCCTAATTTGTTTTTGCAATAAGCCTAACCGGCTGCTCTTTAAATAGTTTTCCTAGATTTCACCAATCAATTCCAGGGAACGCCGGATTAGTATCGTAAGAAACATGTCATGGACGTCACGTGATCTTTCTTTCCTCGTACTTGATCCTTCTTCGCCACTTACACATACACACACATACTTACATTTAAATGCACTACGTTAACACACATGACGGAAGTGTAGTCAGGAGATTACCCCGGTTTGGCCGGTGCTTCGTTGGGGGGGAGATACCTGGAGGTGGAAATCCGAAAGTGTAGGTCGGCGCCGAATACCTCGTGTTTAAGCGAGGGGGGTTCCCCGCCACCTCTCATAATATAACGTGGATAGTACTTACGCTTCTAATTACCTCAATAGTTACATTAAATATCACTCACAATAATAAGAACATCTTAATAACTGCAACCCACTCATCTCATCGACATTGCATGCCCATTCATCTCATTGAATACTGTATATTATCAGCCAGGCGTTACCCTCGTAAATAGAGAGTTCAGATCCAAATTTGAAAACTAGTTTATCGAGCCCAATCTATGATCGTACCGTAAATCTTCCCCAAGGTTGTGTGTTCGAATCCTGCCTGTGCACTTTGTGATTTTCGCGTGTACAAACAACCTGTCATCCAGTATTTTCATCCACATCATTGTTCACCGTTCCATAATTTTCCAGGAAAAAGCAATGTTGTGATTTCATTCAAGGAAGCAGTCATCTTGTTATGAATATAGTCCAACATAAACAGAAAAAATCTGCTGATGGACTGTGTAGTGTGCATATTCGTGTATATTTCGTTAATACCTTAACGTAACATGTAATATTTACATTGAAAGCATCGTAGTTTATTAGTAGAAAGCAATATACGTAGTTGAATATTGGAGTGGTTATTATTTGTTATGTATTTTAGTATAGTTATTTTGATTCACTCATTGCTGAATATTAAAAAGCCCTTCAGTTCATCATCATTTTTTAATTGTGCGATAGCTCTTGCCTAACGTCTCATTATGGGTGATCGCGCACAGTTATTGAGCTGGCACAGATACGATTACACTATTCATTGGTGATGCAATCACAAGAGCTCCGCCATCTCCTTAGACGTTAGTATACCTCATGCTCGTATTGTTATGTCATGCTCAAAATCCTTAGTAGTTTTTGTCTTCCGAATACTGCTTTAACCATATAGCATTTCGCATACGTCGCAACTATATAGGAATTCATGTATATCACTGGACTGATATTAAATAGCTCTTTCCAACAGTGTAAAATTTCTATATTTCGACTTGGAATTTGAAAGAATGTAGAGCGACATTTGTCAAGTTTTTCTTAATTATAGTTATAAACTCACGTAAATCTACCTAAACTAATGTTTTTCTACTCGCATTTGATCCATCTTGACGAGGGCTGCGAGTTGAAACATAAAAAAGCATTGTAACATCTAGCCAAAATTCGTACTGTGGAAAATGAAAGCCGTGACAAAATGAAACAGCCTCGATTCTCCCACACACACGACGCGAAGCAATCATCATTAAACGTAAAAAATTCTTTGAACCTTTATCAGATGAGTATTGCAATTAAATTTTTGTCACAGAGTGTAGTTCGGAGTTTCAACATCAAACTGTAGACATGTGGTTATCATCGGGTTTTCTGGATTGTTTCCATGCAGGTGTAGCAAATTTCGAAAAATATTCGTGCCAAAAACATTGCATATCCCCTGGTCGAATGCGCCACCTCAAAAGCATTCCTCTGTAGCCTTCACAAGCTCAACAACAGTTCATCGAACGTCGAAATGCGCAAACCGCAGTTTACCAGACGCGAGTCCATTCCAGTGCCGCTGCATTTCCCGGTGGCTGTTGTCACGCCTCACGCTTTTTCCCAACGCACCTCCATCCATTCAGGGAGGGATCCCCTACATTTCGCACCAGCACCGCAAACCCGTTCAATGCATTGGGTTTCAATACAAATTTCGAAATAACAGCTTTTGTGTCAAAAATTCGCCGTTTTCCGTTTACAATACTTTCTCTTCTTACGTTAGTAAGGGGAAGAAAGTAATAGCAGTTTCTTCAAGGCGACCTTTTCACTTTCTCGCCCTTATGAGCGTGCTTCGTGAGAAGAGAAAATTATGTAATCGTGCGCCGGAAAACAGCGAATTTTCGTCACAAAAATGCGTATTGTCGGGCCCTGGTAACGAGAAAGTGGATAAATCACAGTTGATAAATAAAGAAAAAAAATTCTCTAATGCATGTTGTAGCCAGAATTCATGTTTGTGCATCCTTGATACCGAAAAATTAATTGACGGCAAACGGCTCTCTATGGTCAACGATAGCACGTAAATCGTTCAACCAATTTTCTCCAAAATTAAAAATCCCTGATCAGTCTGAACGAACTGGAGGCTTTGGTATTTTTAAACGGATATTTTTAATTTGATTTTGATTTTTAACATGAAGCGAGCACTTACGTTGTTTATGCCTTTGACCTAATTTCACTCATTCGGTGCTTCTACGGCGTAGTGGTGTGAGTATCGGATAGTTAACACTGAGGATCTGAGTTTGAGTCTCGGAGTGGAAAAATAAGTTTGCTGCTTGAAAACACTTTTGTCGGTTTATATATAATAATAATATAGCGTATCAGCTAGAAATAAGGCGAGAAAGTATGTGCTTTAATAACAACACTTATTCCAAAATGCGTAGAAGACTTTGACGGCTGTAGCAGATCGACGGATCGGCACGAAATGACAAAGCCGTTCTCTCAATTGTGAAAAGCACCGAGATGTGCGCAAGGGATCTCGGACTATTGGAGAAAGTTCGAGACGCACATTAAAGTTCCGAGATGTAACCGTCAGACTTATCACCTTCTACTTCTGAGTCCGCGGTTCAAATCTAGTACGATTCATGTGGTTTTATTGTTGATCAAAGCGAGTTTACGGCAGGTTTAATCCGTTTTCCTTGCCCCCTCATTCCATCACTACTTCATCACCATTAACATAACTTCATAAGCATTGGTCCATAAAAATTAGTTTTACACTCCAAGCATTGCTGACAGGTAAGTTCAGAAACTGGCAGTATAATAAAGATGTCCGATTGATTAATTGATGTTTCTGAGGCACATCAAATGCTACGGCTATTAGTCCCTTAGTGTAGTGAATGTTTTATCCCGGTAGGTTATGTATATTCTTTCCTCGCTGTTCGGCGTGATGCAGCGTGGGTTGTGGGGATTCTCCCTCCACGCGTCACCGCTCTCCCCCCCCCCCCCCCCAAGCAGGACACCGCCACAGCAGGCACAAGCCTTAGGCTCCCGACTGGTCTCCCGACACTGGTCACTACCCAACAGCTGTGTTAGAGATGTGCACATAAGTGATCCATGAACCATTTGTTAGAGAGCAGCTAAAGTATTCGTCTGGTATTGATCGGAGAAGGCACGGAAAAGAACAAATCAGAGCAGCCAGTCGCCACCAGAGAGCGGTTGAATATGCGAATATCTGGAGCTAGGGTCGAAACTTCGGCAACTTCGGATCTCGAACCCCGAACCCCATGCGCTAGGGGCGGTAAATGCATGTGCAGTTCTGGTTCTCAGTTAGAGGCAAGAGGTCCGAGAAGGCACTACGAGGTACCAGAGAGTGGTATGTCAGAGCACGCGTGCATCCAGTATGGAACTACCTGGCGCTTGGTCATTTCAATTACATCACACAATTTGAGCGCGGTTGCTATAAGCAGTTATCAACTGGGGTGACTCATTGTCAGTGAGGCAGACCAATCAGGTCCTTAGAACGTTTGGCTTGGGCTGTACCTCGCAGTGGAAAATACCTGGAAAGAGAAATACCTGCTACGTATGAGTCGGCGCCATCGCTAAACTTCCAACGGGGAGATGAATACTGCTCCCTCCCGGACGTAACATTCACTACACTCGTGGGACTAATGGTCATAGTAGATAGTTGACGCGACCGGAAACGACACTCACACAATTGCAGCACAGTTTTCCGGACGCTGTCGTTCTCCCGCCATCACCTGTTCGTCCATTCACCAGGGGCGTGCCTCGCGCCCCCCACAACAGAGTGCCTCACACCATCCACCGGGCCCTGGCGTGAACACACGCGTCCGCGAAAGGGGTCTGTGCATTGTTTCCACGCGCGGCGCTCGCGTCAGCTCTTCTTTAGCGGGCAACATGTCGACGATCCGCCTCCGTCAGCCGCCCCGCACTACCCCGCCCCGCACTACCCCGCCCCGCCCTTCCGAGCCCCCTCCCGCTCCGCCTCCTCCCTCTGGCTCCGGCCCGCTCCGGTCTGCTTCCATCCCGCCCGCCCCGCCCTGCCCCGCCACGCCCCGCCTCGCCCCGCTCCACCCCACCCCACCCCGTCCCATCTCGCCCCGAACCCACCCAGTCCCGTCTCGCCCCGCCCCGCTCCATCCCGACCCACCCCATCCCTCTTGCCCCACCCCGCTCTGCTCCGCCCCCGTCCCGCCCCACCCTTCCGAGCCCCCTCACACCCCGCCCCTTTCCTCTGGCCCCGGCCCGCTCCGACCGACCCGTCCCGCCCCACCTTATATTGCCCCGATCCGCCTCACCCCGATCCACCTCGCCACGTCCTGTCCAGCCCCGCCCCGCCCCGCCCCGTCTCTTCTCGTCTCGTCTGGTCTCGTCTCGCCCCGCCCCGCCCCGCCCCGCCTCAACCCGGCCCGTTCCGCCCTGCCCCGCCCCGCCCGAGCCACCCACCCCGCGCACTGCGGCGTCACGAGCGATTTGAAAGACGAGGGTCGACGGACGCGCCCAGGGTCGCGCAGTGGGTGCGCCCTCGGAACGCAAGGTGGGGCCTCCATCCGGGACATGCTAGGAAGGGCGAGACCGTGATTGTCGACACTCACTGTAGTAGACCTAGGTGGAATGCAGCCACTGTCTGGATGAGAATTCTAGCGACCGCCTGATTAGATCGGTTGTTTTTCTTGGGTTTTCCGTTCTACACCAGACCAATACCGGAGCTGTACCCTAAATAAGGGACCACGGACTGCGAGATCTTTCCTTCCTTTTCCATGTCCTATACTTATCTCTCACTTCTAGAGACTCACATGCACTATGTTGCCACATGTCAGGAGACCAGAAAGGAGCTTAGATCTTTTGTCGGTTGGGGCGGTTCTTTGCTGGATCAGATATATGGATGGGGGAAGACCCATTTTTTGTGTTAAAACATGTACTACAGATAGAAGCTAATGACCCTAGTAGTTGACGCGCCTGGACACACGAAATTATCCATCAATAATCCTTGCCCTCCCATTAACTACTATCAAATTTTGTACCAATGGTGCCCCCTTGTAGCCTGTCACCTTTCGCAACAAGAATAATTGAAATGAAAATTATAATTTTCTTGGAAATTTTACTAAGATGATAAAAATGTGTACAATATTCGTATTTTTACAATACTCGTATCAAATTAGTCAAAACGACCTGTTTTATAACTGTTCCGTCTCGTATTACCCTACTTTTTTTCGCATATAACTATTGTCTTTATAAGTAGTAAAATATCATTTTATTAATGAGTGAATTATCTCATGAATTATCTCATGAGTGAAGTTTTCTATTAAGTAATGATGTACTTAAAAACACGTGGAATTAAAAATTTGAAGAAACAATGCTCAACTTAAGAAAGAACAAGAACAATTTTCATATAAAATTTTATTTTTCCCTAAATATAGATTTTTTATAGCTGTTTAACTAAAAATTGAATTCACTCTTTGACATCGCTCGGATCGTCATGAAAGAAAACTGTTTTCAATTAAAAATTGTGGTCTACAACAGCAAATACTCTCTCGCATTATTTTTAAATTTGCAGTTTACGAAAATTCAAAAGATCATCGAAAATGTGACTCGCGCCATTATTTTAAGCATTCCTTCTTTTATTCATACAAGAATTTTAAAGAAAAAATAGACTGGTTTTTGATAAACAATTTTTTTAAATTGCCTGTATTTTGAGCCGAATTACACGAAAAGTACTCATATTTTTGAAAAATTAAACATAAACTTATTTAAAGATCTGTTTTAAGAAATAATTTCGTTGAGGAAAAATCTCTGTTTTCAATAATATAGTTGAAGGTAACGCCCAAAAAATGCACCTTTGCAATTTTCAAAAAAATCTGGAATTTCAACGAACATGAGACGGCGCTATTCTCTTAAACGTCCTTTACACTATTCGAAGGCAAAGTTGGATCAAAAGATTTGGTTCGATTTTTCGGAAACTTTTAAGCTTCATGTAGAGCAGCCTCTACAATTAGTATATACGTTTAAAACTCCAGTTCATTCAGATTGATTGGGTAATATCAATTTCGAAGAAAATAGGTCGATCGGTTTAGACGTTAACGTTGACCACATACACACGCTTTATCGACAATCGATTTTTCTGTATCAAGGACCCACAAAACATAGGTTATATCTACAGTATGTGTTAGAGGTTATATGTTAGTTTTCTACGTATATTTAGCAACAGGATTTATCCACTTATGCGTTACCAGCGCCCATGGTTAGAGTTTTTCCTCCGAAAATTCGCCGTTTTCTAGCGCACGATTACACAACTTTTCCTATGTAGTATTTTAGGAAGGTCAAGAAAATAAGCGAAAGAACATGTACACAGTTCTAACCACGGTTGCACCCACTGTGTCCTTCTGTCGGGGAACCCCCGGGTCCGCCATCTGGGTGCGTGCCTGCAGGGCCGCCCTCTGTGGTGCAGAGCCCTGCTGGGTTGGCACAAAGCTTTTTTTTCTCGTCTTTTTTTTGTGAGCTTGCACCTCTCCCCCTAGCCCTCCAATTCACATTTTCACTCCTCCTGCCGGCCTCCCTCCACCCTCGCTGGGGCACTCGACAAGCGCCTGTTGCGATAATACTAGAGCGGAATGAAATGTGCTGAATTAATTGAGAATTCAATGTTTCACTCGACCGAATGGAGCGGGTGAATTTGAGTTATGTTTTATTGAAAGCGACTGGGTCGCACGTAATGGCGCGTATTCGGCGATGGGTGGTTCCGCTTGCGGCATTCAAAACACCGGCAGAGCTGCACGCGCGAAACTTTTCGGAACTTATAATAGCGCTCAAGCTAAACCCCTTCGAGCCGGTAAATGTAGGATATTTTTTTCCTTTTCTAGAATTGGTACATACAAATTACAGCGAGAATATTATTGGGTCTGCTTGGTTTGAACATCGTCGTTGCACAAGAAAAGTGGACACATCTAAAAAATTATTTTTCTGGAATACGATTTTATGTCTAGTTTATCGCGGGCAAATACAAAATGTTTTTCTCTATATAACAACTGTATTAATGAGTTGTTTCTGTAACAATAGTCTATCATCTGAACATTTTTTTAAAAAATTAATGATAGTTTTTGTCGTGTTTCACTTTCTTGTGTTGATATATGATGCACCCAAGAAGCTTCATATACTGGGATGGAAAAATCGTTTTTTTAAAAATTTATTTACTGCGTGGTCGTTTGTGCAAGTCTTTCATTGACTTTAAAAAATACAATTACGTAGCTTATCAAAGTTTATTACTCGCACGTTGATTGTCACTAATATTTAGGGCAAAAATTGCTGTACATTTTGATTGAACGGTTATTGTTAGAGATATTACTCGTATGTAATATGGTAAAAATTTATGGAAATGAGAGGAAATAGTATGTACGTCGTATGTGTTGTAATGGAGGTCTGAATCTGCATTTGAGGAATCGGTATTTTGTAGGATTGGTGCATTACGTTCCTTAAAGAGTTGGATGTCCCGTGCTTGAAAAGTAGTAATTTGCCACTCCCAATAACACAATTTATCCAGATATAGTTTCCTCATCACGATTTCTACACTTTGAAACATCCAAATTAAAGACATTGAAGAAAACTTTCCCAAGAGCATTCATAGGATGTTCAGATTGTAATTCTTAAGCGAAGGTGATCTTTACTTTACATGTGAATTAGTTTCCTTCCCCCTCTCCCAGACGTTTTTGACGACCCCCATTGGAGAAAAATATCCATTCGCACCCTGCCGGGAGATATAAAGCTGGTGTTGTTGCGGTGGCTTCGAAGCGTTTTCTATTAAAGCAGTTGAGAGGAAAGATGTCTCTGCTTGAATTTTAAAATGACGGGTGTTCTCATCTCTCGTATCCTTGTTGTCTTTCGGTCCGTTGCCAGAGGATTGTCTCAAGCGACTCACGCACGTCAGGCATTGCTCTCGTGTTTTGCTTGCATAAGTTGAAAATCTCTTTGCTACGTATGTATTAACTTCGTCGCACTATAGTGTTAGGTCCGGTGGACGCCCGCGATCATGGGTATTCCAATAATTTCAGGTGCTGCTGCTTTCCACATTCCTCACGTCGCTCCGTTCCCATTCGCCTCACCTTTGCACATTGTCTTATAAAGCACTTATAAATACTTACTTACTTACTTATTGTCTTATAAAGTTCCTACAAAAGGAATTGTTCATAAATTATGGATGGCTATTCAGTCGGCAAAATCGTTACCTACTCCTCTTCTCTGAATATTTTGTTGTGTATTCTTGAACCAGCGATTAATTGTAACTAATACCTTCCCCAAGGATTTGTCCATCTTCTAATCATTTGAAGACGCTACTAATTGAGTAAATTAACAAGACACAATCGTCATGCGGCTTTCGAATGCTAGCCAGCGTCGCCCCAAAACAAACTTTCCTCCATAGCAACCCATTGCATTCCTCAATTGTTCGTTCCCTTACGAGTTGCTACACTCGTATCAAGTAGGAATGTGACATCAACAACGAAACTTCGATGTTGCCAAACATCGATGTTAAAAATACATTATCCAAAACCATCAACCATTGGACTGATTTGTCTTCCCCATGAAATCTATAACCCATAAACTCGAAAGAACGCCGATGTATTTACAGTCGGTCAAAGGTAGGTTCATAGAAAGGTTTTTCCGTGGGTATCTAGCTGAAGTCACTTATTGTACTGTAGAAAAATAAATGAAAATGACAATTTCGGTAAAATGTATTAATAATGTACATTTGCAATGATGAAATAATTAAATGAAAAAAATAATCGTTCACAAACAGTTCAATTCTGCAACGTCCGTATTGTTCGTTTAGTGGCTGGAAGCAAATCTCCTACAATAATTACACAAAAATTCCAGAATGATACCAAATCAGTAAAAATCAAAATAGAACTTATGTATCAAATGAAATTGTGAAACAGTGAGAAAGAAAACAATACAACACCTTATCCAAGTAACTATTTTGAAGTGGATTTGATTAATAGTATCACATGAAATGATAAATGAAAGGTATTCATACACGAGTGTGAAGTGATATTGCAACACAGCCGAGGAGGGAGCAAGTATTGTCAACTTCATACAAGTGTATTAATTCCCATTTTATCGAGTTTTCATACAGTACTTTTTCTGCGATTTACGGTAGCTGTTATAAGTTGTTGTTTTTTTATTGAACAGTTACGTGGCAGATGCCATGCAGTGTTCAGTGTACGCCACCTGGCGGATAGTCATCCAAGTCTCCCAGATGGCACTGGTCTTCACTGGTTAGCACAGTCAGGAGCAAAGTTAGGATACAATTTATTAAGGAAATGTCATAAAATTTCAGTATCTGTACAGATTTCCTATGAGTTTAATAAATGATACAGACCTTATAAGGGGGTTCAGTACGCGATTTTCTTATGAGTATTGGAAATTCGGGAGGCATTTGTGGTTTACCGATACCTACCCACGAGTTGTCTCGGCACACTCATATACTCAATCTAACGAAACATTTGATAGAAGGATGGTCAATGATTGATTGCTTACCAACTGTAAACTTCTCCGTGATTAGTCAAACTCCTGTACTGCAATGAAACTCTCATAAGGACTATCATTACAGCTAGCTGCTAATATCTAAAACGAGAGTAATGTAATGAGAGTACAAACAAATTTAAAAGATTTAGTAGCACGTAGCAGGCTGTTCGCCTTAGACCATAGTTTCACGTTCCACCACGGGTGGCTACTCATTTTTCTGAAAACACATATTCGTTCACGAATTTTATGTATCACGTCTACGCTTTCCACGTCTTGCAAAAACGTCCTGTTCTGATGACGTGGGTAGTGCTCTTCAGACTGCCGTAACAACACTCTTGGAAACAGTTTTCCCCCTTACCTTCCCAATTTGTACACAGCGCTGTCAAGCCCATTTGTTCGCGTTTCGGGAGATGAAACACCGCGACGCGTGTCACTTTCGCCGAAAACATTGTCGGTCGCTCATAAAGTACTCTCGTTTTTTTGCGCGCTTTTCCTGCGACCCACTAAATAATGTACGGCGCCTACTCGGGCATTAGCAGCCCCAGCGGCGGCGACGACGTATCCGCTGTACATGCAACGCGGCGCTGCTCTTCGACTGTCGCACAGTGGGTCGAAAGCGGCGAAAATAAGAGACAAATCTACGGAAATAAAATTGGAGTGACAGTGAGTGGTTTCAAAATAACTTCCTGTTTAAAATCTCGTATGCTTAAATAGATGATACAAAAAATAATGCTATGATTTTATGATCTTTGTTTGTCTGTCTGGGGGGGTAATCTCTAGAACGATTGAATAGATTTCAATACGGTTTCGCCTGAAAGAAAGTGTGTTTGGTCGGCGTAACTTAGACCACATTTTTTAAATGTTATTTTCTTACTACAAGAAGAAAAATATTAGTTTTGTACAAATCTACGTTTTTGTTCCGATCTTTACGTTATTTTTATACTTCATCTTCAAAACAGCTTCTTAAAAAAATTTTTACATACGATATATAACTTAACCCTATCCACCTTTCATACTCCTTATAATATAATTTAAATTAACGCTATGTTTTGTTTTTTGATAAGTGCGTTTTGCGTATATTTCGAAAAGGATGCGGAAGTACATCGAAGTACTCGCACGTTAAACGTTTCGTAAAGCTCATAAGATTTCCTCCTATTTAAAAGGTTTTCAAGTCATTCCACTATTGTCATTATGCTTTGAGTAACTTCAAAGAAAAATTGTTATTGGAATTTTGCAAAGAGTATGCAAAAGTGCATAAAGACGAATTGCAGCTGCCTGTAGCAATGATGGTGATAGCAACAATTATCGAAGCGAACATGGCAGGGTAGATGAGGCAGGGGAGGAAGGGTCAGGCGAGGCAGGTCAGGGTGGAGCAAGGAAGGTGGGAAGAAAAATGATGAGTTTGGGTAGTGCAGGTCAGCGAACGGTACGAGGGGGCGGGAATATATTTTAGAGAGTGTAGCAAAACCGCCCACTTCGAACTTTCTAGAAACATCTCGAAAGAAGAGGCTATTCATATTACGATTTCCTAGGCCGCCATCCCACGTTTAAGCAGAAATTGTACCTGATGACGGAACCCACAGATAGGAAAACAGTGTTGTGACAATAGAAAATTGTATCACAGCATTATTAAAACATGTAATGGAAACAATTAGAAATAAAACGCAGGAAAATAAATTATAATTAATGCTTGAAGATATGTTTAGAAACTTTCAAAAGATGAATATAGTTTTCTAGATTGTAAGAATGTTAGTGATCCTATTTTGACATGTGACTGGGACTGGGTGACTGGGTTCTTGCAATAAGCTTCTATATCAAACATAACAAAAATGTTCATAAGCTTCTTAACGAACACATGTTAGCGATTGAATTACATTGAAAAGGGTATATCATATTTTTAATTATCCTTCTACACGTGCTGGAGTAGAATGCACCCATTTTATTTCTATGTTAAACAAACAAAAACGTCTTCCTGTTTGTTTTCCACCTGAGTGTTCATGTTTCATCGTTTTGAGAACTCCCCACTTATCACACCATGAGACACTTTCAGTTAACAAACCATTAATCTTTAGCTGGGGCGGATTATAGAAGACGCGTGTGTTTGTGTTTTATTTTTTCTGTTCTTGTTTTCGAACGCTTGTTGCTGCCATCACAAGAAATTGTCATCTGCTGAATTACCCCATTCCTTGAAAGTCTTTGTTACTCCGGAAGTATTAATACTAATGGTTACTAA
Organism: Gryllus longicercus; assembly: GCA_038098605.1. Taxonomy (NCBI): domain Eukaryota; kingdom Metazoa; phylum Arthropoda; class Insecta; order Orthoptera; family Gryllidae; genus Gryllus; species Gryllus longicercus. The sequence continues at coordinate 663,703 of JAZDUA010000385.1, read as the reverse complement.
CGCTAATCTGCAAGCAGCACTCACTCTACTACTGCGAAAGCGTTACTGAATAATTACTCTGGTAGCTCACGTATACCACGTAGTAATGGATAAAATAATTTTGACACTCGAGAGTAAAAATAATTTATTACCTCATAATAATAAGCCCCCTCATCTCCAAATACCGCCTACGGAGCTACACATTTTTATTCAAAAATTAAATTCGATTTTACGCTCTAGTACTACAAATTACAGTTGTCTTTTAAATTTTCACTGTACAATTTTTTTCTGTTACTACAAATACAGCGCAATGTTCAGAAGTCATAAACATTACTCGTTAGTTAAGTGCAAATCAGAGTAACGGAAGTTGTAAAAACCTGATCCACACCAACCTTTTTGAATGCTTTCCCTCCATTGTGCTGTAATACATTTACCCTTGTACTGCCATGTGGTATTCAGCCGTGGTTCACTTTCTATGTTACATGCTACAGTATCGGCAGCAAATAAGCGACTCTGACAGTTCGATGCTCTGTTGCCACACGTTACTACTCATATGGTACCACCTACATGATCAGTGAATGAAATCGCAAAACATTAACACTTACCGGCAGACGTTCACACTTCTTGATATAATATTCAAAACCTTAAAACAGCCGAATCTTATCATCTCCACGACTTCTTGTGAGTCTGATGAGCAGTAAAGCTGAATCCTGGCTGTGAGTAAGTAAACAAATCCTCGCAAGCTGATTGTTTCTGAGCAGGACAGATGACGTACTAAAGCACGTAACGACAGAACTGGTCAGAGCCGCTTATGCGTTTCAGGTACTGTAGTTTCACGTGAGCAATGGAACGACTGTGTACGTACTGTTTGTGCTTTTAAAAACATAATGTTTGTAGTACTCAATCAAAAAACGATTATAATACACAAAAGATAATAACAATGTTTCTTTAAATTAAAGGAAACATCTGTGAATTTCGTCTCATTACTGGATGTACGTGAATAACGACATAAAATATGTGTTCTACTGGTATGTATGCCATGGCGGTTTTGATGGTAATGCTGATAGTGTTACGAATGGCAAACGCAGAAATTGCTGATGGCTATTTCGAGGTATTCGCCCACTGTTCTTTCCATGACGCCCAACGTGACGACGGGAGCACGTTTTCTTTCTCCCTCTCCCACATTCTCTCTCTCCCTCTCTCTCTGTCTCTCTCTTCCTTCCTCTTCCTCTCTCCGCGTTAATAATAGTGGCGCTCTCTCGCATTAATATTACACGGAGGCTATGCATAATGTATTCGCGCGCCGTGAATTATTAAAGCGGGCGCGTTTTTAAAACGACAAGTATTAGCGGCGCATAATATACGCGTGCGTTCCGCTTCAACAGTCGTTCGTCACCCGCGGCGCCGCGCCGCGCGTCCCTCGGGAGGGGGTTACCCCTCCCACCCCCTCCCTTCCTCCCTTCCCCCTTCGCCAGCACCTCGGCAGATGGGGCGTGCCGCAGGGGCGCATTTCGGGTCTCTCCGGGCCACCGGCGGAAGTGGGCCTTCAGGCTAGGTTTGGACCAGTGGGAAATGTCGCGTGTGCTGCGAATATTTCCCCTTTGTTGACATTGTCTTTCTGTGATATTGCAGTGTTTACAGTGGCTAATCGGGGGGTTTAAAGAGATTGAGCGTATTCAGATTTTGAAGACGGTAAAGTTATTCTTAAAACAGTATTGTCCATTTTTTATATCTTGTATGTTTTATGGGTTTTATTTCTGTGTAGTAATTTACTTAATCATTTAATAATTTCTTATGTAAAATGTACCTGAACAGTTCGTATTACTTATTGTCTGAGGTCCGTGCGGGCCAGCCGGCGCGAGGGTAGGCGAAGTGGAGTGATGTAGGAGAGAGGAAGAATAAATGAACAAGAGGGCAAGAGAGGGAACAAGCCACATGACGAGTGAAAGTGAAAGAAAGGAAACTGGTGGCCTTCCAGGTGGAAAGTCAGCACAAAATGGTCTGATCGAGGTGGCCTGAACGCACATTGCTGTGTACAAGTGTGTCTTCCTTGGGAAGGTTGGGTGGGTGAGAGGGGGAAACGGGAGACTCGCGAGAGGAGAGGGAGTCAGGGAAGAAAGGAGAGTCCATTGGCACCGATTCGGCAGCGGACGCTGCTCCCAGTTTGCCTTGGGTTTTATTGATTGATTGGTGATTCCGGGCGCGTCAACTACCATGGTCATTAGTCCAGTAACTGTAGCGCATGTTTTCCTCGGGAGGTGGCGGGATATAAGGTAAAGTACTGTACCGGCCGACATGACTAGCGGGTATCTTCCACCAATGGAGTACACCACCAGCCGAGAACTGTAAGCTCCCAATTGGTCGACCTTCATGTGTGGGGCATGTAAATCTGGCAGTAGCAGATGAGAATAGAATAATGAATAGGAAGAACGGATTGCGCGCGGTCCGTGGCCCATTTGTCAGGGTACTGCTCTGGCATTCGCCTGGTGTTGATCGAAGAAACCACAGAAACCGTCGAATCGGAGCCGCTGGTCGCAAGAATTGTTTTCCAGACCGCGGATGCATTCGACCCAGCGTCTTAGCTCGTGTCGAAAATCCTTCCACCGTAGGACCTTCCGGTCGGAGGCATTGCAGGGACACCAGTTGATGCCCTGAGCCACCCAAGCTGGTGTGCCTTGGGCAGATGCGCTGGGAGCAGAGTAGGAAGGGATGTGAAGGGGGAGAGGCGAGCGTTGGGCGGCATTGCGCGCCGCGATTATGAGCGTTGCTGTGGCAGCCCTCGGCGCGAGCAGGGCCCCGCCCCCCACCCTCCCCCCTCCCCCCCTCCCGCCTCATCCCGCCCCCTCCTCTGGCCTCGCTGCGTCATTGTCTGCCGTCCCGCCGTCTCCGGCTCGGAGCTCAGAGGCTGGTTACAGTTCACAGTATTATGTGTCCGTCTTCCCTTCATCTACCACTTCTGACTACACCATCGTACCCGTTTTTCATTTTTCAAACAATTTTTTACTAATATACGAATTACGAATGTTCGTAGTTTTCCAACACAGTACGTTAATGATAATAATATAAGAAATTTCTTGCACTCAGAAATTAGAACTTCGTATGTGAGGATTAGTTACGTGCAAGATGAGTGGAGTCACGCGAGAAATATTTGCACGCGGCTGAAGTAACAGAGGAGGGAGGCGGCTACACTGTATGCCATCTCAAAATCATCGTCGTCCTACCTTTTCGAAAGGCACCCTTGACACAAAATACACGTGTAAATTGCGGGTAATAAAGCACCAAAGAAAACCAAAGAAACCAATTACTAAGCAGACACAACGCATTTCTGGACGATTTTAATCTCCTAAGTTTGCAGTGGCGTACCCAATGTTTTCTAAACAGTAACAGGATAGATATCTCTACTACTTAAACGTAGTGTCTCCCTTCTTGGGTGTCTTGCTCGCACTTCCAATGATCGTTTAGTATACTGAAATCTCGTACAAACTCGCCCCTGTGAATTGATTGAATTGAATTAAATTGATGCCTTATTGCGATGCAAGTGATGCGAATTGCATCACCACTTGATGCAGCATTCAATCTTCGAGAAAATACTAAATAAAATGCGCCTGGAATCGTGACGTTAAATTCGTAGTGGATGGTGGGGAAACGAATATGGGAAACCGTGAGTTGTGGGTTTCGCGAGCTGTTTCTTTCTGACTGTGATTTCTAGCCGTGCGCCGCCTCCGCTCCCGCCGCCAGCTCTCTTCTCCTGTAATGACCACACCCGTGATCCGCGATTTCGTTGGACAAGTGTACGATGGGGTTGTTAAGAAGACTTTGATTGTAATGGTGAAGTCACTGAGGTGAATTTCTATTCTGCTCCATTCCAGTTTACTTAGAATTTTTGTGGTGACTGCATAAATACTAGAAGTTATTCCAACTCTGTGAAAATGATCTGTGGCGATTTACTAACAATAATTATGATTGTTGTGGATGGTCAGATATCTGTCAAAAAGTGTTGACGCAAAGTGATAATTATGTTTGATGCATCAGAAGAGCTCCGTGAGAAGAGATCGGTATGTGCGAGATCGGTATCGACGAGATTCGTGGGAAGGAAATGCGTAGGAGCGAGATGCGTGGAGGCGAGATCCATGGGGCGAGATCCATGAGGCGAGATCCATGGGGAGAGATCCATGGGGCGAGATCCATGGGGCGAGATCCTTGGGGCGAGACCCTTGGGGCGAGATTCACGAGGCGAGATTCACGGGGCGAGATCCATGGGGCGAGATCCACGAGGCGAGATTCATGGGGCAAGATCCATGGGGCGAGATCCATGGGGCGAGATCCATGGGGCGAGATCCATGGGGCGAGATCCATGGGGCGAGATCCATGGGGCGAGATCCATGGAGCGAGATCCATGGGGCGAGATTCATGGGGCCAGATGCACGGGGCCAGATGCACGGGGCCAGATGCACGGGGCCAGATGCACGGGGCCAGATGCACGGGGCCAGATGCACGGGGCCAGATGCACGGGGCCAGATGCACGGAGCCAGATGCACGGGGCCAGATGCACGGGGCCAGATGCACGGGGCCAGATGCACGGGGCCAGATGCACGGGGCCAGATGCACGGGGCCAGATGAATGGGGCAGATGCATGGGGCCAGATCCATAGGGGCGAGGTCTTAAGAGGTAGAGAGTCGTGGGAGCGTATCCATGGAGCAAAACCATAAGTTGGGACCTTTAGGCAGAAATCATTGGGATGAGATGGTGAGGAAATCCACTGCGACAAGAGGCAGGCGGGCCTTTCTCTGGCGCGCGCCGCTCCCTTTGCGCAGCCTAATCCCAGGGGCCTTGCTCCATCCGGACAGCGCCCGCCGGCGGCCTCTTGGGCACGCGACCACCCGCCCCGCCCCCTCCCTTTCCTTCCTTCCCCCTCCTCTCCTCCTCCTCCTCCTCCTCCTCCAAGGTCCTTTGGCGCTGTAGGTCCCGAGCAAAGCACTGCTCCTAATGAAGTGAATTAGCCGTTTAGAGGAATATTTTCGAAAGAGCATGATTCTCAACCGTGCTTTAACAAAAGTCTACAGAAAATGGGGTTATTATTCGAATCTTCAACGTGTGTATTAAAGAGATATAAGAATATGTTTTAGCTGTTTCTACTTGATTGTGATTTGTCATTTAAACGCAGAGAATTCACCTTTGCTTCATGTTTAACGTGGAAAGCAATTTCTCTAAGTTCCTTTGGTATATAAGATGATAGTACTTACAAGTTCATATCCGCTGAGTAAAAATCCACTGTATCACTTTGTATTTTTAATGTGCTAGGTTTAACATGAATAGAAGGAAATCACGTTTTGCTTCTGCATGTAGACTGATTTGGATGGACATCAGAACGAGAAGTAGGTAACTCCTGATCAGTCTATTACAAATACATTTTTCACCTATCATAACAATTTTTATTTTTCTTTCGCAATGTAAAACTACGACAGGAATTGATTTCAGAAATTCTGCTACGTGAGCGGGAATGAACGTGGATCTTTGTCTTTGGACAATTTTCAATAAAACAAGGGTTCATCTAAAACATAGCTATATCTGCAAGTACTGTATTAGAATACGAAGAGAAATTTGTTATAATGGTGACGTTTATCTACCTTCTTAATTCATGTTTGTTTTTAATTGGATCGTTGGTGAGGTAGATACCTTGCTATTATGATAAATAAATAAAGATATTGTCTGGTATCAATACTTTTTATTTAGCTTAAGTTCGTTTCGAAGAACTTTGCAGAACTTTGTTTTCGGCCCAGACGCTCCAAGATCTGAGGATGATCGCTACGCGATCGAAACGATCTTAAGCTAAATAAAAAGTATTGATACCAGACAATATCTTTATTTATTTATCATGTTTGTTTGTATTGAGAGAGGCAACGGAATGATGAAACTCATCGAAATTATTTTTAAGAAAGTGTTTGAGAAGTCAAAAGAACTGACATTACTCATCAGTTACGAAGATCATCTAAAAACAAAGAAACACGTTCACAGCTATTCTATTATTGCAGTAAGTATAATTGTTGATATGTGGGATTCCCAGAATACCAATTCCAAAAGTGTCTGTATTTATGCTCCATTCGCTTGGCCCCACCCTTGCTCTCTCTTGCGTCCGTAATTATCCAGTTACCCCGCCGAGACAATTGAGTTCGCTCTTTCTCCGTCTGACTCCGCCTGTGATGATCTCGCGGTGAGCGCTTCCCGCGCGACGGGCGGGCGGGCGGGCGGAGGCGGTAGCGTTGCCCTTGCGAGCGGCCCTTTTGTCTTTACAGCGCCCTTCGGCCGAGTGGCTCTAAAGCGGCCCCCGAGCATATTCCCGGGACAAAGTGCCTGTTTGCGTCCGGAGGCTGCCTGTTCTGCTGCGACTCATCTCGCCCGACCCGACCCGCCACGCCCCGTTCCCACTCCCGCTCCCGCCCCCGCCCCCGCTCCGCCATCACCGCGTCACCACCGCCGCCGAGTCAGCGCCCTCAGACGCTCCCGTCAGCCGACGATGGTACTACTGTTGTCTCACATACATAAATATTCGTAGTAATGGTAGTAAATGGGAAAATATTGTCATCGAAATAATCTCAAACACTACAACAAATCCTTACTTCCACTATCACCGTCATCACAATCAAAATCCAGACCCACCTCTACTAACCCTCTCAAAATCACAATCTACAGTTCTTCCTATAACACTATATGCATTACGACCATCATTACTTTGGATATTCCGCTTTTGGCCTATATCTTTGCCTGTATTATTCACAGATTTTTCCACTGCTACCGATTCAGCTTCACAGTCTCTGCCATCCAGCTAATAGCCACCACATGATACTACCACTATTGTCACACGCTCGCTCACCGACCTACACATAGTAAACTGTTTTAGTATCAATAAGACCTGCAACAAATATTGTCATCACGATAATCACATCCTGAAATGTCACGATTATTTCCAATCACCACGTTCACCACATCACCATAACATCATCACTGTTACCAGCATCGTAACCATCGCCACCTCCAATGCTAGCGACACCACACTCCCTTAACAATGCAAGGGAAAGCACCTCTGCTGTTCCTCTTAAAATCACCATCTACAGTGCTTCCTAAATTACATACACCACCGCCATCGCTGCCACTTTGGCCATTTGACCTTTGTACCTGTCAACCACGTCACCACTCGCAACAACTCACAGTTCACAGACACTTCCCTCTTGGAGGGCGTCTGTGAATAAGATCTAAAATCTAATAGACGTAATATTGACGCCCAGAAAAAATGGATATCTATATGTTACTTTAGTAAAACGACCGATTCAATTGTTGGTTTCTTAACGACAAAAAGCGTAGGAAAATATAGCTTCTTACCACTCATCAATAGCGGCTCAATAATATAACTCTTGTTTTCTCCAAACTAAGATTTTTAACTTCAGAACTTTTACCACGTGACCAGAGAATTCGTAAATGAGTGAACACGTACGATTGAGCATAATTTATCAAAACTAATATATCCATTTTTAATCCATTTATCCATTTTAATATCCTTAATTTATCCAGTTTAAACTAATATATCTCTTCGCGATGATTGATGCAGTGTAAGTTATCAAAGAAAGATATAGTGGAAAAGTAAGTGTAGTAAAAATTATTAAAAATAAGTATATAATGGAAAATCAACATATGGTGAATTTGTCTGGTCGATTTGGTCAATATTGGAAGTCATTTAACAGAAAAAATCGACATAAAAGAGATAATGATGAGGAACTGAATGAAAATGACGGCGAAATGGCATAAGAGGCAGAGAAAGCGGAAACCTGCCTCCAAGAGCTTGCTTTGTTCACCGCAATTTTCTCGTGAATTGGCTGTACCGGAGAGGATTTGGCTGGAAGACGGTAGTCGGCACGACACTGTATACTTGGGTTTTTATTTCTTGGCGCGTGAGGGACGGTCTTCACAATGGAATATCTCACACCTTTCTCGGTCGTGCCGCGTAGATGGACATAGCACTGTTCGATACGGTCGCGATCATGCGACATCTAGCGGCACGGCCCAGAAAGACGCGAAATGCCGTGAGATTTTCCATCGAGAAGACAGCTGCCGACGCGCCGAGAAATAAAATCCCAAGTATAGGCAGCGGAGTGGGTGGCGGGAGGTTCGCGGGAGGCGGGGTACGGAGGGGAAGACTCCGGCGGTGATGAGGGACGGTCTTGGGAGGGTCGTGGGAGGGGAGCGGCAGGGCATGGGAGGGGATGGACGAAGCCGTTGAAGACGGCGGGTGCGTGATCATTAGGGAGAGGGGTTTTTAATTCCTAAAAATCTTGAAATATGCTATCCATAATATACATTTATGAGCTAAGGAATCCGAAATGCGCTCTTTAATATACAATAAAATTTAGCAATATTTAATTTCCTCTATAAATGTTTCTTGATAAAATTCCGGACAAGCGTGCTTCGATTAATATATATTTTTATTCACCTTACACTGTGTCTTTCTTCTGTCTGGTTTAGAACTTAAATCGCGAAATATCCTACATTTTCACAAATATTTTATCATCTATAGATAATGAAACATGCTGTGACAAGCTTATTATAATCAGTGAACACACAAATAAATAGATTCGATGAAAAAATGAAACGTTTTAGAGACAAGTCTCTATTTTAAAGAAATATGCAACCTATGCATCTATAATTACACGAACATGAACCAACAGGAAAAATCGGACAAATATCACAAATATGCACTAACATGTTAATCTACATAGAATTCAATACTATCCAAATGTCAAGAAATTTCAATTATATACTCTGAAGCAACGGACAAAATATACAAAATAATAGAAATTTGCTCCCGAGTGGTCATAGCGGGAACGAAAAGCAACATTTAGATGCCAGTCACAATGGAGACGATATCAGGCGACCCATGTCGGACGTTTTCGTATGACATGCCTGAATCTTTGAAGCACAAGATGGTAAACGGAAATGGTCACGACAAATACCCTCCTCGAATGGCTCCTCTTCCGGCGAATCCTCACGACGTCTTCCGACGACAGCATCCGAACACGCCGACTGTAGGACAGCGATCTGTTCGCTTCTGTCAGTTCCATTCGCCCTAAATCAGCTGGATAGCCACGGCCATCTGCAGTCCATGTTGAAGTACACGGTTTGAGCCCGCAACTCGGAAATGTTTCAAAAAACGAGCTGCGCAAATATGGTAATATTTGGATGATTTCGGGTAGAATAATCAGATTCTTTTTTTTCGGGGGGGGGGGTGAAATGAGTCGAACGATTTCGCTCAAAGACATCCGATAGCGCACGACCGGCTGCACTGTGACCGTAGTCTGGCGTGAGTGGCGACGAGCAAGTGTGGAGCAGGTGTTGTAGGCGGTCGGCAGTCTGGTCGGTGGGTGTAAGTCCGTTATGGGGGTGGCGCTGCGTAGAGAACGCGGTGGCGGCGAAGGTTGAGCGTTGGGACGCGTCGTGAGACGCTGTGTGGATGAAGTGCGAGTGGCAAGGAGTTGGATGGTAGTCACTGTGGAAGGTTGTGTGGTCAGCGGGCTGACTGACGGAAGGGTGACTGGCGGTTAGGGGTAGATAAGTAAGTGGCGGGAAGACCTGTTTTACACTATCATTTTTTTATTTTTAGTCGGTACAGAAAAGAGACAGACCAAACTGAATGCAATTTGTAAGAAAAAATGATGCACGCTTCATTTTTCGGTACAGATTTTATCCAGTTTGACTACCGCGCTTCTGGCGACACTTTTCGCAACTTTTTGTGGTTTGTTATGCGTATGGAGCAATTTGTTTCTTTTGTACAGCTTCGAGATTCGCTTTCTGATGTGTTGAATTTAATGTGTAATGATTATTTAGAGAGATATACATTATATGCAGTGTTCTAATGTCATCGTGTTCCATGTTCACTCCTAATATTACCTAACTTACTTAGTTACCATAGATGCGATGTTCAGATGTTGACTCTTGAGCGCTTTTTGCGGTGTCCGGAGAAAGTATTTTCATCACAATTACGTACAAAGACCAGAAATGACCATGTAAAACGTTGGAATCACTTTCATCCAGTTTCGGCACTGAAACACAACGTGTAGAAAGGAACGCCCTTCTTCCATCCACTTTCTGTACAGAAAAATGATGAAAAAAGGATGAAAAAATGAACGTGTAAAACAGGCTTAGGATGGGGAGACAACGCAAGTTGTGGTCGGGCTCGAGTCTGAGAGCCAGGCAACATGGGCTGGACGGTTGGTGGGACGAAGTATGAGAGGGTGGCAGATGGGAGGAAAAGTCGAAAAGGGCAGAGGTGTGGCTACAGTGCAAACCGATGTATAGGAAGCGGGCACCGTGAGATGCGCATGCGAGTGTTGTGGGGTCGGCGTAGGCGCGGTGCAGGAGGCAGTTCGGGCAGCGGTGTGGCCGACGCGAGTGGTACCGGCATGGGAGCTGCGTAGGAACAGGGCGGCGGTGATGGTGAGCATTGAGGGGCGGTGACGTGGACGGCGGTGTGGGTAGTAAGCGAACAGCTCGGAGTTGCATGCGGTAGAGGACAAGGCGATGTTGACAGTCTGGGCAGAGATGCGGCTGGCCGTTAGGGTGAGAGGGACGGGGTTCTGAGAGTCCGGCAGGGCGGGTGACAGGGCGGGTGACATTGGCCAGTGGGGCAGCCGGCGCCGCGGGTGGGGGGGGCGAGTGGCGGGGCTGGCGGGGGGGGGCAGGTGGGATAGTGTGAATCGGGCCGGGGGAGGCGGATGGGCGACTGGTACGGGGCGGGGCAGGGCAGGGCGGGGCGGGGCGGGGCGGGGCGGGGCGGGGCGGGGCGGGGGTAAGGCGTGCGGGCAGGAAGGCGGGCATGGCAAGCAGAGCGGGCGGGGCTGGTGGCGGGAAGAGTGGCAAGAGGAGAGACGGGGGGCGGCGGGGGAGTGGAGCGAGCGGCGGCGTGGGCGACAGCGCAGGCGGCGGCGCGCTGAGTGCAGGGGGAGTGGGCGGGTGAAAGGGCGGTAGGGCGGGCGGAAGGTGCGGTGGTTGGCCGATGGGGCGGCCGGGGGCGCGGGCGGGGGGGGGGGGAGCGGCGGTGCTGGCGGTGCGGGCGGTGATGGCGTGAACCCGGCCAGGCGGGGGGGGGGGCGGGGCGGGGCGGGGCGGGGCGGGGCGGGGCGAGGTGGGCAGGAAGGCGGGCAGGCCAAGCAGAGCGGGCGGGGCGGGTGGCAAGAGGAGAGACGTGGGATGGTGGGGGAATGGAGGGAGCGGCGGCGTGGGCGACGGCGCGGGCGGCGGCGCGCGCTGAGTGCTGGGGGAGTGGGCGGGGCGGGGCAGGCGGGCAGGAAGGCGGGCGGGGCTGGTGGCGGGAAGAGTGGCAAGAGGAGAGACGGGGGGCGGTGGGGGAGTGGAGCGAGCGGCGGCGTGGGCGACAGCGCAGGCGGCGGCGCGCTGAGTGCAGGGGGAGTGGGCGGGCGGAAGGTGCGGCGGTTGGCCGATGGGGCGGCCGGGGGCGCGGGCGGGGGGGGGAGCGGCGGTGCTGGCGGTGCGGGCGGGTGGGATGGCGTGAACCGGGCCGGGGGGGCGAGCGGTGCGGGGTGGAGCGGGGCGGGGCGAGGTGGGCAGGAAGGCGGGCAGGCCAAGCAGAGCGGGCGGGGCGGGTGGCAAGAGGAGAGACGTGGGATGGTGGGGGAATGGAGGGAGCGGCGGCGTGGGCGACGGCGCGGGCGGCGGCGCGCGCTGAGTGCTGGGGGAGTGGGCGGGGCGGGGCAGGCGGGCAGGAAGGCGGGCGGGGCTGGTGGCGGGAAGAGTGGCAAGAGGAGAGACGGGGGGCGGTGGGAAAGTGGAGCGAGCGGCGGCAGCGGCAGCGCAGGCGGCGGCGCGCTGAGTGCAGGGGGAGTGGGCGGGCGGAAGGTGCGGCGGTTGGCCGATGGGGCGGCCGGGGGCGCGGGCGGGGGGGGGAGCGGCGGTGCTGGCGGTGCGGGCGGGTGGGATGGCGTGAACCGGGCCGGGGGGGGCGAGCGGTGCGGGGTGGGGCGGGGCGGGGCGAGGTGGGCAGGAAGGCGGGCAGGCCAAGCAGAGCGGGCGGGGCGGGTGGCAAGAGGAGAGACGTGGGATGGTGGGGGAACGGAGGGCGCGGCGGCGTGGGCGACGGCGCGGGCGGCGGCGCGCGCTGAGTGCTGGGGGAGTGGGCGGGGCGGGGCAGGCGGGCAGGAAGGCGGGCGGGGCTGGTGGCGGGAAGAGTGGCAAGAGGAGAGACGGGGGGCGGTGGGAAAGTGGAGCGAGCGGCGGCGTGGGCGACAGCGCAGGCGGCGGCGCGCTGAGTGCAGGGGGAGTGGGCGGGCGGAAGGTGCGGCGGTTGGCCGATGGGGCGGCCGGGGGCGCGGGCGGGGGGGGGGGGAGCGGCGGTGCTGGCGGTGCGGGCGGGTGGGATGGCGTGAACCGGGCCGGGGGGGGGCGAGCGGTGCGGGGTGGAGCGGGGCGGGGCGAGGTGGGCAGGAAGGCGGGCAGGCCAAGCAGAGCGGGCGGGGCGGGTGGCAAGAGGAGAGACGTGGGATGGTGGGGGAACGGAGGGCGCGGCGGCGTGGGCGACGGCGCGGGCGGCGGCGCGCGCTGAGTGCTGGGGGAGTGGGCGGGGCGGGGCAGGCGGGCAGGAAGGCGGGCGGGGCTGGTGGCGGGAAGAGTGGCAAGAGGATAGACGGGGGGCGGTGGGGAAGTGGAACGAGCGGCGGCGAGGGCGACGGCGCTGACGGCGGCGCGCGCTGAGTGCAGTGGGAGTGGGCGGGGCGGGGGAGGCCGGGACCCGGGGCAGCGGCGAGCGCTGTTTATCTGAGCGTCGTGCTGGGCGCGCTCGCGACGAAATCGGATTATTTCGCCCGAGACGAGGTTTTCAGCGTTTTATCTGCCCAGATTTGATCGCGAGCGCGGTCCCGTGGTGTGGGGGCGAGCTTTGTTACGGGCTGGGAGCGGCGGCGGCGGCGGCGGCGGCGGCGGCGGCGGCGGTGGCGGCTCCGGCCTCGCGTTTTAGGGACACTTGTGCCGCGGTAGTCGTGATTTCCGTCCATTTTCGTGATGGATTCTGAAGCATGGACTAGCTCTCTGGGAAATTGGTTATTGAGTCGTAGGAACAAAAGCAAAACGTCGTCTGAGCTGGGCAACTGTGTCAGGGGAGGGAGATTTTCTCTGTGAGGGGAAAATATCGCCGCCAAATTGTTTTGGTTATCGCGGTTGCCCACGGTTCTCGTTTTTGTCTTACCATTTGCTAGTGATGCTAATATTCCTGTATTCATAATAAACGTGTGTTCTACATAGATAAATTAATATTGACAATTTTGTTCTCTTGAAGCTTACGTAGAAACATTCCTAATTTTTATGCAATATAAATGTGAAAATGACAATAGGTGTGATTGCCGTGGAAATTAGATGCTTATGTTAATAGCATGAATAACAAATTAGAATAAACGTGAAGTTATGGTAAGATGTAAGGTGGGATGGTTTGAGATTTTTGACTCCTAAATAATGCGCAAATTTGAAAGAGATTTAAATCAACGTTCCTATTTGTTAAAATCGAGAGAAATGGCTCACGGCATCAACTAATGTCACAGCAGTGCCCCTGACCGGGAGGTTCTAGGTTCGAGGACCGATGGTGGCAGAATGTTCGACACTATATAGGTGGAGTACAGTCACTGTCTGAAAGAGAATTATAGCGACCGGCTGCTCCGCCCGGTAGTTTTCCGCGGTTTCTCCGATCTTCGCCACGCGAATGCTGGAGCAATACCCAAACAAAAGTGCCACGGTCCGCGCGCGACCTTTCCTTCCCATTCCGTGTTCTATCCTAGACTTACACACACTAGCATGCACTACGCTACCACACATACTGGGAGACCGGTCGGCAGCTTAGACCCTGTCCCGGCTAGAGTGGCGCCCCGCTGGTTGTATATAACTACTTGTAGGTCAGCGCCGGATCTCACCATCCAGCGTGAGAAGATAACCGCATCTCCCGCAATAAAACATACATTTCACATACGATATCAGCAATGAATCAACCAACCAGACTATGTCTAAAACACTGTGGTCAAAATAGAAAAAGGATGTGAATAAAAAATTATTATTTTATAGCTATTCACGAGTTTTTATAATGTTTTTTAATGAAAAGAAGGTATTAGGGGAAATGTTAGAAATTTTAACTTAGAATGGTGAATTTATTGATACGTGCAAACCCTGGACTTAAATATTTGAATATTTGAATCTACTGGATCATAATTCAACATGCAAAGTTATACCCTTCCGAACTTGAATCGTGACTATCTATTCCCAGTGCCCGCGAGGACCCGTGTGCAGCTCGATCGCCGCTAGCGCGATGTTTCTCGCCTAATTTAAAACTGGCTCTCTCTCTTCCATCTTGTGGCTTCTAAGCGCTCAGAGTTTCAAATCATGCAAAGTTATACCCTTCTGAACTTGAATCGTTACTATCTATTCCCAGTGTCCGCGAGAATCCGTTTTCAGCTCGGTTGTTGCTAGCGGGGCGTGTGACGTTTCAGTTTGTGTGTGACGTACACAGTTATCCTCTTCGGACCTTCAATCGTGACTATCTATTCCACGTATCCGCCAGGCCCCGTGTGCAGCTCGATCGCCGCTAGCCGCGTGGGCGCCGCGCGCGAGTTGTCCTGCGAGTTGGCAACTTCCCGGGGCAGGTGGTCGCCGCCCGCCTGGCGGCCGGCTTCTCGGGGATTATGGCACTGTCCGGGGGCGGAGGAGGGCGGCCGCTGTCGCCCGCGGACGACGCTACCGCCCACCGCCGTTCCGTTCAACTCGGCTCGCCCTGGGCGGTCGGAGTGGACCCGAGGGCGTGCGAGCGGGGGTATTTAATGTAGAGGCGTCGCTCTAAGAAGGCACCACTTTGATAGTCCGGGAGACAAATGAACGTCGCGCAGGGCGATAACGTTGCCAGAGATAGTGGTGAAGCCGTTTACAAATGAGCTAACTGTGAACACGCGTACTGGCAAAATGTTTTCTTGGATACACCTTCCAGATATATTGCTTGCAGTGGCCAAGCAGTAGATGTCACAGCGGTCCCTTATTACAATAATCTCTCTATACTGGGCTAGTCTACTGCTTACTAGCTACTGAGTCGCGTAAATAAGGCATACGTTATACTTTTTGAGTTTTTTTTGTGTTTCTTCCCCTGAACCATAATATCCCATACCAACCTACATGGTGACTTGCACGTTTTCACTTTCCAGGTATCTTATCTATCCAGGCGGTTTAATCTATAAGCTTCCAAATGGTCTCCTGAATGTGTCGTAGTATAGTGTATGTAACTCTTACGTGATATAAGTGTAGGGGAGAGGAGGAAGGCATTTTATTGGAAACGTTGCGAGCCGTGTATTAAGGTAATGCTCCAGTTTTCAGCTGGTATTGAACGGAGAAATCACGGAAGACTACAGACCAGAACAACCAGCTGCTAGACTTCTCTCCAGACAGTGGTTATATGGCTAGATAGCTATTATTTACTATACGCCACCGTCGGAACGCAAACCCTAGAATCTCACGGTCTATGATGCTGCACAGACAGCGATGATGCACGTGATCTATCGCGGCCGGTAACGTATTTGAGTTTCGTGTTTGTTCTAAGACGTCCGATTACGATCAAATACTTTTAAGACTCACTAGAACGCAGCGCCCGATCGCCGTGTCCGTCCGAAGAATACTGGTGAACATCGCCGAAGTTGTGAGTTGCCAGAACAGTAATAAACGAGCTTGAATAATTCGGATGAACTCAGCAATTCAACGTGGACGTCGGCAAACTTGCTTCGTTATTTTATTAACGAGAAGCTCCGTGGAAGTCTGCCGACTCAAGTTTCCACAACGGGAACGTCTCCAAGAAATTATGACATTAAATTCTAAAAGTAGAAGGCGAAACTTGTAATAAACGTAATTTGTTTTTAAGTTTTACTACGTGGACTATTTCATTAATTCACATTATCTTTTAGACATTTATATATATAGTAACCTGTGAACATAAGCATTTATTTACTTTTCTATAACTGTTTATCTGGTCGAATATAAATTATTCTTACTACTATATACATTTCAAACGTCAACTGATACAGCGTATTGAACATTATATATTTCTCAATTCTTAACTTAATATGCGAAAACGACCGGCTTGATAATTAACTAATGGTGTTCTTTATAAGTTCTGTTTGCAAGCATTTAATAATATAAATTAAGGGTGGTCTTAGGAGTTACAAACCTTTATTATTCCAAGCACGACACTTGAAAAGGTTTGAAATTTTTGAATAACCCAACTTCTGAATTCACAAGTCTACATGAACGGAAGAATATACCTTGTATGTACGAAATGTAAATGTAAATAAGATATATAAATACGAAAATAAATCAAGGGGTGATGGTTGGGGTGATTGAATATAAACTACACGTACTCATTTAGAAATATGATAACTTACTGATCAGGCACGTTTCTCGTAAATAATGTTCGAATACGAAACTATCGTAGTCATTATCAGCTACATGTTTTAGCATTGGCCCGCCAGATCTAAAATGACATTTGTACTTGTGTTTTTGAAAAATTCCAAATTAATTTAATTTAATTCAGTATTATCATCCGATTTTCCCTCAGTCCACAGTAGTGTTTCAGCATTGGTAACGGTTGATGAAGGGGGTTGAGAAAGTGGTTTATGACGGCTGTTGACTTGTTGGTTGGTGATGTGTGTGTTGACGGAGACGGAGACAAACAGCAATATTGTTGGATTTCACGTATGAAAGAAAAATTTTCCGTGATCTTTTGCCAGGAAATAGGCCGCAGAGGGAGGGGAATGTATTAGGGTACTGCCGGCAGATGAAAGATATCTTTACCAACCTAGAAGACGCTGGTGATTCTCCAAGGAGACGTTGTACGAATGGATCTGCATGGTTCTCAAATGTCACGCAGATTCACCTGCGTTCTCACAAGGAGACGCCCGTTCTTATTCGCTTGCTCGCTTCCTTTGTCTCGAACTTCTTTGTCCCCTGATTCCTGATTCTCTTTTCTCCTCTTGACTTTTTTTTTCTCTCGCACAACGCGACCGCCACCGTTTCCTCCGAACCAGGACGAAGAGCCGGATGCGAAGGCGCCCTCCCACCGCGGTGAACGGTGCTGTGCTCTGTTGGGAGTTGGGTCGGTGACTGGTTAGAGGTACGGATGTCGACGTTGTCAGAACATCGTTGCTTTTGTAGAATCATCTAGGTTTTTAACATCAAAGTAATAACGCCGATGATTTTTTTAACATCAAAGTTTTGGGATCGATTTTCTTTCTTTTCCGATGTTTTGTCTCCGAATGTAAGATTACAATGAAAACAGTACTGCCAAAGTAATAATAGCTTTGTTTTGCTATTTAAGGTCGCATCAACTTCTAGATTATTATCGGTTACTATTGCTGGTAACGGTATGGTAACTGTGAGGATGACACGATATGACGATGATAGGGGGGGATAGGACGAACAGAATACAACCATGCCCGTGGCGGGACTCGAACCCGCGACCCTTCGGATACGGCAAAACTGCCTTAGCGATCGCGACCATCCGGATCGTTAAATGGTAGCTTTATTATTCTCCAGAAGCTAAAATGGGTATTAGAGTCATATTCACTTGTAGTTTTTTTATGTTCCTTGCATATCTATTAATATTTGTAACGAATTTAGCGTCATTCAGTAAATTGTCAGAAAGCCAGAAAAGAAAATCGTCACTCTTATGTTTTTTCTAGATATACCGCTAATGCCTTCTAACAATACCTTACGAAAAATCCTACATTTAAAAGGAAAATAAAAAGAACTTGTTATTGACTACTGTTTAATGTATCTGGTGTTTTATTGAAGAAACAGAAAAATAAGATAGACATTTCCTTATAGTACATTTCACATTCAGCATTTGCATTCGTTCTTTGTTTCAATTCTTCCAGACATATTGCGCAGAATATCACATTTCACCATTCCGGTCTATCACAGTTCACAGCTAAACATGTTCTCGATTTTATGTCCGCCCTTTAATATCGGTGATAAAACATGTTTGTCATTCTGGTGCGAAAAACTCACAGGGGGATATAGATGTTTATAACGCGTTGGTATGGTATTTTTAATGTTTTACCCGATTTTTTACATTTTTATGAGGTGTCGTACATTTAATTTTTTTTTATAAATGCTTCTGTGAATATGCGCAAAAAAATGTCGTTGACGAAACGGGGCCGCGACTATAAAAATCATTCTGTTTCTTTTATTACAGTTTTCATAAAATACTGCAGGAAACGTCTCCTCAACGGTAGAAAGAGCCATAGGTGCGACGATTATATTATCACGCTTGTGGAGAAATACATGTTCAGATGATGGTGCCAAATGCAGGGTGAAGGGTTTCTATCTATTAAGGATCACATTCCAAGAATTTTTCCATATTTCATTTTCCAGTTCTATTTTGGAGTAATAAATTATAAATGCCATACGATAAGTGAATATACGCCATTTTCAGACAATAAAAGTCAAATCCATTGGTGTAAAATATTCACCTAGTCCCCTGGCAATCAGCACGCACGCTATGGTGCCGTTTCTTTCGCCCACTCTTTCGCTTGGACGTCTGCGCTGCAACAAGTTCACTAACCTGCCCACATGCTCGCTAACTTGGCCACCCACGTGTCGGCTCACTTTCCCATATTCTCTGTTCCCATCTTCTCTGTTTTCCATCACTAGCTTATTCACTTGCTCACTCACTCGCCCGCATGCTTCCCTCACAATGCTACTTGCCTGCTCACTTGCCCATCCTCTTGCTCATCCACTTCTCAGCCTGTTGCCCGTTGCCCTCTTGCCCATCCACCTTCTCCATATGCCCGCCGACTTGTTCGCCTACTACTTCTCGTACCCCCTATCTATACACCGAACTCGTTGTCGTGATTATCCAGCTCCGCGCCAGACAGCCAACCTATCCGCGTCCACTCGCCCGCCCACTCGCCCGCCCACTCGCCCGCCCACACGCCTGCCCACACGCCCGCTCACTCGCACGCCCACTCGTACGCCCATACGCCCACCTTCCCACCCGCCCATCTGCCCACAGGTTCATTCGCTCACTCCCGCCGACCACGTAGCAACTCCCACGCCCACACGCCCGCCCATTCGCTCACTCTCACGCCCGCTCTCACCCTCACACGACCTCACTCTCAGCCTCCTTCTCCTTACCCACCCCCACCTACCTTCACCCTCACCTCCCCGCAACACCACGCGCCTTCAACCTCACCAGTCCTCACCCTCACCCGCCCTCACACTCGTCTGCCCGTCCGTCCGTCCCTCCGTCCACTCGCGCTGTCCGTCCCAGCGGGGCCGGCTGGCGATCGGGTGGTTCGATTAATTAGCGCGAACAGGGCGGGGGCGGGGGCGGGGCTGCGGTCGACGGCGGCGCCGCGCTAGGGCTCTCGCGAGGCGCGTTAACTGCGCTCCGGAGGCCCTCCCCCCTTCCGTCCGCTCGCCCGCTGCGTCGCGGCGTCCGCGCCTGTCGCCGGCTCGCTCTGCCCCGCCCGCCGCGTGCGCCCCAGCGCGCGTGGGCGGGTGGTGCCGGCCGCGCGTCGGTCGATTGCAGAGGGCCGCGCCGCTGGATGGCGACAGACTTTGATCGCCGCTTGCGAGCGATCTGTTGCGTGCAGGTTTGCGCTTTGTGTTGACAGTAGCCGGCTTTGCTTACTGCGGTTTTCGCGACGTATTAATACCTATTTCGTTAAACATTTATTAACGGGAGAATCCCATACATTAAGAATCAGTATTAAAAAATTAGAACTAAAATATATAATCGAGCTTATTTTTCATTTATTTATTTATTTGTTATTATTATTATTAATATTTTATTAATATTATTTTTTCCTCTTGTGCTCATTTAAATGTGTGGTAAAATTTGAACTTTCGCTTTGCTGCTTTCGGATTTTTCGCCCTCATATCCCTTAAAAAATGATTTGCTTGTTCTTTGAGGTAGTATACAGCAGTTTTGTTTTGGGATTTCTCAAACGAATTCAATTTTTATTGCTCTTCTTAATTAAATACAAAAACTGTTACTCAAACTGTTATTCCGATTGGTTTCCATTTTCTGAAGATATGTAACGCGCCATCGTATTACTTGAAACATTATTACATATCAATAGATATGTGTTAAATATTTTGGTCGTCTCTTCATGGCTTCTTTAAATCTCTACAACATTTTTAAATGGTAATTTCGCTGATGTCTCCTCACTATTTTTTTCTGTATCCAGGGCAAAGATGTACATTTTCGGTATACCGGGCCCAATATGTACTCTGAGTGAAGAGGAAGTGTTTGATTCGGCGCAATGTGAGCAGCGCTTACTTTGATTCCGGTGCTTGCCCGGAAAAATAGTAGCTCTGAGTTGCCAGAGTGTCCCCATCCAGGCTTAATTAGGGAGGTTCCCGTGAAAGGTAACTGCGTTTCGGCGGATTGCGGATACCAGTCCCAAGGTGTTCGTGCACTAGAGGGGAGAGACAGGGGATAACACCTAGGTGCCATCTCCGGGAGCCATCCCCGTGGTAGAACATGAAACTGTGGTTTTGACGCATGGTTTTAAATCTACTGTGTCCACTCACTTTCTGTATTGGATACGTCGCAGAAGTGTTTTTGTCCCGTTACTTTGCAGCTTCGATTTTTTTAAATGTATTATACTGCTTGCGCTGTTGTTTTTTTTTTTTAGTACATTAGTTAATGAATGCGTTCTCAAAAGCTTGGCAGAAATTGCTTGCATGCCAATTTTTCTTCGTATCATAATTGTACATGAGAGAAAAACTAAATGGTGTACATATTTTTTACGAAACGAAATTATATTTCATATTTTTCTCTATTCTCAATTTTAGTTTTCCATAATAAAAATTTTAGCAAAGTATTAAAAAATTATGCACACTCTCCTGATCAAAGTTCCTGCGTTTCCATTTGCTACGTTGTTTTACAATATAATTAATTTCAAGCCCTTTGTGAGAATTTCCAAACATTAAAAATGAAATAGTATCCTTCTGTTAAATTCACTGAGAAGTTTTGATTCTAAATGTATACATTTTTTCTAGCGCTCATTTTTCTTGGTATAATGTTAAATATTATAACACTGAAAATCGTCGTCCTTTCGAAGGTATTGTTCTACAATTCGGTAAACATCATAAAATGTCTTTAAACATTTTCTCAATGAAACCTCCCAGGATCTACCGTCATCTACCTCGTGGAAGGCAATAGCAAGCCATTTCTGTGTTCAACTACTTAGAGAAAAAGAGGTAATAGTGCAGACTTCATATCTACTCTGAATGCAGATCCCGCAAACCTCATGGTTAAAGTCACCATCAGACATCACTCATAATACCATCTTACCAACTTTCTACAAGATTTCCTGGGCAATGTAGAGCAGTTACAGACTCTTCATAATGATGAATACTCGTAATAAGCCGCTACAATACCTTTTCATCGCCTAGAAATGATAAAAATCAAAATCCTCTTTCCTGGGCCTTTCTGGCACTGGCGCATGCGCTCCTGATGGTGGCCCAGCAAACTATTTGTCCTGACAAATCAACGTATATAAATCAACGTACGTAACCTAAATTTTGTTTTATATTTTACTAAAAATTGAAAAAAAAAATAAAAAAAAATATTACATACGACGGAAAATATACTTTATCTACTCGAGAAAATACCTAACTTGCTCCTATCATCGTCCGTGAGATATTACATTCCTCTTGTCGTGTCGTATAATAAATTACTTTTTTGTTTTTCGAAAGAATTTTATACGGATGCAAAATGAAATAGAAGTTTCCACGCCCTTAAATAGACTAATAATCAATCAGACCAATGCAATTATTTTCTCCATAGCTTCGTCATTTTAAAACATTTCAAGACCTCCGTCCAGGTTGTTGTAAACCTACGCCGCGGCTGCCGCACGGTAACAATGCGAGTCCCTGAGGGACAGCGCTTCATTTGCGGTCACTTTGCGGGCAGGACGGACGCGCTAGGGGAGGGGAGAACGTAGAGTGAGGCGCAGATGGGACCAAACACACGCGCTCGACTTCGGAAAGGCCGCGCTGTTGGTTGCCCAAGTCGAGCAAGAAGGAGACGTTGGTTTTGTTCATTTTCATCGTATCCATTTAGCTTCTTTTTATTAGTACTTCCTCTTATTTATTTTTCTTTCCTCTTCTTTCTTCCTATCTTACTCTTTTTCCTCCTTTATTCTTCAGGAGAAGAGGTAAGGAGTGGAAGGGAGAATGATTAGGAGGGCGCTGGCCTGGAAGGAGACAGATCTGGGAGGAGGCAGGTCTGGGAGGAGGCAGGTCTGAAAGGGGAAAGGTCTCGGAGGGTCTGGACTTGGAGGAACTGATCTGCATGGCAGAGCGGGTTAGAGCAGGTAGGATGGAGTGGGCATGGGAGGGGAGGTCGTGACAAGGGAGTACAAAGGTAGGAAATGAGACGAGGCAATCGAGAGGAATCAAGATGGGGTGTGGCAGGAGGATGCGATGATTGGATCGAATCAATCAGTGCTAGGTCGTGTTTCGGAAAACATTTTCCTCAAATCGTCGCTAACCACAGACGAAGGGTGCAGTGGGATGACGACAGTGCAGAGAAATGCAAAGCAAAGGTCGAAACAGGATGTGGCGGGGTTCGACTGAAAGAGGCGAGATGGGAATGAGCGGAGTGCCCGGAGCTGGTTGTGGCGGGACCAAGGCAGGACAGGAAGGATTTGGATCAGAGGGGGGAAGTGGAAGGCAGAGCGAGGGAGAGAGCAGGCGACGAGATGGAACGGGCAGGGTCGACGCGAAGTAGGGTAGGGGCGAGTTGGGAGGATGGATGGGCCGGTGCAAGGTTGGCGAGGACCGGGGAACACGTGAAATCTGGCAGTATGGGTCCACGATGACATGACGTGGTTGGCCGTGGGGCGGAAGATGCTGAGGAGGAAATCGGGTCGATGGAAGGCTAAAAGTGGAAGGGCGGGTTACGAGGAGCAGAGTGCGACGGCGCACATCAAGACTGAACGGTGCGGAGGAGGAATCAAAAAGCAGGACAGTATGGGATGGATCGGGGCAGGGTGCAAAGGATCTCAGTGGGGTGGAGAGATGGCGAGTGCGGACGAGGTTGTGGTCGTGGGCAAGGGCGCGGGCGAGGGCGCGGGCGCGGGCGAGGGCGAGGGCGCGGGCGAGGGCGCGGGCGAGGGCGCGGGCGAGGGCGCGGGCGACGGCGCAGACGAGGGTGAGCGTAAGAGAAGGCGCGGGCGAGGGGGCGGCCGAGGGCGCGTGGCATGGACGAAGGGCACACCGCTCCGCGTGCGTGTATGCACGCGCGTTGATAAAACGTGTGCCGTCGCGCGTCCCGGGGACCGCAGTGCAGCGCCGGCGCGCGGGGCTGTCGCGGCCGATAACGCGCGTCTCTATTATTGCGCTCGCCCACGCCGGTTGGGGTGTCCCGCAGGGGCCAGTCTCCCGACCAGGGAAGGTGTTCGAATGAATAGCCCGGGAAGATAACGGCTTTGAAAGGGCAATTTGGGAGAACTATTCTCTGATGAACGTGGAAGTATGTGAGCTGAACGTTTGTCCGCATTGTTTACAATGTTCTGCATTTTTGTTAAAAAAGGAGGGTTGAAATTGTGTATTGAAAAATAGTGACAGAGGAAGAATGAAGAATGCCTGATAAAATGATCCATTATTAAAGGTATCCTATTATAATAATCTGAGCCATTCATCAACGCGTGTCAAATGTTTAACAACATATTAGCATTTAAGCCTTTAAGAAATCTCCATTTCTGTAAAATGTGAGATATAATCATACTAACCATAATTATAAATAAGTATCATTGTTATTAAACAAAATTAGAATCAAGTTCTATACATACACTAATGTGCTCAGTAGAAATGGTAAATATTGTTACATTTCTTTAAAATGTGTACCTACTTTTTTAATTTAAATACACTGAGAGGAGAAAATTGAAAAAATTTCAACATATAGCAAGTAGCTGCCCAATTGAATCCTTAAGACAACCTTTAGTATATTTGTCTTTATGTAATATTAAATTTTGAGGAACATTCTCACCGATGGTTTGTGCACAAGGAAGTAAATGATATGTCTGTTGTGTAATATGTATTATGTATGAATCTAAAACACTATGAGCGAAGAGAACTGGGACGTTTCTAAAGGAGGAACGGGGACGTATCATGTCTCTAAGGCATGTATGGTGGAATAAATGCGCAATGCTGGGTATGTTACGACGGTTCACCGGCTACCTCAATTCACAGGTCTATGAGATCATTTTACACCTTGACCCTTCTGAATGAGAGAAACAAACAGATAGGGGCAGAAATTGGTCTTGAGATGTTGGTCTGTGTACATCATGTTTAGCAAAGGCTTCAAACCTGAACTCAATCAGGGATGAAACCACCTATCTGACCTAATTTTTCATTAATAATATTCATCGCGAATATCGTGTATCTCTACTACGAATAAAATTAAATCAGTGGTTGGCCATTCGTAGTCACGTTGTAATGTAGGTAGCTATGTTACAAAGCAACATCAGATCAAAGGCTTCAGTGTTGTCTCTTCACATAATGGAACAAATGAAACGCATGCAGCGAATGTCGTAGTTAATCAGCTGAGCGTCATTACAAGTGTTGAACGAGGTTATCTGTGCTAAAGTGCGTTGCATTAGCGGGTTTTGTGAGTAGCAGGTGTTAGATTTTTTGTTACATTTAATCGGATACCGTACCATGGAATTTACTGTATTGAGGGCGTGGTATGCAACAACGCTGTTCCGTTTACACTTAACTAAAAACCACCTGATTTTATTAGGAACATAATTACAATTGTTTTTGGAATTAAAATGAGTTTTGTTACAAAAATCAGTGGGTACAGTTCATTTAAAAACATAATGTTCTTGCCGGTAACCTGTTAAACAGTAGAGTGACCTGTCACTGCAGGCCCGTTTGGACAGCTCTGTATCGACGCGGAACGTTTGTTTGCCGTGCAACCTGAGTTTGGCGTATCGCCATTCATAGCTTTTGCCGCGTGGAGTACAAGTGCGTGCAGGCCGAGAGAACAGAGATTAACGGAGAGGAGAGGAGAGGAGAGGAGCGTGGCGTGGCGGGATGGTGTGGCGGCATGCGTGGCGGGATGGCGTGGCGGGATAGCGTGGCGGGATGGCGTGGCGGGATGGCGTGGCGGGATGGCGTGGCGTGATGGCGTGGCGGGATGGCGTGGCGGGATGGCGTGGCGGGATGGCGTGGCGGGATGGCATGGCGGGATGGCGTGGCGGGATGGCATGGCGGGATGGCTTGGCGGGATGGCTTGGCGGGATGGCTTGGCGGGATGGCTTGGCGGGATGGCGTGGCGGTATGACGTGACGCGATGGCATGGCGGGATGGCGTGGCGGGATGGTTTGATGATGTGGCGTGGTGAGATGCTTTAGTGAGATGCCGTAGCGGATTGACCTGTCGGAGCGGCGTGATGGGATGGCGGGAAGTGGAATGGCGTGAAGCGAATGGGTGGAATGGGGAGAAGCGAATGGGTGGGCTTACTTGTCTAGTGTGCCGTGGAGATGTTGGTGCCCGGACTGGGACAGGCGGGGCACGAAGGGTCATTTGTGGTGAAGAGGGCCTTGGCATGGCAGGGAGTTGCGAGTGGGGGGTCGAGAAACGCCGAGGATGAACGGGAAACGGAGGGAAGAAACGGCGAACGACAGTGTGTGATGTTGCTGGACGTGGGGTGCTGTAGAGGGAGTGGAATTGCCGGGCGTGGCGGGGATATGGAAGGGGCGTTACTTGACGCGGATGGCCTTCAGGTGGTGAGGAGGGCTGTGGCTTGACGAGGAGTTGCGGGAAGGATCGGGGAACGACGGGGAGGAGCGGTGAGAAAGGTGAGGATGGGCGGCAACGACGTGGGGTGGCGGGAAGTGGTACAGTTGGGTGTGGAGGGAAGGACCAGCCGAGTATTGGGCGCGGGGTAGCGACTTGGCTCCTGTCGGACCGCGGTGGTTCGGGCTACGGACGGGCAGGGTTTCGCGACCCATCGCTTGCAAATTCCCGCCCCTCCTCCTCCTCCTCCCCCTCCTCTTCCCCACCCATTGGAGAAGGCGCGCGCCCCTCTGAGGACAATTGCCGTGCGATCGGCGCTCGACGGGCCGCGGGCATTGTGCTGTCGGGCGGAAGCGAGCCTTCAATAGGGCTCCCGACGCGGAAGAGGGGAAGTGGGCGGCGGTGGCGGCCAATGCGGGAGGAGGGGGAGGGGGAAGGGGCGCGTGCGTAAACGAAATAGTGCAGTTTCTGTTTAATTGTGAGCCTGCGAGTTCGATGCGACCGAACAGAGGAGATGGAACTTCGACCTTGTGTTTGAACGAGGGTGATTCAATAAGGTAACAAGTGTCGTGCACCGCTTTATTTCGTAGGTAGACGTACTGATTCGCAGTTCCGTAGAAGTGGTTCTCGTTGTTTTCTACGCAGTGAGAGTCCGCCCAAACATTTGCGCCGTCAGGGCAGTAGTGAATAGAAGAAATCTGCGTCAAATCCCCGAAACTAAGCTGCGAGGGCTTGCTGAATTTCTGTTGTCAATTGCAACTCATTCAAGTGCTTCTTCGATTGTTTGAAGAGATGGTACAATGTAGTTGGGTGAACAGTACACGTGTACATGTTTCGGTGCTTCTGGGTATAGATCATTGTCCTTACAATGAATGTGATTGTATTGATTGTGAAAGTGAGATATCCTAGACTATGAACTCCCCTATCATCAAAGGAAAGATGAAAGAGATTACATTAACATCATACGGTTGATATACGCGGAATTTACAATCTCCAGAAATGAAGACGAGATTTAAGAGACATTGGTGGCTGTCTGTGCTGAAAATATTTATCTAATATACTATAGAATAGTACAAAGAATGTACGTATACAAAAAACACGTAACAATAAACACTTCTTCTAAAGAAACCAAAATTAGGACGCGGAAGACGCAACATATCAAATCAATAATTAGATTTTATCACAGAAATAATTTTCAAAACATGATGCAATCCAAGAGGATTTACTTGACCAAC
Organism: Gryllus longicercus; assembly: GCA_038098605.1. NCBI lineage: Eukaryota > Metazoa > Arthropoda > Insecta > Orthoptera > Gryllidae > Gryllus > Gryllus longicercus. Next base: position 636,656 of record JAZDUA010000385.1, on the reverse strand, counting down.
TACTAATCATCTGAAATTAGATTGAATTCATTGAAGACTGTATTGAGTAGTTTCACATTACTGACGGCAACGTCATGCTTCTCAGACCTGAACTAACACAACTTTCTACACTAGTATTAACCATAAATTTATCATTAAGATGTGAGATACGCTGAATCTATCACATGACTCACTGCTTTAGACTATTTTATGCCCCCAAATATCCTTAGGAAAAGAACGCGAAAATGTTTTGTAACGGTCACAATTGAAATGCTACGGTTCCCGAATATTTAGAAGTTGAGCAAATTGATACTTAAATTGCAAAGAGCCGCAAGTAATGGACGCGGCCCGCCAATCAGCTTCGAGACAACGCCACGCGTGATGAAAGGAGTTATTTGTGGGACGCACGGGCGTCAGGCGTGAGCGGGACAGGACGGGGCGCCAAAATAAATTCCCTCATAACAAGGCGAGTTATTCAAATGTCCATTGTAGCCTGATCGGCCGATCAAGACCGGCGCTGCGTCCGGTGGACAGGCAGTTTGCATAATGGTCTTTCGGCCGTAAATTAGCTCCGGACAGCAGAGGGCACACGCCCGCCCTCCGCGACGCCCCCATATGCACCTGGCCTCCCACCGCTCGCCCGCCGTTCCTGCCCGTCGTTCCGTGCCTGCTCGCCGTTCCTGCCCGCCGATCCTGCCCGCGGTTCCTGGCCGCGGTTCCTGCTCGCGGTTTCTGTCCGCGGTTCCTGCCCGCGGTTCCTGCCCGCGGTTCCTGCCCGCCGTTCCTGCCCGCCGTTCCTGCCCGCCGTTCCTGCACGCGGTTCCTGCCCGCCGTTCCTGCCCGCCGTTCCTGCCCGCCGTTCCTGCCCGCCGTTCCTGCCCGCCGTTCCTGTCTGCCTTTCTTACTCGCCGTTCCTGTCTACCATTCCTGCCTGCCTTTCCTGCCCGTTGTCCTGCCCGCCGTTCCTGCCCGCCGTTCCTGCTCACAGTTACTGCCCCCGTTCCTGCCCGCCGCATTTGATCATTTGCGTACTACCTTTCCCTTACACGTCCGCACATTCACTGATTCCCATTCTTCATTTCACCTGCTTATCCTTCAGCTAACGCACCACTCCTTCCTCCCAACCTTCCACCCAAACACCATCACTCACTCGCTGCTCACCCATCTATCCGACCAGGCCGATTGCCTACCAATCTACCCTCCTACTATCCAGCTACCCACACACCTATATATCCACTCGCCACCTATCTACTCGCCTGCCATCCACTTTCCCTCCCACCACCGATCTGCCGACCCCTCCACTCATCTAACCACCAACCATCTTTCAATAATCTACCTTCTCGCCCACCACCTACCCACCCACTACCTATCTACCAATCCAGTGCCCGTCTACCAACTAGCCAACCATCCGTCTACCTACCCACTCCCCTCTTCCCACCCACAATGCATTTACCTACCCATCTAACAATTCCACCCACCGCTGCTGCTCGTCAACTCGCCCTCCCCCCCCTCGTCGCCGTAACGAGAGGACGCCACAATTTCCGCCTAATGGAAGTAGGCTACTGTCTGCCGGCGGACATTAAAGAGGCACCGGTGGGAGAGACCGTTTCGGTTGAGGGAGGGCGCGCGCCGCACAACTGCTAAATGCATGATCGTTACGGTTGTCAGGGGGGCGATTAAAATTTGAACAAATATATCGGCGTCTTGATGAATGGGAATTTGAACAAGATTTCAAATAGTTATATGTGTGTGTGTAATATGATATATAATATTTAATATATTTAACAGGTATATTATTGTTTTTAATTGCAATGTTTAGATTAAATTTTTATATTTACTTGACACCTAACCTTTAATATTTCAAATGGTAGGTTATCATGGTTTATTCATGCTTAGATCTCTTTATGGTATTAAGATGGTTCTCAAAGAGATGGTGTATCAATAATCCCCAGCGTTGACAATATTGGAGACTGAATTATACAGTACTAAAATATAGAATCTGACATTCGTTCTCATCTAGGCGATTATTCATTATCAGTTATCTCTATTCGTCGTTGATTTGTTGTTCACGGAAACTATTAGGTATATATCAAGTCGTAATTTAAATAGTGAGGCAAAATGACTTTCTCATACTCTGTTAGAATAATATTCAAATACACTCTAATGATTATGTAGATAAGCGTAATTTTATTATTTTTTATGATAATATTCCACGTGGTCACTCTGTCTATACCCCAAATTGGATTTTTATTTGAAGATGAAGAATAATAAATTGAAATGAAAATTGATGAAGAATAATAAATTGAATTGAAAATAAATAAATTAGAAGTATAAATTTACGAGTATAAATTAAGAGTAAAAGTCTCACAATTCAGTCTTGTTGAAAGATACTGAATCGCTTGGTCTATTAAAGTGCACGGGAATTAATGATCCAATCAACTGATGTTAACATCAGGACGTTCCTAGTTTTTGTAGATCGCTCTGATACCCGTTTGTTTAAGTTCTGGGAAGCATACAATTTGTATCAGCGTAGGGCCGACCCGATGCTTTCGAAAGAGAACAGACATTGATCGGTGTTTAGTTTCGCAAGGTACGTTCTGTCAATAAATCGACCAAAACGTAAATTCGATTCATCAGAGGTCATTGGAAGTTGTTTTTCACTTAGCTATTAATGAATTTGCGTCGAAAGACTTGCTAATGAGATTCGTTTCTCCGGAATGAATGATTTAATGTCGGTAGTAAGGCGAATTAATTAACGGCATGTGGACAGTGGATCTAGTAAAGAATCTCCCACAATGTTGTTGGGCTCAAAACGTATTGTATAGGCATTTGTACATTGCATTCTTACACTACCACAGATGTTAAGAGACGTAGTAGTGTAAAACACAGAAGGGGAAAACCTATCCCTTGAACGACGCACCCAAATGCAATTTGTATGAAATCTAAATAAATACTGTGTGATTGATATGCCATTATATATCAAAAATGACTTTTGGTTAAACCTCACAATAAACGAAAATATGCTTAAATACATTTTTGATTGAAGACGAAGGAAGAGGCGTTGGAATTGTGACTACAAATGTGAAATGGGTTGGAAAATCAATGAATTCTTCTGTTTCGGTTGTTTTATAGTTGAATATACCTAAGACAATGTACTTCTTGAATTCATTGTCTCTCCATTTGTGAGCATTAGCTATTAGTTGGTGAGCATCAATTGCATTGTTTTCTTTCAAATTCACAAATATATGAATACGAATACGATATGCGTACGAACATCGAGACAGTCAACTAGGGTTTGGATCCACAAAAACTGTTCCCACGAAAGATCCATTCTCCTACCGAATCTTGCAAGTAATATTCTGGATGGAAGTCGACCTCTACGTGGTTGAGAATTGGTAAGCGACTGCGCTGATGGGTCATTTTTGCAGTTTCAATTTCCTCCAATCAATCCAACGGGATGCCGGAGCAGTTCCATGAAACACAGCCGGGGACCGCTCAGGATTCTTTCTTCCTTATCCCCACCTTCCTTATCTCCACCTTCCTTATCCCCACCTTCCTTATCCCCACCTTCCTTATCCCCACCTACCTTATCCCCACATTCCTTATCCCCACCTTCCTTATCCACACCTTCCTTATCCCCACCTTCTTTATCCCCACCTTCCTTATCCCCATCTTCCTTATCTCCACCTTCCTTATCCCCACCTTCTTTATCCCCACCTTCCTTCTTCTTGGAGTCGAGACCGGTAGATGTAGCTCAGGACATCAGCTGATGTCAATGTGATGTCAACTGATGTTCGAGTCCCGAGAGTGGGGGATTTTCAGCTCTAGCTAAGTCGAATTCAACTGTTGTGTGGAGAAGAATTCTCTGGACCGGTTACTCTGATTTACGTGGTTTCTCCGATCAATACGACGTGAATTCTGGAGCAATATCGTAACAAATGGGCCATATACCATACGTGATCTTTCCTTCCTCATCCATCTCCCTTCTTACCTTACACACTTCATGCATTACACTATCACAGATGTTCAGAGACCAGACGGGGGGTTAGAATTTGTCCTGGCAGGTCGATGTCTCACTGGCTGAGATTCCCTAATGGGGAAACCGCACAAGCCGGCGTATAGGCCGACGTCGAGTCTCACGTTAGAGCGGGGAAGGAACACTACGACTTTCCGGGATCTCAATATGAACCACTCTTTCGGGAATAAGGACTATAACAGTTGAAGCGCCCTAACACTAGAAATATAACCATTCAATCAGTGCTGGGCGTTGCTCTCATTGTGATCCCTCGTAAAACCCTTCCCTCATTGATCCAAAAAGTTTCTGAAATACTCAGGACATGAGGGATGAGTGACAGCTGTCGTACTTCTGAGGAGAGGGAAAAATATTTACTATATTTCTTAAAATCGGCCTAGAAATAAGATTTTGTTTACCATGCCGTATTCGTAAGTAGGTAAAATTCAAAGATGGGGATTGAACACTAGTGTGGTTAAACAATGTGCTACTTTGTGGAGTGAACATTTATTTGATTGAATACTATAATGACACACCATTAACCCTTGAGTTAATGTTTTCAGCATTTCTAACGACCCTTAGTATAAATATTATATCCCGCTTAATTCACTTTTACTTTGCACCATTTAAATGAAAATGATAATTACTTTTTTTGATAAAAACTAGAGATGCTAAAACAACACGTAATTTCTCACCCGTGTTTTCATGCAAAATTAAGCAACGAGTACTCAAATTTTCGAACAATTTTACACGAAAGTGTTTTAAAATCTATCTTTAAGGAAAAAATATCTCTATCTTTAATATTTTGGTTGTAGGAAGACCCCGACAAAGTTTTGAACTTTTACAATTTTCGATACATTAGGATTTTTAATGAAAATAGGATGTACACCATTATCTTAAACATCGTTCACATTATTTTACAAAAACATTTAGTCGAAATCGGTGGAGCCATTGAAAATTTGGAAAATGTCCCTGGAACTTCATATAAAGTACCCTCGAAAATTAAAATATCGGTTTTAAATTCAAGGGGCCGCGACATCAGTCACATCGAAAGAGGAATATCAATTTTAGAGAAAATCGGCTAAAGCCGCTAGCCGCTAGCGTTGTTCACAGACGGACAGACGGACGAACCGACAGACGTTTTGTCGTCATTCGATGTTTAGGAATCAAGGACTCACAAAACAGGGATTCTGAATACAATATGTTAGGAGAGGATTTTTTCTAAACTTAGCATCTGGGTTTATCCACTTTTCCGTTTCCAGGGCCCTGTAATATGAATGTTTTCTGCTGAAAATGCGCCCTTTTTGGCGCGGCATTACGTAACTTTCTTTCCACTCCGCAGCGAGATTCAGTGGGAAATCGCCTGTTTCCAGCAGTGTGGCCATTTTATTGAAGAAGTTGGCATAACTTGAATGTTTCAAGTTTTGGGTTTCGTAGCTGTATATCCCTATGAGAAATCCAAAACTTCAGTTTCGCCTCTGATACGTAGTATAACCAGAAAGTAAGCATTTAACTTTCTGTTACGCAGCTGCAGCTGAACGTGTAGACTTTATCGCCAAGAAAAGGAGTTTAATTTCAAAGATTAATAAATATAATGGGTATTTCATTACTTTCCTAAGCTTCATAATGTGTGTGTGTGCGTGTGTGTGTGTGCGTGTGTGTGTGTGTGTAAAGATTGAGTAAGAATTTACACGTGACTTTATTGAAGTCCATTCAAATACTCTTAATTTCTGGGCAGTGCATTAACTGTGCGTTGGGTCGCTTTGGGTAAATCGGCGGGTGCGCCATCGCGGTCCCGTGAGCGCGCGCCGCGGCCCAGCCCCGCCGCTCCGGCGGGGCGCAGCTGCCGATCGCCCGCTCCCACTGCGGGGCGCGCGGGACATGCGGGCGGGCGGCGCTCGCGTGACGCGGTGGCGGAGCACGGGCGTGCGGGCGTGCGGGCCGCGTGCGTCGGCCCCTGCGCCCCCCGCCGACGGCGGCGGTGGGCGACGACGCCCCGGGGGCATGTCCGGCCGTAATTACGGATCCCTGGGTCAACGCTATCGACCGGCCCGCCAGCACGCCGCTGGTCGCACGGCCACTGCCTGCGTGGCTCGCCGCCCGGCCGCGCCCCGGTGGCGCTGTCCCTTTCACGGGCCGTCATCGCCGTGCGGTGGGCGCTCGCGGCCAAAGCGCCGCACAGCGCTCACCCACCGGGCCGCGATCGCTCCGCGCCGGTCCACCCGGCCGCTTTCTCTGGCGTGCCGGGCCGCGCTCGGCTTCGCGTTCGCGCTCACCCGGCCGTCCTCGCTCGTTCGCGCTCACTCACCCTCTTCTCCTCTCTCGACCGTCCTTCTGCAACCGGCTGTCTAAAATCAACTAGTCGTTTGCAACTTCCCTGCGGTCGATGATCGCTCACCCGCCCGCGATTGCTCCGCTTCGTTCCGTCGCTCGCGCGGTGCGGTCAGCGCTCGGCTGGACGTTCTCGCTCACTCGGCCGCCCTCGCCCGTTCAGCCCGATCGTCGACTCACCCGCCCGCGTGTTTTCTTTCTACCGTCCCTGTTCAACCGGCTGCCCATAATCAACTAGTCGTCCGCAACTTCCCTGCAGTCGATGATCACCCGTCCGGGGGTGATCCTGGGGCTGAGGGGCCCAATGAACAGATCACGATCACCCGTCAGTTCACGATCACCCGACCGTCAACGATCACCCGACCGTCTACAATCACCTGACCGACCATGATCACCAGACTCTTCACGATCACCAGACCGTCTACGATCACCCGACCGTTCACGATCCCCCGACTGTTCACAATCACTCAATCGTTCACCATTCGCGATCACGCGACCGTCCACAATCATCAAAGATTTGTCACTCTTCCAACGATCCTAACATATTTGTATTTCACAAACATACGCGACTCTTTTTAAAATACTAATAAATGAAAGAAAAATTATATTTCAAAATTATTTCTCCAATAAACACCTAATAAATTTCAGACCAATCTCATTTTTTCCAAGCTTTTTGAAACTGTCGTTTTCATTTCTCGTTCGGTGCATTCAAGGCTTTGATCTACAGACACTCGCTCTTTTCATTTCCTATCGTTCTTAGCTTCCCTTATTATTCGATCTGTTATTACCTTTCGAATTTCAATCTTCTTGCGTGTTTCCATACTGCGCTCTCATAAAATTGTCATCGTTTGACGTGCTGAAGGCTTCAAACAATGAACTCCCTCTCCTGTGCGGCTCTTGTCCTCTACAATCATTTTTGATCCCTATCGTCAAATCTCCTTCCCTGCTGCTTTGCTCAGAATTCATTGGACAATCTCTTTCCTTTCGTTGACATTTCTGTCGCCTATTAAAACTTTCAAAATCAATACTTTTCTCGGTCTGTTCACAAACTAACGAACTAACTTTCTACACACGCCTTCTCACTGTATCAACACCTATCTCGGCGGAATTATGTTGTTTCTTTGTATACAATAATACGTATCAGATCATTCAACGACATAAATCGCGTTCGGATGGTACAAGGAAACACGTCTGCCGTGAGATGTGTAACCAACTTTACGAGAAAGTACATTATAACAAGTCACAAAACAGCAATGGAAAATATTGAATTGGTCGACCATTTTTTTGTTGACATTAAATGTTTCTCTCTTACATCTCCATTATCAGATATCTCAAATAACATTACATTTTGGCGTTTACGTAAATTCCCTAGTTTCTTCAACATTTGAGACACATCTGAGATACATGTATAAAAATATTTCAAATGTTTGTGTCTTGTATCTGTATTTCAAGTTCAGTACTTTTAATTGCGAGTGTAATATTCATATTACTCGATTCAGGAAAGCAACTGAGACATTGTGGAAGAAGTTTTATTGTACACATAACACGCGGAGAATATAGGAAAATTATCCTCTCGTTTTTTAGTGTTATAAACGAGTGTCAAACCCTAAATATTCTAGTGGCATCATTTTTTTGTGGTCATTTTCATACAATTTTATTGATATGGTTTTTTGCGGTATTTTGTTTCTCGTTCAAGTTTTTTCTCACTTCTTCGTGAAATTGGTTGCATGTCACTGCCACTTACGATTCTTATTATTGACTTCAGGTGCTGACTTGTTACTTATTGCCTGATTCATCTGCAACCTCAACCCAATGAGCTAGGTCTGCTTTTTCCTTGTTTTCCTTGGCATGTTCGCCCTCATCTATCGTGAATGTTTTTGCGACCTAATTTGGCATTTACGACGAAGTTCTGTGTGGACGTTCGATCGATATCCTACGCCAGACCTTGACTTTGAGATTGTACGGCAGAGCTTCTAGGATAAAGTGAAGTTCTAAATTTCTGTGAAGCAAACAGAATTTTTCACAGAATAGGTTCTTATAAAACATTCAGCGAATCTGGGTTTTTCTTTCATCATGCGAATAAATTGCTGCTATATTTCAGCTACCTCCCTTGTTTCCACATCTCACAATCAGGAGGAAATCATAATAGTGAAGCCACCTACGGGGATTGAAACAATTATTAAACTGAAAAGAAACAAGAAGGTACTAAAATTTGTTGACATTTCTTTAATCAATTGAATCTCATCTAAACTCGTGTGCAGCTCTTTGGAAGTTGTATTGTGTTTATTTTTTAACCAATACCGCCTGTAACGCCTTGGAGAGTGCCCGTTTGTTGCCGGTGAATGTGAAGATTTAACCATTGTGTAATCACGACCATTGATGAATAAAGAATTAAAATCGGATCACGGTATTGGTCAATGTGGTTAGAGAAACAATTAGTTGCGCCAACGTTTCGAAATATATAATTTCTTCATCAGGTCTACAGTGTAAACAATGAATAGTGCATGAGGACAACATACATTACAATGTTGAATGATTGTCGAATAATTATCACAAATAAAACAAAAACAAAATACAATGATAAACTAAGATAAATAAAACACCAAAAATATATAGGAAGGACACACCTTACTAATAAACATACAGGTAACGTCTCATTTCAAGCCTCCACACCCAACTCCACATGGAGTTGCTGGAGCACGTGGGTCCATCGCGAGACAGTTAGTTGAGCCAAGGCCCAACCGTAAATGAATGGTGGTAAACGAATGTATGATTATTAGCCCCAAGAAAGAAATTATTGATTTCGAAGCGTTGGCGAAACGAATTGTTTCTCTAACCACATTGACCAATCCCGTGAACGAATTTAAATTCGTTAAGATTTAACTTATAATACTTTTTATTAGTCGTAGAGAAAATACTGTAAGAAATTCGATGTAATGGGCATTAACATTTATACAAAGTTTATGGTATAAGCGAGGAACGAGCGTGAGTATCACTTCCCATTCGTGAATTCAGTCCCATCTTTATATCACCGCGTCGTAATAAACTAATAATGAATCTAAAGCGCATTTTCATACAAAAAAATTGGCAGGATTGCACGACGCCTCTGCGTGATGAGATTTTTAGTAACCGACTGCTCTTATCGGTCGTGTCCGCGGCCTCACACCTATACGGTTATCGGAGTGGTATCTAAACGACCTGCCGAAGACCACGTGAGAACTACTTTCCTCATCAGGAGACGAGTGACTGCACGGGCAGTCTAAGGGAGTGAAGAGGGCGGACGGTACGAGGGGCGCTCCTCCCCTACGATCTCGAAAGGTCCGTAATACGAACACGTCGAGCTAGGCCAGGGCGTGAACTCAGGGAGTGAAGGCATTGGCAGAAAAAATCGATAAGCGAAAACTATCGAAACAACATCCGTGCTAAGAATCAGACCATCACTGCATTACGGAGTGTAAGTGCCAGCCGGCTAACGCGTCGCCAAAGCGAAAGCATAAATCTGGTGACCACCGAAAATTCCGTGAAGAGACGTCTGACTGCACTCGGGGGTCCAAGGGCGGTGGGAAGGGCGGTCGACGCGAAGGGCGGGTTCCGCGGCCCTTGGACGAAGCGGGAGGAGAGGGGAAGGGACGCTGTCTGCCCCTTGGGCGCCAATTACTCAGCGCGGCGCCCCCGCGGACAAACACTGTTTCCGCATCTCGGTGACCCCCCCCGCCCCGCCCGCGCTACGCGCACGTGCCGCAGCACGTGCGCTCGCCCGCGCGCCGCGCCGGCCCCACTTATGAATTACGACGCGCCGCCCGCGACGCGATCGATGGCGGCCGGGCGGGGGCGTGGCGGGGGCCGGAGGGGGGCGGGCGATTGAGACGGCGGGCGCGGTGAGGGTGGTGATGTCGCGCGCGGCTGGAAAAACGGGAGTGGTGGGAGATGTGGAACAGACGGAGGAGAGTGAAACAGGAAGGGTAGTGGCAATGACGGGGCTAGAGAGAATCACAGGACCCTTGGGAATGGCCGTGGGAGTCGTGGGGACAGTGGGAATAGCGGGGACAATGGTTATGCCATCGAGTGCGAAAGTGACAGGAGTAGTGAGACTTGTGTGATAGTAGGAATGGCGTCCTTGGAAATTGTGGTAGCAGCGTGAATGGGCGACAATGGGAATGGCGGCAACATTAAGAATAGCGGGGCAATATAAATGGCTGGGACAGTGGAAATGGTAAGATTGTGGAAATGGCAGAGCAGTAGGAATGGCGGGGATAGAAGGAATGGCGGAGGCAGTAGCAATAGCGGAAGAAGTGGGAATTGCAGGGACAGTGTGAATGGCAGGGACAGTGGATTGGCGGAGGCAATGGGAATGGCGAAGGCGGAGGGAATTGTGGGGATAGTAGGGATAGCGGGGAAAGTGGAAATGGAGAGGACAGTGAGAATGGTGGGGAGAGTAGAAATCGCAGGGCTATTGGCAATGGCAGATCGCTGTGGCGGTGTGGGGACCCCGTGGGTGTCGGGAGTAGCGTGGGAGATGTGGGCCCTTTGCGGTGCCGAGGGCGCGGATGGAACGACCAAATGAGACCGTGCTAGCGTTGGAAGCTGAGAGGGAGCTGTCAGGGGCTGAAAGAACGCCGCGGAGTCTAGGTGACATGGTGATCGCGGAGGGGGTGGTGCGTGGTGAGACCGTGAAAGCCACGGCGATGGGCTGCGCGGTGGATAGGAGAGCGGTTGGGGTATTGAGGGCAGCGAAGGATGTTCGGCACGTGCATTGGCCAGTGTAGAAAAAGGGCATTGCGCGCGAAGTGAGACGGCTACAGCGGGCGACTGAGCGCGGCGACGCGATGCGGCGGGGGCGTGGAAGCGGAGGGGGGTGCCGGCGGTGAGGGTGGCGAGGTGGTGGCAGCGGAGGTCGAGGGAGGGGCTGCGAGAGGGGGGGGGCGCCCTGGGGCAATGTGGTCGCGAGCGAACTTCGCTGTTGTCGCCGGCTGTGCGGCGCGGGAGGGGCGTGCGAAATGCCGGCCCCTGCTCCCGCGAGCGCGGGGGAAAAAAGCTTAATTCCGCTGTCGTTGTGAAGAACTCTCATAAGCTCCGTATTAAAGCAACTTCTATAAAACGCCTGTTAGGTAAGCGAAACTTACTGGCGAGATGTCAATCTCATCTTATTTCCATGTGCTTTGATACTCTCGCGTTTTAAGTCACGTTAGGTATAAGGTGACAATGCTCTGCGTGTTTCACGGAGTGAGTTCACGGTCCTGAGCATCTACTGTCTTCTCTTAAGGCTTCAAACTTGATGGGCACTCTGAAACTGAGTCAGCGCACTTTTCTGTCTTACGATCTCATGCTCTGTGAACGGAGGTTTACACGATGCCAGTCGCAGACTAGCGGATTGTCGCGTCGGCTGTGTACTTCCGAGTTGTTCTCGGGTAAACGGTGCCTTAAACGCAGAAGGTCTGGCACAGAACGGACAAAGCATTCAAACTGACCAGTTGGTGCACATTTTCTCAGTTTAAAATTGCTCCGCGTAATGACTACGGTCGAATCTGCTGTTAAGCGCCTTTGATATTACGAATATGACCTACGATTGGTCAACATTATATCCATAATACTGATATTTTCTAAAGAATAAAAAGACTCTTGGATCGTTCTGTATTTATCCTTCATCATTATATGCGATACTCAGAATAATAGGGCAATTATGCAAATTCGTAGAAGTGAAAATTACTGCGCACGACCATGTTAATTCAATGAAGATTTATATACAGTACTTCCATTAAAAATTACAAAATGAAATTGGTTGTAGTTAACAAATTTATTGAAAGAATATTGTTTATCCTTCCAATATACAGAATAGAGCCCAATATACATTGCTATTTCGTAGTAGAAAAATACTACTTTACTCATCTTTTAGAGAAATCTGAAAAAACATACAGTTACAAAACTGTGCTGCAATACACCGTGTAAGTATAGTTTACCTAAATACCACACTAGTTTACATTTAATTCGTGTGTATTGTGTTACTCGTATAATCCAAAGCCTATTTCTTAAGGTGTTAATCTATATCTGAGAAATTTAGTTTCATTAGACCCACCTCCTTAATTTAATAAAGCACGTTAGGAATTGAATGAAATGTACTATAGCTATTCGCTTTCACAGGCTTTTTTCGCGAATGATCCATGGATATTTTTTTAACCTGTTTTGAAGCTTAATAAAAATTCACAGAATTTATTTTTAGCCTGACGTTAAAATATTTCAACATATTATGTTAAGTGGCCAACTTGTAAATATCCACGGACCTGTGTTTATCATTATTCACTTTTTTTTGAGAGGCGTGATAAATATGAAATATTTAATGTGAAAAATATGCTGTGAACGTGCACTTTTTTTATAAATAACACACGTGATGGTAAAGGATCGCAGGAGTGTTAAAATGTTAAAATGTATATTCAGTACACAGACCGTGGTTGGGGTAGAGGTAAATGTATCATTTATTCTCCACGTTGGTAAAATATAACCAGAAAATGTTTCATTAGACCTAATACATCGAGGGGGGAACTTATGTGTGTGCAAGTGGTACTGTGCATTTGTCGCGCAGTGAAGTGACTTGGGAAAGTAGTTTGACGCGTGATCTCTAGAAAAAGCATTCTCCGCCAGTTCCATCTGGTTCAATGCTATCGGCATCCTGTGCTGGAAGAGCATCAACTGTTACAACGAACGCATGGCCATACCATCACTACGGAAGGAGAGGTAACTGCCCGGCTTCAGCCGATGATCATGCTAAAGTTTAACCGATACGCGAACGAATCTTTTTGCACCGGTCCAGCTATAACAATGATTTCTCTTGAAAGAGCCCTGTGATATCAAAAACATTATTTTGTACTGGATATATCTTTGTTTCGGTTACAAGTGTAGTACAAAACAGCTGTATTTAAAACCCAGAAATGACATTGCTATGTATCATTTAGTCATACTTGATGGAGCTGAGCACAAGATATATGTCAGCAAATGGAGTATGAAGAGCCTGTGAATATCATACTATTGAAAATTTTTGCTTCTCATATTTAGTGTGATATCAATATCCTGGCTGTGTTGCATGCAAACCCCCTATCGCACAGTCTGTGTTACTCCAATGTAGTACTAAGTAGGTCATTGTCATTAGATAAACCATTCATTGAATGAAAAGTATGCATAAAAGTACCCAAGAACATGTTTAATCTGTTTCATAGCAGTTAGTTATATTTCATATAAATATGGATGTTTTTGAAAAGATTTGATTTTCTTTTGTCAGTTCAATCTAAATTGCCTTAATAAAAGAAGTAAATGATCAATGGATAATATCTCGTATAATCAATAACCAAATAGCATTGATCTCACAGGTGTACAGTTTTCAGAGTCATAAAGCTCCATCAATGAAACATATGAAAAAAATGTTTCTAAAATGCATTTCAATTAAAGCATTGGGATATCAGTGGGTAGTTATTAGTACTAATAATTATTGGAATGACTTTGGTAAATTAGTTAGTTCAATTTAAAACATAATATTTAGAAAGGCATCATTTCCCCTTTTAGGTACAAACAATAACAGGAAAAATGCCGTTTCAAAGAAAACGAACCGGAAAATGCTCAGAGACGTTGCGAGGTCCCTGTTATTTTCCGAATTCGAGATCGGAATCCTACCTGGAAGCTACTATGTTGGGGGCTGAAGGGAAATTAGAGAAAGCAGCTCCGACAACACAGATTTGCGGTCTAGTACACGGTCTTCAGCACAAAATATTGCAGATAACTGTTTAATTTCAGCCGTTACTAATTGAAAACACTGAGAAGTGCGTAAATCGGGTAAATGATCTGGAAAATATGTTTAATTTAAAAACAAACGTTAAAGACGTATTTATGTATATTTAAATTACTATAATGAACGTAACAATTGGAGTTAACTAATTGCAATTAGAACTTGGGAGTTGCAATACACGAATGAACGAGGAAATTTTATCGGTGCGTTTCCGAGTTCCTTTGGTTTTCGTTCCTTTGGTTCCGTTCCTTTGGTTTTCGATATCCAGATTGGAGCGCGACCTGTGAGCTCCACTGCGAGCGGTGGCGGTTCAGCAGACCGTCACAAAAGGCGCTTTATTGCCGCTTTTCATTGCGCCAACTCGCTAAAAACACAATGACGCCCGCCCCCTCCCCCGCCCCCCCTCCGCACCCCTTCAGCATGACGTGCGTGCGCGAGTCGCCTAGGGCTCCTTCACTTTGTGTGCGGTGGGGCCCCTGCACAAGACCCCCCCCTCTCCCTCCTGGGGGATCCCCTTCCCCCCCCACACACACACACATGCGTATACACTTCGCTCCGGGCTTCTCGTCGCTGGACAATCCTGACAGCATCCTCCGCAATGACTGATTTAGCCCGAAGCTGTCTGTTTGCTTCACTTTTTTTTTTACCTGGCCTGCGTTCTTATTGGGCCCGTTTCCTCGCTACCGCGTTAGAGAGTTACGCTTTGTTATGCTATATGAATTCTTAGATGCATTGTGGTTTCGAAATTGATATACCCGCTTGTACAAAAATTCACATTTTTTTACCTGGACTGCATACTTATTGGGCCCGTTTCCTCGCTACCGCATTAGAGAGTTACGCTTTGTTGTGCTAGTATATGAATTCTTAGAAGCATTGTGGTTTCGAAATTGATATACCCGCTTGTACAAAAGTTAATTTTTATATTATTTGTTTCAGGGGTTATAACATTACAAAGTTGACATAAAATTAGAATTGGTTGACACATTAAACTATCCCTAAAGGCGAGACATTATAATAAGTGAAAATAATACATCTCAAAACAGTTTTAGGTGGAAAAGAATATGAGCTGATATTCAATGATATAAATTTTAATCCCTTCCTGCTTCCATGCATCCAATGGCGTACATACACTTCGCTCAGGGTTCCTGATAGCTCGACAGCTTCTGTATTCTCTTTAAAGCTTTATTTTCGAGTAGCCTCGAGCTATCAATCTTTTCCTTTGTATTTTACATTGCGTGGTATATTGCTAATAGTACACAGCTTTTTTTAAACATCATTTTTAATTTTAATTTGTATTCATTTTCCGCCCACTCTCGCATGCATATTATATATGCACATACTTTCTATTTTTATTTCTGCCCAAGAGATAGCACTTCTAAAATCTTCCTGAATACCTTATATTTTGGTGTATCATGGAGCCGTCTGTCCGTCTGTTTTTTTCATTCCGTTTTTACGTGGACGTGTGTAGAATAGAACCCTTCTGCCTGTTATTCTTGCAAAAAGTAATCCATATCTTGCAGGCATATGAGTTTTGTCACAATTTAAGGTACGTACTTTGTATTTTTTGAAATAAAATTGCGCGCAACGTTCCTACAACGACATATCACAAATTAGTTTGAATTTTAATTTTTTTCTCGTCTATTGTAAATGCAAAGAAACACACATCGCTCCCGATTGTTGGTCGTTTGGCAACTCTCGAAGTATTCTCCCCAAATGCCTGATTTTCGAGTAGCCTGGAGCTGTCCGTGAGGTGCGTGGGTTGCGTTCTCATTGAGTGTCTTGTGTGCTCAACTCGGGAACGCTATTTCGCATTTCGGTAGCAAATGAATTGCAAGTCGTCATCATATATTGTAGTAATCGTGTGACATGCATGCGTCCGTCCGAGAGCCTTGCCCGTCTTTCCATCTGTCTGTTGCTCACATTTAGTCAACATCCAGCCCACCAATCGAGATATTGATGATTTTCTGGTGCGGAACTGACCTCTCTTTCTCTCTCTTTTTCTCTCTCTCTCTCTCTCTCTCTCTCTCTCTCTCTCTCTCTCTCTCTCTCTCTCTCTCTATCTATCTATCTATCTCTCTTTCTTTCTCTCTTTTTTTCGGATCCACCCTATTGATTGGGATGCCTAAAATAACTCCCGATTTTTGTTCCTTAAGCAACTAAACTGTGTTTTGGACGATTTACGGTACCTAGAGTGGTGATCAGATGAATATTTTGATCCTCTCGACAAGACAAATCGATTAGCATAATTCGTAGCTCGTTTCTTATAGGATATTCTCGAAGAATTTTAGAAAAAATCGTGTTTTTATTGGTTTCAATGCATCTACGAGAACATTGGTGAAACCCTGTGAATTAATATACTATCTTTCCGCATTATCACATGAATTGTTACGACTTGATTGATTAGATTGACGATTATTAAATTTAACTTTGAAACGAATTATTGAAAAAAACATAGTGGGGCATAATCCCCGTAAAATAATTTCGGGTATATTTAAAGCCACCTTTGGAGGTAATATTTGATTGCTCTCGACAAGACAAGTCATTTGAGTATTTTTTGGGTGGATCTTAAAAAGTGGGAAAATCTTTTAAAAACTTATTTGGGGAATTTTAAGGCACTTTTAATGATAAAACGTTGCCTTTCCGGTTCAATCCGGTGAATCCTTAGGTAACGTTTCAATATATTTACAAGAGTTTTAATGGAATAAAGCATAAATTTTTTAAAATGTACATCAATTGATAGTTTTTTCATGAAATTATCTTTTTTGAAGTTAGGCGAGATAGGAAACTGTAATGGTTTCAATATTTTGCTAATACGAATTTGCATAGGAGAAATAAAAATTATAATAAACGTATTCGTCGACGGAAGTGTCAGGGAAAACTAGTTTGAAAATACTATTTTTAGAAAGAAAAATAGGCGTTGCATGTACAAAGATATGCCTATTGGCTATTATCTTCCAGAGAATAACAAACATTATATTACAAAATGAATGTATTGTACTTCTACAATGCAATATTCGTGCATTAAATAACTCTAATTGGTTATTTTTTTAACACGTATGAACTTCAAATAACCAGCAATGAGAGTAATGATTTTTGCATTTTCATAATAGTATGACAAATTGAATATTATTTATAACGTTTTATAAAAATGTATTTTAAAATTAATCTTTACGGGCACAATTAATAATGAAATATTCGTGAAAGTGAAGAAGTGCAGAAAGCTTCTTCTAATTCTCTGTGAAATAACGGAAGTTTATTTTTATAATTAGTATTAATTGGTATCTAGGAGGATGTCTTTTTACAGGCACGCCACCTTAGCACACCATTCAAGTTAAAAGGTAGACACTCGTCAAGTCAGGTTACCTGGAGCCCCTTTAGAACCATCTGTGAGGGGGAAATTGCGTTTGGTAGTCTCCACGAGAATTATGAATACATTAACATTCGTTATTTTTTTGACGTGTCCCCTTTATCTCACCTAGTACTTCTTGCACACGACTCCACACCCCTGAGTAGGGTCCCCGTCGCCCCTCAGCGACTTGCCCCTCTAATCGCCCTCCCCCCCCCGCGCGTGGGGTGGAGCGGTGGGGAGTGGCGGGGCGGGGCCGCACAATTTGCGTAGTTGCACGCACGCGTGGCGCTGAATTGTCCCGGAGCTTTGATCCCTGCGTATCGCATTGAAAACGCCCCTCCTAGCCGCGCGGGGCGGTGGCAGAGGCGGGCAATGGGCCCCTCTGTGTCACGCCCCGTGGCCTCTCGTCTGGGCAGACTCACGCCGCCGCCGCCGCCGCCGCCACCGCCGCCAATTCAACTACCGCCGTCGTGTTCTCCAACCTCTTCGTCACCGAAGCCGAAATTACCGCCACAAATGTCGTCGTTACTGTCACAACGATCGCCAGTACTCGTAATTCTTGCCGTTACGCCGCCGCAACTCTCCCATCGACATTCCCACAAAGGTCGACATTCCCACAACGGTCATCAACCACACTACACGAGCAACCAACCCTACTACAACAATCATTGAGCTCATCGTTCAAGGATCACCAATATCATCTTATACTGACCACTAATCTCAACTAATAATAATTAGGCACCTTGTCTTACAATAATCTCAGTTCACAACTATCGCCAACTTCCCCTCGCAACTGTATCACCGACCTCACCTCACAACCGTCAGTAATTTCTCCTCCGAACGCTCAACGACTTTTCCAATTAAGCAGCACTTACCAGCATTGCCGCCACAACCAGCCCATTATTATCACCAAAACCGACGCCACGATCAGTAACGCTTACAAGACTATCTAGAATGCCATAAAGAAAGATATCCGGGCACTACAACCTCTGCTAACATAAATGATACCGATTACAACCACTTCCACTAAAATCAGTAATATTACTAGCAGCACCCCGACCACCACCCTCTTCACCACTACCATTTCCAGCACGATGTCCACACCACCACCGCTACCACCATTCCCTCACTATCACTACGAACATCCCCACCAGCCTCACGAAAACCCGCTAGCTGACGGTAGGTCGACGCTGGATCTCGTCATCCAGCGGAGTATGATCAACGCCACCGCCAGAGCAAAACATGCACTACACTTACGGGACTAGTGATCTTATCAGTTATCGCACTCGGACCGTTATCACCACAATCAACTCACTACCAACATCCCCACTATCGTCACCATCACCACCATCACCACGAACTACCCACTACCAACATCCCCACTATCGTCACCATCTCCACTATCACCACGATCACCCCACTATCGTCACCATCACCACTAGCACTATCTCCGCCACCACCACCATTCCCGCCAACGCAACCACCACCACCACCACCACCACCATCACCTTAACCAACCCCCACCAACATACCCCCACCACCATACTCTCACCACCATACCAACCATCACCGCCACCTCCACTACTGCTACTATGACCATCGCCACCACATCACATCACCACCGCCACCGTAACATCTACCACTATCACCGCAACCTCCACCACCATCACCACAACCTCCAACACTACCCCCATCCGTCCCCGTGCACATCCGCATTGCTATGGCCGGCGCTTTGCGCGTCGCAACCGCCTGGCTGCTCAGATGCGCCTGCCATTGAAGGGCCTATCGCGGTCACCAGGCCGGATGCAATTTCCGCGCAGGCAGCGAGCGTGGCGCGCCCGTGGCACACGCCCAAAGCGATGCGCCTCGCCTGCCGCCCTGCCGCACACGCTCTTACGGGCGCTGCCTTTCGACCTATACCATGTGCTTGGGGAAGACCACAAAAAATGAATGTTTACTACTTAGACGAGTCGTTCTGGCCGTATAGGAGTAGTTGGAACATTATTGCATATCTAAATCCGATGTGAAGAATGCATGATACATAATAGCAGAACTTTGAATTGAATAAATGCGTTATTTTACGTGGCGAGACTCGTCCGACTGACCACGCAAATTTCGCTACGCTCCTTTCACCAACTAGCAGAGAAAGGAGGTATTTCTTGAGCGAGAAACAGGCGATTTGAAATTTAGCTCAGAGGCGTCATTTAGGCTTGAGGATCTTTTACATGTAAGTAAATCTACTAACATGGGACAGCCGGCTTTACTTCCCCTCCGAAGGAAGGCATACGAAGGATTTTTTCGCCTTTAATAATCCACGGATTTGATCGAGTTTGAACCCGCCAACTTGGGTACAACAGTCCGATACGCTAACTGTTACACCATTGCCGCGCGCAAACTTTTAATACATTTTACATGATTTAATACATAAACACACAACAACAGTTATCTTCTTCAATATTTTGTTTCTCTTGACGTTTAATGCAATCACTTCACTTCTCAAGTACCCACTCTCACCCACACTATACCACGTTTTCAATTTTCAACTCTTCCCTTCGTTTGAGATGAGTAATCTTCCAGGTGACCCTTGTACAATGTTGATATAATACCTAATTTCAACGAACATTTTTAAGTCGGAATTCTGGAAACTTGAAATAACTTTCGTCCACCCATCCACCCCTTAAATATGACATTTTCTCCTTCAAAATATCTACGCGCGTTTCTTGGTTTCTCTTCGCTCTCTTAAAATAATCACATGTCGCGTAGCAAACGCGTAAGAAACACCCACGCAAATCTGCGCCATATTTTGATTTGTCGTCTCTTTTGCTGCGTTGCAGGTGAGTGATCTGCCGAGCGACCAGCGCACGCGACGAACCCGGAGCAGCGCGTGTCACGTGACGTGCGTGCCGGGAAGGAAGGAAGGAAGGTGCGTGCTCGCCGGAGGTAAGATGGCGACAGTCGTGTTCTTCGCACGCGCGGCCGGAAGTGCTTTTTAGCGGCCGTGTTGACGTTGCCTTTTGTCCTCGTCGACTCGGATAATTCGGAGTGGCGATATCTGCGCGTGGCGCGTGCTACTTGCTTTTTCGCACGAGACCGTCTTTTGTGTGTTTGGTGTGCGTGTGCCGGTCGGCTTGGCTGCTCAAAACGGTTGTTCCGTTTGTTAGAATGTGAAGGTTAATATGCTTTCGTTTGTCGGCTGTTGTTCTGAGAGGTAACGTAAACTTGGTGGTCACGCAACGCTTTAAGGCGCTTAGCGTTAGGCGTGACAAGGGAGTGAAGAAGCTTAGGCTGAAGAGTCTTGGCTTAACGTTTCCAGAGCATGTAGTGTCATAAAGTTCAGCTCATTTTTAGGGAGCGTTAATGCTTTGGGTTCACAAAACTGTATGAGAACATGCACAGTTTAACACAATAGTTTTTTCCCTGTAATTTTTTTCAGAAAATTCATTATATTTTTTTCACTCTCAACATTCTTTCTACGAAATTTTGTTTCTCGCATTTATAATTAAGACTGTTAGAAGCAAAGTGTGCCATCCCCACCAGAAACCCAACCGGAGGTAAAGTGGCTTAGCACATGTGAACAGATGGTGAGCTGATCTCGCATGCCCAGGACCTATTTGATTCTGCCTGCTAATTTATACAGCTACTACATACGACGTTTGGTCCATTCCGTGTTTCAAGGGGGAAGCTTGACACGAACTCATAAAAAAAGAGGATTGCTTCATTCTGGTTCTAACTGCCCGAATTCTTCTTTGAACAAAGAATGTAATTAATTTAACGGAGATATATTTTTTGATTTTAACTCTTATTTAACTTACAATACAATCCTGTAATAAGAGGAACTTTCACTTATCTATTTGAACTGCCCATACTTAAAATGCCCTCGTTAATCGACATGTTCATTTTTTTCTTCGGGCACTACACAGTGCAGTCATACGCACGTGATATACTCGTACTTAGACACCGGCAACGGCCGACGTTCCATGATATGAAGGGAATGGGAAGTTGGGGACAGTACCGGAGGAGAAGTTCTAAGTGTATAATGGGTCATTGTGCTGTGGGAAGAAAGCAAACATTGAAAAGTGGTCGAAGGTTGGGAGTGAGACGACGAGTATCTGTCGCGAGACTTCGACGGAGCAAACTGAAATCGAAAGGTGAAGGCGACTGCCGAGGCTAAGGTGGCTAAGGGCATCAACTGACGTTACTGTAATGCCTCTGTTTGGGAGTTCCTTGGTAGATGGTGGTAGTATTTTGAGCGGTTCCTAGGTAGCGGCGTCAGAAATACTTTTCACATCTAAAGGTGAAAATGATCTCAGTCGCCGACGCGCATTCCCCGCCATCAAAATAACTGAAGCAGGCGCTCCGGACTATGAGAATATCCACCCACTTCTTCATGTAGCGTACCTCGAGTAGACACCAAGCAGTAATAATGTAGAATATTTTTTCGAAAATACGTTTCTTAAAAACTACGCAATGAAATTAAAGAAAATTGATAGAATAAAAAAATATTATGTGAAAATAGCAAAGTATGTAAAATATGTAATAAAATATGTGTATATGTAATACATAAAATATGTAAAAATATGATGCGAAGAAATTGGATATTGTGTTATGACGGTCATGATTCTCCGAGATTCCAATTTTGACAACTGTAAGAAGAAAAACAAAAAAACAACAATATGTAATTACATAAACATGCGGTCTCTAGTCGCGAGCAGAGCGTAGCTGGCGAGAATGGAAGAATCGCCTGCGGGGTACTTGAGGCAGCGGAGGCTGAAAAGTGGCGAGAGGCGGATGGCTGCAGCGGGAGGGAGGGGGCCAGGGAGACACGGAGAGAGGGTGGGGGGGGTGGGGACTACCGCGTGCGGATGACAGCGCGCGCCATCCACCGCCTCCAACTCCGCCGCCCCCGCCACCCCCGCCGGCCCCGCCGCCCCGTCGCCCCGCCGTCCCGCCGCCCCGCCGCCCCGCCGCCCCGCCGCCCCGCCGCCCCGCCCCCGCCGCTACGCCGCCCCCGCCGCTCCCCCTCCCCCGCTGCCCCTCCGCCCCCGCCGCCCCTCCGCCCCCGCCGCCCCCACTGCCCCGCCGCCCGCGCTGCCCCGACGACCCCGCTGCCCCCGCTGCCCCCGCCGCCTCCGCCGCCCCCGCCGCCCTTCCGCACCACCGCTCCTCCGCCCCGCCACCCCTCCGCCCCGCCGCCCCCGCTCCCCCGCCACCGCCGCCGCAGCCGCCGCCGTCTCCGCCGCCGCTTCCGCCGTCTCCTCCTAGCGCGTGATTTATTCTTCTTAAGCCTGTCTGACCCGCTGCTCATTTGCCTTGTCCGCACTAATGATATATTTGGCATGAAATTCAAATGACTTTTTCATCATCTATACATACAGCCACCGCCTCGGCCGCCGCCGCCGCCGCCGCCGCCGCTGCTACTGCTGCTGCTGCTGCAGCTGGATGATTGATGGATGCGCGAGGCGATCCTCAGCCCGTAATAAATCGCCGGCGGAAGCGAGATACAGCGGCGGCGGCGAAGGCAGCGTCTGGGCACCCGGCGCTTCGTAGCCCTTGCGGCCCCGCTGCGCGCTTTCTCTCGTGGGCCTCGCTCGGCCTTGGCACTTCGGGGTCATTCGAGAAGTGCGTACGGCGGGAGAGGGACGTGCCTCTTTGGGATCATTCAAGCAATTCGAACCATTATCTAGTAACTATCCAAAAATCCGCTAATGTCTAGGTTCGAATGGTAACCTCCAGATTAACGATGTTATGTGCAAAGCGACTGAGCATGATAAGTGTGTGGAGAAAGGGAGGGAGTAATTGAAAATAGTACGCGCTGTTAACACCCAACAAACGCAAGCAGGTTCTATTAATCCCATCGTTTCATATTTGCCGTCTTAACAGCTGCTGCAAAACAGATTGTTTAGTCAAGCGAATCACTACCATACACGTGTTGGTATTAAAATATATTTTTGTAGAGGCTATTATTTTAACCCAACAGTTCTTGATGAAATATATTTCATAATATAAATACAACGCGATTTTGGCAATAAAAGACATATTACAACAAGTTTTCATATTAGTATAATACCATATTGCTGTGTATTTATTGTGTATATTGTATTATATTTGCAATATTGTTTATACAATAAAACACAGTTTAATCCATTGTCTTACTATATGTTTGTAATAAAAGCACTTAGTAAGGAATTTTTTCACTCGCTCTACTTCGGGATGTTGGGTTGGAATCACCCCTAGCGTATATTGGCCTCGTCCATGAAATGCATTTATCATTAAAAGAGTTGGTGAGCTTCAGTACTGTGGACCACGTGGTCATGGAATTTTCATACTGTGTCGGCTAAGTCGGTTTTTTAGCCATTTTTGCCAAAGGCCCTTTTTCGTTATATTTTCCTTCATATTTCTGTACCTAGCTGCTTTTTTCGTTGAGAATATTCCTGGCAAAACTGAATTTTGCTATTACAATATTGTGTAACCGGTTAACATATTAGGCTATTGAGAGAAAAATATTCTTTGTCAATCATTACTGCAAACGGTGGTAGTTTGAAGAGTATCACATTGCGACCAAAATAATAGTTGTATTAATACACACGTGGAATGATACTAAGTCACATTTTTCTAATAATATAATCATGTGGTGGTCTTGTCAATAGTTTAATATCCCTTTTCTATTTTCTTTCTCTTCCCCATAAATTAAGCAAGAAACGAAAATTTATGTGTTCACGTCTGCATTCGCAGTGAGAAAGGATAGACCGCTCAGTATAAACCGTATCGTAGTTATAGTTATGAATCTAACGCTCCAAAATAAAAATTTTAGAAGTACTAATTTGCGAAAAGGCATGATTAAAACCACAACGCGAAGCATGTAATTTTCGTCCTTTGAAAATATTTGAGACTTAATGATGACCATGTGCCACACAACCAAAGATGCGACAATCAGTAAAAGATACGCGGAGCAGAGACGGCGATGTGGAGGAAGGAAAGAAAAGTAATAGCTAATAAAAGTGTCCCGACAGATAGGAATGAATGTATTGTATGTAGTTTCTGAAATTGTGTTAAATTGTGTTGTTGTATATGGTTTCTGAAATAAAGTTTAAAATACGTTCAGTTAACATACCAGGTGGAGACATTTGCTTCTAAATTACTACTAGAGAACCAGTTACAAATCGTTCTTCAAGACACCACTCTCTCAATATAGCATGTGGACCTTCGTAATTTAATTCCTCGTCCTTTTCCCCCTCCACCCCTTGCCTCACCTCCCGCTCTATCTCGTGTCACCGCCAGCGCCTGCGGTGGCGCGTCCCAGCGCGGCTCCCGACGCGTGCCATCACTCCGGAGCGGGCGATGGGGCGTGGGAGGCGCCGCAGACGATGCGACGCGACGCGAAGCGAAGCGATGCGACGCGACGCGACGCGACGTAGCACGACGCGAGGCGACGCGGCAGCGCTGCGGGAGAATCCGCGCTCATAAAGAAAAGCAAATCCCGTTAAAAATGGCTGATCCGTCAGGGGGCTTTGCAGCGGGCGGACGTATGTTCGGCAGCGGTCCGCCGGCGAGCTTCCCCTGCTCCTGTCGCCCGCACCGTGGCGCCGCGCCGTCCTGCTCGATTCCCCGCTGCCGTTAGACCCGCCACGCCCCCACTCGCTCCCGCTCTGTCCGGCCGCGCCCCGGCGGCGCCGCTGCTGTCCCACCCCGCCTCACCTCAATACGCCCCCGCCCCGCTCCGCTCCACTCCTCCCTGCTCCGCCCCGCTTCGCTCAGCTCCGCCTCCCTCCGCTCCGCCCCACCTCTCTCCGCTCTGCCCCTCTCCGCCCAACCCCTTCCCGCTCCACTTCTCTTCACCCCGCTCCTCTTCTCTCCGCCCCTCTCCACTCCGCCCCTCTCCGCTCTTCCCCTCTCCAGTCCGTCCCTCTTCGCTCCACGCCTCTCCGATCCGCCCCTCTCCGCTCAGCGCCTCACCGCTCCCGCCCTCTCCGCTCCGCCCCTCACCGCTTCACCCCTCCCCTCACCGCTCCACTTCTCTTCGCTCCGCTCCTCTACGCTCCGCCCCTCTCTGTTCTCCCCTGTCCGATCCGCCCCTCACCGCTCAGCGCCTCACCGCTCCGCCCTCTCCGCCCCGCCCCTTTCTGCCCCCGCCTCGTTCCAGCCAGCTCCCCTTCGTTTCTACTCACTCAGAACACTATCGTTCCACAACACATCATTCCGTTCCGCACATCTCTGCCTGCTCCGCATCCCCCACCACACCCTGCTCCGGTCAGCCCAATTCCGATGTACCCGCTATGCTCTGGTTCCAGATTTCCCGGATTTTGTCTTCCGCGTCTCCTCGCCTTCCATGCGCTATTCAGACACGTGTCTCGCAACCGCGCGTATACAGCATTTACGACTCCCCATTTTTGCACCCTCTTCTCCCATCCAGTACCTCCCATCTCCTGTTTCCCAGCCGTGCTGCTTACTCTTCTTTATGTCTCCGCTCTTTACTAGATTCTCAGGCTGGCTGCGAATACCGTCCCTGGAAGAGATTTCCCGTTTCGGAAACGAATTGACCGGTCTCAAATTTCGCCCTGGTTTTGAAGCCCCGCCCTTCACTCGACTCCCCGCTCTTCATTCGTCTCGTCGTCCTTTATTCGTCTCGTCGCTCTTCACCGCCTCGTCGCCCCTTCACTCCACTCGTCGCTCTTCACCCGACTCGTCGCCCTTCACTCGACTCGTCGCCCTTCACTCGACTCGTCGCCCTTCACTCGACTCGTCGCCCTTCACTCGACTCGTCGCTCTTCACTGACTACCCACCCCGGACTCGACTTATCACCATGGACATGACTCTCCGCCGAGAACTCGTCTCCCCGCGCCGGCCTCGAATTCTCGCCCTGGTCTCGACTCCTCCCCGATCTCTCGACTCACCGCCCCGGATTCGTCTCAGACCCCGGGACTCGACTCTTCACCTACCAGTTGACTCCTCGGCCTTCCGTCTACTCTCCGCCCTACTCCCCGCCGCCGCATCTCCCAGCGCCTCGCCCGTGTCTACGCCGCATCTCTGTCGCCTGGGGCACTTCCTAGCTGCCGGCGTTGATCATGACAGCCTAGCAGATGTGAAAGAACGGCGGTGAGGATGGGGCGAAGGAAGATTACTGACCGATTGTACTGAAGTAATGGCAGTAGGGAGGAGTAAACAGACTATTGCAATATTTTTCGCCTTTCGCGACGTCAAAATAATTTGGTCAGTTGTGGGTCATAAATAAACTTAGTGCGTATACAGAGTTCTCATCTGTAGCAATACGAGTGTAAATTAATTTAATGAATAAAATAGCTTGTAAGCCGATGTCGTAGGATCACTGCAAAAATATTTTTGCATGTGGCAAATTTTAAATAGTACTGAATTGTAGTGACAGAATTTTAAATAGCAAACTTAAGCAAAATAATTCAATTTGTATTTTAAAATATAAATAAAAAATGAAGTTTAGCCCATACTTCATTGTTACTCATTGGCATTTATAGTTAATACCGTTTTATTTTCAGCTTACTGGAACGAATACAATTGTTTATTGTATTGATTTTGGTAGTGTGCATTTTTTAAGGTTAAGTTTTCAAGTCACTTTAAAAAAAATTGCCTGTGAACGGTTTACAAACACTTTTCGACATTAACTATTATGTTATATTAGAATAACATTTAATAATAACCCAATTTTATTTTTTGTACTGTTAGTAATGCATTTGTAAGAGGCATTAATTTATTTTTAGAAAGGGTTCGCAACGAAACAATGATGAGTACCGCTTTTCTACTCAATTGGACTTACGTATGATGCAATGTGTTGACATTAGAGCATTGCTGCAAGTAGGAATGGTTTGTGTGACTTAACAAGTAGTTTGGGAGCGATTGGATATTACTTTATCTGATAACGCAGTATAATACTTGGGTAGAAAAACGTGCAATGTAGCTATTATTGCATCGCGCTGACAACGGATTCATCTAATCACTCAGGGCTCATGCCTGGTAATATTGACATAAATATTTTTTGCTTGTAATCTGTGTTAAGGTTCCGTGTTTATGTATCTCGCCAACACAGTAGCAATGTTGATTTACTTAATAAAGAACATAGGCAGCGAATTGAATCGCACGCCAATGGCGACTAGTTATTAATATTTGAAAAACTTTGATTGGCCTACATGAAACGAAGGCAATTAGTCTCTAGTTATACCATGCATGAAAGATGATCAAGCCGCTAGCCACTCTTTCCACCTTTTATCCTATGTTACTTTCTAAAAATAAAGTTCGACATGCATTCACGTGCGAGAGCGAACCTGTGTAATCGTACTGATAAACGTATTTCTGGAGAGATAGAGGTGATAGATAGATAGATTGATAGAGAGAGAGAGAGAGAGAGAGAGAGAAAGGAGGAAAGAGAATGGGATAAGATAAAGAGGGGAATACGGCAAGAGGGGTGGAAAAGAGGCTGGGATAGATGTAAAGGGACAAAGCGAGCGGAAAGGATAAATCATGAGAAGAACGAAGGTGGGAACCTATAGGTTAAGGCCAGAGGTGTGTGGTGGGAGATTTGAGGATAAGGATAAAGGGAGAGGAGTGAAAGAGAGGGGGACGGTAAAGGGAACGAGAGAGGGCCGGTGAAGTGAGAGGGAGGGACGATGAAGTGAATAGGAGGGAGGGCGAAATGAGTGAGGTTGAAGTGAAAGAGAGAGAAACGGTGAAGTGAGAGAAACGACGGTGAATTGAAAGAGGGAGGGACGGCGTAGTGAGAAAGGGCAGGTTGGCGAAGAGAGGAAGGGATAGCAAGGGACGATGGAGGGGTGAGCGGGCCGGGCAACTAGCGGTAGTAGGGGCGGGACGAAGCGCGTGGGAGTGACAAGGCACGCGCCACTGCTCCGAGCTGCGCCGCCGCCTCCCCGCCCCGCCCTTCCTTCCCTCCCTCCTCGTCTCGCGTCGTCGTAACGCGCGTGACATGGCGGAAGCGCGCCGCCGGGCGACGGCGTCCGGAGGCGTCGGCGTCGCGTCGTCGTCGGGTGTCGCGCTGCGGCAGGAGCGACAGCGGAATCGACGCCGACGTTGCGGTGGGTCTCCCACAGCGCCGGGGATTTTCCCGCTAGAAGAAGCGCCGGTTGAGTGCTACCGGGCATTTTGACGAGAAAACTCCTCGCTCTTCTCAACCTCCCTTCCTGCTCTGTTGAAATCGTTGCGAATAAAAGCATGCCGCAAAATGCTTGTGCTAATCCGGAAGGTAGGTTTGGGGTTGGAGATGGCGGAGCGAGCGGTAACGGTAGTATCATTTAGAGAGAAGGGCGAGCGGAAAGTTCGAGCGGAAAGTCCGAGCGGAAAGTCCGAGCGGAAGTCCAAGCGGAAAGTCCGAGCGGAAAGTCCGAGCGGGAAGTTCGAGCGGGAAGTTCGAGCGGGAAGTTCGAGCGGGAAGTTCGAGCGGGAAAGTTCGAGCGGGAAGTTCGAGCGGGATGTTCGAGTGGGAAGGGCGAGCGGGTAGGAGCGAGCTGGAAGGGCGGGCGGGAAGGACGGGCGGGAAGGCCGGGCGGGAAGGGCGGGCGGGGCGGGCGGGTGGGAAGGGCGGGCGGGAAGGGCGGGCGGGAAGGGCGGGCGGGAAGGGCGAGCGGGAAGGGCGAGCGGAAAAGTCCAAGCCGGAAAAGTGCAAGCGGGAAAAGTGCAAGCGGGAAAAGTGCAAGCGGGAAAAGTGCAAGCGGGAAAAAGTGCAAGCGGGAAAAGTGCAAGCGGGGAAAAGTGCAAGCGGGAAAAGGTCGAGAGCGGGGAACGGCGAGCGGAAGGGAAGGATGGAAAGAGAGGGCTCGATAGGGCGAATTGGAAAGGATGAAGAGAAAGGGCGAGCTGGATGAACGAGGGGGCGGAGACATCAAGTGAACAGAGTGAGCAAACTAGAGAAAGTTCGTGAGAACCTGCGTTCTGGATACAGCCATTTGCGGCTCCCTGTTATTGTTTGCGTTTGCGCTGTACAGTCCACTAGTGCATCAAAGCAACGGAAGTGAAAATACTATGTTTCCATGTGCAACTGATCGATCATCTTTATATGGAAGAATCGATGGCATCTGGATAATGGAACAACGTAGAGCGTGGTCGTAGACCTGGTTTCTCCCACAAGTTATTTTACAGCCCCGTAGTGCAGCAAATGAACATGTTTGTGAACTAGAAATTAGAACTCAAGAATGAAACTTCCACGTAGTGCATTATTTGATTACTGTCTGTACATTCCCAATTGATTTTTTAGCTTTCAACGAGTATGCTTTCACTAGAAATGGTCAGTGTAATAAGTAAAGTAGTCTTGGAGAAATAGAGAAAATAAGCTACGTGATTATCATGCTCGTTGAACTGCACGAACAATGTTATTGTTTCTCATTGTATTTATAAATTGTTTCAGGTACTAAATATCAGAATAAACGAGTATAAATAAAAGTTAATTCATGCATTGGTGTAACACAGATCTTAGAAAATTGTTTAAAAGGCTAAGAAATCAATTTGTTCTACTTATTTAGTAATTCATTAAAAGGTGAAGTATGTGGACTGAGATTCATCTTTAAACAATTTTATGCAGTACTCTAATTGGCTTTCAGATAATGTTAAGAGGTTCCAGGAATGTGACTCTGGCCTGCGTAAGATTGAATTGTGTATATTTGCTACAGTTCGAGATTAATTTCATTAGATACTTAGTGTGACCAACAAGTGGCACTCTTAGTATTTTGGTAAACATGATATATATTCATAAAATCCACTAAATTGTTAACGGAAATAGAAACTCTGCTGTGAACGAAAAAAATATTGCATTTTATTTCCACGTGTATGGTGTATGGATCGCATTTCAATTCCATCACCAACGAAATGTGAAATGTATTTTATTTCCTAGTAGTTGACATTCTTGCGTTTTTGTATAATTAATTGCAAAGTTCTTGTGAACCCATTTTCCGAAAATAATTCTCCTGAAGCGTACAATAAAATATGAAAATCTCCGAAGTTCAGTGGAATTAATTTTATGAATAATTCTGCTGCTTCTTGTTAAGAAAGTTGAAATTAGCTACGACATTACAAGTAGATAATTATTTCATTGAATTACAATATCGTATACCCTCCGTTGCGAATCAATTCCCTGCTCCTGTGAACCGGTTCCCTGAGGAAGCGATCCCCCTGCAATCGACGCCCGACGCTCCTTCGATCAGCCGTCACCGGCGGCGCCACTGGTGCAAAACTAATCCAATCAATGCCCAGCCCGGCCAGCTGCACCGCGCCAATCAACCCGGGGCTGCGGCGCGGGACACGAATACGGCTGGCGATGGGCCGCGGCGGAACTGAACGTGCTGCGGCGAAGATGATTCTAATTTGGCGGTGATGACGGCAGTAATGAGATCGAGGAGGGGCATTTGCGGAATGTGTTAATATTGGGGCATTTGCGGAATGTGTTAATATTGGTGAGCTGAATTTGAATGAGCGATGTAAGAAAACGAGAATTTTCGACTTCCTGCTGATTGTTAAGTGATTGCGGGTGCGACAAATGTTAAGGTCATTATTCCCGTAAGTGTGGTACACGTCTTTTTACTCGGTAGGGGACGGTGATCATCACCCGCTGGATGGTGAGATCCGGAGCGCCGACCTACCGCCTGTTAACGGGCTTTCCGCCCCAACAGGTATTTTCCACCGGAAAGGAACTGCTCCAGCCGGAATAAGCTCTACAAGGCTCCGAACTAGCCTGCCAACATGTGTGTAGCGCAGTACATGTACGTGTGTGCAAGGATTGAGGATAGGACAAGGAAGAGGAAGGAAGGATTGCATGCGGTCCGTGGCCCGTTTGTTAGAGTACTGCTCCGGCATTCACCTAGTGTTGATAGGAGAAAGCACGGACAACTACCGATCAGAGAAGAGGGCCAATAGAATTTGAGGTCTGATTTTGATTTGGCTAATTAGGTAGTGTCGAAAATCATGCCACCGTCAGGAGTCGAACCTAGTACCTCTCGGCCAGAAGTACTGTAGTGAAATCACTTGATACCCTGACCCATCAGGTTGATTTTTTACTGTTGTTCGGTGTTATGTATATACTGTTTGTTGCAGAACAACATTTTCCCAAAAAGTTGTAAATGGTATCGTCGCATATGATACAGGTTTCGTGTAAAAAATCTTCTGTAAGAAATATTGCAGTAGGTAGTAAGATAGCAATGAGGAAAAATACTTGTCCAATTGGAGATAAAAATAGCAGTCGGATTGACGCCTTTATGAATTGATATATTAATTCTCGTGATAAATAGTTATTTATCTTACAAGTGGTTAAAAGAAACCACTATGCGTTGGAGAGTGATTATTCACGAGTGCGATAGACCGAGTTGATATTTATCAACAAGCACGTACTTGCCTTTTCGTCACGTGTAATATACGTTTTATCTTATCCAATCGCCTTTTTTAACGTTACGGCATATTTCCTAACTGTATGCCTGTATTATTAATAGTAATTTTTTTTCTCCTTACTACCCCCCTTACATTGCTACAGATGTATTAATGGGCCATGTTACAAGTAACTACTCAAGGAATCTTGTCTTCTGAACTCAACTTTGTTATATTGTCTATGATAACGATCCATTTAATCTACAAAGGCACACGGAAGTACACAGCATATGTAGCCAATAAGTATTATTCCATAACACATTTAAAAAAATCTAAATTACCTGTTTTGTTAATAGGAATTAAAGAAATTTGAAATCAAGACGTTTGAAATCAAAAACCAATTTAAATTTAAACGTTTCCGACCCGACCATTTGACAGAACGACCGAAGCGCACTTCAAACACAGCGGTGCTTTCCAAAGGGCGCGCGGCGTTTGCATGTCGTGCAGTTGCAGCGCCAGCAATCACAGGTGTTTTTGTGCAGCTCTTCGCTGTAAACGAGCGCCGCATCGACGGGGCGCGGAGCAGTCGAGCCGGCGCGCGTGGAAAAAGCACACGGCGCGGAGGGAAGGGAGTCGGATGGCAGGCGACGGACGTGGAGAGGATGGCGCAGGTCGAATCAAGGGTCGCCCACGCGCCGCCGCCGCCGCCGCCGCCGGCGGCAGCGCGATTAGTGTAAAACTAATCCAATCAAAGCAGTAGCCAGCGCCGCTGCCACGCGCTGGCCTCGGGGAGGCGATCCGTGGGTCGAAAGAGATGAGCTGGGGCGGGGCAGGGTGGGGCGTGTGGTGCGAGAGGGACGTAGGGGAGGTGAGGGATGGTGTGAGGTTGAGGGAGGGGAGACGCGTGTGTAGAGCACACAGAGAGGATGGGTGCTAGGGGAGAGTAAGCGGAAGGAAGGAATGCTAGAAGGAAACAGTGAAGAGCGAGAAGTAGTGAGATTGTTAGTTGGATGATGAGGACATTAGGAATGGGACTGCGTTAGGGAGTGTGCTGGGGGTATGAGAGTGTGCAGTGCTATTTGCACTTAAGAAAGATTTCTGGTATGCTATTGGGAAGTGGATGGCATGCGTGGGAAAGGGCAGCACGGGAGAACTACGGGAAATAATATTGTGGGGTCGTGACGTGAGTTACGATGTGGGTCGTGACGTGTGATGCGACGTGGGTCGTGACGTGATCTTCGACATGGAACGTATCGCGAGATTCGTCGTGGAACATGGCGCGAGGTTCGGCGTGGGACGTGTCGTGAGATTCGATGTGGGGCGTGACGTTTCATTCGATGTGGGATGTTACGTGAGACGTCATATCTAACGGTGGGCGTGACGTGAGAAGCGTCGTGGACGTGACGTAAGACGGAGATGTGTCATGAGACGTGACGTGGGATTCTACTGACAAACGTGAATCGAAGAATGGAACGGTACGGGGTTCGTGAAAGGGAAAGTTTCATGCCGCGTGATGTGGCAGGAAGGTAGATAGTATGATCGTGAAACTAGACGGAGAACGGAGGTTTCAGAGTTGGGCTGCAAATTGGAGTCGGGCATATGTTTGAAACGCGGGATGATGGGGCGGGATGGGCAGTAAGCGGTGGGCGACACCACGCGGGGAGGAAAGCAGTGCGGGTCGCGTGGCGGGCGGCGGGCGCGCTGGGAGGGCTGGGAGGGCTGGGAGAGCTGGGAGGGCTAGGAGGGCTAGGAGGGCTAGGAGGGCTAGGAGGGCTAGGAGGGCTGGGAGGTCTGGGAGGGCTGGGAGGGCTGGGAGGGCTGGGAGGGCTAGGAGGGCTAGGAGGGCTAGGAGGGCTGGGAGGGCTGGGAGGTCTGGGAGGGCTGGGAGGGCTGGGAGGGCTGGGAGGGCTAGGAGGGCTAGGAGGGCTGGGAGGTCTGGGAGGGCTGGGAGGTCTGGGAGGGCTGGGAGGGCTAGGAGGGCTAGGAGGGCTAGGAGGGCTAGGAGGGCTAGGAGGGCTAGGAGGGCTAGGAGGGCTAGGAGGGCTAGGAGGGCTAGGAGGGCTGGGAGGGCTGGGAGGGCTGGGAGGGCTGTGAGGGCTGTGAGGGCTGTGAGGGCTGTGAGGGCTGTGAGGGCTGGGAGGGCTGGGAGGGCTGGGAGGGCTGGGAGGGCTGGGAGGGCTGGGAGGGCTGGGAGGGCTGGGAGGGCTGGGAGGGCTGGGAGGGCTGGGAGGGCTGGGAGGGCTGGGAGGGCTGGGAGGGCTGGGAGGGCTGGGAGGGCAGGGGACGGGACGTGCCCGGCTGCCGCAACTACAGGAAACCTCTACGCTCGATCTTCATTAGGAAGCGCTCGCGAGGCCTGACGCCCTCGGGCCCTCTATTCACCGCACGGCGCCTCTTTCTGCGCCAGGACACGTCGCACGGCACAGGTTTCCAATTGCCTCTAGGCGCATAAAGGATTGGCTGCTGCAAGCTGCATTGATACGGTTCCCCTCCAAATTTTTACCATGGTGCGTAACGTTGGCAATAAGCTGCCTTCGATATTGAATTTTTTCGCATGTTTACTCGATGGCTTTTGTGGTTTATCCGCTAGTTGTAATCCCAGTTATAAGTCGTATTGTAAATGGTGTGTAATTTTTCTATAATTTTTAATTATTTGTTTTAATTTGCAGATTTATTTTCATTGTATTTGTTTTAGTTCCACATTTATATTTAATTATTGTATTATGTGGATAGATTTTTTTAAAGAGATCTTTGAACGTGTTCATCTTTTCCATTTTTCTGAAAATTTGAGTAACTGGAAGTTTCGAAAATTCAATCCTAATTAAAATACATTCGTAATTCCGTTCAACAAAATGTAACGTCAATAATTGTGAACTGTATTACATTAAGTTGGGCAAAAATCTTAGTAGCAATGACACAAGAGCAAATAGTATCAGTTGCTGGTTAAAATCCGACACAGAGCTGAGCACATATTCAATAGCTGCTTTCTGCATCCTTTCGTTTGCCCCCATCATTCTCTGGCTCAGCTTTTCATTCTTCGCGAGCGCTGCCACCTCAGATCCGCGCGTGGGTTTCGCTCTCGCCACCTCCGACGCGCCGGATCTCGCAAATGGCCAATTTGAAGCCTTCGCTCTGCCCCGCCCAGGCACCCACGCCTGGCCGTCGCCTCTCAACTCTCCTCCACCCCCTATCACTCCCCCCTCTCCCCGCCCATAACGTCACAGCCTTCCCACCCTGGCTCATTCCGTTACGTCCCTCGCCCGCCACATCTCTCCCCGCCACGTCACTCCCCGCCACGCCACTCCCCGCCACGCCACTCCCCGCCACGCGCCTCTCCCCGCCACGTCTCACCCCGACAAGACTCTCCCACACACGTTTCCCCGGTCATATCTCTCCCCAACACACGACTTTCCCCGCCATATCTCTCCCCGTCACGTCTCTCTCCGCCACTTACTGACCTGCCACGTTTCTCCCAGACACGTCTCACGCCAACACGTCTCTCTCCGCCGCGTCTCTACCCGCCACGTCTCTCCCCGTCACGTCTTTTCTCGCCACGCCTCTCCCCTCCCCGAGTCTCTCTGCCTTGTCTGTCCTCGGCCCGGCTCTGCCTCTCCCATCTCTCCCTCTCCTGGGTGTCTCCGCCCAGTGTGTTTCCACCCCGCCTCTCCTCGTCTCCGCCATTCCTTTTCTCACTCCACCCCACTTTTGCCTCGGCACTTTTGCTTTCCTGGCCTTTCCTATCCCCGCTGCGTCGAGACCTACTCCACACGGCAGGACTTTTCGCTGCCGGAACGCGAATCACTTTTTTTTCTTCCTCCCCGTCCTCCGCCTCCTCCTCTCGTGCGACGGTGCTGCCGCGGCGCGGCCCTAATGGCCAATTAGCGGCCGGCCGCGTTTATTCTCAATATTTTCGCCCGTTAAAACCAATATTAGCATAATCGTTTTATTGATGGAATACACAAGCTCGCCGACGCGCGCCCGTCCGCCCGCGTGCGTGCGTGCGTGCGATCTTTTTCTTTCTCTCATTTGCGCCGTTGTGCGTGTGCGCTGTTTTCCGTTCAAATAGCGGCCCCTCCCCCTTCTCCCTCCCGGTTTCGCCCGCGGTGGACTGTTGTTGATTGCGCGCTCTCTGCGCCTCCAGACCAGGTGGGACGTGAAAGATTTTTTGTTTGTTTGTTTGCGGAGGTGTTTGTTTGCGGTGAATGTTCCGAGAACATTTTTGTGTTTGTGAAGAGGTGTGCGTAGGATGTGCGAACGAGAGCGATTTGGGAATCACTCGTGCGGGGATTTATCGGCTTCGCTTTCATTCCATGACGGATTCTGTTTGGTACGATGTGAACGAGAATGCAACCGTGAATGTTGTTGTGAGTAGGTATACTTGACGTGAACTGAGAACTTGTCCGTTGCTCATCCACGACGTATTGTGTAAGTCTGATATGGGCGTTTTTGGATTTGATGACACGTGCGAGCATAGCCAATAATTTTTTATTACCTTATTAGCCACCAGGGACCAACTCAATAACTCCTTCAGTTGCAGACTGTACTACTTGCGTCACTCCCTGACTGTATAAATATGATCTGATAATAAATTTGAAGGAAATTGTCAAAGGACTTTATTTTGCCTGACGTTTAGCATGAGGTATTTTCTGGCCATATTCCTGGCAAGGTATACTAACGATTTCCTTCAAGAATTCACCGTTTTCGCCTGGATTTATACCCTCAAACCTGTGTTTGAATAGACATGAAAATGTGGCAAGTAATCTGGTAAGAATGGCTGTGAGATAAAATAAAGTCACTGTTAAGTGCATCATCCTTTCAGGTTTATTCATTTGGTAATATTGTCTTCGATGATTTTCCCCTGATGCTCCAAGCCTAGGTACAGCATGAA